>OY987302.1:47742358-48405218 GCA_963920635.1 Pseudeuparius sepicola
CGAACTAAGTCTAAAAAATACAGAAGCCTGGCAGAATTCCATATGAGATAAGGTGGCTGGTTTGGTTATAATGCTATAAAAGAAAACGCACAGAAAATATATCATCTCAGACAGTGATTTTATTGAGAAAGGTCCAGTTATTACATTGTTTTGTATTTGTTGTTTGGCATTTTGTAAAGAAATAAATTACTTTTGTGCTTATTAATGTTTTTCCAATAATTCCAGAGCACTCTTCACCCGTTAAAGATTCATAAAATTCAGCCATTTTGAGATGGCTCAGAGAAAAATACCCTGTATTTTTGTATTGAATCTTTGCACACCAACCCTTTGAGTGGTTTGTGTGTTTGTGTTATGAATAGATTCTCTGACATACTTGACTTGCCAGATGCCTTTAAAATTCCTATTTTGCTCATCTTTTCAACTATGAAGAATGTAACTCCCTGTATATTTTTTGATCAAATTTGGTATGTGGGGAGTTTTGGGGTGTCCTGATTAACACTGTTGTATCAGACATTATTTTGAACCAAAGTAGTTTTTTGCGGCCTATCTGCAGAAAAACACCCGGCTAAAATTCAATGAAAAATAAAAATATTGCGAGACTGCTTCAATTTCAAATGGATCACCCTGTATATACGTCTGCAATATTGATTAAGTTCTTGTTTCAACAATATATATAAATTTTAGGGACCAATTAACCTGGTGGGGTAGAACCACTTAATAAAAATTATAAGAATCTAAAAAGACAAACAGTTAATTTTTTTTATTTTAACAATGTGATTTGTTTGTGATCTCATGATGTTTTGTTTGTAGTGTGAGATTTTATTTTCTATTGTAATAAATAATCAAAGTTTATTTTTTATATAAGTAGGTACCTAGTACCTATGTACTTTCGAGCGTACCTACCTATTTTAAATACAAAATATTACCGAAAGATCAGATTTGATCTTTTGTTCTTTTTTGTAATGTTTCACCAGAAAAATATGCTGCATTGAAGGTTTTTTTTGAGGGTAGGAAAACAAGCGGGTAAAATTTGACAGGGGAATACACCCTATATAGTATAAAATATGTGAAGATTTACAGGGGAATTGAAAGGATTTGTGGGGAATTTAAGAGGATTTGCGGGCATTTTTAGGGGATATGCAGGGACATGCGAGGATATGTGGGGAAATGCGAGTATGTGCCGGGGATATGCGAGGATATACGGGGAAATGCGAGGATATACGGGGATATGCGAGGATATGCGGGGATATGCGAGGATTTTCGAGGATTTTTATTACTCTTTGGGGGATATGCGGGGATTTTTTTGCAAAAGGATTTTTAGTGTACAAATTATCGGCAGCGATTTCCCCCTCGGCATTATCCGACCCATTATCATATGAGAAATGAACATGCTCATAAAAAAGTTAATGCCTTATTGTCCTTATCCTCGACTTTATCTGTATTAACAACCGAGATATAATCCAGATTGGTGTGATTTTTCCGAATATTATTTAATTTAATTAAGTAAATTAACTTGTTCTTTGAACTACGACAAAAATAATTTACCTATAGGTAAATATACCTACCTATCAGCCGAGATAATATCAGCTATCTAGAGGTACGCATGAGAACATATCTATCGCGAGATCTATCGATATCTGAACTCAGAAAGAATAAGGGAAATCTAAAATTCCTGCACAATAACCGCATTGGGGACACAAATTCCTCCAACTTTGGTGTTTACAGTTTTTATCTAAAATCAGAAACAACGAAGCTAGACGGATTAGAATAATTAAATCGCCAAAATTTAGTTTTTTCAAAATATCTAGTTAGCCATGACTTTTCTCAAAAATCCACAAGACGCGTTCAATTGGGCCCACAAAACTGCAATATAATTAATATGTTAACCTTCCTTCTATCTAGTTTCCGAGATCCCCATATACTGATAATAAAAAACTCACCCTGTATATTCTGGACAAAAATTATACTCAATCACAGGAAATTATTAGTAATGGGAAAGATATATAGAATACTAATGAGAAAGATATAGGTAGACTAAGTTTATCTCGACGAGTTCGATCCGATTGAGAGAGGTTTGAATTCACTGGAGCGGACTCAAATAGACGGCGTAAACCCTACAGATTGAAATTCAATCATATTTAAAATTTCAAGTCAAGCCGCTATTTCCAAACAGAAGTTGGCCAGAATGTGCACCAACCTACTGTGGAATAAGTATAATAAGTTAATGTCCCTATTGAAAACCGTAGGATTTGTAAACGTAGAATAATTATAAAAGATTCATATAGAATACTATTCTCCGGGGACATATAACTACTGTATTGCACAGATGACTTTGGAAGCACACTCGAAATGACCAATACCATATAGGCCGAGGGGGAAATCGCTGCCGATAATTTGTACACTAAAAAATCCTTTTGCAAAAAAAATCCCCGCATATCCCCCAAAGAGTAATAAAAATCCTCGAAAATCCTCGCATATCTCCGTATATCCTCGCATATCCCCGTATATCCTCGCATTTCCCCGTATATCCTCGCATATCCCCGGCACATACTCGCATTTCCCCACATATCCTCGCATATCCCTGCATATCCTATAAAAATGCCCGCAAATCCTCTTAAATTCCCCACAAATCCTTTCAATTCCCCTGTAAATCTTCACATATTTTATACTATATGGGTATATTCCCCTGCCAAATTTTACGAAAGAACAAATCTGATCTTTGGGTAATATTTTGTATTTAAAATAGGTAGGTAGCTACCCTCGAAAGTACCTACATACTTATATTATATAAAAAATAAACTTTGATTATTTATTACAATAGAAAATAAAATCTCACACTACAAACTAAACGTCATGATATCACAAGCAAATGACATTGTTAAAATAAGAAAATAAACTACTTAGTTGTCTCTTTAAACACTTATACTTTTTATTAAGTGGTTCTACCCCCACCAGGTTAATTGGTCCTTAAAAAATATATATTTATATATATTTTTGAAACAAGAACTTAATCAATATTGCAGATTATATACAGGGTGACCCATTTGAAATGGAATTTTTTTATTTTTCATTCGATTTTAGCCGGGTGTTTTTCTGAAGATAGGCCACAACAAACTCTTTTGGTTCAAAATAAAGTCAGATGCAATAGCGTTAATCAGGACACCCCAAAACCCCCACATACCAAATTTGATCAAAAAATATACAGGGAGTTACATTCTACATAGTTGCAAAGATGAGCAAAATTGGAATTTTAAAGGCATCTGGCAAGTCAAGTAAGTATGTCAGAGAATCTATTCAAAACACTTGAATGAGCAACATAACCACTCAAAGTGTTGGTGTGCAAAGATTCAATACAAAAATACAGGGTATTTTTCTCTGGGCCATCTCAAAATGCTGAATTTTATGAATCTTTATGCGGGTGAAGAGTGCTCTAGAATTATTGGAAAAATATTAATAAGCACAAAAGTAATTTATTTCTTTACAAAATGCCAAACAAATACAAAACAATGTAATAACTGGTGTTTACATTTCAAATGGGCCACCCTGTGTATATACAGTGCCCGCCAAAAGGTTGGAACCATATGGGATTTTTTTATTTTTGGGCTAAGATGAAACTACTCTGGGGCGATCATCTCTGCTTCCAAAAAGATTCGAAATGAGGGCATTAAACATCGTGACATAATTTGACATACCTGTCAAAAATGACATTTAATTAAATAAATAGCCAAAATACGCTTTATTCGTGATTTTATCGAAAAAAGTTATTTGAAAAAGTTGCTTGGAATTTTATTTTACCCCTATGTGCCAATTTTCAGACAATAATTTGTTATTACTAATTACCGATAAGAATAGGTATTTTTCAAAAGAAAATGATATTTACGCTTTAAAATTCTGTTATGTTTGTTGCAAAGTTGATGTACCGTCTAGCATTCGGGGTATAAATTTAGTTACATTACGTTTCCCAGTTCTAAATTGATGCCAAAATAATAATAAATTAAAATATCAAACTATTTTACATGCCTAAGCAAAATTCTTGATTTCTATGGAACAAATAATTATTACCTTTAACCTTTAAGTTTAATTTCACATTAATCGATATTGATGAGTAGGCCATGGAGAGAATAGAGCAATTGTTTTTATTTGACAGTTTTTATTTTACAGTTATTAAACTGTTTTTATTTTACAGTTATCAAACTGTAAATTAAAAACAATTGCTTCTATTCTCCCCATGGCCTACTCATCAATATCGATTAATGTGAAATTAAACTTAAAGGTAATAATTATTTGTTCCATAAAAGTAAAGAATTTTGGTTAGATACGTATAGTACGTAATAGTTTGATGATATTTTTATTTATTATTATTTTGGCATCAATTTAGAACTGGGAAACGTAATGTAACTAAATTTATACCCCAAATGCTAGACGGTACATCAACTTTGTAACAAACATAACAGAATTTTAAAGCGTAAATATAATTTTCTTTTGAAAAATACCTATTATTATCGGTAATTAGTAATAAAAAATTAATAGAACGATAAAGCTAGTGATATAAAATAGTTTTTACGAAGTTTCGAGTTTTTAAAATTTTCAGAAATTTCATAAATATCGAGATAAATATTAAAACTTGGCAAAAAAACTAAATATTTTAGTACAGCGTACACTTGAAAAACAAACAACTTTTTCAAGTAAAACTTTTTGATATTTTAACAACTAAACCCATTTTTGGCGATATATTTTTTTAAATGTCATTTTTGACAGATAACGAAAGTCACATGACCACGTTTGAGTGGGTCATTTTTCACCTTTTTTAAAGCAAAAGGTAACCCCAAAATTAAATTTCAAAATAAAACGTTAATTAAAAATTTCCCCCCTATGGTGCAAACTTTTTGGAGGACACTGTATGTTTGTGTGCGTACACTATTAAGGCTTGGGTGCGCAACCTACAGGTTTAGGTGCGTACCCTATAGGTTTCGGATGTGCATCTATCGTTAAAAAATCGGATGCGCATCTGTACCCATAGGTTAGATCTTTTGGTAAAACGATTGATACAGCGTGATAGGAAAATACAGAGTGATCAAAAATTGAAGACCTCGGTGCAAAAACCGGACAAGTCCACTTTTGGGTAAAATTGACTTTTTCCACTACATTTATGTATCAAAATATCGCCGATCGATTGGTGCAAGAATCAGCAGAGTCCAAAGCAGAATAACGTTGATATATAGCTTTAGGACTTGGCCGCTCGCATTCTTGGGGGCAAGAACCAGACAAGTCCGGGAGTTTTATTTTCATTTTCCCAAAACTTATAAACTATGGACTTGTCCGGTTTTTGCACCGAGGTCTTCAATTATGTTAGGTAACAAATTTGAAATAAAAAAATTTAAATTCTTATCGCGGGAGATCGGCACTAGGTAGAACAAAACTACTGCCGCACGTGCGCAGATCAGAATGACTTCACAATTTCCCCAAAAATCGTCCCAAATCCTCGCGTATATACCCGTATATCCTGCATATCCTCGCGTATATCCCCGTATATCCTTGCATATCCTCGCGTATATCCCCGTATATCCCCGTATATCCTTGCATATCCTCGCAAATCCTCGCGTATATCCCCGTATATCCTCGTATATCCCCGTATATCCTTGCATATCCCCGCATATCCTCACATATCCCCGCATATCCTCTGAAAATCCTCCTCTGTGTACACTAAAAATCCCCAGCGATTTCCCCCTCGATATAGGCCATACCCAAAGTCTATATCCATACCGTCATTACAAGCAGCACAAAACTACTCAGAATCGTGCGAAATCACTGGAACTGATCAGAATCGATTAGGCATGTAGGTATACTTCTTGGAAGATGAAATCCTCGATGACATCCGTTCTGGAATGACTACCAGAGTAGGGTTTTGTGATATCAAGTGTGGAATCTGTTGCAGGAATATAGGAAGTGTTTTTTTATATCTTCTAGGTCAAAATGGTACTTTTATTATAGAAAATAGAATCGAAAGATTTTGATGAGAGGCGCCCTCCTTAAGTCTAAATTCTCGAGAATACTATAAACAGTGACTCGGTATAGTCATTGCTATAGATTACAAGGAGATATACTTTACACCTGAGCCACATCTACAGAGATATCTAGTGAAATCGTTCAAGATCGTAGGGAATCTCTGTAACTAATTATGAGAAAATAATTTGTGACAGTAGTCTAAATATGAAATTCCCCCAGAAATAAACTAGGTGATATTACTGAATCCGGACTAGGCATTTTTGGCAAAAAGGTGGCGCTTCTAGAATTGGGTACAAGTAAAGTAGCCGCTGAGGTAGTCGCTGATGATCCCTTGTAAGTAGGTATTACTAGTCGGCGAAGGGGCTATAACTTTTATCTTGACGCGTTCGATCCGATTGAGAGAGGTTTGAATTCACTGGACCGGACTAAAATAGACCCTACAGACCCAAAATTCAATCGGATCTAAAACTTCAAGTCGATCTGCTATTTCGAGCGCATGGAATCCACTCGAGAATACATCAATTCTTGACGACCTAAACAGGTTTGACTTGAAATGTAACTAAGCCCGCTAATTCCTCTACAGTTTTGTTGCCGAAACCTAACCTCAAATTATTGTTTTGTGATAGTAGTAAAAAAAAGAAATAATGGCTGCACAAACCAGTTTCCTACGCAGCATCATTGCAATACGCATTGTGTGAAGTTATATCGTTGGCTGATATATTATTGTCAGTCAACGGTTATATTTAATTTGTCATTTCCAAACAGAAGTTAATCAGAAGGGTGCACACGAGGATGCACATGAGGTGCACCAACCTACAATGGAATAAATATAATAAGATAGAGTCGCCAGAGATGGTTGAGAAACCGTTGGATTCAATACTGACGACGTAAACACCAGAATTATAAAATAATCGACTTTACTCCATCGGATCCATATGTTCAATCCTCGGTTCAATCCGATCGAGTTGCCGCACGGGAAAAACGTATTCTATGTCTACTCTAAGAAATGTAGTGACCAGGATATTTTTCACACAATAATTGTGTATGCCGTGCCGGAGCTAAATCAATTGAAAATAGATATACTTACCAGATCTTACGGAAATACTTTCAAATAATAAAACCGTACTTTCCCTTTGATGGACATATGGTATCACGAGGGGCGGGTATAATGTTTATTTTATTTCAAATCGCTTGAGTCGAGGCTTGAGTTTTCTAGAAAACAAATTATTAAGATAACATTTTATTTCAATGACAATGTCGGTCGGATACGAGGTCGGATATATAACTTTTATGCGAGTTTTTATCCGAATTATGAATTATTCTTAAGGGGATTCTTAGGCAAGTTTATATTTCTAGATTACCCTGTATATCTTTGCACCTTCAAATCATGCTATTGCATTTCTCGTACAAGTTGCCAATCCAAGATCAGATCGGATTAATTTTGGGCTAATTCATTTATGGCTCAGTTTTGTTTAGCTATAGGCATTACCTCGGGCATTACTAAAACCAAATTATTATTCTTGGATATATGTATCTCTGTTAAAATTTATGACACGTTCGATTATATTTTGACCTTGTTTTGAGACAGTAGCAAAGCACACAGTCTGAGCTCTTAGTATCTGGGTACTACCAGAGAACTTACAAATTAGGTACCCGTTTCTATTATCCTTGCCACGACTTGCCCCTTTGTAAAAGAACGAATTTAAAATTTACATAACAATGCCTTTTTAAAACGTCTCCGTCTTCTTAGTTTGTCTGAAGGATGCGAAGTCTTTTGTTGTGCACATAGGTACATGTCTCATTTTGAGAGATAGGTTTTGTGAAATGGGTGCATCGTAAGATATTTGTATTTTATAGTGGGATATCTAAATCGACTGGCTGACAAACCTTAAAATACGATTTGATTATAGATAAAATTAAAAGATAAACTCGAAGATAAATATCAAGGTCAGTACTTAAGTACCTGTACAAAATGTAAATATCGGAAAATATTCACTTAGCAGATAATTTTAAAATAATTTATTATAATAGAATCTGTCATTTAGGGTGGGTCTGGCAGGTCTGGCGTAGACAAGAATATACCTACAGTCTATCCAAGTTACAACGGCAGTAGATATAAACAAAGTCACATGACCGCATTGCGATCGATTACCAGGGTCTGACTAATATGAGATTCCCAGTGGCTCGTAATTCTGAACTAATTATTTTAGAAGTTCTAAAAATTGTGTTTTTACCGGTTTTTACCTTTCGTGGATCTTTATAAATTTCCTTAAATTAAGTAGCAAAATAAATTTACAGAATATACTGCTCGCGATCCGATCTATAATATGCAGGAAACTCGACTGAGGGAAGAGCCGGCCCTGCATTCTGCTCGGCACTTGGCATTTTATGACGGCCAGACCAATAAGAGAATAAGTCACGTGGTGGCCAATGTTTTGATCCACTGCCTCTGTAACTTGGATAGACTTTAATTATTTTTTCTGATTATTGTAATCGATAATGCATTTGGATGGTTTGCTCTAGAAAGAGGTTAAGATGAATATTTATTAAACTTAGACATTAAGATCGTGTCCGTGTCTAGCCAAAAATAATTCTAAGACAGAATAGCTTCAAACGAGACTTTCTATAAGTTACTGTTACCTCCAATGTTATTATTTAGACATCAGTTTCCCGTCTCTTTTAAATATTTTCAAACTCCCGCGCTTCGTCTAATTTCCACTTTGCTTGCTGTCAGCTCGCAGACGACTCTGGCGTAACTCAGGTTGTTTGATGCGTCAGGTTGTTAAATACTCGGTTAAATACTGTTGTGAAAAGTGTATGTTTTAAGGTTTCTCTACCGTTTTTCGTGAGTGGATTTATTAAAGGTGGTCCTGTGCTACTTGCCGTAGAAGGGCTTCGAGTGAGGCCGATAGCCGCCAATCATCAGGGCGCGTCTGCAGGTTAGGTTGCGCTGCCGATTTTTCTAAAGTGGAACAATTTAAAAAATCTTTTTCGTTCTCACCGCTTACATTGAAATACAAATATACAACAGTTAATCTAAACAAAAAATACGTCCACATTTTTCAGTAAAATTGCAAAGCTAGTATTCAGTTAAACAATACTTGCAACAGAATCAGATATTAAAACTTGAAATATAATATTTGCGAAGTATTTAGTTCGTTAGCAACAGCTGCAGATAAGTATTGCAGGGAGATGATACAAGTCCCGACATAAATTTAATTTTAGTACCTCGAAAATACCTCCCGCTTAGACAATTATTTGCCTTCTATTCTAAAATAGAATTATGCCGTGTAGGTAACCTGATTTCAACTTCCTCTAGAAAATATCCTGGTTCTTAAATGGGTGAAGTGAAGTAGTTATCATCTCACCGAGGGGTGTGACACTCAAGAAATCTGGTGTACACTTTGCCGAAAATCCGTGAAATCTCGTAGAATCTTCAGAATCTTACAGAATCTCGAAAATCTCACAGAATACCTAAAATCTTTGCCAAATCCTCAAAAATCTTCAATAATCCTTAAAATCTCTAGAAATTCCAGAAATCTCTCAAAATCCCTAAATCTCGAGAAATCCCTAAACTCTTTAAATCTTGAGCAAAATTGTAAATTTTACCCTTTAAAAATTATGCTCCATGTCATATTTTGGCGCTATTCACAAAAAAAATCATGTAAACAACCAATAGCAGTCGTTCCCCGTCCAGTACCCACTCATGCAGCCGCCACGCGCCGCGCGGACATGGCCAAGCCGGCCAGCTTCATCTGCAATAATGTTGTCGCGTTGTGTTTGGTTATTTTAAATATTTTTACAAATTCTTCTTTGACTGCTATACCGCTTTTCGATTTACAAATTATTTATTTTGAAATCTGTTAAAAAATTTAAAACAAATGAATTTTACTTTTCATTTCATTTTTAAATGCCCATACTTATCGAATAAATATTCAAGAGGAAAAGAAAACTAATAGATATGATGAATCTGAATTTCTTCCGGATGGATCCTGCGTCAGCAAAACTTCTCGATCCAAGCTTTCGTCCTCGATTGAATCCCCTCAAAACAGTTGCATGATCAACAGGACTACTTAAAGTGTTGGTGTGCAAAGATCGAGGCAAAGATTCGATATAAAAATATACAGGGTGTTTTTCTCTGGGCCCCCTTAAAATGATGAATTTTATGAAACTTTATACTGGTGAAAAGTGCTCTGGAATCACTGGACAAAAATTAATAAACACAAAGTAATGTAGGTATTTCTTTAAATAAAGTCACTGTCTAAGATGATACATTTTCTATGCGTTTCCTTTTGGGGCACACCAGCAACCTTAACTCATATGGACTTACTGACTGGCAGGCTTCTTTCTGTATTTTTAGTCGTACTTCATTTATAGTGTCTGGAGCTGATATACTACTCGATTTTTGACCCGTATAAAATTAAAAAAAAAACAGTAATTTAAAATGGCACACTGTGTATATTTTGTATTACGTCTTTGCACACTAACAGTTTCAGTGGTCCTGTTGACAATTCAACTGTTATGAAGGGATTTCATGGCACACTTGACTTGCTATACTTATGCCTTTAAAATTCCTAATTTGCTCAACTTTGACAACCCTCAGAATAGAACTCCCTGTAGATATATTTTCGTTCAAATTTGGTATGTAGGGGTTTTAGGGTGCCCTGATTAACGCTGTAGTCTCAGATTTTAAATAAACAATCGGTAAATGATTTTCGTCATTTTTACTAGAAAAAAAATCCTTAGTAGGCCTTGAAAATTGAGATTAAGACCTGAAATTTTGCACCAGAGAAAAAAAAGAGTTTTTGTGACCTACCTTTATAAAAAAAAACGGCTAAAATCGGATGAAAAATAAAAATTTTACCGGGAAATGGAAGCACCATCTCAAATAGACCTCCCTGGATGTATGATTTTTCTTATTAATATTGTTCGTTTGTTATAGGTATTATTATAAACAAGAGAGTTGATAACTACTTATTACAATTTACAAAGAATGTTTTTTATATTTCCATTCAGAATTATGTTTTTTTTTATAATATTTCTATAATATTTTTATTTTATTATTTCCCTCCTTTGTATTACAATAATAATTTACAAACAAAATACATGTAATCTCATGAAATCTCAGAAATCTGTCGAAAATCTCACAAAATCTAGAGATTTTTAAAAATCCTTAAAATCTTCCAAATCTCTAAAATCTCTCAAAATCCCTGAAATCTTCTAAAACCTCTTGAAATCTAAAGATTTACAGAATCCCAGTAAATCTGTTCAAAGATTTTAGGGATTCTCATAAGAAACAATGTAATCCCGAGCTAAATCCCAAATCTGGTGTACACAATTTCTTGGAGTGTCACACCCCTCGCATCTCACCTATCATTTACTGAGTAACAATCTAAACTACTTTTATTATCTCAAACAGAAATGCCGGGACTTTTTTTCTAAATATCGGGCATACCGGTCGGTAACCGGATCTTCGGCTTAATCCCTGACCAATGTTATACCATAAAATTGAAATGGTATAGTTAACACGAGAGTTAACACTTCAGTTAACATTACTGTACAAAGGGATTTCTAGCTCAGAACATACACAACTTCAAATTGCTTGGAAAAATTCAAACTTTTGTTCGTGATACATACTATTTTTTTCAATAGGTATTTTTTTTCATGAAACTGATATTAAAGATTATTCATAATATCATCACTGCTGCATGCTTGCACAGTATATATACCTACTAGAGAATCAATCAATTACCAAAGTCTGGAGAATTAGACTTTGCTATTACTTTCTGATATAATGGCATCTAAGTTTTTCTGCATCATTAGTCGTTGGTACCTAGCAAGTTGCTCGAAAATCAACCCTTGATTCAGACTTTTACCCTTTATAAGTGTTATTTGTGTACCAACTACCAAGGCATTGAAGTTCGGTTTTCAAAACAAATGTGTAATTTAGTTTTAGCCTGCAAGGCCGAGACAAGCTCGGAGACCAGTAAACCGAAATAATTATAAAAAGGAAATTTAGTTAATTGTGAAGCATAATATGGAGTGTACAGCTAACCAATCTTAGGGTACGCACACAAAGAAAGCAGGTTGCCTGCTTGCCGGTAACAAGCGCTTATAGGCGCCAATAATTAATTACGCTTTTAAATACACCCAAAACATAATACAAAGCAGGTCGGCACCGACTTTTTACCGGAATGAAATTTTAATTCTTGGTCGCTGGTTGTCGGCGCCGCACGGGTATTTTACTCACCTAAATAAGTCTTTTTCTTCTGGAAGGAGCACTTTAATGTTTTCCAAGATGTAGGTATGTCGTAAAGGCCATTCTCATATACCGAAAAAAGCGTTGTTCGTGTCATTTCAACGATTGGAATAAATGGTGATATTCACCATAAACTTTTCGTTCTTGATTCACTGGATGTATACCTTGCTTCGTGCGTTGCATCTTTAAGAAATGTATTTTTCATCAATTAAACTGGCCGAAAACTGGCGTTAATTAATTGTGTGCTATTGATTAAACTTGTAAGCGCTGGTTTTCGGCTGTGCGTACCCTTAGAGAATATCGTTGTTCAAACCGATCGAACTGCTCAAGATTATGTTGCTGCACCACCTTCCATTAATAGCAACTAAAATATTAACCGAGACTGCCAAGACACGAGTACCGTTATTTTTGCAACAGCTCCAAATGAGACTCCAAATCTTTCCTGTTCATGATTCTATACCTATTGCTATTTTACATAACTCCGAGCATAACTCATTTCACTAGGCACGTTAATATTTGTCAAGACTGTTTCCGGATATCCTGATGTGCATCTCTAATTTTAGAGCGTACTTCCCTATCATTAGAGTAACCCAAATATGCAACAAGCATATTTTGCATATTTAGCATATTATATGCATTTTTTTAAATATTTGCATATATCCTTAAAATATGGCATATTGTGCATAATTGAAAGAATTTAGGATAATTTAAATCTTTGGCAGGCGTTTCATTCGTTTTTGGGAACAGGTGTCGGTGTCTAGCTAGGTATAACGGTTTTCCCAAAATAATATAGGTAAATTATAATTTTATGGCCACTAATCCTCGTGATTTGAAAACGAATAAAGTAGGTATTTATACCTATTTAATAAAGTAGGTACAATTATTGAAAAGGACAGAACGAGGGACAGAATAAATTATAGTTAGGTAAATATTTATATACGAATACGAAGGATAATCCATTTCTGCATTTTTGGAGGAATCTAATTTGCCATTAACCCGAAGTGTAGAACTGGTAAAACAATCTGAGGTTGCTTTTCAAAATGTCACAGGTAAAATTGTGGACAAAATATTTTAATTGAGAATTTTGAGCAACATTTAGTGGTTTATTGTTTTTACAACAAAATTTCAACCTGATTTTTATAATTTATAATAACTGCATATTTAGATTTAGTTTAATCGCCCTGTATGTAGAAAATTTAAAATAAAATATTGTTACTTTTACTATGTATAAATGCATTTAGAAATTTGTATGTGCATTATATAATATGTTTATTTGTAAATGAAACAATATATTTTTTTAAGTATTTCTTAATTTGCATATTTTCAACATTTTCCTGCATATTTTGACTAAATTATTTGCATATTTATGCCCATATTTTTAGGGTTTCGACTTGCATATTTGGGTTACTCTACCTATCATACTTCCATAGTCTTCAGCAGTTTAGGTATGAAGGATGAAGTGGATAAGAGAACCTACCTCGGGTATACCATATTCGCCAACCTTTGCATATTTCATAAATACCTACTCTTGAAATGACAGTCATACAGTGTGTCGCAAAATATATGAGTGCTTTTTGTGAGGTTAATGATATTGCAACTCGTATTGCAATTTTCGAATAGATGTATGTGGGTTTGGAACAGATTGCCGAACGCACGCGCTATCATTGAGTAAAGGATACCTAGGTACCTATTTTTTTTTTGCAGGACTATTGAAAAATAAAATCTTTTTTTCTATAATGCTGAATACTTTTTGGGATATGATGCGTATTCGCATTATTTTTTATTTCCTTTTGTTCGGATCTTTTAAGATCCATTCCAGACAATTTTAAAGCAGCAATTCAAGCATTGTTTGTTTTTGGATGGGGTTTAGATATCGATTACCTGTAGCTGCAAGCGAGGTCGTTCGAATGTAGGTCACAATAAATCGGTAATTTAATTCCGGGTTTAATTGTTATTAATAAAGAGCGGAATATACGCATTTAATTTCAATCGAAATATGCGCATATATATGCATTATTTTTATTTAAAATATGCAATAATATGCATTTATTTAGCCAAATATGCAATAATATGCATTTATTTTACATGTAAAAATACCTTAAACTTCGAAAAATAAGCAAAAAAGAACCGCAAATATTCAAATTTCAACGCTAAAAATTGCAAAACAAAAAGTAAGAAATAATAGGTAGGTTCTTACAATTTTTGCACAAGCTTTGCAAAACACTTTAACTCCACCAAGCTCCAACTGAGGAACATTTTTAATCCATGAAGAAATTTTTGGCATTTTGGACATTTTGAAATCAAATATTCACAAAACACTATTTTCACACTGAACTCTATCGACAAACTGAACTGAGAGTAAAACAAGCCGATATAAGAACATATTTTCTTATAGTATTAGGCAGGCGAATTATAACAAATTACTTGGAAATTTTACTGGAATCGTTTAAGTGACCCTATAAAATAAGGCATTGTAAGTAGTACCTACTTTATCTGCACCTAACAATATACATAGAAATCCAGGAAACCCCAATAAATGTCATATATAACTATAACGTGTTGGGCTTACCCTAAAAAAATAATAAGTCTCATAATCTTGGTTATATCTTATATATAAAAATAAGTATAGGAAAAACATGCAAATATGCACAAAAATATAGTTTTTCCAGAAATATGCAATGTTTTGCGAAATTGAATAAAATATGCAAAAAATGCATATATATGCAATTTGCATATATTCCGCCCTTTAGTTATTAATAACGTTCTATTTCAATTGTTTATTTACCTGTCGTTAACTCGTACATAATACATAATATTATTTAACAATAAAACTTATTATTTAATAATAAAACTTATTAAACCAATACGTGATAATACCATGTTCCTCCAGTTTTTAGTACACATGGTCCCCAAATTAGAAGTATTTTTAATCATTAAATTTCGAAGGAACACAACAGTGAATAATAATTTAATTGAATTAGTGGGAAGTGACGACTAGATAAAAAAATTCTAGTTCTAATTTGGAAGACGGCAGCATGGTAAATCTAATAAATTAATGTGACATTTATTGCCATGATATTACTTTGATTAATCTTTAGCCAACCATTGCAATTTTATTCAATGTTTAATATTTATACCCATAAAAGAGTCGATCGCACAAAGGGTAAAATAATTATAACGTTTTATGTGATTTGAAGGAATTAGTTGTGGTTGTGGTAGCATGCAAAAATGTGGTTTTCCGGCAATTGCCGGCAAAGTATATCGATCCACTCCAACTTTCATTTCAACCTTTGGGGTTTAACTTCTTACTCGGGAGCTTACTGCTTTCAAAGAATCTTCACCAACAAGTTATTACTTGCAATGTGGCTTTTTCGAGGCTAGGAACAGGTCATATAAGATAGGATACTCACCTCGATCCACTCTACATCCAGCAGGCGTTAGACTCCGTAAAAATCAGTTTGAAACCATGGATGTATCAACGTTTCTAATTTTTTTTATGGGCTAGACATCGGCGGCCATTAACCCAGTCCCGGGGCTTTTTTCATCCCCCTTTGAATAGATTGGGGGGCTTGTCTGGCTCCAAACCATCCCTCCCCACTTTGGCAATTTCAAATACCTTATATCTAAACCTATCCTACCTTAATACTAAATTTTTATAGGTGGTACTAAATAACAGATTTTCCAGCCAGAGAGTCGTTTATTTATAATATCATTACCAAATTTGTTATTTCCAAGCTTACGCTCTGGATTGAGAGCTTCTTCAGGGCTATAAGTTAAAATTTATTTTGAAAATAGATCAAAAGCGAAAAGAACTATACTTCCAATTAACTAATGGAAGTGTCATTAATACATACTCTCCAATTTATAGATGATGTAAAAATGGCCAAAAAAGTAGTAACTGTGGTGGAAAATTTCTTTTTTACGCCGTTTGTAGAAAAATTGTAAATCAAACATGATACCAAAGACAAACACCAACACCCAGGGCACTTACCGTGGTGGGAATCGAACCCACGACGTACGATGTCAAAGCGTGGGTACTACCAATGACCCGCACGTGCACCGCCGCCCCCCCTGTTTCTAAATTTGCTCTCCGAGGTTTGATGCGGCATGCCTATTATTTAAATGTGGTCGTCTATCACTCTTAGAGTTTGAAACCTTACTCTACACTTGGCAAGTAGCTGATTTTATTGGGACAACTTCATCACTTCTCACTCAGCCAGTCTTGGGAAATATCTGCCTCCCGATGCTAATCCAATAATTATAAGTACACTCTATCTGCTGTGTCAACATGTTCTGAATTCTGGATCTGGATATCTTCTTAAATAATAGTGTCTTAAGTTTAGTGCCTATTATTAATGCGCCTTCCTGTGGAAATAATATGGCACGTTTGATAATTTGTTAACTGGACAAAGTGCTTGCCGGAAAACCACTTTTTCTAAACTTCGTGCCTGTTATATTTAAATATCGTAGTAGTTTTTGTTTTTGGGGTGTTTTTTGAATGGTGTCTATGTGACTTTGTGAACATTGTTCTGACCATTGTGCTCCAAATCTTGACGTTTATTCATGTTTTGTAAAGATTTCTAAGCAGAAATAATTTTATTATTTTGATTTGACCCGAAGTTTTATTATTGTAATGAAGGATATTAAATTGTTTGACATACCGTCAATATGCGATAAAAAAAGGCCGCATTAAAATATTTCCTCGCCTACGAATTTTCTTATGGCCAAATCCACATTGCTTAATCAATCTTTGTTATTATTTATTATTGTAATTTAAACATGTTACTGGAACTAACGGTAATAATCGGAATAAGCACGTTCTGCACCGCACTTGTTGCGATAATTCGTGTATTATGATTCATATTGTTTATGTTTGTTTGATAGCAGTTTCCTTGAAATCGCGCGTGGGCTAATCAAGGTATATGGATCGCTTGGACCGGACCTGCACCACGACCACGGTTATAAAGACACACACAATTCGCATTGAAATGGATCGTTAACGACCAGAGAATATAATGCATCTACAGCAGTTTATTGGAAAGTTCATGGTTGGCGAATTGCTTTGTACGAGGCCCGATCGTTTCGCACCACTTGCCTATTCAGATTACGTGGAGACCTAAGAATGCAGGGAGATAAAGATAAAATGGCTTTAAATTCGTCGGATTGTTTGCTATTTGTCTTCGTTTCTTTTAAATTTATTATCTGTTTCGAATTTGTAATTAGTTTAGATGGACCGAAATGAATGAAATATCTCTTCATTTTTAAAATAAGTGTAATGGAAAAAAATTGATTCACTACTTTGGTGATGTATTTTCAACACACCTACTTCACGATGCACTTATAAAAAGTGTGGAAAAGTCCATTGACACCGACACAAAATGAAGTAGTAATGTATCTTCTATGAGTCCTTCGTAAACTGTGTTTTAGTCTCGGTTTTAATTCATCAAATTTGCATTACCAGCGCATTCCAGTGGGGTTTAAACTCGGTTCTAAATTACTAAAAATTCACTACAAATGTATTATTTTCAATGGTCATTTTTAAATGAATTCCCCTGAAATATAGACAGAAATAAAATTCAGCACCAACGCCATCTGGACTGTGTTGGTAGGTAGCAAAAAAAGCCGAGGTAACGTTGTTATCCAATGCCTGAATAAACCGAGGAATAAACCCAACAAATAAAATATCTAATTTTAACGAAAAAGAAAATTGGTTAGTTAGTCTTCTTAGGTACCTACCTACCTACAACTTGATGTATAAAAGACATTTCTGGCATTCCAGAAGTTAATCGTTATTTATAAAAAATGTTAACACATAATAGTGCTCAGGTCTTCATTCCCCTGGTGTCTCCTTGCTACGGCTACGGCAATCTACAAGATTTAGGGAAAAGTATCTCCATAGATAATTTTTTAACTTCAGACACTGTACCACAACCTTCTCAAGCTTACAAGTCCTGTGCAAACATTTGGCAACGTCGCAGCGGGACGGTTCAACGGGTCTATGCAGTATAGAGCAGTCTGCACTTTGGCTTAGTTTATATTTTCTAATAAATGTTCAACCCTCTTTTTAATTATAATTAAATACATTTGTGAACTTTGTTTCAATAATTGGGTACCTAAGTAACAAAATATACACAGAAGTATAAGTATTTAAAATAAGTAGGATTCCTTGTGTGGATAAGTACATTTTCGACAAATAATATGGTAAATTTGGGCAAATAGAGGGGACTACATTTTGTTGTTAAGTCGAATTTTTGTGAGAATTTTTCGTAAAGTGGGCCATCAGGCAAATGATGATTACCTACCTATCTTCCCTTATGGTTAAATTTTCATAAAAAATACAAACAACAAGCGAACAGAGAACAGCATGTTGTGAAGGAGAGTAATAATCTCTTTTGATTGAAATGACGGTTAAGGTCAATTCCATAATACATTTAACTAAATTATATTTTCAAATATCATTAGGTAAAGAAACTTTTGCAACAATCATAAACAATGGTTGAATTGTTAGAAAGCTCCTTTAATTTTAAAGTATACTTTAGTTTGTCTATGAAATTGGCCCTTAATCATTTTATTCTTAAATTTTCGTCCTTTGGAAATCCTAAAACGAATACAAGTTGACCACTTGTCGTCAAGCAAAGAAAACCTAGCTACTTCAAGTTCTTATTACGATTTGACTTACAGCCGCAGGTATATAACTAATTTCTAGCTTCCCTCGACTGTTCTAGGCATCTTGAGGCTTGAAATTGTAAAGGAACGATTCTCCACTTCGAACTTTTATAGAAATAAGGATGTAAGATTAGCGAGTGTAAATGTAATAATTACAAGAAAAGGTGATAATGGGCAAACACTCAAAGTTAACAAAAAGAAAAAACTAGTAACCGCATACACGTGTTTCATGCTATATGGCAGTCATCATTACGGTGTAACATTAACCAAATCAAAAGATAGGCATGATTTGGGAAGCAACAAATGAAGTCCAGGCAGGAGCCAACAGCACATTTGCAGCTTCAGTCAGCACATCCCCTATTTTGGGGCTTGTACTAACATCGCCACGGAGGCTGCTAAAGCGACCTGCGTGGAAATCTTCATAACCCAAGATACAATGACAATAAGGATGTAAGATTAGCGAGTGTAAATGTAATAATTACAAGAAAAGGTGATAATGGGCAAACAGTCAAAGTTAACAAAAAGAAAAAACTAGTAACCGCATACACGTGTTTCATGCTATTTGGCAATCATCAGTACGGTGTAACATTAACCAAATCAAAAGATAGGCATGATTTGGGAAGCAACAAATGAAGTCCAAGCAGGAGCCAACAGCACATTTGCAGCTTCAGTCAGCACATCCCCTATTTTGGGGCTTGTACTAACATCGCCACGGAGGCTGCTAAAGCGACCTGCGTGGAAATCTTCATAACCCAAGATACAATGACAATAAGGATGTAAGATTAGCGAGTGTAAATGTAATAATTAGAATAAAAGGTGATAATGGGCAAACACTCAAAGTTAACAAAAAGAAAAAACTAGTAACCGCATACACGTGTTTCATGCTATTTGGCAATCATCAGTACGGTGTAACATTCTTGGGTTATGAAGATTTCCACGCAGGTCGCTTTAGCAGCCTCCGTGGCGATGTTAGTACAAGCCCCAAAATAGGGGATGTGCTGACTGAAGCTGCAAATGTGCTGTTGGCTCCTGCCTGGACTTCATTTGTTGCTTCCCAAATCATGCCTATCTTTTGATTTGGTTAATGTTACACCGTACTGATGATTGCAAAATAGCATGAAACACGTGTATGCGGTTACTAGTTTTTTTCTTTTTGTTAACTTTGAGTGTTTGCCCATTATCACCTTTTCTTTTTATAGAAATGTTTAATTTTTCACAAACAAAACAAATTTATAAAAAAGCTGTCGCCAGCACTTCGGGTTGTCTGTTTCCACACAGAGACACACTGCCTCGTCGAAGCAATCTGGCGACGATAGCATTATCCGCACTACACAAATTGGAGACGGCGGGTCTCGGTAATTGTGGCGTGAGCCTTTGCCGATCAAGACCAGTGGCTTTGTCCCGCACCTTCGGGTGTGCTATCGTTATAATACTCCATGATCAATTAGTTGCTTCGGTAATTGATTGATTCCTTATATAGTAAATTAATTCTGGTAAAGTTCTTGTAAAATCAACTGACAGGGAGTGACAGGCCACGCCGCGCAGACCCGCCAGCCATGTTGCCAGCTTTCTCAATTTCAGGGCTTTCCTAGAGCCGGCTGTGACTACGATACAGGTCGCCGACTGTTACCTGATAGATGAATTTTGTTGAAAACTATTGATTTGCAATTTTTATAGATTGGTTGCCACTGTGTAACGCAATTTTGTTTTCTTTTAATTATTAGCTAGTTTTTTTTATTTTTGTCGATTTTTATTTCATAGAACTCGACAAGGGTACTTACTTATTTTTTTTTTGGAACTGTTGAAATACCTATTAACGCATTCCTAAATTAATAATTCCCATGCCATGATATTAAACACAAACCGCTTGTCTGAACTCTTGGCAAGAAGAGATTTGAATTTCTATGTTGAATGTGATTCACTGTTAATGATGTATTGTTTTTCAGAAGTAATATGTGTGCTATTTCTCTTACAGAAAAGAACTTTCACAATTCGAATGCTAGCTTACTTGGTATGTAGTTTTAAATTTCTTTTTAATAACCTAACGTGCCTAACATCGTCATTTTTCATATTTCACCCTAACCATCTGATTACAGCGTTTTTCAATCTTTTTTGTACTTCCCGACAATAAAAATCAAAATAGGGCAAATATTTTTGCTTTGGGGATATACTGAAATGAGAAAAAACTTTGACAGTTAAGCATACATTTTTCAACATAAGCCGGAAATCGTGTAAAACTGTTTGAAGTTGCATTTACAGTATTTTTCAAAGCGATCGCTGATCGCCCTATTTTCAAGGTTATTTAATAAATAACTGAAATAACATGAAAACACATTGAAAAGCGCTTTGTATGAACATACCTATATGTATCGCACCTACCTTAATCTTTCTTCATTATTATTAAGCTGGTGTTTATAAAGATTGCACTGTAAGTTTCTAGAATATTAAGAGTAGAGAAAGTTTGATTATTCCAAAATGTTGGACAGGTAGATGCTCGGTTGTTTTCCTATCCATAGAAAATGACAAAACGCTCATTTTAATATTCTGGCGTTACAGTTTTGGGTGTTTGTTTAACATAATTAATTTTGATCGATTTCATTCATATTGGTTTACACCATATTTTTTCGAAAAAATTATTTGAGTTTATTTTTAAATTTTTAAGCTCTATGTGTATTATAAAATACGTGAGACGGAAATTGCCCTGAGCAGTAACCAAGTTTTGACACAATATTTTGATATCTGACACGGTGATAGGTGGTCAGTATGTGGTATTTAGATATTTTTTAGAGTTATTATCGCTTAGCTGTGCGGCTTGTGGCCCTTATTTGACAGCCAAAACTAAAATCGGTAAGTAATTTTGTAATTTAAATTAACTTTTGAAGACACGCACCAAAGTAAAGTGGCATAGGTGTTTGTATAGGTACACCTACCTTCTTCATAATTGGATTCGGAAAAATAATGGAAATAACTATGGTTTCCATTTAAAAAAAACACAAGTTTGTGTCATCTTGCAAATGACAGCTGTCATGGAAAGTAGGGCATAATAACCGCATTAGGGGCACAATTTCCTCCGACTGTGATATTTACACTTTTTATCTAAAATCAGAAGCAACGAAGCGAGATGGATTAGAATAAATCGCCACAATTTCGTTTTTTTACGGGGATCTCGGAAACCGGAGATAGCAGGAACTCGAGCAGGAAGGTTAATTATTGGCGAAAGAATTGCAATTTTGTGGGCCCAATTTAATGCGCCTCGTGCATTTTTGAAAAAGTCATGGCTTAGTAGATATTGAGAAAAAAAAAACAAACGAAATTTTGACGATTTCATCTAATCCATCTAGCTTCCTTGTTTCTGATTTTAGATAAAAAGTGTAGATACAAAAGTTGGAGGGAATTGTGTCCCCAATGCGGTTATCATGTCCTACTTTCTATGATAGTTGCCATTTTCGAGATATGACACAAACTTGTGGAAACCATAGTTTTTTCCGTTATTTTTCCGAATAATCATATCGAGTATTATATCGTTGGAAAGCTCTTAAAATGCCTGATTTTTTGAGACCATGGTCAACTATGGTTTTCATTAAAAAACACAAGTTTGTGTCATATCTCGAAAATGGCAACTGTCGCGGAAAGTAGGTACCTACGACAAGATAACCGCATTGAGGACACAATTACCTCCTACTTTTGTATTTACACTTTTTATCTAAAATCAGAAACAACGAAGCTAGACGGATTAGAATAAATCGCCAAATTTTTTTTTTTTTTTTCAAAATATCAAGTAAGTCATGCCTTTTTCAAAGATCCACAAGGCGTGTTAAATTGGACCCACAAAACTGCAATTCTTTCCCCATTTAACCTTCCTTCTATCTCCGCTAGTTTCCGAGATCCCCATACTGATCATAAAAAAAACCACCCTCTAGAAAAAATATTCGATATACTTATACAACATATCTTTTTTTAAATTTTAACGTCCTCTACCTGGAAAATGAAGCCTATTGACGTTTAATTTTCTATTTAAAATATCATTTCATATCCAATGTTAAAAAATACAGCTACAAAAAACGGACTCACCCTGTATACAAGGCAAATTTTAAAAATATTAAAACGTTCAATTAGGCCAAGTGAAATACCATAATGCCAAAGCCTAGAGATCTCTAGACTTTGATAATGCTTCGGTTTAGGAAAAAAGTTAGTGATAAAAGTTCTTTACAACAAAAAGCTATGGGGGATTATATTTTTTTAAAGAAAACGAACCAGTTTTTTTTCATCCGTTAGACAGATTGAATTCTTCCCGAATATGCATTTTTCTACTAAATTTCGCTCCGTAAGTAAATTGTACAAAAATATACTTTTTAGTAGGTTTTGTTTTATAATTTTATAAGATTTGAAAAAATAAAATTAGTCCATTTTTGAAAATTAGTTTAATTACATTTAAATTAAATTTAAAATTCGAAGTTAATTTTTAAATTGTTCGAAGAGCATAAATTTTTGATTAAAAGTAACCTTTGTTGAAAATAAAAAAGTTGTTCCTGTTTGTAACCGCGTACTTACCTACACATTGAATGTGTGGAAATAAGCAAGATCAGCATAGTGAGGTTCCAGTTCATTGGTTTATTTGTGGTATTCCGGATTTTACAAATTCAATGGCTATAAGGACCTTGAAATTATCGAAGCACGCTGACTGAGATTACATGCAAAACGACAAAATAATTATCATAATTCTGCCGGCATGTGAACGGATACTACACAGGAAAGTTGGTAGGATGTGGTTTTGGAGTTAGAAACCTTCATTAATTTTAATTATTGATATCCAACAATTCATGAATAGACGGGTAAGGTGCCTTGAGATCTTATCTCACCATTCTAGGTTAGTTTAATAAAGAAAATCTGTGTGAATTCTAAATGTGCACCCAACCTCCGTAAGGTATTCAATTTCGAAAACTGGCGTTTACTGTCACTTTGTGAGAACAACACGCTTCGTGCGAAGTGATAAGGTTTTCACGTAGGTTTTCAGGAAATGGGACATATCAGCATAAGCGCTAATTTAATTAAATGAGATTACATGATAGATTTTTGAAGGCAGTAGTCAGATTAGATATGAGACACTTACCAGCGTTCAAAAAATCAAGAAGCTCATCGACTGAAAATCCTCGCCAAATAAAAAATTCCTTTTTCTACGAATGTGGGGAAAATGCCTGCGGAAAGTTGTACTTTTCCGCATTACCTTACCTTCTTCACTATTGCTTTGCGTCGTTTGGTTAGATGAAGTCGCGTGCGGAAAAGTACCACTGTGTGGACTTCTTCTCAATTTAGGAATTCTAAAATATTGTGTTTGGCGGATGTGTTTCCATAGATAAACAGTTACCATAGCTTTCAATTTTAAACTGAAACTAGAAATTCCGGTACCTATAGCGCAATATTCCACAAAAATAGGGCATTTAATCTTACTATTAAAAATTATTAGTATAGGTATCTTTCTAGACTTCTAACTACTTACAGTGTGTCCAACTTTAAAACTGTACAAATCCGTAAAATCTTCATTTTTGGAGATAATCACCAAAATTTTTTTTTGTTTGAAAGGCCTTCAAAAACTTCAAAGACCTTCCTGCCATTTTCAAAATGCAAATCCAGGGCCGGCTGCGATTTTTTTATACCCCTGATTTTCACGAAAACCATTTAGCGATGTTTTTATTTAAAATCTGACTACACAGCGTTAATCAGAACACCCCAAAACCTCCATATACCAAATTTGAACAAAAAGTATACAGGGAGTTCGATTCTGTAGGGTGTCAAAGTTGAGCAAAATGGGAATTTTAAAGACATCTGGCGAGTCAAGTGTGCCATGAAATCCCTTCAAAACAGTTGCATGGTCAACAGGACCACTCAAAATGTTGGTGTGAAAAGATTTACTACAAAATATACAGGGTATTTTTCTCTGAGCCATCTCAAAATTCTGAATTTTTATTAAACTTTATTCTGGTCAGGAGTGCTCTGGAATCATTGAAAAAATGTCAATAAACACAAAAGTAATTCAGTTCTTTACAAAATGCCAACCAACAAATAAAAACAATTTAAATTATTGGACCTTTCTCAACAAAGTCACTGTCTAAGATGATACATTTTCTGTGCATTTCCTGTTAGGGCACATCAGCCACATTAACTGATATGGACTTACTGACTGGCAGGCTTCTGTATTTTTTAGATTTAGTTCGCTTATAGTATGTGGAGCGGTTTTGATATACTCGATTTTTGACCCATATACCTAAAGTTCAAAAAATTCAGTAATTCGAGATGGCACAGACAAGAACACTCTGTATATTTTGTATTGGACCTTTGCACATCAATACCTTGAGTGGTCCTGTTGACCATTCAACTGTTTTGAGGGGATTCCATGGCACACTTGACTTGGCAGATGCCTTTAAAATTCCTATTTTGCTCAACTTTGACACCCTGCAGAATGGAACTCCCTGTATATTTTTTATTCAAATTTGGTATATATTCTGATTAACGCTGTTGGGTCAGATTTTAAATAAAAAAATCGCTAAATGGTTTTCGTGAAAATCGGGGGTATAAAAAAATCGCAGCCGGCCCTGGATTTGCATTTTGAAAATGGCAGGAAGTTCAAAAGAAGTGGTTTTTGAAGGCCTTTCAAACAAAAAAAAGTTTAGGCGATTATCTTCAAAAATGAAGATTTTACGGATTTGTACAGTTTTAAAGTTGGACACCCTGTATATGTATATGTTTATGTATATAATATATTCTTAGAACCTTCAGATAATCTAACTATATTTTCATGCCGGTATTTTACAAAAGATATTGCGGTCAGATTACTTTAGTTATCTGAAATTACAGAACCGTTCTTCCAATTATGATAATAGAAATAATAATATAATAATTATTATTTTGCAACTTAGTTATGTTTTATTATAATTATATGTTGCTTGGGTTACAGAGATATTGCCATGATTTCATTTTCAGTCTGACAGCCATGAAACATTTAGACGACCGGGACTTGGTTGTGATTTTAGTCGGTATATCTGTCGGAGAGCATTATGATGCATTATATTCTCAAGAGAAATCCCGGCAGAAAAAATGTCAAAAAGGGGCCTATAAAGGCAGGTAGTTCGGGTAAAAAAGCAGTCAAAATTTGAAAAAGGCGAAAATATAGTTAAATAGGCAATTTTTATATTTTTTATACAAGCTGTCAGTAAATGTTTTTCTATATTACAAATTTTCAAAGTACGAAGTTTGAATAAATCTGCTAGGAAATTTTTATATTTTTTATACAAGCTGTCAGTAAATGATTTTCTATATTACAAAATTTCAAAGTACGAAGTTTGAATAAATCTGCTAATTGGGACATTATTTGTATTTGTTTTGTCTAATTCTTTCACGACAACTAAAAATGGTAGATACGCTTACAACATCTTCAGACAAAACGGCAATTAATAAATTAGCAATGTATCGACCGCATATTGTACAGGGTGGTCAGATAAGAATGCAAAGTGCTGTATCTCGGAAACTATTCATCGTAGAGACTTGCGGTAAATTTTTTTTAGAATAAAGTGGCCAAGAGAAAAACCTGGAAATTATTTTCAGATATCCAAGATAGTCACCAGGGGGCGTAACCGCCATCTTAAACTTTTAAAGTGATTTTTCACTGAAATCCACCTAGTAATGTTACCAAAATAATATATGCTTTTTAAAGGTAAGCTTTATTCGAGTAATTTTCGTTTAACACTTTTTGACATATCTATTAAAATAAAGTGGTGGGGAGAGATTCAATGTTTTTTTAAATAAACAGCTGTAACTCCTAAATGACTGAACGGATTTTAACAAACTGGGTCTCGTTGGAAAAAGCACTTATTATTGAAATTGAATTATGGCTACATCTCCCGAAATTATCAAGCTGCTGAACTGAAATTTGGCACTTCTATGTTTTTGGGGCTGGAGAATAAGCTGAAAATGTCAATTACTACATATCTCACAGAGGGCGTCACTTGCGCTGTTTTTGGATCGTGCTTTTACTCGTAACATTTTGAGGATATCTTTTTGCTATTGCAGGTCCATCATTCTAGTACATCTCTTTATTCTGCAACAAAAAGGTACCTACTCTTGTTTCATCACGATCAAATCAACCGTTTGCGTTGAAATTGCCAAAACGTGCGCCAAAACACCTGTTGACTTCAATATTCGGGAAATCAGATTTTCACCTACTGCTTTCAAATATTGCACAACGACTGTACCATTTAAAACGAGTTGATCTGTAACATTTGAAAGCAGTAGGTGAAAATTTTATTTTTCGAATATTGAAGTCAACAGGTGTTTTGGGGCACGTTTTGGCAATTTCAACGCAAAGTTTTGAAAATAACTTGCTGCTTTGCCACAGGGTTTGCAAAAACCACCACCATCGAGGGAAAGCTCAGTAAGGACGTATCCATGCTCAAATTTTAGGAGACATTTCAAACGTCGTTTCAAACTAATATCGCTATATAACACTTTTATCTGACAGCTTAAAATGATGACTACAACCGGATGATCAAATGAATCAAATGAAATAAATATAAATTATTTTACATGCCTTTCCTTTTTGCCAGACATGCAGTAATAGGAGATCTACCTACCTGCCCCTAATGTTCCCTCTCTTACCAAGAATTATTGTAAGTGAAGTTTAAGAAGAAAAAATAAAATTTTAGGACATACAAATTATACTGAATAATTAAATTATTTGCAGTTGCTAAATTCTCTTCCTAAATACAACTCGTGGCATGCCTTTAATATATTACCATTCGTTAATTTATTAACTCATTATATCACAGCAAAGCTAAGAAAATAACACTCCTAATGCCCAGTCGTGTTATTTTAGATTCTAATTCGTGAAATTACCGAAAAGTATTGTCGACACTATTATCCTATAGTGTGCCTATGGCCTTATGCACACCACTAGGGATATTACCCTTGATAGTGAGATTTGATTCAGTCATCCTGAGTTCTTCATTTGTTTGCAAACTTGGCGTTCTGGTTCGATTTTAGTCTCGCTGCAGTCGCTGCTATGCGTTTTAAAATAAAGTTCACAATAAAAAATGGCTCGTGTGTCTAAAAGGCTGTTATGATCACGTTAAGTTGTTAATTTATTAAAGAATTTTTCCGTGTTTCTGAACAGGCTGTCAATGAAGCATTGTTGAACCCGTCTGCAAAAAATCCCGCTACACCAATTTTCAAACTTTAATTTTGGAGCGAAAACAAATTAAAACAGATAAATAATAAACAATTGTTAGTACTCGATTTTCGTTATTAGTTTTTATATAAAATTTTATGCATAATATTTGGTGTAGCGTGCGGAAATTTCAACAGTGGTTCTGATAGTCTTTGTGTAGCCTTGTCTATGTAATAGTATACAAGTTTTTGTTGTAAAACTGCTGAAGGAAGATGGCATACCGTTTGTGTATAGCCAAGTAGGTACTGCACTGACCACAGAGTACTGTATTGAACACAGAGTGTAATTATTCCATAATGTTACACAATTTATTCAATGTAGACTATACTTGGGCATACGCAAACACTTGATACGCAATTTTTCTTCATGCAGTTTTATAGCTAAAAACCTGTATATACCTGCAATTGATAGCTTGTTAAGAAATGTGGAAAAAATATTTATTCAAATACAATTTCACGTGACCATAACAGGCCTTTGGTCCCACACTAACCGTATGGTCTTTCTCGGATTTTTCGAGGAATTTTTTATTTGGAACTTCATTTTAAAACACACATGGTAGCCTGACTAAAAACATACCCAGACGAAGACGCATAGTTTGCGAACAAATGATGACTCACTTCTCCTTATGAAGAACCAGGATGACTCCCTTATTATTGTGAGAATATCCGTCTGCACTCTGCTTTCAGAGTGCACTACGATGCATAGTGACTAAAATCAATCACAACCAAAAAAATATCACTAACTTCCGGAAACAATGTGTCTTATCAAGCGTCGAAAAAATATGGTAACATTGAAAGTGTTTCGTACATGGTTATCCTCTGATGAAGAACCAAAGGATTGAATTAAATCGGTTATAATTTATCGATTTAAATGATTGCTTGGGCATGAGCATATCCACTTGGGTTGTTTAGCAGCATCTCTGGCTATTGTTGGATCTTGCTTGCACAGTTCCAAATCCGAGTGTTCTAACCCAAGCAACAAAATGCGCTTCTACTTTCTGGTTTCAACACTTTTCTATCTTACCTTTTGACTGTACCATAGCGATGATGAGGATATTATCTAGTAGTACTTTTTATCTCTTTAACTATAAGACATTGATTCTTTATCCAACTATTTGTGACAAACTTATAACCGTATTTCCTTCTGACGCTGGGGAGTTTTTCATTCGTTTTAATATATTTTTTTTATTATAAAGAATGATAATATAAATTGTAATAAAGATATTCCAGATGCCCTTCTTTTGTCTACGTCGTTATATACGAACTTTTTCAAGATCATTAAATTCATTCCCGGCTTGGTATTTTTAAAGTTCTCTCAATATTAATTTTCCTTCTTCCGCTTCCTTCATAAGTCTGCTCTGCCATTCAAACTTTCCATTTTAGGTAGGAGTTGTTGCAGTTTAGTCACTTTTTTAATTCCCACTTTTTATCTTACTTTATCATCGAAATGCTAATACCTACTGTTCGATAAATCTTATTGTGATGTTTAGATATCAATGCCTATCACATTTAATTATATTTGGAGACGTACCTTGGTTTTATCCGGAAATATACCTATATGTATATATTTATATCAAAAATATGATATCATAAAGAGTGATTATTTATAAAACTTAAACATATTTCAATTAAAAATAATCATAATAATATAAAGAATTGACTAGAAGATATAAATAGTAACATCTTGATTGTTTTCTTCATTAGTCACTATTCTTTTGTACCTAATTTACAAAAGTCAAACAGTATTTAACTTTTGATATTGCAGTGGAATAAGAGGGTGAACAATCGGATAATGCTTGTGGAATGTAAAGTTCAATTTTTCTATGATTTGTCATGTGGGTAACAAATAATGTACAAAACAAACATGATGAATAGGAAGTAGCTAGGAACGGTGACAGCAGTAAACAATACACATAGTATGTATTACCAACAATAATTGATATCTTGGCTTTGGTTGTTTCTTACACCATCGCATTATACCTAAATGCTGGGACTGGTTTGTTCGTGGTTCAAGTCACATTGACCGGACATTACGATATCTATAATAATAAAATTTAGTGTCATGGTTTGGCTATTAATTTCCATTTCCGTCACTTTCGACCTGGCCCTGTGTGGGTTTTATTATTCTTTTCTCTCTTGGGATCGAGCAGCAATTTTTCATCCTAAGACCGAGACTAAGAAATAACAAAAGTGTGCTTCATCCTCACTGACAAAACGTTACTTACCTTTTGTTTTCTAATTGGGGCGGCTGAGGTTTTGAGAGCAGATGGTAGTGTGTTATGCTTGCGACGGTATTAGTCTCCTTCATCCCTTCTACCTACCGACTATCCAAACGCTTGCAAACCACTTCAATTTTTTCCATTATTACGCCGCATGGAAGCATAAAACAACAATATAATATAAGTACAATTTTTGGAAATATACTATAGAACTTTAGAATTTTGGATATTCCTGATTTGTCATTTTCGTGTGCCCAGACATTTGGAAAATAGTATAAAATGCTTTTTCTTGAAATCGGCAGTGAAGTGTCCCAAAATCGTCATTAAAAGCACGGAAATCGTACAATAATGGGCTACATTATTGTACGATTTTTTCAATAAGTAGGCCTTGGCGAGATGTAAACATCCAACGTCAGACGTGGAGAAATCGCCCATGAAAAGTGACCAAATATTCAAAACCCGGCAGGTAAAGGCCCATTTAACTTTTCGTACACATTGCAAAATTGTTTCCTATAGAAGCGGAATCCTTCAGTATACATATTTTAGTAGGTTTGAATATCAATAGATTTGTTGTGGAGGCTGCACAAGAAGCAGCAGTTTGGTTTCTCTGTACGAAGAAGGTGCCGTGTCTTGTCTTACTTGACCTAGGTAGAGCGATCGTCAAAATCAAGCAAACGCCGCGCGTAGTCGGACGGGTGATCCCTTATTATTATTTTCTTGCCTAATAAAACATTTTTTTTTCTTGGTTTATTTGCCTGGGCCAGAGGCCTCGGCAACTAAATTCCACATGAGTCATAAAAAGTTGAACTTCGGTGCCTTGGTACATAAATAACTATTTTAACCTGGGAAACTGCCCAATTTTACTTGAAATTCTAGGAACTATCAGGATTTTTTTTATATTTAAATTAGCTTAGCCGTACACTCTGACTTTCGAAAGCCGCGTCAAGTAATTCAAGTAATTCAAATAAATCTCTTTCTCGTCCACACTGGCACGATTGCGAGCTTCAATGTGTTCTTGAAAATTAATTTCCATTTCCAGCACTTTCCATGAGCTTTTCCCGGCCTTTCATAGTCTCAACTCGCGTCCTTTTCCGAACAGGAAAATGGATTACTCGTTCGTTAACTACAACAAAACAGCGCAATTTACTTATGCGACACACAAAATACACTCTATTTTTTCTAGTCGGAAAATTCTGTTATGCAAATATTTTGTACCTATAGAAAAAAAGATAAGGTTGTTTATAACAAATTTAGTCTATAATGTACATTTGAAAATCTCGTGTCAAATTTTAGCTCAATCACCTTACTTGATTTTTGAATTTTTCATTTATGATGCACAAAAGTGATAGCCCGATTGATTTCAATTTTGGTATCTAAAGTATTGTGACTTTAGTTTTCAAATATATTTTGTTCAAGTAATTCGCTGTTCGTGTATTCTGAGACACACTCTGTAGGTACATAACTTTACTATCACCTGTTAATAAAGAGGTGTCCGATGAAGAAGCAATGCTATAGTCAAATTATTTTAAGAAGTCCTTACTGGGACTGTCAATTGGTAATTTCGCCATCCTAAGTTGGCATCAATGCAGAAAAAATGTAACCGGGTCATAAGTCCAGGTCAGTAACGAGCTCATTTGCACAATGAATAACTACTAATAACACGAACAAGAACAACACCGAAATAAAATTTGCCTGAGTACGCACCATAGACGCAGCCGCAAGTATAGCTGATTATACCAAAATACCAAAATGAAAGTGTTTCCATGACGTTTGAAATTATTATTAAAATGAGTTGTAGTCATAGTTATTTTTAATAAAGGATGTTTAGTGGCATATCAGGTAAAGGATATCAATTGAAAAAAATGCACTCCAGCCGGGACTCGAACCCGGGACTCCTACTGTGGCCGTAGGCACTTAACCAACTAAGCTACCGGAGATACGGGTTCCATCGGCTAGGTGTTATTTATTCCAATTGATATATAGTTAGTAGCGGTGAGATGTAGGAGACTTCGGCGTCTTCTACAGCTTTTGTGGGTTGATGAACAAATAGGAAGTTCACATAACCAACAATCATGAATGGTTACCCTATACACCCTCTAACCCCTCGTAGTAGCTGTAGAATATGCCGAAGTCTCCTACATCTCACCGCTACTAACTATATATCAATTGGAATAAATAACACCTAGCCGATGGAACCCGTATCTCCGGTAACTTAGTTGGTTAAGTGCCTACGGCCACAGTAGGAGTCCCGGGTTCGAGTCCCGGCTGGGGTGCATTTTTTTCAATTGATATCCTTTACCTGACATGCCACTAAATATCCTTTATTATTTATAATTGCAGTTACTAAAAATAGTTATTTTTATTTGTAGCGGTATAATCGTGATTGCAATAGGGTTTTTATTTTATTATGTTCTTTTTTTCGTATCGTTTGGGTAACTTTTCACATCATAAATCAATGAGTGACGTCATTAACTGGTTGTGACGCATATACCAATGTTATACCCATGGTTAATAGAAAATTCCTAGGGATTTTGTGGAGAATGTCATCTGACAAAATCGGGACTTCTTACAGTATAGCATTGCTAGCATTATTTATATTTCACAGAGATCTTGATAAACAGTTAAAAAATAAACAGACGTGAGATAAGTTTGGTCTTGGTTGACCGGAGGGTTTACCCATCATCACTTGCGATTGGAGTTCGTACATACCTAATAAAATTTCTGCCAAAAATTCATGCATAATGAAAACAAAATTTTGATTGTAAACCTCGTGATGAACTGAAAATATATTCAAGTAGGTAAAGTAATGTAATTCAGATTTTCGCCAAAATTTAGTTTTGGAAGCACAACCAAATAAAATTTATATCGTAGATGGTACTCGTACATAGTTTAATCAAAGTTGGTTTAATGATGGAGGTTGTAGGTTGGCATTTAAAAAATGAGCTCAAAAGCACGTAATCCTAGAATCCCTATGTGCTCGCGCACAAGGTGTTCCAACTAAAAGGCACCACCCTTTGTAATTCAGTGCATGCGCGGTTTTTTGAAAAATCGGTCTCCGCCGCTGATTCTATTTTGGACCGGACTATATTTCAGTTTTGTAAAGCCCATCCTTTCCCCTCCAGAGCCACCACCTCTCTTTTTTAAATGGAAACATACCACACGTGATACACTATTGAAAAGAAAAGTTAGCAATACGGTGGTAAAAATATCGAAATCGGATGAAATTAATGTAAAGAAGTCAATGTGTGTTCCAACCAATTGGACATCCTCGCAATTATTTTGAAAAACCGCTAGCACCCGTCGATTTTGGTTTGGACAAGGACACTTTGAATCATATATTTAATATTGTCAAGACCACCCCTTCCCCTCCAAGTCCACCCTTTCTATTTTTTTTTTTAATCAATCGCACCCCTTGGTTATTTTGGCGGGCGACACTTTTTGAGTCACATTTGGTTTTTGTAAAGCCTCCGTTACGCCAACCAGACGAGGCGGGGCCTAAACCTCTTCTATCCTTATTTCCCTTATTTGTTAAAAGTGAGCTTGCCATTTGTGATCTTTTAGTTAGAAAAAATTAAAATCTGATGAAAATGAGGAAGTTGTGTCCAAAAGAAACCCTATTTGCCATAGCCACCGTTTGCATTTTTGTTCCAGAATGAAAAGATGCACTAAAATGACAACCAATAAATGCCAATTTTACGGGTAATATAAATTGTTTACGATGTAAAGTGCATAAGTGCACTGTTTTGACAGAGGGGGTTGTTTAAGTGCAGAATGTAGGGATAATAAAAAATAAAAAAAAGTTGTGCGTCGTGTGCGATTTGAACTACTGCTGGATGGATTAGTATACTGACGCTTTAATTATTTCTTTCGTATAATTTTTTATTTCACTATTATTATCGCACATTTTTAATAGATGTTCTTTGAGAAAGAATTAATTTATTAATTTACTAAGCAACCAGTAACTATGAACCTCTTTTCTGGGCTATGAACTCTCAAAATGTATGAATTATACCTTTCTCATGGTCATTACATACTTATCGTATATTGCTGCGATGCTACATTTCTATTGGTTACAAACCTCATTATAGTACAGGCAGTACATGCCTAATAATAATAATAAGAAGTTCAACTTTTCTGAGACATGTAATAAATACCACAAAATATTGTATTCATTTATGAGTAGGTATATTACGTTCATGTCTATTGGTTGCAAATTTAGATGGCGCCGTACGGTTTCTAAAATTTGAGTGTATTCCATATTATCCAACTATTCCATATTTCCAGATTTGTGTGAACAAAATAGGCATTGCTAAGGGAGGCGCTACATCATTAATTGGTGCGCTACCCTTCACCTAAAATACAACTCGTTTTCCCTTTTCCGGAGATTGAAAAAGTAAATGGGCGGGCGCTCCGAAGTTGGCGTGCTATTTGTCATTAGTCGTTTGCTTTTCGGTGTTTGCGTTCGACCCCCCCCCCCCAGGTCGATCTCGAACCCATCCGTTACGCCGACCAGACGAGACGGGGCCGAAATCCATCTACCCATCCCTGACCCCGGCCACCGGGTGAAGCCGGAGATTATGGACAGCCAGGGCCGGAATAAGGGGAAATTTGGGCACATTTTATATTGGCCACACACGAGAGAAGGCGGCCGCGGTGTCAGTAATTTGTGACTTACAACGATTCAAGTGCACAATTGACAGAATTAAAGTAACAAGAACTTGCCTCGTACCACCGAGATAGTAAGGAGACAGATGGCTCATCCAAAGACAAAATATCGTCAATCCCTTGGCGTATCCCCACCCCTCTCGGTTTCGCCGCCAACTTGAAGATATTTTGGAATCGATTTATCTCGTTTCCCACTGGTCCGAGGAAAAAGTCTCCATAAGATGGAGGCACACCTGCCACCTGCAGCTTAACCTAGCTAACACTGCTCGCTGGGCAATCTCTGATGTGGTAGATACCTAATAGACTAATCGTTCGGTAGTTAGCACGGAACTGCGAACCCTACTTTTTCGTTATTATTATTACTACAGTTTTTTTAATATTTGCTACGTAAATATTAAGGAAGAATTTTGTTAGTCGTTATAAAAGTAACTTTTCCAATTAATTTTCTGGATATAGGCCGTGAATGTGAAGATTTCTTGGAACTATTATGAAAATAATTATTATTATCTTTGTTACTAAGTTCATTTCATGCGAAAATATGAATACTAAGATTTTCTATATTCTTCTTTGCGTTGATACTGCTTTTATGTTTTCCGTTATCTCCCAAATATTCTCTTTTACATTTTGTTTGTTTCCCATCAATTTGGACTTCATTAAAATTTAACTGGGTGTGAATATTTAGAGGAGTATTTGGCAGTTGCGATTTTGTTTTTAAAGTGGAAATTTCCTCCTTTTATCTCGTTATGGCTCCCGTTTCAAAACATCTTCCAGTTTGTAGGATACACTGTCTACACTGATGTCCAAAAATACTGGAAATAAAATAGTCCTCGGTTTTTGTATAGGGTTTTCTAAGGAAAGGAAACCATTCTTGGATATAATAAGCACAGACCTATATAGCTTCGCTAAGCTATATGGGTCTGTGATACAAGGTACACTCCTTTCCTACGTTTCGCTGAAAATGCTACCATACTACCATGTTTTCATTCGTTAAGGAGGAATGTATCTAGAATTTCGTGAACAAAATTGTCGGGATATCCAATTTTTTTTTATTAAAAGCTGTGCTGTGTAATTTTATATTTTCTGTGTTTGAAACTACTGATATGATATTTTCTGCTCTCTAAAAATAAGCGACAGTTATTTCTTTCTGATGCGCTTCCATTACATACATAATAATTTTTTAGGATTACCGCCGAAAAAACCTGCAAGTTTGGCAAAACTATTAATAGCCGTAGAATGAATATTAAAAGATTGTAGAAAACTTTTATATTGAAAATTGACGGCACTGAGATTTTTTATGCATCCAGGTGCTCAGATAGTTTCAGAAAATTACATAGGGTCTTGGGCTTTCTTGATTCTATCAATTTTTTACTTATTATTTATTTATTTTAATTATTATTTATTTATTTACTTAAAGACGTAAAAACAAAATATGGCAATTTTTGACAGCTAGGCGACGTTAAAAAAAGGAATGGGCATCCATGGCTTACTTTTTGCGCAATATCTACTAGGTAATAAAACCTCGAATCCACAAAATTTTCATGGCCTATATAATCTCTGGCCTCTTAAAATAATCATGTTACGGTTTTAATAGTTTTGCACAATTTTTTATATTGCACGACAAGTTGACCATGATTGCCGATTTCCTCTTCAGCTTCATCTAACTATCCAAAATGTACACCTTTTTGTTTCTTATGTTTTTTTTTGTGGGGTACAAAATAAGCTAAAAATTCACGGTGGTAGTCCTAAAAAAATATCTTGTATAATTTTGTATACTGCACGATACAATATCCAGTAATTAAAACGTTCGGAGGGCGAAAAATAATTCGGGCGAAAAATAATTCGGCCGAAAACGATGCCACTGTGATCGCCGCTGGTGCACCGAATAGTGAAATGTGCCATTGGCCGAATACCGAATATTCTGCCTAGCAATATTTGCTCCATACCGAATATTAGGCCCGATATCCGGCTTACCTACTATTCTGACAAATATTTGGTTAATCCCTCAAATTTATAGTATTTCTTAACAAAACGGTTTTTAAGAACCTCTTTGATGATAACTGAAGACCGAGCACACGCATTAATATAAAAATCACACTTAGACAATGAAAGAAAGGAGAATGCTAATAGTAGAAATGCACCAAATATTCAGCAGGCCGAATATTCGGTTTTTTAAATTTGTAATTGTTTCTTTATATTTTAAGTAAATTATACTATTTTTGAAAAAAAAAACGTAAATCTGGAATATTAGTTTTTGCCGAATATTCGGCCTGCTGCATCCATAACATTTATACATTATTTTGTAAACAATTAGATATATTCGTGATTTTTATATAAGAGGGAGTTCTTTTTGTAAAATGACCTTTTCAATAAAAGAATCGAGTAAAGCCTTGGGTAATTTTTTAACTATCGGAAATAGAAACTGATAAATTGGAAGGAAAATAACAGCCGCATTTGAAGTAAAACAGATGGGGATCTACTCAGCAATGCCGACTTTTGATAAATCTAAACAGCTAGCAGGTGTAATTCTATTTCCACGATTTATTATTTCCGTTATTATTTAGGTAGGTATGTCTTACTTAATATTTCTTGGCAACTAAGTATCTAAGTATGTATTTATCTTTTAACATAAACCGCAAATAAGTTTCATTATTCATTGTTTGCATTTTATGCTGAAAATTGTCTTTTATTTTGCTATTTCTATATTTTCTATAATATCAACTGTGTTAAATGAGGTTGATGTCACAACGTTCTTCCCCTTTTTGTTTGTCAATTTGCTTCATTGCAAATCTTCGGGCTGTGCATCAGGACTTGTGACTTCATTATTATGTCGACAAGTTCGTTGAAAACTAAATTATTAAGGTGAAACTGGAAACCTCTACAGTTCATTTGCGTCACTCCACACTCCACATATACATTTTCATTTTGCCGGAGATTTTCCTTGTCCTTGAATACATACCTACTTCCCACTTTTGCTACTCTCTCAGGAGACCTGTATAGCCACAATAAAACTACAGTAAAAAGAAAATCCATTGTTCAAGAGAAAACTGAAAGTAGGTCTCCGCAACTTTGTTTCTTCCAATAATAAGTTGCCAAGTTGGTGGAGATAATCGTATTTTAGAAAATTGCATGCAGAACAAATCCATGGGATAAAATTCATAATGCAATTCTCGGAACAGTTGATAAACTTCATCAGAACGCAACGGGCGAACATGCTATGCTTTAATCTGATTGATGGTGCCCAACGAAATGGAATGAATTCTAAAGTAACGTAGAAAATTCCATTTTTTTAAATTGAAGATTTATTACATGCGTGGTTGAGTTTAAAATTTCGCATTCGTGTTGTAAATATCACGTTATTGAAATCGAGATTACATTTTTATTATACTCGAAGTTCACGTGTTGTCACATTCTTTAACCCGAGCAAAAGAATGACCCATTTATTTTTAGTTGATTTCATATTAAAATAGTTGCCAAAGTCCATAGCAATAAGACAATTCTATGGGGGTAGTTTTGCGTAACCTTTACCAAATTGAAGAACTTCTAAGTGCCATGCCAAGAAGGTCAATTTGGCTTATTGCCAGATTCTCCTAATGTTTGTGGCAATACTTAATGGGATAATTTAGCTACTAAGGATCATATAAATACAATAGTTGCGCACTGTTAAGTAGAAGTACAAGGTATATCTCTGGACGCTGATATAAGTTGAAGTAAATTAGCCAAACAAGAGAACAAAGGAAAGAGCATGTGGTCATAAAAGAATAATTTTTGAAGATGGCGTCTGCACTTATACTTATCTTGCTTGGTTGGTTCGCCATTGCCATTTAGAATATATAATTGCCCAGAGTATTTTCGTTTATATACGGGTATTACACCTCCGCAATATCAATGTCTTAATTTTTCAAGTAATCGAATATTCCTATTTTGGGCATGAGCGTATATCCGCCCAACATCAAAGCCATAATAACGCCAGTAGAATTTTTTATACTCCCACGATATCCAAAGCCTTATTAGGACTGATTTATTAAAAATCTAATATCATAGTGGACTATAGAAAATGCAGTGTTTTTATATTGAGACCAAGCGAAGATACTTTTACCAAGTGTATCAAACTTGAAGACTATTAAAATATACATATACCTACAGTGTGGCCCGTTTGGAATGGAGACACCTCTGTAAAATTGTTATTTTTGCTCCGATTTTGAAAAACTTTTTTTTGTTAGATAGGTCTCTGAAAATACCATTCGACACACCTTCCAATTGTTTTGAAAACCAAACACCTGGCTAACTGCGACATTTTTTATACCCCCAAAATTCAAGAAATCATATTAGGTATTTTTTTATCAAAAAAATTTACTAAAAAAAGTTGTTTAGAATGAACCAAAAATCGTAAATCCAAAGTTTTATCAAAATCAAAAAATCAAAAATTTCCGAAAAAATAAATTTAAGGTCCAAAAATCACATTTTAATGAATTTCTACGGATAGCAAAGTGTGCCATGGAAATTTGAAGTTAAAAAATTAACTTTGCTAACCGTAAAAATTGATTAAAATGTGATTTTTGGACCTTCAATTTATTTTTTTCGGAAATTTTTGATTTTTTGATTTTGATAAAACTTTGGATTTGGGATTTTTGGTTCATTCTAAACAACTTTTTTTAGTAAATTTTTTTGATAAAAAAATGCCTAATATGATTTCTTGAATTTTGGGGGTATAAAAAATGTCGCAGTTAGCCAGGTGTTTGGTTTTCTAAACAATTGGAAGGTGTGTCGTATGGTATTTTCAGAGACCTATCTAACAAAAAAAAGTTTTTTAAAATCGGAGCAAAAATAACAATTTTACAGAGGTGTCTCCATTCCAAACGGGCCACACTGTATATCTTTGTTATTTTTTTTATATTAAAGAAATTTCAAAAAAAAAATTGTAACTTCGTAGTAACTATTTTATATCACTAGTTTTATCATTGTGTTAAGCTTTTATTGCTTCAACAGAAAATGATACTATAACGCTTAAAAATTCTGTTATGTTTTATGCAAAGTTGATAAATTCATTTATTTAGTTTCCACTACTAAATTGATGCCAAAATAATAATAACAAATTAAAATATAATCAAACTAGTTTATGTACCTAATACTTAGTAATAAAAGCGATAGAATGAAAGTTTTTAGTGATATAACTTAGTTTTTAAATAAAAGCATTAAAAGTTATACGAAAGAAATCATGAAAATGGAAAAGTTAAAAGCTTTAACAGTCATAAAGAATATTAGAATGAAAACTGTTGCACGAATCCGAATACAATATACTTTCTTGAAATTACCGAAACTTAGATATAGTATAGTCTTTTCTACAATGCATAAACCCCTTTTATTTCTAGTGGTATATGTATGGTTTCAATTGTTAGGTACCTACTTTAATAATTGAGTATAACGCACATTTCTCTCCGCATTGAAAACCTAATAACGTTTCGTGCCTTGCCACAGCCCTCGTAAAATAAACTGGACCGCCATTAGGCCCTTGTCCCTCCACCAATTCTTAGCCGTCCGGCAGAGGGGGCTGGCGCCCGCCTGGATAGCCGCCATGTTGGGCCTATTCTAGGGGATTTATTGTGCCTTCTAGGGGAGAAGCGAAATTTGTGGTGGCAACACAAAATTACATTTGACCTCGGCCAACCACGGCCCTCGTGCATTTGTCATTTGGCAGCTAATGACGTGTGGGCCCAATATGACCGACCTTTCGGTGGTAAAGATGTATATGTATATGTATAGGTGGGACAAATGATTGTATTGGAAAAGCAGTTCAGGTTATTTTACGAGGGCCGTGCCTTAATATTTCCACTGCCTTTCGATACAGAATTTTCCATTACAGTTTTGTCAATTCCCGTTCTCGGTATTATTAACCTCGCAAGCATTCGGGCGGCAGTCATCGAAGCTTTTGCCTCATATCTCATATAGGGCTCGAACCGCGAAACCATAATGTGTCCGTCATCGTTTGCAGAAAAGAGAATCAAACCCTAGTTTAGTTCGCCCTTCTGGCGATATCCCTTGTTTCGTGAATCAGAGCTGAACTAGGTCAATTTTGGGCCCACATTCTATTAGCTATGGGTATTTTCTTTCGGCATGCGAGGAATCCTTTTATAGTAAAATTTTGATGCGTCATGCGAAAAGGAAATATATATAATAGTATTTATGCAATTTAGATTTTGTCAAATTGGCTTTTTTTATTACCAGTTATCAGCAACTTGGTGCCTAGCGCCTAGCGATTTTACAGATAAAATATATAAGTACCTATTAAATTCCACTACACTCATTGATAAATTTTGTACACACAGGCAAACAAAAACAAATTTAAATTAGTCCATATAAATTATTGTGCCAGGTCGTAGTTCTAACTTATGTTTATGGTTAGGCAAATAATTCTCAATAAAAATTTAATTGTCCCAATATTATCAATTCTCTTGTTGATCCGAATGATTGTTCTTTTAGCCTATAGGTGTCTGAATACATGTGGTATTATGAAAACGGATTCACATAAATACCTACTACTAACTAAAAATAGGATTGTAATATCAGAAGCACAACTTTTAATGGGTAACCTTACCCGCGGTGTAAGCAAGAGTATCCACTTTCAACTCGTATGGCTGATAATACGGATCTATTCCCTGTGTTTAATGCTGTCAATGATATTTTCCAACGTATACATACTGATGACAACTAAAAAAATATATAAAATATATACGCCCTCCTAGGTACGTATGTTTCCCGAAGTGAACTTTTTGGTCAAGAATTTCAGCTATTTCAGTTCTGACAATGAAAGACACAAAAGTTCTGCGTACTGGCGTCTATTTTGGATGTCTGGTAGACAAGAAAATTAATAGTGAGCATTCAAAAAGAGATTTGACTTAATAATTGGATGTGCACGTTCGTGAAACAAAGTAATCCAATTATAAGAAGGAAATTAGATATACCTAAAGCAATTCTCACGAGCTTTAGAGAATTGTCTTAAGATATTAATAATATAGTAAGCACAGAAATAAGAATGGATCGTGTTAGAAATTAGTCATCTCAACATATGATTTGCTCAAGTGCACTCATGAGTGACTAACAAGGCGAGCAACGAATATAGTATCCCTATATAGTAACTGCTTAGTATCTATTATTGGGTTTTGAAAAAAATATATTTCGATATGGTAAAAAACTTACCATATACCAAGCATTTTGAAGAAAGGAGTTCATCGATATGGTAAAAAACTTACCATATACCAAGCATTTTGAAGAAAGGAGTTCATCCATGGGCTTGACTTCCAGAAGAGATATAAAATATGCAATTTTTTATTTCTAAAATTGATGAAATTATCAGGGCTAATATAACAAGTGGTGTGCATATTATCGATAATACCTTTCGTTAATTTTACCAATTATAATCTCAAAGCTGCTGACGACTGCGCAGCAGGAGTGGTATGTTTAATTAATTGTTCACTGGCGTAGATTGACAACCAAATTTACTAAATAAATTAACTATACAAAAATTACAAATACGTTGTCGTGTCGAAAATGTGATTTATAAAATAAAAGAAAGTAGCCGCAACTAGGATAAGCCTTCAATTTTGAATATTATAGTTATTGTGTGTTTAAGGATCAATGCGTTAACTGAAATTGTATCTCCTAGTCCTATATTAAATTTGGTAATAAAGGATGTTTTAGTGGTATATCAGGTAAATGATATCAATTGAAAAAAATGCAATCCAGCCGGGACTCGAACCCGGGACTCCTACTGTGGCCGTAGGCACTTTCACTAGATTCATTTGACGTATTTCATTTTTTTTTCAGTTTGTCCCAGTTCCCAGTTTTCAAATAAAATGGAATAAAAGATTTTAAGGTACTACTCCTTTTGCTTTCAAGAATACAAGCACGATGAAATGAGGTTGAAACCCACAAACAAATTGAAACGAGAAGAAGAAGAATTCAAAATCAATCTTCCTTTTGTGGTGTCCTATACGATCTTCCTCAACAATCGGTTATTACGGCAGCAATCTGAGACCAAGCCGAGGTTGCCGCGCGCAAGTCATAAAATATTTTAAGAGAATTCGGCTAATGTGTATGTATACTATACTTGATTACCGCTATTTGCTTCAACGAGAGTTGAATATTCTACGATTTTTTTCGTTAATCCTTGGCGTCAGGCCCAACTGAAAACTGAAAACTAAGCCGCACTCCACAAAGGCTGCCCAAGTGTTCTCCGGCGACGGGTCTTTCACAAAAACTCCGAAAGTGGTGATACTTGTAGCCCCGCAGGCGTGGAGAGAAGTTGCCTAATATTAGAATTGCAAATACCTACTTTAGTTCGTTTGGAAAGCCCTGGGCTAGAATTGCGGCTTTTATATACATATTCATCGATAACTAGAAATCATTCATATTTTCAGAAAAGGGTAACAAAGCCATGGACCTTATAAAAAAGGAGAAAAATCGTGTAGTAGTTGCATAGAAAACTTTAAAAGCCGTATGAAAGGACTCATTAAAAGTTGGATAACCCCCCCCCCTCCGTCCTACATAAAGATATATACTTCTTAGATGAACTGTTTTGTATATCTACCTATAATATATACGCACAAGTTTTCAGTCAATCATCAATAGCAAACACATAAAAGCAGTAACAAATATTTTTGAAAATCAAGATGGAGGAACTCTCGAGCAATTGCATATAATATACAGGATTTGAAAAGTTAAAAAACCCAAGTGCAAAGTGCAATATTAAGAAACATCGGCATAATAACACGACGAATGCGAAAAAAAATGAGGACAAAACAACACTGATGTTACTCGTTTCCTCAGAGAAATAACCAAGGATAGAGGGAGTAAGAACGAAAAGTAAACAAAGCCAACATCTTTTTGAGTGATGCCACGTACTCCATTGTTTACAGCATTTCATTTCAAAATAGAAGGGCTTAATAATGGGATTAACTGAAGGCACACCTCCCATAACGCTAAATTAACAGATGTAGTTATTATATTCTTGTATGTAACAATTTTAAACTAAAACTAAATTGCGCTGTAATTATAGTATCTAATTATCACTTCAATAAAATCGTCACAGATTCCTCATACCGCCCGACATGGCAACGCTGTCGTTGCTGCCGCGGGCTCCGCGTTCGGTATTTGTTTTGTGTATGCCCAACAAGTCAAGTTTTCCGATTGTTTACGTATGCTTCTTTCGTGTTTTCAATTGTTTTTCTGTTAATTTATAAGCTATTTATTAGTATTTAGGATATAGTGACTGATTTTGTATACAATGGGACGCAGAAAGTGCGTGGTATGTGGCTAAATTGATATTTTTCAGGATATAACCTATATCAGGTAAACGTTGTACACAAGGGCCGAATGTTTATTTACTTCGGTAAATTTGCATAAGATGTTGGTTGACTACAGTCGTATGTGTTTTGATGCTGTTGCTCCCTCTATCCTTGGTTATTTCTCTGAGCTCGTTTCCTATTATGTATTGCTGAAAAAACGAATCTGCTAAACCACATTTTTGTTGTTTTTCTGTTTAAAATCTAAACTAGAAATAGCTTAGGTTATTTCTCAAAATCGTGAGCATGTAGCATATACCTATAATATTGCCAATACCTTTCAATTTTTGTTCAATTTACTGGCATTTCTAATGATATTAATTTTTTGCTATGGTCGCAGAAAATATAGATCCACAACAGAAATCTCCTTAACAATACCTGTCAAATGGACTCCAACTACAGACTCCAAAAAGAAGCAGATTGCATTTCTTCTGAAATGGTATTTTCCCAAAATATGATCTTCCCAATTCGTAGATTAGCCAACATCGAATAGTGGACCTCAATATCAATGCATTTGGAAAATATTAACCTTCAAAGTTTTCTCTGCTATGGTTTACCGAGTTTTAAATTTCTTTCTCCCATTTGAAATAAAGTAAGTATAGCCAGGTAGGTCAGTACGTATATTACTCTTCGTCGAAGTCGAAAGTAATAACAATAAACGATAAAAGCAACGTGGTTTTTTCATTATTTAATTTTTGGCGGCGAGTCAGTGATGTTAGTTCTATGCGTTTTTTTGTATATTTTAGTACCAAAGCTTTAGATAAGTAGTTAGCATGAGTCAGATAATATGCAAAACTTTAGATGATTATGTTTTATATTATGTGAAATTCGAAATCGAAATTCCTAAAACTTTTGTGATATTTAGATCTTAACTGTGGAATTTTAGGTGTAACTATATTGTTTACATACAAAATGTAATCTTCAAAATTAGCTGAATTTATTGTTCCTTGCATATATAATGGAGAGTAAGTACCTACTTTTTAAAAGCTTTTATTTAACTTGCAATGTATGTATGTATGTATGTATGTATGTATGTAATTTGTTCGGGTGGAATCTTGCAACTCAATTTTGAAGCAGATATCTTCAACCGATCGAGCTGAAATTTTGTACACACGTTTAATTTGGATGACAATGCATGATTATATGTGTGACGTCATTCTAAATCCAACATGGCGGAACACTCAAGATGGCGGACTAGTTAAATTTCAACCGATCGAGCTGAAATTTTGTACACACGTTTAATTTGGATGACAATGCATGATTATATGTGTGACGTCATTCTAAATCCAACATGGCGGAACACCCAAGATGGTCATTAGAAGGTCTCCTCATTGAAGAGCTAGACTGTTCTAAACTAACCGGCAAACGACCTTGCAACAATGATGCGTTAACTGAGATGAATAGACTCAGACACCTGGCCAAACTAAAAATTACAAAATAAATTAAAAGTAAAAAAATATTTTTAAAAAAAGCTTTTATTTAAATGCGCTAAAAAGAATAAAATAATCTTTTCTTTTAAAACTTTTACTATCAACTTATAACGTCATTCCACAATTTATATGATATAAAAGCTTGTCGCGAGATTTAAGTTTTCAAACTAAGTAAATACCACTACTTAAATCTCGCGACAAGCTTTTATATCATATAAATTGTGGAATGACGTTATAAGTTGATAGTAAAAGTTTTAAAAGAAAAGATTATTTTATTCTTTTTAGCGCATTTAAATAAAAGCTTTTTTTAAAAATATTTTTTTACTTTTAATTTATTTATATCGTAGGTATTAAAACTTGGGACAATTGCTTTTTAGGGATCCGTAGTATAGCATGTGATTTGTATTATTATTTTGGACATGATATGTAAATTATTCTCGAAATTAATGATCAAAAGGCACTACTAGTGACATGCAGTTGCAAAAATACAACCCCCGCCTGTAAATGTAAAATTTTATATGCGTATATAATAGGTAGTAAAGTTGCTGAATAGGATATTATATACGTATACCGCGGGATTGAAGTAGTACTTTTAATCCCTTCGATCGGGCCATAATTTATCTGAGAGATTAAGAATACTACTTCGGTCCCAAGGTATATACCATATTATTTTTCGTACTTCCGGAACTGAAACGTATACAATATACGTATACAAAATATCTTATACCGGACATTGTTTCCTACGTCTATCTGACGATATGATAAACAAAATATATCAGATAGTCAAGTCGCCGATTTAATCTTCTATATTCTATTATGGATATGAGGTTGTCGTCTTCATTATTGCCTCCTGTTTCTGCAGCTTCATCGGATCAAACACCAGTTCAATATGCTGCATTAACCCATCAGCAAAAATTAGTTTATATTGCGAATTGTAATAATGTTAAACTATTTGTTAGTAATTTCATTCTTCCGGGATTTCCATCAGAATTTAATCCCGGAGGGATTACTTTAATCCCTGTTATTTTAGTCCCGGAAGTAAGAAAAAGATAATTTACAGTTGCAACTGTAAATTTACAGGTACAACTTTAAATTTACAAGTACAACTGTAAATTTACAAGTACAACTGTAAATTTCGTAATTTACAGTTGCAACTGTACATTTCGTAATTTACAGTTAACAGGTGTTTTGGGGCACGCTTTGTCAGTTTCAACGCAAACGGTTAATTTGATGCACTAAAATGATGGATCTGCAAGATCAAAAAGATAACCTCAAAAAATTTGCGAGTAAAAACACCATCCAAAAATAGCGCAAGTGGCGCCCTCTATGAGATACGTAGAAATTGACATTTTAGGCTTATTCTACATCTCCAAAAACACTGCAGTGCCAAATTTGAGTTCAGCAGCTCGATTATTTTGGGAGATATTGCCATAATTTAATTTCAAAAAGAGAACTAACGCCCTGTATATCAGAAACAAAGAACTTTAGGACCTATGTTTATATGAGCAACCCACCTTATTATGATTTTTTCTACAAAATGTCAAAGTTTTGATCAAAAAACCTGTGACACCCTATCAATATAATTTTTGATCAAAACTTGCGAAATTTGTTGTGGCCCCTCTAGGCTTTCATAGTTTTATGCGTGAATCCAGTAAAGATTATTTCTATTTTAATGTGAAGTTTATCATTTTTTATATTATTTATTATTTTAATATTATAAAGTTTATTTCTATTTTAATGTGAAATGAAAACAAACGATTTTTTTTTTGCATAATTTTTATTCCATAATTATTTCTATATCAATCTTACATTGATCATGCAAACAATTTCAATAAAATATTTGAACAGTAGGTAAATGATTTTTATTTACTTTTAATAATAATTTAAATAATAAAAGGAAATTAGGATAATTATTCTTTTTATCCATCTATACGTATAACTAACATAACACAAAATACCTTAAACGCTGCTTCATATCACTCCAGTTTGCCAGTTACTTTCTTGTAATAACGACCTGATATGTTGGGAAATAGTATTACGTGACGTGGTTATCTTATGTAGATTCCATTACAATGATATTGTATTTAACTCTGCCTATAATAATCAAATTTATAAATTTTGGCTATATGTAATTAAATTCATTACCTACTTGTATGATGTCTAAAAAACCGAGCTGAATTAAAGCCTTATCCAAAAAAGTCGCCTGAGAAATGACCCTGGTCCTCCAAATCATGAAACAGATTCATCCAAAATTGCGCGTTTTGTCGTCTTAACATTGACCAAAAAGACTCTATTCTTTGATTAGCAGTGCTCCTTTCACATAGAAATGCTGGTAGATTAGTCTGTAATACATATGCCAAATGGTTTTAATTTATATCATAGCAGACAGTAAGCCAAAGATAATTAGGTCCTTTATTGAAGTATCTTCCCCTTTGTAATATTCTTCTTCGACGCATTTCCACACCCTCGGGGTCAAGTATCCCTAGTGACTCTCCAAATACTTCTTGGGTAACTACTAATCCATTTCGTAGGCATTTTAGATGCATCCATCGATACCCATGTAACAGCGCACTTGTAGATAGTTGATTTTCCAAAAAACGAGTGACCGAGTGGATACTAAATAATCTCAGCTGTCGCAAGACTCTTTGCAGTTGCCGTACACTAATGGTACTACCATCATTGATTTGAAGAGATGCAGTAATCTCATGATGTTTTAGACCAAGCAAAAAATAAGTCCTAATTATGTCATTCCTATTGCAGTTCATCCATGGCATGTAACTAACAAGCACTATTAATAACTACCACTAACTCAATAATGTTTGGACGACTGTAAATTTACTGTAAATTTACAGTTGCAACTGTAAATTTCGCTACGTTAAGCATAATAAAAAAATATTTTTGTGATGGCAGTTCTACGCCGTCGTATTAAAGAGTCTTAAAATAGTCATTAAAAGCTCAGAAATCAGTATTAACGTAAGCCATTATTGTACCTACTTCTTTCTCTAATTGGCCTTGGGCCTTGGCCAGATGATAGAACTAAAAGTCAGACGGGCCCGTGTCTAAGTAGGTAGATATAAGTATTTTGGTCGGTTTGAACGTGAACGTCAATAATATTTTCTATGTAGACTGCATCCGTATTGGCCAGAGGACTCCTGCAAGTCAGTTGCGCCCTACCGCATCGTGCTCGATTATGGTATAGTGATGATAAAGATATTTTGCCTAACAAAACTTCGTTTTTCCCGATAAAGTTAATGTGGTCCTCGGCTCTGACGTTCCTTTTTATAAATTATGTGGTTTATTTGCCTCGGTCTTGACTAAGTTCGTCACTCGTTATAAAAAGTTGAACTTCAGTGTTCAGTGCCTTGGTACACAAATAACTATTATTCAATTTTAAAAATATGATTTTGCAATATTAAAAATGAGAATGGTAAAAGAATAACGACCGGTTGGCAAATCGTTAAGCCCTTAATCAAAAAATAGGTATACGTAGGTACACTTTTAAGAAATATGCCCTCCTGATTAAAGATAAAGCCTTCAGAGCAACTATCCCAAAAATAAAGACCAACGCATTAACCGCAAGTTTTTGATATCCAAATTTGAAGATTTAATCACACTTATCTTGTTTCAAAAACGCTTCCCTTAAAATGTACCGGGGGTTGCCGCTGAAAGGATTTCAACTAAGAACAAAATTATAATATGAACAGAAACGACACACACACGTTTAATTTGTAAACACGTCAACATTTCCTCCGAATAAATCGCCGGATTATTAACATAAATTCCGGCTGTCCGTTGGGACCGGCGATCTCGAAAAACACGTGGGTCGCTTCCTTTCCGAAAATAATTCGCGGTCCGATAAGGCCTTGCCAAGGCCACGGCGCCGGAGGCCGGCATCACCACTATATACGAATTCCTCCGGACGCCTCTCCAGAGTGCACTAACCTCCTGGGCTATTCTGAAACGCGGGCAGCGGACGGATAGCGCTTCGCGGCCGCTTCCCACGACGGCCGCCGCAAAGGTGATCGTTTTACGAATGCGGGAGACCTTGCCAAGGCTCCGAGCGCGCATCTCCGCCTGATAGTGAGAAATCGTAAATTAAGTCGGATGAGAGCATTATGCAAGAGAGGTAGCGGCCGAATACCTGCGGTGTTATTTCAGGAAGCACATCAAATAGCTCTAGAATCCTACAATACTATTTCACGATCTTTAAGGCTTAGGTAGGTATTAAAACCCCTAAACAGAAATTGGTTTTATACTCATATAGTAAGTGCGGTTACTAGGTTTTTATCATGTAAGTACTAACTAATAAATTAAGTAGTAAACACCAACCATAGGTATAGGTTGGTTGCTGTTATTCACAAAACCCGTAGAAGTGACATTGGAAACGAACTCATTGACCGTTCACCACTGTATCTTCCAAATCTGCGGAAATCAACAAGGATCTGAGACACTTACATTTTCTTAAATTTCCTAACAAAATTTTGAAAAAAAAACTCGTTTTATCGGACTAAATACTTCAGAATCTGGTAATATCATACCACTATCCAAGATATTATAGACTTAACTCTACTCAACCAAAATTTCGCATTGCAGTCAGTAGTGCAGGTATCTACCTACCAATCATAGCCGAACGATACTCTGCAGCTATGCTACTAATATATAAATTTATTTCCGGTGGGCCCATAATGAATGAAGTGGTAAATTCCTATAAGAAAAATTTTGTATTTTACTTATTTAAATTAGTTTTTGGATCACCTTTATCGAAAATCAAGCTTCAGTTAAAGCACAACTAATTTACATAATTATATGTATTATTAAAGACATTTTCGAGATACAAAGATTATGTTGAATATAGTTATTGTTGTTGCAAGTACCTACCTAAAATAAAGTTTTTCGGGACGAATCATTGCTGTTGTGTAGCAGATGAGTCCTGAAAAACTTCATTTACGTACGTTTGACAAACACTATTTTTTGTCATACGCTCCCAAAATACGCCTTTTACAATTCTTCAGAACGCTTAAATTTGCAAATTTTCCATAATTTTTGAAATCATAATGTTCAAAAAACTTGGCTTAGAAAATTGATATCGAAGCAACAAGTTTGTTTATTTGATAATTTTGTCATGTCATTCATTCATTTAGGGACTACGCCGAAAAAGAAGCATTTTACGGACTTAAATGAGCGAATGAGAGAAAAAATATATATTTCTTGAAATTGGCAGTAAAGTGTTTCAAAATCATCATTAAAAGCTCAGAAATCGGCACTGAAGTACCTAGCTTATTATTGTACGATTTTTTCAATAAGTGACCAAATATTCAAAACCGGGCCAATAAAGGCCCATTTAACTTTTCCTAATACACATTGCGAAATTGTTACATATAGCAGCGCATTCTTTCAGTATAAATATTTTAGTAGGTTTGAATATGAATCTATTTTACATGGAGGTTGCATAACAGGCAGCAGTTTGGATTTTCTGTTGAAAAGTGCTATGTCTCGTCATACTTGACCTAGGTAGAGTAATCGTCAAAGTCAAGCAACGTCGCGCGCAGTTTGTTCATGGACGGGCGATCCCTTATTATTATTTTTGGCCTAATAAAACATTTTTTTCCGATTTCAAAAAAAAATATGTACCTCGGCACTGAAGTTCTTTTTATGACTCAGAGGCCTCGGCAACTAAATTCCACATGAGTCATAAAAAGTTGAACTTCAGTGCCTTGGTACATAAATAAATATTTTTTTAAATCGGCACGAAAGTCAGAAATATCATTGTTGTACGATTTTTGACCTTGACGAAATTTGAGGACCAAACGTCGTCCATCAAACGTTACCATAGACATTCAAAACCAGCCAACAAAGTATCATTTAACATTTCCACTTTATTGCGGAATTGTTACTTATAATAACGCAATCTTTTAGTACAGCAGTTCGCTCGGTTTGAACAACGCGGAACAACGTATTCTGTAATGTAGACTGCAAGATACTGTCTAGAGGACGTCCACACAAAACAGTAGTCTAGCAAAAACGATATTATGGACGGTGCAGCAACGACGCGTAGTCGGCTCATGGATGGGTGACCGCGCTCGTTAAAGTATTTAACATAATAAAACCTTATTTTTTCATGATTTAAAAAAATATATAATATTATATATTATATATTTATATATTGCGGAAGTTGAACTTCAGTGCCAAATAATTATACTACTTCCACAGATTATTGTGATCTATGAACTTATTTTTTCTACTCACACATGTAGGTATATTTGTCGTTTTCTTTATAACCTACAGAAGGGACAAGTAGGCAGTTCCAGTTAGCTGAACGGATATCAAATCTAGATCAACCAATCACTGATAAGCTTTTTCCGGTACATGTCGACGTCAAAGTATCACAATTTATCCAAAAAATATACTGTACAACTCAAATGGAATGTCCATACCGCCCTCGAACGATTGAGCACTCCGCTTACGGAGTTGTGCTCAACCCTCGTCCTTGCGCGATGGACAATATATTATCCACTCTTGTACGAACTAATAAGTTCCCATTTATCCAAATATCCGTTTAATTAATTCTTTTTTGGATGGCACAGGTAGGCACTGAACATGCCGAAAAAAATTATTCCTGGAAGGTAAATAACTGTTCTCATGAACCTGCACAATAAATTATTATCAAATAGCTGACACCTGTATTTTGTAGTCCTGAATTCTACTTAAATTGGTTAATCCCAAAAGAATGAGATCCGGCACTACAAAAGAAACCACAACATAATTGACATGTATAATTTGCCAAATTTGCGGTTTAAAGACTTTAATTTTTTGCTGACAGACGCCATTAGTTCCATATAATTATTACACCTTGACCACAGATTAACCAGCAATCTGTGCCTTGACCAATAAAAGTATTACCAAGGCCACTACAGCTGCCATAGTCAAGTGCTAATAAAACGAAATATTTCAGAGAGTATTCTTGGAAATATATTCTAACATTAGTAACAATGGGAATGAGTTAATTCTGCAGGTACGCACACGTTACAGGACGTAGATATCGTTTGAAATACGTCTGTAGCCACTGTACAATAGCAGTATACAATGTATATCTACCACTGCGGCTGAAATTCCTACCGCCATATCATAATAATATGACCTATTTATTATAACTATGTAAATTATACAATTAAATTGATAGCACCAGAGATATAGAATAACACCTAAAATCCGATGTAAAAAATTAAACTTTTTTCGCTTCCAAGTTTTACACAAAACCTCAGATATGCTAGCGTTTCCACTATTGTTTAAAAACACCTACCAGTTTAGCACTAACAAGGATATTTCCAGAAAACACTGTCACCAACACTCTGGATAGTTTTTTCGCAAACACAGAGACACTATTGTTTCGTCGTAATATTCGCACAACCATGTCAGTTAGCGCCAGGACAGCGGTGGACCCGCAAGCCTTGTTGCCAGTTTTCTCAGTTCAGGGCTTGGGATTTAAGTCCGCTGTGCTGTTAACTTAAAGATAACGTTTAATTTTTGTATTGATTTTGATTGAGTAAATGACATAATATGTAAAATATGAGATAAAAAACGGAGAAAATAGTCGTGTTACTCGTATCGGTTAAAGTGCTATCGAAATGTATGGTACCTAAAGTTAACCAGATAACTAGCACTAAGGTCGCCAATAAGCGGTGAAAATACGCGTACCTATAGGAATGTTAGCCTACGCGTATTTTCACTGGTTAATCTAATAATTTCTAACTTTTCTGCTGCTATTATGCTTTCGTTATCCATTTGTTTTGACATCTGATACCAAAGCTTTCCACTAAATAAACGTAAACTGCTACACTCGAAGAGCAATTTGGGTTATATGTTATAAGTTTTTTAAACAGTCCTATTTCATGGCCTACTGTTACACACTGTATACAGGGTATCCCCAGATCGACTTAACAATAGGTGCGAAACGCGAAAATTTTCCGATTTGAAACTTGACATTTGGGGGATCAGCCTTGCTTAATTAGATACCAATTTGCACTATTTTTTTTATATTTTAAAAATCAAGCAGGCCTTGACAGGGGCTAATTTATTCATTTTCAGTTTAGGTAAACTACCATTTTTTTAAGACATCGAAAAATTTTATTCAAAAAGTTTTTCAGAATGCAAATTCTAAAACAATCGGCACACTTTGATTTTTTCAAATTTCTTCCATTTTTGTGGTTTTAGCGCAAACCAAGTACATTTATCGAAATTTTATCAGAAAAAGTTGTTAAAATTTTAAAACAATTTCCAATTTCCAAAAAATCAAGGTGAAATAATTTGGAAAAAAAAATCAAAGTGTGCCTATTCAATTTGCATTCTGAACAACTTTTTCGATATCCCTTATAAGAAGGTAGATTACCTGAACTGAAAATGAATAAATTGCCCGTCAAAGCCTGCTTGATTTTTAATATATAAAAATATGCTTTCTAATCGAGCAAGGCTGATCTACCAAAGGTCAAGTTTCAACTCGAAAATTTTTCGCCTTTCACACCTATTGTTAAGTCGATCTGGGGACACCCTGTAAATAATGCCGAATTTTTCTCAGCCCTTCATAGATTTCTGATGATTTCAGAAGCAAACGCGGACCCACTGTATACATAAGTGATATAAGTATATGCACATACACAGGGTCCTCTTCTTCATAAAAATCCTACTCTTCATAACTTTTATTTGTTTGGCTAATGAAAATTTTACCTGTGGACCGATTTGATAATTTTGTTATCGTTATCAGAGGCTCGACACTTCGCTTCGTAATAAATATATCCTAAAATACTACATAGCTCACCTAAATATTAATTTGCGTATTTTTCCACATCAGATTTGAAGCAAAAGGGCATTCCACTGAAATGGCCAAATTTGCCTTCTCGTTTCCAAACAGACTATAACCACAGTCCTATATAGAAGGTTTCCCTATTGGGAAAGTATGAAAGCATAGAGCGGCCACACGAGATTTATTTTATCCTCGAAACTTTTTTCTGTCAATTATACATCGATGACACTTTTTTCTGTCAATTCTACATAATTGACACTTTTCTGTCAATTATATATAATTGACACTTTTTTATGTCAATTATACATCGTTGACACATTTTTTCTGCCAATTATATATCGTTGACACTTTTTTTCTGTCAATTATAATATGTATATCGTTGTCACTTTTTTCTGTCGGTTATAGTAGATATCCATATTTGATACCAAAGTGTCAATTATGTATAATTGACAGAAAAAAGTGTTAACGATGTATGATTGACAGAAAAAAGTGTCAAGGATAAAATAAATCTCGTGTGGCCGCTCTACGCTTTCGTAGGAAAGCCCTCATTTTGACCCTGTATTCTACGTTGCTTCTTCTCAATTTCCGAAAGGGTACAATATTTTTTCTCTGTGTTTAACTGTAAAACCGCTGAGTTATTATAGGATAGTGCCTTTAAAATATTAATTTCGGCATTATTATTAGATTAATGCTTTGGGTTAAGTGTTAGCAAATATTTATCTTCTAGGCAAACAAATATTATCTTCTAGGGGAACCTAAACCTTGCTCCATTCTCTACTTCCAATTTTGTATATATACCTACTGCTAAATCGCATGTAAAAAGTTCTCTGCAGAATTTTAACGTTGACAGAAGACTTAATGAAATCCTAAGAAAACGTTGGAAAATCCATAACATTAAATATTATGTGCCATTAAATTTTGAGACCACCTATTATAATGTTTCATTAAACCTGTACCTACCACATATTTCGTGAATAAGTTTTCATAACATCGTCATTATATACCTACTGGGGTGGGCTACTAACGCATGCTGTCCAAAGAAAAGGTCTAGATGCACTATTATTTTTTTAGATTAAAAATTGTTTGCCCCAACCTGCCGCGTGAGATAATGATTTCGTTATAGTTTCTATAAAATCACAAAGGTTCTCATTATAAGGCTTTATGCTCTGTTATGGTATGGACTAGCAATTGAAATTTTCTTATGCCCATCAGTCTCGAAGGATGAATTTTCGTAATTTAATAGGTTCTAGAAAATTTTGTTTTGTGCAGAAACTGGACTACTTTTATTTAACAATTATTTTTTAATAACCTTTCAAATGTACCAAAAGGAACAATAATTCGAAGTTAAGTTGTACATGGAGTATTTTTTAACATGAACATGAGTACTATCCCCTAAGTATTAGCACTTCCTGTACACTTTAATACCTATTGAATGAATCGCGATGATGGTAATGTCTGAGTATAGTCACTATACCTATAGATTAGTTCTCGACTTAGGCATGTGGCAAGGATTTAGGATACAGCCACTTCTCAGAGACCTATATACGCATTATCAGAAGAAGAAGATATTTTGCCCCTTGCTGAAGTGACCCAAGTGACCTTTTATATCTTCGAATGTGGCCGGGAAGAAGGTTAATTTTCAGAGTAAGGAATATTTTGAATTAATTATTAGGTAGGTACGGAAGGAAATTATTGGTGTAGGATTAAATAGGCAGGTAGTAGGTATTTAGAAAATATATAGCTCGGTACAGATCTGCTGTGTCCTGCTGATTATTATCAAATATATATTACTATAATTCTCGTAATTTGGTAACTAAGTACTTAATACGAATGTGGCTTTCCATTTATCAATTAAAAAACAATCAGACTAAAATCTTCATGTATAAAATGCAACAAATCTCAAACACAATCTTCTGCCAATAGTCGAACATCGAGCATAAAGTACCATTAAGTATAATTTAATCTGCGGTGTTTAGTGAAACTTCGTATTTAATAATACCAAGTACGCTAAGGATGGTTTTTCCTTGGAGTACGCCGAAACTACAAGGGATGCTGAAAAATGGTACGTAATTACTATTATTTGACATTGCATTGCGCACTAGTGGAATTTAAAGCTATTGCACACACTTTTGTGTCAAGTAATGTTATAAAATGTAAGCATGAACATGTTTTAAATTTAAATTTTTTTTCAATTATCCAAGGTCGTGCACTGGGTTCGCCTCGTGCCACATCTTGTGCACTCGCGTACGATATGCCGCATTGACTAACTTGCTGCACAATATACTACCATTTAGTAAAATTTCCTTTACTCAATGATACTACTTACTAGATGTCCGTAATTGAGCATAACATACGTACATTTAAAAATGTTGGAATGTTAGTTTACCACAGAAAAAAGGTGGGAAACGTTTCTACTTCTAAACATAACATTGCGTGGGATAGCTACCATTGAGTAAAATTTCCTTTACTCAATGATACTACTTACTAGATGTCCGTAATTGAGCATAACATACGTACATTTAAAAATGTTGGAATGTTAGTTTACCACAGAAAAAAGGTGGGAAACGTTTCTACTTCTAAACATAACGTTGCGTGGGATAGTTACCATTGAGTAAAATTTCCTTTACTCAATGATACTACTTACTAGATGTCCGTAATTGAGCATAACATACTTACATTTAAAAATGTTGGAATGTTAGTTTACCACAGAAAAGGTGGGAAACGTTTCTACTTCTAAACATAACATTGCGTGGGATAGCTTTATTATTATTAGGGACTTACCAATAAATTCCATATTAATTAATAGCCGATTAAAGCTGAAATATGGACTTTTGAGCATTTAAATTTTGTCATGTATTTTTCTTAGTACCTATACCTTTTAGTATTCATGAAATGTTTATTTTGCTCTAGTCAAGTGCTAAAATCTATTATTTGGATCAGCCACGGCCTCGAATTTAATTTACAAAAGTGCAGAAATGGTCAACTGGAAGTAATCCCAGAGATAATTGTTGCATAAATTCAATTGTTGCTTAAAATCAATTCATTTCACAAAATTTATCCAGAAATTTACAGCCCTGATTGCGACTATTCACCAATAACTCCAACATTACTGCGAAAAACAACCAGTTCCAAATTCCCTTATACCTAAATTAACAGAGTCCAATTAAACGTGTGCAATAAAACGATTGCCATAGAGCCAGCGTGGGTAAAGGGGTGTAAGGCAAAATAAATTAATCGCGCTCTTTCCATGTGTATAGACTAGCTGTATCCGCTGACCTGAATTTTCCATTTTTTCTGCTTTATAAACAGTGGTTATTTTATAAATACACAAAACACACGCCATCGGTCCATGTTTCAAACCTTTTAAGCGTGTCCCAGATTGGAATAAAATACTGAAAACCTACCCGCTATATCAAAATATAGGAATCAAATGAAAAGTAGGTATGGATGCGGCGAATATTCGATAAATCCTAAAATGTATTGCAAAGTAAATAGCAAGATTTACATTTTTTTGCAAAATATAAAAAAAAACAATTAAAAATTTAAAAACAACTATTATCCAACTTAAATATCAGGTGCCTCTCCGGCTTCTCATAAAATCATTATTTATTCGAATAGCCTGCAATGCCCAAAGAATGGCCGAATATTCGGCCAATTATTGGGTCTACTGAATATTTGGTACATCTTTACTCCAAGAATTTTCCTTTTTTTCCTTATCTAAGGGACATTTTTTACATTGATATGTGGGTTTAGTGTTCAGTTATATCATCATAGTTAGCTTATAAAAGGCATTTTGATAAGAAATACTATAAATTTGAGAGATTAATGGAATATTCGGCAGAATAGTATGCCGAATATTCGGCATTCGGCCAATGGCACATTTGACTATTGGGTGCACCCTAATGAAAATAAGGGCATGTTTTGGTATCAACCTGTACATTGAGATTTTGTCAATACGAGGAATTTAAATTATTTAACAATTAGTTTCAGTTCAAACCCCCCCCCTTCGAAATTTACACAGTTGTTTCTCGTTTGAACACTTTAAAAACCTTGAATATTGTGCTCTATTGATCTGTGTAGCAAAAAGTTAAGGCACTTCTACCTTAAGGACCACTTACTACACACCGAATTTGAAGTCGATCTCTTTTCGTTAGAAATAAAAGATAAAATAGGTATGTCAAAGATTGTCTACAAAAACAGCGGTCATCCTGTACAAACTGTTTGGTTTGAACAAGCAAAACAAGTTTTTTTAATTGATTTTAAATCCGACAGCAATTTTTTCGATTACCGGTGGATTATCGTATAAGTAATATCATAAGGGCATCTAAATTTTCCGAAAAAATCGAAAAAACACGTTGCTAAGTAGGTAATATTTTAACAAGAAGCATGAGTGCTGGTGGTAACAAAAATCCGAGTCGAAGACGGGGATTTTTGCACCTGCATACGAATGCATTTTGTTAAAAAAATATTACTTAGCATTGTGTTTTTTTTTTGGATTTTTTTTCACAGGAAAAATTAGATGCCCGAATGGCCGAATGGTATTTGACAAGACTATTTCATGAGTTACAGATTATTCTGCATACACATAGCTTACAAAACATACTACCTATTATACAACAGCTGTCAAGTTTTGCCGCGGGTAAACTCGAAAAAACTGCTGACAGGTGCTGTCATACAGTTTTTCCATCTAGAAACCATTTGTAATTCAAAATTGCGCGTTTGTGATTGGTGGAAATTAAGACGAGGGTTACAAAACATACTACCTATTATACAACAGCTGTCAAGTTTTGCCGCGGGTAAACTCGAAAAAACTGCTGACAGGTGCTGTCATACAGTTTTTCCATCTAGAAACCATTTGTAATTCAAAATTGCGCGTTTGGGATTGGTGGAAATTAAGGGAAAATAATAGTCGCCGTTACTGCAAAAACAAGAATATTTAATTTAATATCTCCGCCTGTCTGCTTACTTTTCCAACTTCCTTAAACTAGCCACTGAAATGCTAATAAATGCAAATCCCTCGGAAAAACTTAATTGTACCAGATCACGAAGGCTGCCCTTATAAATATTCTATAGGCCAATAAGTGCGCTATCTAGGATCCAGATCGTTCAAACATCTGAGGCCCTCTCTCCTCACTCGTTAAGATTGCTCTCCATCAAAGAAAATTCCGATGAGTATAAAAAGGGTCTTTGAAGACGGCTCAAGAGGTTTTGCGTGCTATTAAGATTACCTATATGAAAACAGCTGCCGCTCACCAGCTGTCACTACGGTTGTTCTATTTTTATTAAGTTACCAGCTCGATATTCGCCAAGAACAAAACGCACAGCGACGAGATCTCGAATCTATCGAAAAGTATCCACAAGACGTAAAAGTTAGACCAATCCTCTGGCGCCAACTACATATTCGATGGCTCAAACAACTCGAAAATTACAGTTTTGAGGAAAACATATTTGAAAATTCAATCTATAATAACTCATTAAATATAAGCCCTCCAGAGACATGATACATAAGTTAGAATAATTAAATATTACATTCCGTTTTAACAAAAAAAAAGCGAAATGCAAAAATGCCGGTGCAATTAAGACCGAAATTCGAAAAGAAAATTAAATTTGAAATACTGCCATATTTTGATTTACAAGTGCAACCGATAAATTAATGTTATTTAATTTAAAAAACGCCATATTTGGTTTTCTTACGTTAGTCCTTAAATAAAAGCACAGTAACTCAAAGGGCTCGAAGGTAAATCTTTATTATAAAACAGTAAAACGAGAAAAAATGTCTACAACAAATGTGTTTACTACTAATATGCAACACCGAAGTCATCAGGAACTTATCATAAACCGATGCAAATATCTAACCTAAAATTGCGTTATTTTGACTTAATAGTTTAAAAGAATATTAGTTGGTACCGCTGCAAGTTCAAAATGTTTGTAGGTTTTGGGGAAAAATGTTAGTTATCAATAGTAAAAACAGAAACAAGCCCAATTATGGCAGTGCATTGGATTTATGCATCAAAAAATTTATTTTTCTAAAACAAGTAGAAATAAGGCTGATTATGTTAATCGTTTTGACTTGTGGTGGTTTTGCATACAACATTACTTTGGTATTGAAAATATTTAGAGTTATGGCAGTTTATTGGACACAAAAATGGCAAATTTGCATTGTTTTGAGTTGTGGCGGTATTCAATTAACTTAACGTTAAAATATACCCTAGAGGTTCTAGGTTTTAATATTATCTGTAGTGAGTAATGATCTTAAAGCAGTGACTCCTCTAAGTTTCTACTACAGTCAAATATCACTAGAATTAGGCTATTAGCGTTGACTTACGTATTAATAAGACTTCTCACGGCTATAGCTTCATGTCCTGGAAAACAGATGGCGCCTATGGTCAACAATGTATTTTGGATTGTATTTTGTTTCCGGGAAACGCATGGTGAGCCAGAGAACTGTCAAACATGACAGCCTTGAGTAGTCTTTATTAATACGTCGATCAACGCTATACGCGACTGAATTTAAGATGCCAACGCCCCGACGGGACTATGGCGAACTAATATATAGGCCATCGTCTCCATGTGAACGGTGCTAGCTAGCCTTGGGTCTACACTGCGTTGTTCTTTGTTCTTGTTCATTGTTGGCATGGCCCTGGCCCATAGACTACTTTAGCATTGAGCCTATAGGGGGCGTATTTCTTATATTCAATGGCGTATTAGGTATTTGCCAAACTTATCATGTGAGCAAGCAATGTGATCCTGTGCTTCTTTTTCTTAAAAACATAACCTCTTCCTCGCTCCTGTTAGGATATCTAGGAAACCGCTTTTAATAATAGTATTTAAGTTTGTCAATATCCCTTGAAACAAACAGATATGGGCTTCAAATTTTATCCTTTTTTTTGTACCTAAATGCTATTCAGGAGCTTCAGCAACATTTAAAGCTTCAGAATTTATTTGTGCTACACGCTGTATTTGATAAAATTTAATTATTTTTTCTAGAGAACCAGAAACAGATAGAACATTTCCAAAAAAATTATAGGTTAATAATTATTGTTTTGAGTCTATTGAACCGAGTCGAGAATCTGACTGTTTCGAAAAATTACAACAAAATGTTATAGCGTTGTTACGTGGAATCGTTGTTATAATTTTGTATCGAATTAGGAACAAAATGAGAATATAAAAAGTGAAAATTATGGAAAATTTCCACTTATGTTTAATATTATTAAAGAAAATATGAAATTTGGGGATACTTAATCGTCATAGCAATTATACCAATGACGGAATTCGTATAATTATCATTTACAGCCGCTGTTAGTGAAATCCTGGCGTTTAAAGACACAATAAAACATTTCATGATCATTACACGCCATTACTTTCAATTATAAATTTACATTAATTCAGCGATATTCGCATATCAATAAAGCATTTAATTCTGGTAACTGTTTCTATTAGAACTTAATGCAATGCACTTGCTGCACTTTCTGATTCTCCGTTAGCGCAATTTCAGTAATTTCTTGGTAACTGCTTAGGCGGAGTAATTTGCCTCGACTTAAATAGAGATGACAAGAATGTTTCCAGGGAATGTCTATTAATTTCCGACGCAACCCCGCTTAGGTAGCAGACCCAGGTGACGTGTTTACGCAGTCTTGTAAATAAACAATCACCATCAGTTCCTAAAAGCGAAGAGTAATACAGGAAGTGGTTACGTGTGTTAGGTTCGTATTTGCTTGGGCTGCTTAATTATTTATTTATTAGTGTTTGCGGTGGCAGCTTGTACCTACATCTGAGGTAGACATAATACATATTTGATGGGTTGGATTTTTGAATCCACCAATTTGATTCATTCAGTTTCAATTTATCACGTCATGTCAGCCTTTAGAGGAGTCTGAATGTAGACAGTAGGTCTAATCTCTGTTTGATTGACACCAATACAACAAAATAGAAACCTAATGTGTTCAATTTGGAATAATATCCAAAGTTATTTTTATCGCAGTATTATTGAAGTCGTTTATGGGTTTCTTAAGATAGGTACTTATCCACTTATTACTCCAATAGACTTTTCAACGGCTAAGTTTTGGCGCTGATAGCTCGCGTGCACCGCCAAAATAAATAGACTGCAATTACACCAAATTGTTTGAACGTGTCTTGCAAAACTCGGTACTTTAGAGCATTTTCATTGTTCTCGAGTGTCGTTATTTTCTCGTTATTCAGAGTGCAATTTTCAGAAGATGGCCTTAAATTAATTCCCAGAAATGTTCAATTTAAAAATGAGATGCTTACTTTGAGAGCCGAATTTTTAAGTAAATGTTGGAGAATAGATAAGTCTGCTATCGAGATTAGTAGAGTTGGTCCTACTTTTTTACGTGTTGATCTAGCCTGGGATTTGGTAACAGTAATACTGAAGGAATTGATGAAAAGTAAATTTTTTAATTTGAATTAGATACCTAGGTATAAAATATACCTAATATGTTTTCAAGGGACAATTTTTAGTGTAATTTGAGACGCTTAAACAAGGCCCTGCTTAACATAAGTCCAAATTTCCAATAAATCCACCCAAATAATATCATATGCTCATCTCGAGTCTCGAGGGGAAAACTATTATTAAGTATTATAAAAAAAATTATTAGGGACATTTTTTAAGACGACAAAATAAATCTTCCTAAATGTTAGCGAGTACCTACACTACAAAATGTTAATTATTGTTCCGTATGACAACGCAATTTATGTAATGCGGTTCTTTTTGGAGAGGCAAACGACTGGTTTACTCTGGTTAATCAAGGATATTTACGGAACTCACCCAAAATGCTATAGGTGTCCGTGCAGACAATATATTATCCGGTCTATAAATAGAGATGGAAAGTGGCCGATGGGTCATTTTCTGTAATTCATAAAAATTAAATGGCGTCGTTGTTAGATTAGTTTCTTCAGCATGGCTTAAACCATAAAATATTTTATACCCTAAACGGGTGTGAATACTAAACAGTATGTATTATAGTTAGAAGACTCATGATTTTTTCTTACCAAATGCCTGAATTACATGATTCTTGGAAGAAAATTTGAACACTCCACTCCAGGATTGAGTATCGAGGGCCACTCATCTAAAGAGTTCGTCTAACGTGATCCGAAAATATTAAATTTTTTCTATGATCGCACTTTTAGAAGCAATAAACTCTCAAGTTCCGTGGTGGATCTTCCATCCAACCTGCAGTCTCGTAACAGACGATTCATCTTCGATTTAGTATGAAACACGTATGTATGCTGCTCCCTGTTTACAGAAAAGTTAGTTAAAATTAGATTTTTTTCTTTGGGAACAAAGCAGAAAGCAGTTTGTCCCAGGATAATAATTTACGGAACAGTCAAGTAAAAAATAATTACCTATAATAATTGAAATTCAGGGTTCAATCCCCCAAAAAGGTGATCTTGACAGAAGTAATTTGTTTATTTTCTTTGAAAGTAAACCGCTTTTTTTGAAAGCCATGCTATGATTCTTCACATTTTGATTTTCACATTTTATGGCATATTGGAAAGTACCATTCCGTAGGGATAGGCACTACAGAAAAAATAGCGTGCCTTATTCAGTGCTGATAGGTACCGAAAGATTTTGTTAGGAAACGTTGTTTAAAATTTAAAATATCGGCCCATTCAATATTTTATATCAATCGGCCTTCTCTGATTCTCGAACTTACGGCAATAACATTGTTTTCTTGAAATCGGGATTAAAATGTCCCAAAATCGTCATTAAAAGCACAGAAATCGTACAATAATGTAGCGCATTATTGTACGATTTTTTCAATAAGTAGGCCTTGGCGAGATGTAAACATCAAACGTCAGACGCGGTGAAATCGCCCGTCAAATGTGACCAAATATTCAAAACCCGGCCGATAAAGGCTCATTTAACTTTTCGTACACATTGCGAAATTGTTTCCTATAGAAGCGCAATCCTTCAGTATACATATTTTAGTAAATTTGAATATCAATAGATTTGTTGTGTAGGCTGCACAAGAAGCAGCAGTTTGGTTTTTCAGTCAGAAGGTGCCGTACGTCATTATACTTGTTCTAGGTAGAGCGATCGGTAAAGTCAAGCAACGTCGCGTGTAGTCGGTTCGTGGACGGGTGATCCCTTATTATTATTTTCTTGCCTAATACAGCATTTTTTTTCCGATTTCAAAAAAAATATAATATGTACCTCGGCACTGAAGTTCTTTTTACGACTCAAGTGGCCTCAGCAACTAAACTCCACATGAGTCATAAAAAGTTGAACTTCAGTGCCTTGGTACATAAATAACTATTTCAATTAATATATGTTACAGCCCGTTTATGAAAACAGACCGTATGTATACGGTCTAGGCGGTATCTATACGGCCTAAATGGCGCAGACCGTATGTAAATGACATGGCATTTCATATACGGACTAGACCGTTAATGTACGGACTATTGACATTCAGACTGTATGTGCAATCGCAGTGAATTACCCTTCTTTTTTTTTATTTAGGCTCATTAAAGAAGAAGATGCCTTTTTTAGTATGTATTTCGCAGAAAAAAATCTAGGGTACCTTTACATTATACTAAATAATTACCTTTTTTCCTTCAAAATATTATGTACCAGCAAGAAGTAATATCCTTCTTTGATGGGCCTATATAAAAAAGAAGGGGTACCTAATTTAGAAATGGCGGACGTCGAAACCGCCCGGAAAACATTGCACATACATTCTGTCTTTGTTTAAATCTCTCTTGTTGCAGATAGACCGTATACAGGGACCGGCAGAAAGTTGGACTCAAAAATTTAATATTTTTAAACTTTGATTTCGATTAATTTAAATTTCTAGCTGTTAATCGAACAAAATTAAAGTTTAGTAGCAAATTCATGTGTTATCCTATGATAAGTTGCGCTTGCAGTATTTTGTTTTTTGTAATACACACGGTGGTCGAAAAAAATACAAAAAAAAGTTAATTTTTTTTTGACTAGGTGGCTGTTACTTTAAATCTGACGTCCACCTTTTATAAGTAACTTTTTATCGTATTTCAAAAAATAACGGTACTTTACTCTTGAGTTATTTTGACATTTTTGAATCTACCTCGTATCCAAAAAGAGATATTTAAATTTTTATATGTGCGTTTTGAGTTTGAAATGATGCACCAACTTTTATCAAGAATAAAATTTTCTGAGAAATTAATAATAAAAAAGTTTTCCATTTGTGTCCAACTTTCTGCCGGTCACTGTATAATAGAACTAGTCCTTTTGCAAACCGACTAGACTACTAGACCGTTTGTTGACGGACAAGCTTCTTATACATTTGGACTAATATCTTCAGTCCGTTTATCGTTTATGGACTAGTCCTTTTGTATACGGCCTGTTTTACATATATGTAACATACAATGTCATAAAATGTTAGGTACAGTTTGACAAAATATGAAAAAACATAATAGGGCTGTTCATTTTCAAGTTTGATATGATGTAATGATATTGCCATAGTTTTTAACTCTGAACGAATTTTCCTAATATATTTTTTAAATATTTTGAGTAGAAAAGGCAGTAGGTACCTATATCCACACCTTTGAATAAAGAATCTCAGGAAGGAGTCAAATATGTATTATAAAAGTAGTAACCTTTGACACAATATTTTGATATCTGACACGGTGATAGGTGTCAGTATGTGATAGTTTATCGTAGTAGATACTTTTTCGAGTTATTATGCTTAGCTGTGCGGCTTGTGGCACTTCTGTGAGGATAATAATCCATCGGTAAGTAATTTTGTAAAATAAATTAACTTTTGAGGTCATGCACCAAAATGGAATAGGCGTTTCTGTAGGTACTTACTTCTTCATAATTTGAATTTTAAAACTAGAATTGCTGGTATTATCAAGGATTCCTAAACTTAAAGACATAAACATACCTTATAATATTTTGCCTGTATTGTAGGTACCTACTGATTTCATGAAAAATTAAGATTTCTGCCTCGATTAGTTTGTCCTCACAGATAATAAATAGCGCGTCACGGCTTAACCTAAAGGCTGCATTGCAATCAGCCAACATAAAAAATGCCTACTCAAAACAAAAACAACAAATTTGAGACTTAAAATAAGCCTGCATCATATGATAACCAGAGGCTACGTTTCCTATGCCACAAATCCAACACTTTACTCTTCCCATCGTTCTTAAAACGACACTAATTCACCAATTACTAACTTAACTATATGTCTTTTGTCCAATAACTCCAAAATCTCGTAAAAAAAACAACAAGAATAACGCAAAAGTAAACACTCGAAACACATCAACACAAACCGGCGAAATCTCAACGAACTCTGGATCAGCTCTTGGGGCATAATAAAGCAAATGCTCATAGATCACAAAGAGCTCGTGCAACGTTGCCACGTTAGCCATAATAGGCAATTTATTAAGGATATTATTTATAGACCAAGTAGGATCAGTAAATTCACAAAATCAGTAATATTGATTGTTAAATTTTTACTATATGTAGATTGTAGATATCAACTAATTGTTTCAAATCGATGTTTTTTAACGTTGGTTATACATTTATTTTCTAAGTACAAGATAAATTTATGAAGTAGTTTGGCAATGGTGCAATCATTGCATAATTTTGTTTTAGATTTCTATTACTAACTCAGACAAAAATAATGTTACTAAACATTTTTTTATGTTGGTAGGGTTTGTATTGTATTCAATTATTATAGTCTATGTTTATTACAAGCTTTTTTATTTGTCTGAGCCTGGACCTCAAAAGGACCAACTTCAATTCGATTTTTTTGTCCTGCACACCTCTTTTTTCACATGTTAATGCCAAAACGTTGTTTTTATTTGTTTATGAAAAATAATATTATACCTAATACTTAGTTTCTCTTCCTTTTGCAGAGGCATTGCTGCAGAGCCGCCCCCTGCCGCACATCCCCAGCCTGCCGGAGGCGGAGCTCGGCGCCGGCGGGGGCGCCGCCTCCGGATCGGGGACGTCGGGCGGGTCGCCCGGGGGCGGGGCGGGTGGCGGCGGCTCGGCCGCCCCCCCGCCCCTCCCCCTCGACGCCGCCGCCGCCCACCGCTGGACGTCGAAGGAGGACCTGCTTGCGCAGGAGGAGGACGATCCGCAGCTGTTCGTCGCCCTGTACGACTTCCAGGCGGGCGGCGAGAACCAGCTCAGCCTCAAGAAGGGTAAGGGGCCTGGGGTTGAATTATACTTTCCATAAACCGTTGGATACCAGGCTTATCATTCTTTTATTCGGGGCACCCTGTATATTTTGCATTTTTTGCCGTACTTACCTTACAATACAGCATACGGTAACGGGTAGCGTGACTCTCAAATATTTTCTGGCTCCCGCGCTGCGACTAACATCGACTCAGCTTATTTTAAGCTCGCGATGGCTCTGTTGTAGCCGTTTGTTTTACTGAGTCAGATCGTCTCGGACAGTGCTGTGCCCTTCCGCGTTTTTGTACCAGGTGTCCAGGGATGGATTTCCCTTTTTAAACTTGAATAATTTGGCAACAGTGTAACGTATAGCGGGGTGGGGTTAGCGTCGTTGGATCACAGATATTCTGTGGTTGGATAGTGGATAGATGCGGATTATTTAGTAATAATGGAGCGTTGGTCAGGTGTGCATCGTGCATTCATTATTGAGGCATACTTCAAGAGCAACGACTCGTACAAAATTTGCAAGGCGACAGTTTTGTGCTCACTTCAATATTAGGTGTGTGGAGGACGCACCAAGTAAAAATTGTCGCTATTGGGCACCAGAGAATGAAAGGCAAAAACACGAAAGGCCCCTGCATACTGCATATAGTCCAAAAGTAACTGTGTGAGACCTCCCGATCTCACTCCATTGGACTTTTTTAAAAGCTTTTATTTAACTTGCAATGTATGTATGTATGTATGTATGTATGTATGTAATTTGTTCGGGTGGAATCTTGCAACTCAATTTTGAAGCAGATATCTTCAACCGATCGAGCTGAAATTTTGTACACACGTTTAATTTGGATGACAATGCATGATTATATGTGTGACGTCATTCTAAATCCAACATGGCGGATCACCCAAGATGGCGGACTAGTTAAATTTCAACCGATCGAGCTGAAATTTTGTACACACGTTTAATTTGGATGACAATGCATGATTATATGTGTGACGTCATTCTAAATCCAACATGGCGGAACACTCAAGATGGCGGACTAGTTAAATTTCAACCGATCGAGCTGAAATTTTGTACACACGTTTAATTTGGATGACAATGCATGATTATATGTGTGACGTCATTCTAAATCCAACATGGCGGAACACTCAAGATGGCGGACTAGTTAAATTTCAACCGATCGAGCTGAAATTTTGTACACACGTTTAATTTGGATGACAATGCATGATTATATGTGTGACGTCATTCTAAATCCAACATGGCGGAACACCCAAGATGGTCATTAGAAGGTCTCCTCATTGAAGAGCTAGACTGTTCTAAACTAACCGGCAAACGACCTTGCAACAATGATGCGTTAACTGAGATGAATAGACTCAGACACCTGGCCAAACTAAAAATTACAAAATAAATTAAAAGTAAAAAAATATTTTTAAAAAAAGCTTTTATTTAAATGCGCTAAAAAGAATAAAATAATCTTTTCTTTTAAAACTTTTACTATCAACTTATAACGTCATTCCACAATTTATATGATATAAAAGCTTGTCGCGAGATTTAAGTTTTCAAACTAAGTAAATACCACTACTTAAATCTCGCGACAAGCTTTTATATCATATAAATTGTGGAATGACGTTATAAGTTGATAGTAAAAGTTTTAAAAGAAAAGATTATTTTATTCTTTTTAGCGCATTTAAATAAAAGCTTTTTTTAAAAATATTTTTTTACTTTTAATTTATTTTGTGGGGATACTTCAAAAGAAAAGTTTATGTTAATGGACCTATGACTTTGCAAGAATTAAAACAAAAAATACGGGAAGAAATTAATGGAATTCCACCTGAGATGTGTTTAGCAGCTTTTAACCACATGAAGGAGTGTTTAATTTTTTTTATTTAATTAATTAATTAATTTTTAAATCATAAAATCCGCCTATATTGTGTGTATTTTGCATGAATACATTTATTTTAAAACTTCTAGAAAAAAATTATTAGCTCTTAAAAAGGGAAATCCATTCCTGGACACCTTGTGTATAGGCTGTATAACCAACATAGCTTTTCCTTCCCTTTAGTACCAGCAGATAATGTTGAAGTTTCTTTTTCTCTAACGTTTTTCCTGGCTTGGATTTATTAAGTACGGCGATCTTATGCTAAAATGAGGTAAAATCAGTAAAATGACCTTGAATCAGACTAAAATAAGAGATAGATATTTTGTTGATCGGAAACAAAGATGAATTATTGGGCTACTGGTTTATTTTATACCGATTTTATCGATATACAGTTTGTTTCAAAAATATTTTTTAGCATAGACCTAGTAGAGGTCGCGCAACTTTACTTATTCCACTACGACCAAAAAATACTCCTAAAACGGATGAAATCGTATTAGACATTGTTTAAAAAACAAAACAGTTTGCACCAATTGCACCATTAAATTTGCCACATCAATTAAATATGGACACACTAAGACGATGATTTAACACCGTGCAGTTTGTATAGGTTTGTATACAGGGAATGTTCCGGGCAAAGACGTTAAGTTCAGGAAAAATTCTGATTTCTGTATTAGGTTTTTGAATCGTAAGGAATTTCAGTTTACTGATAGAACCATAAGATGTCTTTGAACCGAGCTTTGAACCAGCTTAAAAGTCAGTCTAATTTAGTTCAATTTAATTCGATACCTGCTGATATTTCCATCTTTGTTTTATAATGTATTAGAATTTCTGCAAATCTGTTTTTGCTTGCTGCATTTCCCTTACTTGATTAAAAATTATATATCTGACTTATTTGTATTCTTTTAGGTAATATGGAATTTTTCGCCTTTGTCCCTAATGCATAAACACAATCTATGTCACTAAAACATGGTAATTATGGTTTTCAAGTAGGTATGGTCAATTCAATGGTGCCAACTGTTTAGTTTTTTTTTAAATGAGTATAAAACGCCGATTTCAGGATTTTTTGTTTTTTTTTTCCTATAGAAGTAGGCAATGGTATACGTGAAATTTCAGAAATAATAGGTAGAGATTGTCACATATCTAATAATATTAAAAAATAAAATAAAAAACTGGCTGAAAAATACGGAATTGTCAAGAATCAAATTGAGACACACTGCATATAGATGTTAGGTAAGTAAGTATATATGTTTTGGTTCAGCCGTTTTTGTGGCATATTTTTCTATTGTAAAGAATGCCCCCAAGTGTTTCCTTTTCGAAATAAAATTCAAAATTGGAAATTCAAAGAGTCAAATATTTCAGAAAAATTAAGAAAGTATACAGAGTGCTCTGCTTCAAAAATCATAATTTTGGTATGTCGAGGTTTTCTGGAATACCCCGTAGAAAATTCAGCCTACCCTATCTAAAATACATTACAAAACTCCTATTCGGCAACTAAGACTAACGAAAATAAATTACAACATCAAAGTATAAAGAAAACATATTTTATTTGATCTTCTCAATGCCCATACTAGACTATAAATATTTTGGAAAGCAATAATTCTGGATAAATAATTCTTTTAGTTCGCAAAAGATCCTTATACCTGGTGTCCAACTTTAAAACTGTACAAATCCGTAAAATCGTAAGATAGTCGACAAAACTTTTTTTGTTTGAAAGGCCTTCAAAAACCGCTTCTTTTCACCTTCCTGCCATTTTCAAAATGCAAATCCAGGGCCGGCTGCGATTTTTTTATACCCCCGATTTTCACGAAAACCATTTAGCGATTTTTTTCTATTCTGCAGTGTGTCAAAGTTGGGCATAATAGGAATTTTAAAGGCATCTGCCAAGTCAAGTGTGCCATGGAATCCCCTCAAAACAGTTGAATGGTCAATAGGACCACTCAAAGTGTTGGTGTGCAAAGGTCCAATACAAAATATACAGTGTGTTCTTATCTGTGCCATCTCAAATTACGGAATTTTTGGAACTTTATACGGGTCAAAAATTGTGTATATCAAAACCGCTCCACACACTATAAACGAACTAAATCTAAAAAATACAGAAGCCTGCCAGTCAGTAAGTCCATATCAGTTAATGTGGCTGGTATGCCACAACAGGAAACACACAGAAAATGTATCATCTTAGGCAGTGACTTTATTGAGAAAGGTCCAATAATTTAATTTATTTTTATTTGTTGGTTAGCATTTTGTAAAGAAATAAATTACTTTTGTGTTAATTAATATTTTTTCAATGATTCCAGAGCACTCCTGACCAGTACAAAGTTTAATAAAAATTCAGAATTTGGAAATGGCTCAGAGAAAAATACCCTGTATATTTTTGTAGTAAATATTTTCACATCAACATTTTGAATGGTCCTGTTGAGCATTCAACTGTTTTGAAGGGATTCCATGGCGCATTTGACTAGCCAGATGTCTTTAAAATTCCTATTTTGCTCAATTTTGACACCTTACAGAATGGAACTCCCTGTATATTTTTTGTTCAAATTTGGTATATGGAGGTTTTGGGGTGTTCTGATTAACGCTGTGGGGCCAGATTTTAAATAAAAATATCGCAAATTGGTTTTCGTGTAAATCGGGGATATAAAAAAATCGCAGCCGGCCCTAGATTTGCATTTTGAAAACGGCAGGAAGGTCTAAAGAAATGGTTTTTGAAGGCCTTTCAAACAAAAAAAATTTTGGGCGATGATCTCCAAAAATAAAGATTTTAGGGATTTGTACAGTTTTAAAGTTGGACACCCTGTATGTAAACGTTTAAAAATGTCCAAAAAATCCACTAGTTCCCACAATAAACATTTCTAGGTTTGGTACCTGTTTGTACTCTTATTCTGGTATAATGATAAGTAGTAAAAAAGTCGTTTTACCCCAAACGTAGAAATTTTGTTCTTATTTACATTAACGACAAAATATGCATATTAAATGTTTGAATAAAATTCAAAATATGAACTTTGAAATAATTGGAATTTCCTATTTATTTATATCCTGAGTATTAGAAAAATAGGCCAGGTATATTTATATGTTGCGCTTTTAAGTTAGGTACTGAGTAAAAGCAGGAAAAAATACATTGATTTTAAATAGTAGCACAAAAAATATAGTTCCACATAAGAAAGTCTCCTCAAGGAGTTCTGTCAAATGAACTCCAACAAAAATAGTCAACAAATCTGAACGAAATGATCAGATGTGAAAAGAGTTATATATATGTACTTTTAAATAACATTTTAGCTGCTTCTTTAACTAAAAAGGATAGTCGTAATTATTATTGGAACTGTAAAAAAATTATAGCTAGGAACCAAGTATAAGTACCCTTTTCTATTAGCCGATTTGTATTAAAAAATGAAACATCCACCTTTCAAATTTTCAAAAGTGATATACCTACAGGGTGAGTCAGAATGTATAGTAAATACTTTACAGGGGTGTTCGGCAAGTGGTTTTAAGGGGGGCCTTTCATATAAAATTTTTCGATTTGGGCTTTCCTTGCCAAGTTATTCGGGTCTACAGGGTGAGCCAAAAGTATTTTATTTATATTTCAATAACGGGGCTACTTAAAAATTTGAAATTTGGTATGTGTTATCTACTTACCGGAAGACGCCTTAAGGTAGTTTATTCATTTACACAGTTCCATAAAAAGGGTAAAAACTAACAACCCACTATTAATTTTTTTGCTCAAACTTTTTTGAGGTTAACTTTTTGGGCTTGCAGGTCCATCATTACAGTGTATCTTTTCATTTTGCAACAAAAGTGTACTCTTGTTTCGTAACGATAAAATCAACCGTTTGCCTTGAAATTGGCAAAACGAGCCCCAAAACACCTGTTAAGTTCAACATTCGAAACATAAAATTTTTACCTACCGCTTTGAAACGTTACAGATCGACTGTACATTCAAAATAAGGAAAAAAATACCAATTGGACATTGGTCAAAACAGCATTGGTTTTCTTGGAATAGGGTGTTCAAATTTTGTTAAATTCAATCCTTTCCATTTTGAAAGCTAATAAGTTTTGGTACATTGTTCGTAGGAATTTTTTTCTCAGTTTAAATGGTACAGTCGATGTGTAACGTTTGAAAGCGGTAGGTAAAAATTTTACGTTCGAATGTTGAAGTTAATAGGTGTTTTGGGGCACGTTGGCACGTTTTGCCAATTTCAACGCAAACGGTTGATTTTATCGTTATGAAACAAGAGTACACTTTTGTTACAAAATGAAAAGATACACTGAAATGATGGACCTGCAAGACCAAAAAGATAACCTCAAAAAAGTTTGAGCAAAAAAATTAATAGGGGTTGTTAGTTTTTTACCCTTCTTTAGGGCACTATGTAAATGAATAAACTACGCTAAGGCGTCTTCCAGTAAGTAGATAACACATACAATCAAAATTTTAGGTAGCGCCGTTATTGAGATATAAATAAAAATATATACTTTTGGGTCACTCTGTAGACCCGAATAATTTGACAAGGAAAGCCCAAATCGAAAAATTGTATATGAAAGACCCCCCTTAAAACCACCTGCCGAATATCCCTTTAAAGTATTTGACTCACCCTGTATAAGTCCTCACTGTTACAATAATAAATAATAATGTATAGTGAACATGTTCTGCAGAGTAGTCGTTACGAAAAACAAGATACAGTTAAAACTAAAATCGTGAAATTTACATTCATTTAAAACTGTGCCACCAAAAATCATTAAAATCGTATGAGCAAGTGGGGGGAACATGAACAAAAAATACACCTATGCCAACACATTTGCGGATATAGCAGCACCAGATTTAAAAGTAATGAAACTTTTAATATTGAAACGACTAACATGTATGCGCCGTCACAAAAAAAAAAATGAAGCCTCAAACAACGATAGATAGCATATACATAGATCAGCCTTAGTAGGTGTAGTACCTACAGATAAAATAATGGCTGAATGTAAGGAGCATTGTGATGCCATTTTTACGTAGTTCCAAGTGGCTATTTGATGGAAATATGCTCGATATAATTTATTGCTATACGGGCGAGTAGGCTACTTCGTTGATTGAATTACGGCCCCGAATTGATTGAACTGGTGTGGAATTTACATAGTGCCACTGATTTAATTTCTGGTCCTACGCAGAGTAAACAGACAATGCGAGTTATGTACAGTGTGTCTGATTTTCAAGGGGTGCTAACACGAAAAACCAGACACACTGTATACATACAGTGTGTCTGGTTTTTCGTGTTAACACCCCTGAAAATCTAAGTAGGCTGGGGGAATTGAACGGGGCAATTTTTTTTATAAATATGTCCCTGAAAGGTCATCATTTGCGAGGTATTGGTTTGGCATTGCCGCGAAATCCTGGCCTACTGCGATTTTTTAAAGGGGTGCGTTTTTCGAAAAACCCTATTAGGCATATTTTTATTTAAAATCTGACACCACAGCGTTAATCAGGACACCCTAAAACCCCCACATACCAAATTTGAACAAAAGATATACAGGGAGTTCCATTCTGCAGGGTGTCAAAGTTGAGCAAAATAGGAATTTTAAAGGCATCTGGCGAGTCAAGTGTGCCATGGAATCCCCTCAAAACACTTGAATGGTGAACAGGACCACTCAAAGTGTTGGTGTGCAAAGATTCAATGCAAAAATATACAGGGTATTTTTCTCTGGGCAATCTCAAAATACTGAATTTTTATGAAACTTTATACTGGTCATGAGTGCTCTGGAATCATTGAAAAAATATTGATAAACACAAAAATAATGTATTTCTTTACAAAATACCAGTAAGCCAGGATTTCGCGGCAATGCCAAACCAATACCACGCAAATGATGACCTTTCAGGGACATATTTATAAAAAAATTGCCCCGTTCAATTCCCCCAGCCTACTTAGATTTTCAGGGGTGTTAACACGAAAAACCAGACACACTGTATGTTGGTGTTGATTGTAAAAAATAGATAAACACTTCCGACGATTCTACAACTAATAAGTAAATATTTACTGTAATCGGTTACGCAAATAAACTAAAAATAAAATATATACAATTTAATTTTAACATTTTAGAGTTAAATGAAGTTGGGGGTGGCAGTGTGGGCACTGCGAACAATAATATACCTATAATGTAGTATAATAAAAATATTTTTCTTAAAGCTCAAAATAGTGCCATCTTTTAATATACAATTTTTGCTTAACATTTGTTTTGAGATATATTCGCATGCAGGCAATTTTTTCTTTTTCTTTTTAACAATTAACTCAAACATGTTTCAAATGCAACAATTATTACACGTCCATCAAATTGTAGATGCAAACGTCTTCATCATTCAGACTCAATGTACAGCATGTGCGTGGTGATTCAATATTTTGACCCATAAAATGGCTTTTTTCGATCTGTAGTGAAAAACACGCATAATTTTAAACTTTTGGTAAATGCAAATTTTAATCTAAATAATTAAGTACCTACTCACATTTTGAGACAAAAATTATATAAAAATATTTATCACAATGGCCGTCATTATCATTTGCGCAAAAAGCCTAATGACGGCCATTGTGATAAATAATTTTAAATAATTTCATAATTTCAGTCATCATATTGTTATCTTATTTAGCCTTAGTGCTGATAGATTGTATATAACTTTATTATTAATATATTATTATTACGTATCTTGTCCACCTCTTGTTTATAAGTTTGTTTTCACATCAAGATAATACACCTTTTCTTTGTAGAACAATGTGGAGACACTCTCAATATATCCAAAGGTGAATTCTAAATTCAGTTTGATTACCTAAAATGCTTGGTCCTACTTCTTTCTTTTTTTCAGGCGAGCAGGTCCGGATCCTCAGCTACAACAAAAGCGGCGAGTGGTGCGAAGCACACTCTTCATCGAATCTAGTAGGCTGGGTGCCATCGAACTATGTCACCCCGGTAAATTCGCTCGAGAAGCACTCTTGGTATCACGGGCCAATATCAAGAAATGCCGCCGAATATCTACTTAGCTCTGGCATCAATGGCAGTTTCTTAGTGAGGGAGTCAGAAAGTAGTCCCGGACAGAGGAGCATATCGCTTAGGTACGAGGGCAGAGTGTATCACTATCGCATCAATGAGGACTCTGAAGGGAAAGTTTATGTCACGGCAGAGAGCAAGTTTAATACCTTGGCTGAGCTGGTACATCACCATTCAATGTTATCCGATGGTAAGGGAAGAAAAGTGTGTAGATACCTTAATATCAGCTAGCTATATATTTCGGACATGAAAAAAATATATATGTCTTTTGTACAGTTTGTTCAGCGAATGTTCGGCCCTACCTCACAACTCCTGTCCTTGTCTTACTCATGACTATACGACGGATATCGATCGTATATTCACAAGCCAGACAAGGACGGGAGTTGTGACGTAGGGCCGAACATTCGCTGAACAAACTGTACCTGATGATGTAATAGATATCTCATTTTTATAATTGCTCAGACAAAATATGGCTAATTACTAATAAAATGTTGTTCCTTAGGACTAATAACGCAACTGCTGTACCCTGCACCAAAACACAATAAGCCCACTGTGTTTCCGTTAAGCCCTGAACCAGACGAGTGGGAAATCAACAGGACTGATATTGTGATGAAGCACAAACTCGGTGGAGGACAATACGGAGATGTGTATGAGGCTGTCTGGAAGAGGTATGAATTAAATTAATTAGTTTTCCTATGTAATCTCTAAATTACAACTTGGGCTCAGCAAGTCCCAAATAATCATAAAAAATGCAACTGATGCCCATCAAGCTGATTTGAACTGCTCTGAAGCTCCTATAGATTGACATGCCATTTCCCAGTCTCAGCAACTGTCACTAAAATCTGTTGTACTATTAGCTATACAGGATGGTTTGCTATATTGTGCATGATTGTAGATTTATGCAAACTTTTGATACAATAAATAAAACAATAATAGCAGACTAACAAGTAATACAGACAATTCCTTAGCGACATGTGTCCAAAGGAGACTCGCTTTTTAGCGAAATATTTTCTAAAGGCATTAATAATGTGCATTTTATCTGATTTTACGTTAATCTACATAGCAAAGAGATTGTATTAGAACCAAATTTATGTATAAAATACTGTCTGTATTTCTGTAAATTGAAATAGAGACTTGCTTATTTTTGTCACATATCCGTAAGGCGGCTTCTATTGCAAAGCTATTTATTCTGTGATAATAGGTAGGTAGGTACTTTGACAATGGTCATTTGACCACTTTCCAATGCTCTTTTGTTTATTCTTTATAGCCAGAAGATGGTTTGCATTGTCTTTTCAATTTTCATACTATTGGCAGTTTTTGAATAAAATATAAAAGAAAATGAAAAAGCCACCTGTGCTTTGGGGCACCTCATTTGTGATTATTTTTTAGGCAAAAGAATTGGCAGTCGAAATGAACCTGAATGAATTAAATATTAATATTCATAATAAAACGATTTATTAGTACAGATTTTTATTTAGCTCTCTGTAGGGCTACATAATATACAGATATATACATAATATTACATAATTTCATCAATATTTCATAATATAAAGGTATTTATAATATATATTATATTGTCTATAGTGTTATAAAAAAATGAAATAGAAATGTAGAAATTGATCGTACAAAATGTTTACACAAAATATTACACGAAAGGTAGGAGATTTGGCATTAGTTACTGTTCCACTCCACCTTGAAGTTGTGAATACAAATATTCTCACAATAACAATACAAATACAAAGGCAATGAAAGTTAAAACAAGTTAAAAGTAAACAAAATTAAAACTATCAAAAGTCAAGAGCTACAGATTCAATCAAGTATAGAAACGAACTTGCAACTGCCGCAAATGCTCCAATAGGTAATTCCAGAATGTCAAGCACATTGTTTAGCAAAGAGAAGAGGGTGCTTTATAAGAAAAGCTACTCTCAAATTTACGTAGCACAAATAAAGACTGTGAGTAAAAATATAAAAAATCCAAGAACTATATCTTGCATGCCTTGCTCACCTTAGGATGCAAGCCATATTTACTTTCATTTTAGTAGTGATGGGAAAAAAAAACAGGTTTTTATTTTTCGAGAGAAATAACTCAAATTCCACTACCTATGTTGTAATGTGTAGTGGGAAGCTTTCAAAATTATCTACAGCAATGCATAGAGAATGGAGGGCATCATCTTAAAAATGTTTTTAAAACAATATAAACAAAAACTCCCAACTGTATTCTTTAATTTTTAAAAAATAAATATTTTTATAAGCAGTAGGTACTATAATTCGCCCTCAGAAAAAAAGGAAGTTACTATGCCCCACCCAGTGGCGTAACTACCGGGAGGCAGAGGAGGCAATGGCCTCTGGGCCCCGGACTCTTAGGGGCCCCTTTGGCATGAGTAGGTAATACAATTTTTAACACGTCAACACCCTCACAACAGTCACAAGAAATCGTGGGGTGCCCACCGCCCACTGAGAAATAGCGATCCAGCGATCGCATAGCCTGTCGCCATATACATCACAATGGCTGAACTGTTTAGACCAAATCCGGTCGGTACAGTGCATGGCGTAGCTATCAGAATTACCGATCAAGCAAAAAAAACTTAAAAACAGATAGGTACGATAGTAGTTGAGGCATTCTCAAATCAAAGAGCGCAAAAAAAATAAACTATTACAATTTAACTAAGTTTGTTTTTATTTTATTGATTGTTTCGTTTCAGAATTACAGTTTATTTATCTTTAATTTTGTATTTATTTTGCTATAAATATTCTATATGTTTACATTCAATTTTTTTTATTACAACCTAAGAAGGGGCCCCAAAAAATCCTGCCTCCGGGCCCATATTTTGAAGTTACGTCACTGGCCCCACCCTGTAAAAGAATGCATTTTTTAAATTTCTTATTTGTTGTTTACAGATACACTATGACCGTAGCAGTAAAAACTCTCAAGGAAGACACCATGGCATTGAAGGACTTTCTAGAAGAAGCCGCCATAATGAAAGAGATGAAACATCCAAATCTCGTACAGCTGATGGGTGTCTGTACGCGAGAGCCTCCATTTTACATAATAACCGAATTTATGAGCAAAGGCAATCTGCTCGATTACCTGAGGAATGGTAATAAGGACCAAATAAATGCTGTAGTACTTATGTATATTGCAACCCAGATTGCGAGTGGCATGAGTTATTTGGAGAGTAGAAATTTCATTCATCGGGACTTGGCAGCTAGGAATTGTTTAGTGGGGGAAAATCATCTAGTAAAGGTAATTATTTTAATTATAGTTGCATTGTTGAATTGAATAAAAAAATACATAACTTTATCGCAGGTTGCAGATTTTGGGCTAGCAAGACTGATGCGTGATGACACTTACACAGCACATGCTGGTGCCAAATTTCCAATTAAATGGACAGCACCAGAAGGCTTAGCTTACAACAAATTCTCAACGAAATCAGACGTTTGGGCTTTTGGTATCTTACTATGGGAAATAGCCACCTATGGAATGTCACCATATCCAGGAGTAGATTTGACGGATGTTTATCATATGTTGGAAAAAGGATACAGAATGGAGATTCCACCAGGATGTCCTCCAAAGATATACGAGCTGATGAGGCAGTGCTGGCAATGGCATGCTCATGAAAGGCCTACCTTTAAGGAGATTCACCACGCACTTGAGAATATGTTTCAGGAATCAAGTATTACAGAAGGTATGGATATGAGAGTGTACCATTTATGTTTATATTTTATTCTAATGGCCATTACAGAAGTAGAAAAACAATTGCAAGGAAACGAGCCTCCTCCGCAGGGCACTCCCCACATGGCATACAAGAAGTCTCACTCGGGTAGCACAGGAAACATCCATGGGCTTATTGGTGTTACCGACCAAAATTCATGTGGTGAGGGTTTATTTTTAAATCATTAGGTTTTACTGATATTTATTAATTTGCAGATAATTTAATATCCACGACCAAACTGACAACGTTCACCGGAGGATCTAAGAACAGTATGGTTCAAATGAGGCGAGCCACCAATAAGAAGGGAAAAACTGCACCTGCCCCTCCAAAACGCACTAGGTATGTTTTTGTATGAGTTTTGCTTTTTCGATTTCCACAGTTACTAACATCAACTATTATCAATTTGTGGTTGATTTTTTAGATAAAAGTATATAAAAATTAATTATAATTGACAAATCAAAGGTATTGTTACTGTGAAGATAAAGGGTGATTCTTGTATCCACTGTTCACTCTTATAAATATGCTATACAGACTGTTCTAGAAATAGTTCCAAATAATTATTATGATGAACTACAGTCTTTTCGATTTTAAGATGGGTGTTAAAGACATTTGAATTGTCAGCAAGTATTTAGTTGATACTATAGTTAAATTTTAAGTTGGAACTTTTTAGGTATATTAAATTGTTATTTTTTTGCTTCAAAAATTCACAAAGATTAAAAATATTGAACAAAAATTAGGATCCATTTATGAACATATAGTTTTTCCAACCAAAGACAAAAAGGATGGGGTCAAAAGTACAAACTGTTTATACAGAGTACTCGGAGAGTTCTCTCTCCACAATAGTTTTTAATATAAATCAATGATCTGAGTATTTCCGATGAAAATAGGCCTTTATTGCATCAACCCTCTTAATACAGAAACAATTAAGGCATTAGAATAATATAAAAATAGCTTTGAAATTTTTTGTACCTTTAGTAAAAAATTCTGGACTTGTAATGATAAAACACCTCAAGACATCATCAATTTGTAAATATGTATGGGCATATTTGACAACTGGGTGTGTTTAATGAGGTTATGACTATGATTTTTCAGTTGATAAAGTGTGAGAAATTAGGTCTGTTTCGGCAGAATTTCAAAAAAAATTGAAACTGTCGGGGGTATGCGCAGTTTCATTTTGACATTCCAATCACAAAACCACGCATGCTCCTGACAGTTTCGAACTGATTTAAAATGGTTTGAAGGTCTGCTGAAATAGACTTATTATCTTCCAAGGTTAACTTTAATTATTTAACAAATTTGTCAATAACCGATTTTAACTACATATGTCCGGAAGGCCCTGTACATGAATTTGTTTTAATTGCCTTTGTTACTAACAGCACTACCCAATTGTATGGTAATGTTTTGTTGAATTGGTTTGCAGCTTACTGTCTTCTTGCAGTTCTTTTCGAGATAGCACATTTGAGGACCACAACCAAGCCGAGAACACTGGAGAAGATGGATCGGAATTAAACGGTATTAAAAAATTTAAAGGTATTCTTTCCGACATTCAATGCATGGTTTGATTTTGACACCCATTGGAGATTCTTACTAACCCAAGTTTGTATAATACTACACATTCTATCTGCCCACTATATCTAATAAATATCGGGGTAGTGAATGAACATGCTTCATTGGCGGTGAAACTACAACATTTATTTTTCACCAACTAACAAATATATTACTGTACATTCTTCATATTAATAGTGTTTGACACATTTAAATTTTAGATAATTTATTTTTCAAAATCTATAACCTGTGAAAATTGTCTCCGCAAATTTGTTCTAAATAAAGATGAAATCATGCATGATAAATTCCATCCCGTCAAAAAATATGAAAGAGGTAAAAACTAAAAACATGTACTATATGGGTGCTAAGGAAATCAATCTAACCAATGAAAACTGTAACTACGTACACGATAGACTTACCCACGGTATGTCATTGTGCATCTTGTGACGTCAGTTGCAAATCAGAATTTAAATTGCTCCATATGTTTTACACAGCAATAGATACTTTTTTATGGGTTTTTGCTTATTTCTTTTAAATAAATGTTGTTAAAAATATGTAGAATTTATTACTAGATAAATGAATGAATATTCTGTTGATAAAACATATTTAATTTGATACGCTGACTGCACATCCCGGCATTTTTGGCCTATTTCAAAGCACTGTCGAGCTGGACTGACGATCAGTCAGTTGTTTACACTTTTTTTCTTGACACATTAAACTGTAAACTATAAAAAATCATAAAACACAACCGCAGCCGCTGCATTATTTAGAATTCGTGATTCGCAACTGACGTAGATGCGCGGAGTTGCCTTGTTTTCGGATTCGTTAGTGACATACCGTGGGTAAGTGTATCGTGACTACGTAAAGTGTTATATTTATAATAATATCACCTTTCCTATATTTTGTGTGATACAAGCTCATAAATTAATTTAGTATTACTTTTGTAATATTCGGTTTTTCCATAGGAGTGATGTGTTTTGAAATTGACATAGCGGACACATTTGAAATGTTAAAATTGTCTGTCACTTCCCGGTGTGTTTAATAAAGTGTGCAATTTCATCGTTGAAAGATATACATCTCAATAATGTTTGGAAATTGTTTTTTGTTCTTTCAAAATATCGTGTAAATGTTTTTAATTTCTTTATATAAAAAATTGGATAATTTTCAAATGTCGTTTAGATGAATATATATCAATGATGAAATTGCAATCTTTTCTAAACACATTTGATAATAAGAGATAATTTGGACATTTCAAATATGGCCGCTATATGTCAATTTCAAAACATATCACTATTATTGAACCTTACACTTTTATTAACAAAAACACTCAAATACAACTTCTGTGATATTTACTTACAAACATGGTTTAGGTATAACACGGGATCTCCAGAACCTTGCCACCAGTACAAAAGGAGATAGCGAAAGTGATCTCCAAGACCAGACTCCTGATACCGATGATTCTGGTGCTCATTCTTATCCCGAGGTGTCAGCAGTAAGCAGTCTTAATGTAGTGGGCTTAGGATCATTCAAACGGGCACCGGTCATGGGCAATCGGGGCTTAGAACAACGTGGAAAAAAGGCTAAAACTAAGGAATCACCCGTGGTAAAGATTTACATAAAACAGCAGATTTGGCATTATAAAAAAATTGTTGTAGGTTGCTGCTTTAGAAGTTCAAAACGTTCGTAAAGCAATTAGCAGATACGGCACTCTACCCAAAGGCGCCAGGATCGGGGCTTACTTAGAATCTCTCAGGCAAAGCGGGATGTCTACAAATGATGAAAATACTCCAACCGCCCACCCAACACCCGAGAATGCCTCGGAAGTGACACCTCGCTCGTTATCTCCTAGAACAAGCATACGAACACAACCGCAGATGATCAGAAGCAACTCTTCAAGCGGAGTGACGACATTTCACGCACCGCATTCACCCAGTTCTCCAACTTCCACAAAATTGTCGCGAAATAGAAATTTAACTCGGAACAATACTGGCAGTGATGTTAGAAGCAGTTTGAGAACATTCAAAGCTTCACAAAACAGTAGTTTTCGAGGTGGCAGCCCATCTCGGTCGGTACAACCCACGTTGGCTGATTTGGAGTTTCCTCCACCTCCAACTGACTTGCCTCCACCCCCGGAAGAGTTCGATGGAACCATAGACACTGTAGATTGCAGCACATTGATTATGACTTCTTCGACTGAACTCAAGAAGAAAATCATTCCAATTTCACCAATGATTTCGAAAAAAATTAACAGAGAAGCATTAGAATCCCAAGAGAGCAGTGATATTAGCACGCTTCAACCTTCTGTTGAAGAAGCAAGTTCCAGATTTGGTGTTAGTTTAAAAAAAAGAGAGCCATCAACTGAAAGTTGTAGTAGTATTAAGGAGAATAAGGAGGAAACGAGGGAGAAAAGCCCACAACGAACGAGTTATAGTCTTACTAGTCCTAGTCAAGATGACAAAAGTCCGATGAGTGTGGATTCAGATGTCCCTATGGTCGGATCGCCTTTAGAGCCACTTCCACCGCCACCAAATTTTCCCGATCAATGTGAGTATGAACAGTGATTTTTTTAGAAAACAAAAAATATCTGTTAGGTATAAGTTTCATATTTGAAAATGTGACTATGCTACTATCCCATGAGTGAAAATAGGACATTTTATGCATGAATTGCATGCATATTTTTTTTCTCCGTTTATAAATTTCACAAAAACACTGAAAATAAAACGCCACAGAAACAAAGTGATGAATTCTTAGCGCAGCTCTTTTTTTTTTTCACGCAAAATAAATTTGCCAGTGGGGTAAGTGCAGGGCAACTTATTGGGATTTGTTTGATTATTACTTGTGTGACTTAAAAAATACAAATAGATGAAATATTTATTGAATTCTATATAGTGTGTCTCGTTTTTCGTGTTAACACCCCTAAAAATCTAAGTCTGCTACGGAAATCGAACGAGGCATATTTCTTATCGATATGTCCCTGAGAGGTCAACATTTGCGAAGTATTGGTTTGGCATTGCCACAAAAGCCCGGCGTACTGCGATTTTTTAAAGTGGTGCTTGTTTAGAAAAGCTAAATTTTTATTTAAAATCTGACACCACAGAGTTAATCAGGACCCACCAAAAACCCCATACTTGTACCAAATTTGAACAAAAAATATACAATGAGTTACATTCTGCAAGGTGTCAAAGTTGAGCAAAATAGGAATTTTGAAGGCATCTGGGGAGTCAAGTGCCATGGAATTACTTCGTTGATGTCAGGGACCCTTTAAAATAAGAAGGGTCCCTGGTTGATGTGCAAAGATCCAATAAAAATATACACGGTGTTCTTCTAACTCAAAATGCTGATTTTTTAAAATTTGTGCGGGTCAAAAATCTACTAGATCAAAACCACCCCAGATACTATAAATAATGAACTAAGTCTAAAAAATTCAGAAGGCTGCGAGTCAGTAAGTCCATATGAGTTATGGTGGGTGGGGCACCACAACAGGAAACCACAGAAAATGTTTCATAGATAGTGACTTTATTGAGAAAGGTCCAATAATTTAAATTATTTTTCAGAGCACTCTTGACTCGTATAAAGTTTTAAAAAAATCAGCATTTTGAGTTGGCACAGAAAAGAACATCTTGTCTATTTTTTATTTGGTCTTTGCGCATCAAAACTGAGAGTAGTCCTGTCGATCATTCAATTGTTTCAAAGTAGTTTCATGGCAAACTTGACTTGCCAGGCGCCTTTAAAATTCCCATTTTGCTCAAATTTGACACCCTGCAGGATGGAACTCCCTGTATATTTTTTGTTCAAATTTCGTATATATGGAGGTTTTGGTGTATCCTAATTAACCCATTAGTGCATGAGGTTATAATTTAAGAAAAATTAACTTTAATTTTGCTTATATATTTATTGAAAGATACCTAAAAACACACAAAAAAATATAAACTAGAGAATATACTAAAATTTTCAAAAATAAGGGACGTCCTTTAAGGGACCTCATGCGCAATGATACTATCGAGTATGATAGGACCTAAAGCATTCTTTAGGATGTAACCCTATGTTGCATTTAGTACAAACAAAATTTGACTTTTTCCCACATAAGGCACATCTTTGATCAGTCTGTGGAATAATCAACCAAATGATCTGCTCTATCAAATCTCACATCTGGATGTCGTGGAATAACCTTTGTTGGATTTGACACCGTATAAATGTAATAAAATGGCAATATTTCTTGTAAATGGTAGAAAACTGGGACAGACGGGATTGTCAGGGTGGATTTTCCTCATTAACAACCAAGCATTGACAACACTCATGTCAAAAAGGTAAGCAAAAATTGGCCACCACCACTTGCATTATCTCATACGAGTTCTATAATTTGCTACCATATTGTCCAACTTATCTAGTCCTCTCATTCCAAGGTTGTAATTATATATATTGCACCTGGTTGAGGAACTTTTATTTTGGATTTAGTTTCCCGAGAATACCGCATGACAGATCTTGTCGATAAAGATGATTCTGTGTCAAAGTTTGATGCTACGATTACAACCTTGTTGTCCTTCCACTGGACAATAATCACATCATCAAAGTTCTGGAGACATAGGTTCTGGACTTTTAGTTCTTATGTAATGTGACAGGGGAACTTCGTCATCCGAGTCAAATTCTGGAGGAGTTTTTGTGCGAATTATAGCTTCACACTCGGCTCTGAGGGTTGCTGCACTAAAATGATTCGGATCAGCTTCGTGTTCGTCATCGGATTTATCGCTGTTGGCATCTGTCAGGTCACCATCTTCATCGGGAGGCACCATAAATATGTCAGCACTTTCCGTGTTATCCTCTTTTATAATTGCTAATGGTTCATGCAAAGCCAACCTGAAGTAGGTTGTAAAATGTCAGTGGTATTTACTGCATGACGTCCCTTGTAAGGGACAATGAATTTTTGGGCTACAAAAACGACACTGCGGTTCATCAATTACCGCCAAACAATAAGTTATCCATTTGTCTGTACATTATAGTGTACAGAAAACTAAAATTTGTAAATAAATCTACAAAGGATATAATAAAAAACTCAATATCACTTACCCGCCGCGCCTAGTCGAGTACAAACTTGGATCCATGACAGATTCGTACTATATCTTTCACAATCAAAACACAAATTGCACTTGATTTTTAATATACAGTGGATGTGACAACGTCAAAATATGCCTCTCACAAATTCTAGGTTAAGTTGGCTGAATAGTGTGAGCCTGGTTGACCAAGAAATTGCCGTCCCTTTAAGGGGACATTATGCACTAATGGGTTAAAGTTGTGGTGTCAGATTTTAAATAATAAAAAATGCCTAATATGGTAGGCCAGGCTTTCGCCAGAGCATATAAAACAACCAGCAGTAAATCTTCCCATGGCGGGAAAATTCTGGGCACCTGTTTGTGCAGCCGACATTTGGGAATAGATTCTGTTAAATGGATGCAGTGTCGGGGCGATTGGCCAGTTCTTTTTTGGCTGTATGAGAGATATTACAGTGCTGTGGAGTGTGCTTTTTTGTAAATTGTGCTTTTTGCTAGTATCTTTAAATAAAGAATCCCAGGAAGGAGTAAAAGCTGCTTGTGCTTACCACACACTATATACTTTACTAATACTACTCTGTATTTCTGAATTGATTTTCCCGGCTACAGCACTGACTTCTATTCCACCAATATGGCTCAAGGTCATTGAATTTGCGGATGATTTCTCAAGAGTAAGTTATACTGCTGGTTGTTTTATATGCTCTGCTTTCGCGGCAAGGCCAAACCAATACTTCGTAACTGATAATCTTTCAATGACATATCTATAAAAAAAATTGTCCTGTTCCAATTCCCGCAGTCTACTTAGATTTTTAGGGGTGTTAACACGAAAAATGAGACACTATATAGTGTCCTCCAAAAAGTTTCGTACAACTTTGGGTAGCCTTTTATTTTGAAAAAGATAAAGAATGACTCGCGCACACGATGTCACGTGAGTTTTGCTATTTGTTAAAAATGCCATTTAAAAAATAAAATCGCTGAAAATGGGTTTGTTTGGTAAAATTTCAAAAAATTTTAGTTGAAAAAGTTGTTTCTTTTTACATAGGTGTGCCAAATTTGAACGCTGTATTAAAAGGTTTTGCATCTTGTCACTTTTTAATAATTTTTAACTTCCTGAAAATTTTAAAAATTTGTAACTGCAAAAATACTATAGCTAGAAATATAACTAGCTTTAACAGTATATTCACTTTTTATTGCTAAATACTAAATATCGATAAGAATATGTGTTTTTCCAGAGAAAATTATATTAACACTTTAAAACTCTATTATGTTTGATGCAAATCTGATGTACCATGAAGCATTTAGGATATAAATTTATTGACATTAAATTTTCCTGTACAAAATTGATGCCAAATTATTATAAATTAAAATATCACCAAACTATTTCACACACCTAACCAAAATTCAGTACTTTTACAGGACAATTTACCTTTCATCGTAATTATTGTATTTTAGCTGTAAAATAAAAAGTCCTAAATTTCATCTTTTTTTAAAGCAAAAGGTAACCCCAAAGTTAAATTTAAAAATAAATCATTAATTATAAATTTTCCCCCTATGATACCAACTTTTTAGAGGACACTGTATATATGTATAATATTTTGCAAATGTTTTATTTGCAGGTGATGAAGCAGCAGACAAACCCGATTCCCCCGACGACAATAAATCATCTAAAGTGTTTAAAAATAAGCTTGTGATGAAAGAAATGGAATTAAAATTAGTTGCTGAAATAAAAGAAAGGGCCGACCAGAAAAGCAAGAACCCAAAGGAATCTCCTTTAGAATCCATATTGGCTGTGAGTGGTATTAGCCACGATCCCGTAGCTCAACTAGTAACCGAGTTGTCTCAATCACTTAACATAGAAAAAGACAAAAGCACTTCTCGCAAAAATTCACACAGTAACATTGCATCACTGACTGCAAATACATCGAAATTAGATAACAATGGAGTTAGTTTTGTGTCACAGCTCAAGAAGGTAGAAACCGGCAAGAAACCTGTCACCAAAGAGAAGCCTGACACTCATGATTCCGCAGTGATAATTGATTTCAAGTCAAGACTGAGAAAAGTCGAAAAGGACGACACTAAACCCGAAGACAACGAAGTTGAAACTAACAAGAGGGAGAGTACTGCTAGCTCAGATAGCAGTAACCTCAAAATCGAGGAAAGTGATGACAAAAGAAAAAGCACCGGCAGTATTAGCAGTTTAAAAAAATTGTGGGAAGCAAAGGACTCCTCCGAAAGTAGTGGAAGCATCCAACTCAGCCCAAAGTTATCAATCAAAGGCAACAAGGCTGACGAAATAACTGAAGTGTCTCCAGTCGAAATGTCAGACGAATCAGTTAAACTTGAAAAACCGCATAAGGATAAGAAACAGTGGCCTCCAAGCGAAGACAAACCAGTTATCCCCACAAAACCTCCTGTCAAAGCTGTGAAGCCTATCATGAATCGTCCCGTTGGTTCTGCTATCTACGCTACGCCATTGGCACCTGCAAAACCGCCAATATCCGCGAAACCCACAACAGTCGAAAACAAAACTCCCGAGGAAGACACTAAGATACCAGCTAGTGATAAATGCGGAAAAGAGAATATTTTAGAAATATCGCATGCGTTGGAATCCACACTAAACAGCATCAAAACAAATCCCACCGTTTCTACTGCTGCATGGCTTCAGCTCTCAGACAAGATAGGATTGCTACATGGTTCCTGTATGGACTATGCCGATAATGTGGTACCGGCTCATACGAAGTTTCAGTTCCGTGAGTTGTTGACCAGATTAGAAACACAGGCGAGGCAGTTGAGGTCGGCCAGCTCAAAAAATTCTACAGAAAATGCAAGATACATCAATGAGGTAAACAATACTATCAAGGATGTGGTGAATGTGGTGTTCAGATAAATTTAAACATTTTTTATGCTACGATACGTATTATGTAATTGACTCTAAGGACCATTTTATCTAATACGTTAGGTAAGTACCTAATATTTATCGAGATTTAAGTATGTGAGTATGTGGTAGTGGTTCAATTTTTTTAATGCTACATTTGTGATATAGCAAAACTACTATAAAGAGAAGGTAATACCTAGGTATCATATTTACAGGGTATTATTGAAAATCAAAATTAAACTTGTTTTTGGGTAGTGTATACAGAATTTCTTGATAGTATCCATCAAGTAAAAATATGGTAATATATCTATAATATAACTTCCTAACAAAAAATTATGTTATGTTCCTAAAATTATTTCTTTAACTGAATTGATATATCACAAATTGCTATAGATATACGTTTTTGTTTTCACTAAACTGTGATACCTATAGGTTATTTTTTAGCATTTTACGCTCAAGTGGAACTTTTTGTTAGTTTTATAATGTACTCATTTTATGTTACATGTTTATATCTTACCTAATATTCATTAGGTATACATCCTTATCCTTACATATGCCTGAAACTTTAAAGTCAAAACATTACAAAAGGGTTCAATAATTAATGTTATATTATTGAACGGTCAATACTGTGGAGTGAAATTTTGTCAAGTCAGGATGAGTGAATCGGAAATCTGTGAGATTTTTTTTATTTATGAAAATATTATTTAGTTGTCATGCCTCATAGACACTGGTTTAGTAAAAGTTGTTTTATCTATCCTGAGCCGACAATATTTCTCATTATCGCAACAAAAAGAGATTAAGTCAATTCATAATATACACAAAAATTATAGTTCTGCAGCAACTTGAAAAAATTTCACAATGTACGGAAAATGTGCATAGTGATTTCAAGTGAATTTTGTGAATGACCCATGTCTGCTTGTGCTTGTTCGACAGATTTTTTTGGGTGAAAATTATAAGAATTCTTTTGTAATGTTTGCTTTGACCTATTTGTGTTGTTTTATTATACTGGTATTGTTTCCCCACTACAAAAGTAGTCTCAGTTTGAAGGAGAATACCTAATCGTAAAGGAATATGCTAGTCTTTTTTGTTTTGTAATATATTATTTGTGTGAATGCTCATTTATAGGTATTGCTGAAACTGTAGTACACGAGACGATTTTGTACAATCCAAAGATTAAAATACCCAAATTAGTGAGTATCATTGTTATTGAATTTTTTGTCATAATTTATTGATTCTTATTTTTGTATATATACATTTCTAATATTTTGTTTTAAATCAGTGTTAGGTGAAGTAGTCCCCTCATAAATGGTTGTAAACATATGAGACAGCAATATCAGGTTATCGTTTCTGTTTTCACTTCTATTTACATGCCGTCAACAAATTTAAAATAAATGCATCAAGATAAAAGAATCTCTATAAATACTCTCCCAATTTTATACCTAAGCTTTTAGAATTGTTCGTTGAATTTTACTGGTTATTTGTGCAAATGATAACCAAAATAGTAACCTTTGGATAGTCGCTAATATGTGTCAAATCAAACATATAAATAAATTAGTAATTCAATTTCATACAATCAAATAGAAGATGTAGTATCACCTTTGGGATGATTATAAGTAGTTTGAATATTAACTAAAGAAGAAATATTTGAAAGTTCATCACACAAGCTCTATCTGCATGTAATATATAATCAAGTATAGGTACTCTCAAACAAAGCATCAAGGAGCGATACTCATTCCATATTGTTACAACTTCATCTACTTTAGTACCTTAATTAGCTCTTTTATTTGTTTTATTGTTTTATCCTTTGTTCATGATGTATAATGGACCATTTACAAAAACTTTGGCTACAATTACACTTGTGTTACAAACTGAAATGTATTGCTCAGATTTGTATTTCTCGAATTAAAACATCAGTTGTGCCATTGTTTATATAGTAAGAAGGAAATTGATATTTTCCCAAAATTCTAAAATATTCCCAATAGGTAGTTTTTTAAATTGTGATTTGGAGTGTGTCATGACAAAGTCCTGCACTGTCAAATAGTTTAGCATTTTTGTATAAGTACTCGTCGAGCAGTTTTGATATGTTTTGTATATATACTATATATCTACAGTGCATTTTTGTACAGGCTTTCTAAATAGGGAATAACAGACTGTATTTAAAAAATAAATTTGGTAATTTAAAGCATATCGTTTTTTCTTGACAACTTTTACTAACCACAGATGAAACAAAAGAATATCTATAATTTCAGCGCCTTCAACAGGTGCCCAATGAAATATGGGTGCAAAATTTTTGCAGTGTACGTATTTAATATCCCACACAATGTATTTAAAACACTGATGTATTTTACACTATCGTAATGTAAGACATATTTTTAAGCGAACATACAGATGTCTCATCTAGGGCATGTTTTACTCATAAAATTATGCGACCCATGTTTTTTTCTTTTGGTACACAAGTCCATATTACATTACTGTAGACCCTATTGGGCTATTAAATGGTTGTATGTAACCTGATTAGTTTAAACTTGTTATGACTGTTTTATAGGGTTTGCTTTAGGGCCGTTTCACACACACTGATATTACCAGTATTGGTATATCAGACGGTGCATTCCTACAGACCCAATTAAAATATCGTTGTCAGAATCACAGGGAAAAGAAATAACCTGTCCAGTTGTCAGTGGTGTGGTAGCTATCAGAGAAAATACAGGTAACTTATTTAGCAAATCCACTTCCACTAATAATTCCATTAATATATTATATATTAATTTTGTAATATCATATTTAAATTTGACACTCATATTTCATGCTCGATATTGCGAAAGGAGATATATGTACTTGCATTAATAATTATTATGTTTCTCATTTTGTGAGCCACTGGACACTGGCCGTCCAAAAAACAACAACGATGACAATCTGTGCATGTGTAAATGCACACATTTGTTTTCGTTTATTTGTAAAATCGGACGACAAATTATTATCAGTCGATTCTAGAGAGCTGACGACGATCACACTCGGCGACAGCTACCGACTTTTTTATCGGGTCAACAAATGTGTGAAACGTTCCTATTTAGGAGTAAGTATTTCAGAATTCCCTCCAACCTGACACCAGTAATATCGGTGTGTGAAACAGCGCTTAGGTGGTCTTCACACAAGCGTCTAGAGTCTGGCTATGGACTTTTCAACCGGCCAATCATAGGCCGCGTCAATATGAGAATACTTAAATCTGATTGCAATAACTGCTGAGAAATGAGCAAAGTGATATTCATTGTCAAAGTGAAGTAGGCATCGGGCGTAATACGACGTCATTTCGCGGAATGACTAGTCATTACACGTATTGCCGGCAAAAGGTGTAATAAAATAACTACTTATTACCTTGATTGACTCAAATTTTGCGTCATTTCAAGGATTGCCCTTGTTAGTCAAACAGAATAATCGGTCGGACGTGGGACCATTGAACGTTACAGCGTCTGACTGCCGTTTGTTCAATCATTTGTTGAAAATTTGTAGAATTTGACTGAACAAACGGCAGTCAGACGCTGTAACGGCCGATTACTCTGTTTGACTAACAAGGGCAAGGGGAATCCTTGAAATGACGCAAAATTTGAGTCAAACAAGGTAATAGTTATTTTATTACAGCTTTTGCCCGCAATACGTGTAATGACTACACATTCCGCGAAATGACGTATTACTGGGGTATTACTCCCGATGCCTACGACATATATATGTATAAGTCTGTACAACAACGTCAACAACCGAAAACCGCGGGCTTTCGATTTAAACCTCCAAATTTCTTTCGACGACGACCGCCTGTGATTGGCCGGTTGAAAAGTCCATAGCCAGACTCTAGACACTTGTGGTCTTCACCCATACCACAGTATTAACATGTCCCGGTAGAATAACTGCAACAAGCAGAATATCGAAAAGTCTGTCACTTTGAAGTCTTACTATTTCGTGATTTTTGAAAGGTAAATCAATAAAGTTTAGGTCCGCAGCAGATTATTTTCTTAGATGATTTGCAAATTGCTTCAAAAGTTTTAATTTTACAATATAAACTTAATGAAATAATTTTTTTATAGGTGGTACTAAATAACAGGTTTTCCAGCCAGAGAGTCATTTATAATATTACCAAATTTGTTATTTCCAAGCTAATGATATTATAAATAAACGACTCTCTGGCTGGAAAATTCCATTACATCACCTGTTACCTTTTCACTCAGTTAATGAAAGAGATTTTTGATGTGTGAGTACAGTTAAATTATTTGAAGGCAGACAATTAGGGATAAGTCACTATAGCACTGACCAGTAGAATTTCAAAAATATATTCAATTATGTCACTGATGCATTCGTTACACTCCATTCATCCCTCATCAGTTTTCGTCTGTGGTAAAAAATATTCACCAAGCCCAGTGAGTTAATTTACTGGAGATTATTAATAATGTGTCCATATATTTTGTAGAATTTGATTCCAAATAAGAAAAGTAAAAGTAGAAAAAAACCTGTCCATAGTGTCCATGGATCAAATCCTTGTCTAATGGATAGACAAAGGTCAAATCAAAGTAACTTCTATTGATGTTATATCATCATGGATATCCCTCCAGTCATCTGACTGCCTAGGGCACCATGTAACCATAATGACCATAAACAGTTTGACAATTAGGTTATGTTAGTACTTATGGTATTGAGAAGATATACGACCACTGTGCATTCAGACGACATAAGCTGTAAGCTCCATGTTTACTGAGAAGGCTAATCGCCACTACATGCTACTCTAATGCAAAGTTTTTGGCCCTCTGTGGATCATAGTCTGAAGTTGAACTTCACTCCTCATAATTTTGCCATTACCCTTATTTATACAGAGACTGCTTATATGCCAGATAATCACAGAGATCATTATATCTGTGCAGAGGTCACAGTGTGATCCCGTAATTGATTACAGAACCGCAAAGACAAATTAATTTGTTCTTAACTATTATTAGCCTCAACCACAGAATATTTAGTTATTCTGTGCCTCAACCAAAAGCTGTTTTCCACTGCCGTCGAACGGATGGAGGCTGTACCCCACGATGAAGCATCACTAAACATGCAGAGTTGTTTTGTATGATATTTAAGTACACACCTCAAGTTAATTGGAAATGGGAAAAGGAAAAATATGCGTCCTAATGTTCTTAAGATAGAACTAAATATCTACTAGGAGAAAACAAATATCTAAAATTACATAAAGTAATAAACTCACCATTCATTCTTGAAAAATTTTCAGAACTTATGTCACCAAAAATCAGCTTGCTATCGACATACCAGCAGACTCCAATGCAATAATTGCACCTGTTGACATCTCTAGAAGCACTTCTCGATTTATTCCTTGTCTCCTTGGAGATGTCGCAGATATTTCACATGCTTTTTTCTCTGCTTTGACACGTTTCAAGGCCTTTTAGCTTCAAATTACTACCTGCATTGCCAGTTTTTTTACCAGTATGGGGATGTTGGAAACTAGCAGAGATAGAAGGAAGGGTGGGGAAAGATTGCAGTTTTGTGCGCCTTGTGGATTTTTGAAAAAAAAATCATGGCTTACTAGATTTTGTTTTGTTTTTTTAAGTTAACATAGCTTTGTCAACAAGTCTTTACTTATGACAATAAAGCATATTTGATTTGATATTTTGAAAAAAAAAACAACAAATTTTGGTGATTTATTCTAATCCATCTAGCTTTGTTGTTTCTGATTTTAGACGTTGACTGAAATATTTCAGTCAACGTTTTAGATAAAAAGTGTAAATACCAAAGTTGGAGGAAATTGTGTCCCCAATGCAGTTATCATGCCCTAGTTTCCGTGACAGCTGCCATTTTCGAGTTGTGACACAAAGTTGTGTTTTTTACATGGAAGTATGGTGACTTGCATCCCTTCATGTCACTATAGGTTTTGTTAGTTTTGCCCTTGTTTATGGATACTCTATAATAGCCCATAATATGATAGCAGATATCATAATCGAGTAAAGGTATCAGACGATATAATAATTTTCTTACTGTTAAAATATATTTTTCTTGAAATCGGCACTGAAGTGTCCCAAAATCGTCATTAAAAGCTCAGAAATCGGCACTGAAGTAGCCCATTATTGTACGATTTTTTCAATAAGGAGGCCTTGGCAAGATGTAAACATCAAATGTCAGACGCGGAGCTATCGCCCATCAAAAGTGACCAAATATTCAAAACCCGGCCACAAAAGGCCCATTTAACTTTTCGTACACATTGCGAAATTGTTACCTATAGCAGCGCAATCTTTCAGTATAAATATTTTAGTAGGTTTGAATATCAATAGATTTGTTATGGAGGGCTGCACAACAAGCAGCAGTTTGGTTTGTCTGTTCGAAGGCGCCGTGTCTTAGCATACTTGACCTAGGTATTTATAGAGCGATCGTCAAAGTCAAGCAACGCAGCGTGTTTATGGTTTATTTGCCTCGGCCAGAGGCCTCGGCAACTAAATTTCAAATGAGTCATAAAAAGTTGAACTTCAGTGCCTTGGTACATAAATAACTATTTAAAAAATAGCTGAACAATTTTATTTTTTGTAAAATCTGCTCTCTGTAGAAATTGTATATCTGTCATATCCTTATGACAATGTCTCATGTTGCCCAACATTGTTATCCATAAACAGGGGTTGCGCCTAACAGATTTTACTGTTTTACATAATGTTGTAATAACAAAATGGAAAACTCAAAACTGTTTACTAACTCTTGCTAATGCCATCTCGTAATACTAACAAAGATGAATTTGGCAAATATTGATCATACCTTCAAATAAATTTAATGAAAATCATACAATTCTAACAATATTTACTTTTATTTTGTTACGTATATTACCAACATAAAAAATGTATAATTTTGCACTTTACAACAAATATATAAGAAACTACCGATGCGGACATATCATTTAAAAAATCACGATTTATAACTTAGTGGTGTTTTGGGGTATCTCTGGTGGATTCATGACCTAGGCTCGGCTGTTGGTGAGAATTGTGCTGTTCATTTGGTGACCGGAAGTGATCATATCGAGAGCCACTAGGTTGATGTTGTGAGTGTTGTTCGTTGCGAGTTGATGAATGAAGCGAAGGTACCTTATTAGAATTGCCAGGCCTCTCGTTATCCCTCTTTTGCCTCTGAACGGTGCTACTTAACAGCACTGGATGCGATCGCTGCGAGTCTTTCGTTGAATCATTATTGGATTGGCCGTGGTCGATTTGTAGGATTTCGTCGCTGTCTTTGTGGGTGGGGTTATCGTGGGAAGAAATGGTACCTCTTATTGGCTGGATTTTTACATCGGATTGTTCTGTGGTCGCATCAGGGGTGCTCCTGGCATGTCTGTTAGATCTGTCGTTTTTGGCAAGGGTATCTATACCATGTTGCTGAAAATTGAAGGGAATAAATAGTATCTTATGAACTGAGACTATGACTAAAGTTCTCTTTGAGTCCAGAGAATTCTGGATTTTTCAGATATTGACCAATTGAAAAAATCAACCTATAATAATTGAAGAGCTCTACATTTTGGGGTATAAGTTCTTGAAATAGGCTTATTCCGTGGCCCAAAGAAGACCCCCAAAAATAACAAAACCATATTAGGCATTAAAATGGATGGGTCCATCGAATTGGCCAGCTCAAAATATTTTATACAAAAAGCAGTTGGATTTTTGTATCTTGGAAATAACTCAATGCTTTCTCCCAAATCGAAATGGGTGAAATTGATTAATACACAGAGTGATTTTGGGTTTAGTTTAAAAAATCATCGATAGTAAACTACCTTTCAGCATATGAAAAAAGTTATATGGTCTCCTCTTTCCGACTGATAAGTCTACCTTAATTTTTTATATTTTTTTTCTGGTACAATCCTTATTTGGATTGCAGGTAAAAGCTTTAATAAAAATATATTGAATGCATTACAGAACAAAAAACAATTTATGCATAAATTTGGTTCTAATGCAATCTCTTGGCTGTGTAGATTAATGTAATATCAAATAAAATGCATAATGTTTGTCTCTTTAGAAGATATTTCGCCTAAAAGCGAGTCTTCTTAGGACAAATGTCGCTAAAGAATTGACTTTATTACTCGTCAGTCTGTGGATGCACGTATTTACCCAACTATAATCAGATCCCAGCCTACTCTGTTTTTTTAATGATCATAATGAAATCAAAGTACGAGTATTCTAAGGCAGATTTGTCTGCATGATAAACTGTTTGATTATAATTGGGGCTTCACAACTGTAAAATAAAAGTAGTTTATAATTTTCACATATCAGTTTAAGAGTTCTTTCCAAACTATATAAGATTCAACTCGAAAATGTATAGTCCTTTAAACCCATTCTGACAACAATTCAAGGACACATTGTCTGTTTATACAAAAACTTTGTTGGAAGATCGAGTGTTATAGGGTGTGTTTTTCCGAAACCATAAAGATTTATTTTTCAACAAGATAAAATGTGTATTCTAACAAGGTTAAATAGTTCTGGTAAATTAAACGAACAAACATAATTACCTTTATAGTGCTTGGACTCTGCCTTGTGTTTGGTTTATGCTGCTCGGAACTCTTGTGAGATTTGTCGGAGGGTTCGTTCGCAGGGGCGCTCTCAACCAATATGAGGGCTGCGACCAGAACTATACCAATTATCTAGAAAAAACTTGCCAATCTAAGGACTGCAAATGTTAAATGTGTAAAATTAATACCTTCTGCATATTGTAAATGGTTACACCAACAGATGTACACTGGCTATAGAGTATTTTTTAATTTTCAGATGTTTATATACCTTCAATTTGTGGGAAAAACATAGCTTCCTATTTATATTTCAAGTGCGTCTCAAGAACTTGCTAATAAGATATGATTCGAGTATGTTAATTATTTTTGGGAATTTTGTCGAGGATAGGCATCAATATGAAAAATAAACAAATGAACTGATTTATGGCTACTTATAGGTACCACATAATTTGTTTTTTTATGCTAAACAAAATTTTACAAATTAAAATGTTTTGTCAAGGTAGATACCTACAGGTGTAACTTAAATTAAAACTACTTATAAGTAAATATTTGCCATGTCATTATGCCTGTATGTAAATACATAGTTCACATAATAGTTCTAAAATATTAATAGGTAGGTACATACAATTGTACAATGTAATATTATTGGAAAGATCAGTGATGAGTTTAAAACTAAAAGTATTATTAACTAGAAATATTATTAATTTTATAGTTTTTCTAGGGCTAAAAATAAAATTAATTGCTGTGTTATATGTAGAGAATGAATCATACAAAAATTATTGGATAAGTACTAAATTTGCTTAATTTATTCATTTCATATAAAAAAACTACATTGAAGTATAATTAATTTAAATACTCCTTCAAAAATATCACAGAGGTCAATGTAATATAATTAAATAATCCTGTATTTATATAAGCGAGTGTTTTAAAACCCTATAATATTGAACAGGATTAACAAAATTAATTTCATTATCTATCAATTTATTGGATGAAGCAGACTCATAGATGCACTCATAAAATATTTTGCAAGCATCACTTGGATTCTCGTTTCGTTTATAAATTATTATATCGATTTGCTCATCCTGGTTTTTTAAAATATTTTTTAACATGCTTCTCAAGTTTTCGTTCCCAAAATGTTTGAAGGGACATCCACCATCTTCAATTGCTGTTAGTGACGTGTTCTGAAATAATAATAATTGTAAAATATTATAATGTGCCTTCAAACAAATGATGATAATGAAAGAAGTAGGGACAACTCTCGTTTTGTTGATTGGGTTTAGGTAGTTTCTCAAGCAAAATAGATTTAATATTTGTTGTCCGATTCCACACATTTTTGATGTAAACTACTTAAATTTGTTTTCAAAATATCATTTCAGTCACATATTTTACAATAAATGGCACAAACAATATGTTCGTGTGAGCTGGACCGACACTATATGTTAAGACCCGAGCATGCGACATTATATTTCATTGTTGTTTGCGGACTGGGATGGCACTACTCAATCAAAAAATGGCGACTTCTTATAAGTTATAGAGGGGTATTCTGTAATTATAAATATGTCAGTTTCTGACACTTAGAATGTCCCATATTTTAAATATCTTGCTTTAGTACCATTTACATTCCTTTTACGGTCACGAATTCCCTTTGCGGTCAATATTTCACAGTTTTGTCATATATTAACAGAGCTTTTATAGGTAGATTTCTTTGTGATAACATGAAATTTCCATGATCGTGAATCGTATGCATAGACCATTACGTGAATTGTAGAAGAATAAACACTATTTTGAAATTATGTGATGATCTGTCCAACCAGTTGAAGAAGCGAGAATTCTGGATATTATATTTTGGAAGAGTATTTTGTAATGTGTGCAAGAACAAAAGTAGAAAATTTTGTCCATATCAGCCCCTAAGTGAACCAATGGTCCACTATATAAAGAAACTGGAAAATCTAATGCATTCTATACTTACACTACAGCTAGCCATGGACTTCATTTTAAACCAAATAGTACCAAAATATTCTTGAAATATGTCATGTAAACTTTTTATTTTAATTTGGATATTAAATTCATTATAACAGACATATTATTTGCATCTTTTTAGTTTCTAAAAGATTCTGCAACAATGGTGTTTTAACATTAAACCACCCTGTCGTTTTTTTCGCCATATAGCGCCAGTGGCGATCATTTGAAACAGGGCTATTCACAAGTCTTTAATATAGGATTGGTCCAGCTCTGAGATTGCACCAGGGATTAGTGTTATAAAATACAATAGGTAATTATTAATAAATTATAATCTGTATAAGTACTTGCAAATCCGAGCAAGATCGAACAGGATAATCTCTTCTTGCTCCTTCAAGTCCATATAAATGTCGTATTCCATAAATATAACGTTTTTCACTGTCTTGCCAGTTGTGGGTACATTTAGAGCATGTCGAATGCTGTTTTGAATAAACCTCTCGCCAGAATTTTACTGAATCGGACATGGACACACCAATTCCTTTCAAGTAAAGACTAAAGTTGAATCTAAAAGAAGGAAGTACACAATCAATTTTGTACAATTTTTTAATGGGTTGAACTCACCGAACTATATTCAAACTAGTTCGGTGGTTGAACTCCACTTTCAGAAATTGGGTAGAAACAACTGCTGCTCCAACCAACAAATTGTTTTACAAATTTGCTTTTAGGCATACGAAAGGGTGTAAATGGGGATAAAATGCTTAATTAGTAAACCCTTTCATTTAATAAACATTTTATTATTTAGTTTTTTCTGATATTATAGTAGCTTTAGCCAACAAAATAAGAAAATATCAGCCAATGGTAATTGTGATATTTTTATAAGTAGATGGTGGTTTAGATTATTTTAGACCATAGGCATATGCAGAAAAAAGATGGGGTATCAAAGCAAAATAAACAACCCCTTTTGTTGCCTTTGTTCTTTAAATTTTTTGACTAAAAATACATATCAGAGAGATTGGCTATTAATACAATTTATTCTTTAAAACAAAAATGTTGTGAACAGAGGATAATAGAAAGTATACTTTAATGTGATGTGCCCAAAATTGGGAAATGATACTTAGTCGAGGAGCTGGCACCAAAAAAGTGCAAGAGTTAGGTTCATATTTTCAGTTGTATCTTAGTGATAGAGAGCCACTATAAAGTCAACAATTTAGCGCTGGGACGCTTGGAAAGGTGTAAAATTAATTAGCATTTCTAAACTGTTTTCCGAAAGCTCAAATTTTGTATATAATTAGTGAATGTAATATAGAGCATGAATCCAACAGTCAGATAGCAAAATAAAGGGACGCATGGCATCAGCACTAAAGTATAACTGTTGAAAAAATGAAGTTAGCGCAAATGATTTCTCAAGGCTGAAAATTTGCAAACCATTAATTCAAACTGTAAAATTAATGAGACAAACAGTCAGACTATTTTTAATAGGACCCCGTCAGTCAGCAGTCATTAGAAGTGAGGATAGCAAGTGTGCGAGACTTATGGCAATTATAAATTGTTGATTAATTAATTTAGTATAAATAATTTATTTTACAAAAAAACATTTTGATTGTTTTAGAAAAGAAAAAAATGGAGAAACAAATGCAAAAAGATGTTCAAAAGAAGTAAAAAAACATTTCGTGTTCAAAATCATCAAGTCATCGTTGTTGCTATTATATTCTTTGCTGCAATCTTCATCTGAGTCGTCTGATATAAGCAACTTAAGTTGAATACCACCACCTTTTACCCTCACCTCTCTATATGATTTGTACATTAAATGTGATTCAATATTTTACAATTAACTAAAGCTAAATGTTGAATTTTTGGTTTATGCACAGATACTGAATCTACTACAACTGACAACGCCAAAGAATATGATACAGTTGAAGACTTAGCCAAGCCACTCTGTACCAACTTCGCATTAAGTTGCGAGATTTCAAGCAACACACAATTTTGATATAATAAATCAAATCAAATAATATGCTTTATTGTCAAAAGTGCGACTTGTCGACAAAGCTAAGTAGCAACTAAACAAAACATAAAAAATAAGTACCTATATATAAATATAAAATACACATACAACAATTGAGTAAAATAAAATTTAAAAGAATCACATGGAAACAAGGCTTAGGAACTATGCACAACTCAGAGGAAAAAAACAGAAGGTCACAATTTACAATATACAATTCAATGAAAGTCTAGGAATAATTATTTTAAAGTGTAATATGCTTTATTATGCTTTATCTAAAAGTAAACTCTTAACCAGTCTCTTAAACACGGACCCAGAACTCAGGTATTTCATGGAACCAGGCAGGCGGTTAAAAATCTTTCTGGAATCATAGAGTAGTGACTATACCTGATGAGCGCAGAAGAAGGAATCTCAAGATCAACATTTAACGCCTGCACCGCCTCGACGAGCCAGTCTTATAGCTCCTATAAATCAGGCACACAGTCTCGAGAATAAAGAGGCATATAAGAGTCAAAATTTTATTAGCCCTGAATAGCTGGCGGCATGATTCACGGGGCCCTGCACCACAAACAACGCAAGGCCCTTTTCTGTAAACCAAAGACTGATCCCCACAAAATCCGTCCACATGCACCCCAAAAACTCTATCAAAGCAAAGTAAGCAGTGGAGCCAGATGACCAAAAGCACGTAGCACCCCCTTGATAACTTAGTGGATGGAGAATGAAGGTGATCACGGAAAGACAACAAGTCATCGATGCTCAAACCAATAAATATCGAACAAGTTGAGTGGTTAATATCCCGCTGATCAAAGCTCAAATTATTGAGAGAGCACATAAACGCGAAAAATTAGTTTTTGCAAAGTTAAACAGCAGGTTAGAACCACACCAACCCTTCACCATCAGAATGTCCTCAGCGATGTCAACATTAAGCCTAACACGATCCTTGTTATGCCACAACAGAGTCGTGTCATCAGCATACATTGTAAATGCACCCTTAACATAAACAAAAGCGAAATCATTCACATAAAGGAGAATCAAGACCGGACCAACGGCTGACCCTTGGAGAACCCCACAATGTATGTTTTCCTTGTGTGAAATTTTGCCATTCCCTGAAACAGCCTGCCCAAGTAACATTTCAAGTTATAATTATTTATCTTAATGTCCAAATAGTTGTATTAAGGTTATAAAATTGTCGTTTAGGGTAGACAAAATAACTATAGGTCTTATAGTAGTTGTTAGGAAGTTATTTACTCGAATCGTGAAAGTAATTGTCCTATAAAAGACTTATAACAGGCATAACATGGTTACTTTAACATCAACATTATATAGTCTTTCAAAGGTTATTATAAGGTTGTAAAGAGGTCTCCGTCGTTGAGAATACAACTTTTACGACTTTAAAAATATAGTCGTACTACGGTTGTAAAGAAAATAACTTGGCCACATTATAACTTTGTGGAGCGATAGTCCTATAAAGATGATTTAAATATATTATAAGACATCGGTAAGTGGAAGTCATAGATGTTGTAGAACAGTTTTAAGCAAGATCTTAATACGACATAGAAATGAGAACATGACGGTAAGAAAATAGTGCACATGCGCGTTAATATTAATTTCAACCTCAATATGATCCCAGTAAGTGGTAATTTTAATAATAGGACTCTCATAGGGTCATTAGTAAAAATGAGACGTAATTTATTGTATCATATGATGTACCATATGTCATACAGTAAATGTAACGCAGTAATAAGATAGTATAAGCATATCAGCATCTGTTAAAAATTATTATGAGTTTTACAAAAGACTGGGCAAAATGCAAATGCTCAGGAAGTTATAGACGAACAGTTACAAAAATTTGGAATTAAATCAGTTTTGTCATACAAATCTTTATTTTTTTATACTACTACTAGCACTACTACGAACTTGACCAGGCACCTACCCCGGACTGCAGAAATTTCTAAAGACAGCCCTCCACACACATGCAAATATAAATACTTATTCTGTAATTTGGATTTTAGTTTTAGTTGCTTTACAACCTCTTAATAGTCGTTTGACGATTTTAGAACTATTTATGACCTCTTAGTAGTTTGATTGAAGTTTTACAACTACTATTATAAGTCATAAAAGCACCGTCGGCCATGTTTGCCATCAGAAATTCAGTTACATAGGACAACCATGTTTGTCGTAAGTGGCAAAACTTAGAATTTAATTTGTGGGCACAAATCATAGAAATTTGAGTGGAAAACATGTATTTTCGATATATCGAAAAATTTTAATTTAAAGCACGTTCATATTTTACATTTTTTCTTTCATTTCCTTTAATTTCCATTATTTTAAAGGCGCGTTGTAAATTTTCGAGCTATATTTATAATTTTCACAGTAAATAAAAATTCGCAATAGTTTCCGTTGAGTATACAATCGCCAAAAACCGAGATGCTTTATTGCATAATATCACCAACGTATAATTTCGTTTTTACCACTTACGGCCGACACAGAATGAAATGTCTTCGTATTACAAGCAAACACTGCATAATATAACTTCGCATTATGTCAAATTAAATCAGACCATTGTATTTAGTCATATTGGATTGTTGGTATAACAGTACGTTCCATATTTACGACTAATTGGTAATATGAAGGTCTTAATAGAGATCTTCACAACTTTAGAGCTACTTCTTTATAACGTTAAGGTATCTTTGAATTTATACGACCTAATGAATGGACTTATAAAAGTCATATCCAATCAAGTCAGATAAAAGTTGTATGAAAATTTATGAAAACCTGTTTCCAACAATATTCAGTCATAAAGGAGCTGTAAAAAGAACGATACGTCTATAGACAAGTTGTATTATTGGTCGCAACAACGTCTTCACGTTTTTTATGCAACATTAAATGTTACTTGGGTGGCGATGCTCGGAAAGAAATGAGCTGAACCAATCAAGAGACACACCCCTAAAGCTATAACACTCAAGCTTTCTCAGCAATTTGTCATGGCTGACGCAATCAAAAGCCTTGGATAAAATGCAGAACACCGCAGCAGCAGCATAAGCATCACTAAGGACAAAATAAAGGTTTTCAAGGAAAGAAAACATTGCATCCTTGGTGCCTTTAGCACTCTGAAAGCCAAACTGGGCTTCACCAACCTCTCCACAACCTTGGACAGAGGAGGGAGCATTGAAATAGGAGAAAGCTGGAGAGGTCACTGCAATCCCCCCCTTATGAAAAGGAAAAACTACAGCCGACTGAAGGCAAGCAGGAAATGTTCCAGTCTGAAATGAAACATTAATTGCATCCGCCAAAGCCTCAACGGTAACTGGTAAAGAAACCTTACAGATATCTGATCACATTTCTTAAAACGTACATCTTAGTTCCCCACAATCAGTGGGAGTAAAGAAAAAAGAATCACTGACGTGCCGATTAACCAAGTGTTCTAGAGGATCACTGGACCCTGAAATCATTGCAATCAATGAGGATGAGGAAATTAAACAATAGTACTTATTAAAGTCAGTTGCAGTAAGAGAAGAACTGTGATTCTTTACTGCCGTCTCACCTCTCAACTCATTCACTATCGACCAGCATTCTCTGGATCCATTTTTAGAGTCACTAATGCAGCCTTAAAAGTAAATTTGTTTAGATAGAATAATTAGCCGCCTATATAACCTTCTGTAACTGTTAAAGTACCTTATCAAGAAATTACCAGGTTCTACAAACTTTCTCATGTAATGCAAGGAGTGTGTTAAGGGACGATTTTTTTAAGGCCTTTTGTAAACCACTGTTTCTAAAGTTTTCGTTATATATCAATTTAATATAATTTATAATATAATTTGTAATTTTTTTATGTACCTTAAAATCGAAACATACCTATTCTTAAAAATCGCATTAATGTTAATCTGACTCATATTCTATTAGAAAATAAGCTTTATGTCAAACACATTGTTGTTAAGTAATAGCAATAGCACATTACTTACTCACACCATAGTGTTAGTGTTAAACGAATAAGTAGTCAAATCACAGTATAAGCAGTAGCCCGACTGTCTCAAATATTTTCAGACTCCTGCAAAGGGCTCTGTTGTAAGTTGTAACTGATTGCTTATTTGCTATGGTAGATTGTGTGTTACGGTTAAAGTGTTTACTTGGCTAGTTTATAGACTAGCTAGATAGTATACAAACTCTCCGAACGTCTGGTTATTTTGATGGAAAATAATCTTTTCACTAAAATAGCTACGAATATTGGTTGGTTTGTATACTATCCAGCTAGTTTACAAACTCTACAAGATTTGTCACCAAAGTACAAACCACAAGAAAAATACACAAATTAACCGAATTTTTTGGCTAGTTTACAAACTATCCACACTAGTTGGATAAGGTGTGAACTTACAATTGCTAGTAATAGTAGTAATACATAATAATCAACTCGTTGGTTAGTATGTAAATTGTAAACTAACCAATTCCCTTTGGTTCATTTAGTTTAGGATAGTAAAATAGGTAATTCTTTCGTATGAGCTGACAATTTTCACAAGTTTCAATGAATAATTTCACCATTTCTTGTGTTAAGTTGTAATACTTTTCATTTAATAATTTTGTCCGGTCCCCTGGTGGGTAGCTTTAATGGCATCATAATATTCACCCAAACGTAAAAAAATTTTTTTCCAGATGTTTTATGCAAGATTACACAAGATGATACGATTCTTTGTAAATCATAAGTATTTACTACATAATAATCATCCTTGTTATTAGTGTTAGGTCCAGTTTCGCCTATTCTCTTTAAACGTTGCAAAAGTTCACTACTATACCTAATCAGGGTGTCATTGATTAATTTTGAATTTCGCGACTTTTGCTCATAAACTTCAAAAAGTAGGTTTTCAAATTGTTGCTGTTGATTCATTTTTAATAACCAGATACTTATTCTTGAACAAATTTCACAAGACACGACAGTAAACAATAAGAACCTACTACACTTGCCATAAACATATCCTCGCTTTTCTAATAAATTAACCAAAGGGAGTTGGTTAGTTTACATATTAACCAACGAGATTCTTATGTATTACTAGCAATATTGTTCACACTTTATCCAACAACTGTGGATAGTTTGTAGACTAGCCAAAAAAATCCAGTTAAAGTCTGTAATTTTCTTGTGGTTTGCACTTTAGCGATAAATCTTGTAGTTTGTAAACTAGCTGGATAGTATACAAACCAACCAATATTCGTAACTATTTTAGTAAAAAGATGATTTTTCATCAAAATAACCAGACAGTTGGATAGTTTGTATACTATCTAGCTAGTCTATAAACTAGCCAAGTAAACACTTTAACCGTCATATAAATATTTTTTGTTTTCAGACCTATTATTGGAAGCGTGCCCAAATTAAATTTAATTAATTTAACAATTTTTGTAAACCTGCCTAATTGTCTGGCTGTAGCTGTCCGTAAATTTGAGCAAAATGACTATAAACCGTTTTTTATTTGCAAGTGTAATTTGTTTTGAAACACTGTTTCAATTCTATGGTGGAGTTTTCATCCTGACATTTTAATATAGTAGAATGATTCATTCTAGGGTGGTAATAGCTTTATCTGTGTGATTTACAAATTGCCCTACACTAATTGGGATCACTACAGTTTTCTAGGGTTTTCCGTAGTACGTTGAGCGAATGACATCCTAGCTCTATCGCGAAAAGTCAGCCCTAGCTGCAAATGGCGCAATTAAGACAAAATAATAGTAATTGCCACCATCCCCCCCACAAACATTTGGCTGCTTCAGGGGTACCCTTAGCGTGGAGTATTGTGAGGATGAGAATTATTATTATATTCGTTGAGTTATGAAACACTGTCAGCAGTAGGTAATGTAAATAAATTGTTAAAAGTCGTTCTGAACTACTAGTACCCGTCAATATGATTGGCTCAAAGAAATTTTAAAATCCAAACTCAACAATGATATTGACAGCTCTATAGTTTGGAACTGGTTCGAAATTGCTTCGCTAACATACCTATTATGACAAACCTCAAGACCCGTAAAGTAAGAAGGTTACCTACCTACTCTCGCAGAGAGAGAGATGCCAACTTTACAGGAATGCTATCAGATGTGGTTGGCATTCCTACATATTATTATGCCTTTCTTGCCATTTACTGTCAGCATTCCCATGACGTCATCCAGAATGCTGTCTCCCAACAAGGGCCTACCTACTTACTTTACGGATCTTGGACACACCTCAGATATGACGATTAAATTCTTGTTTATAAATCGTACGAGTATTAAGTCAAAATTTCAGATTTGGTATTTACTTTGTAGGAATAATTACCTTGCATTGTGCGACAACCTGTTAGTTTTGTTCAAAACACCATGCAGGTTTTGCATACATAACGGAAATAGTATAAACTCGGTGTCAATATTGTCTGTATTAAATGTCCCTCTAGTTGGTGCATCATAGCTTTGATATTGACTTTGTATTAAACTAATAGCCATACAAATTCGTTCATTCTGGAGTATCGATTCAACATTATACTGGGTCTTCATTGCTTTAAAAGCAAACGTCAAATATGTATGGTATAGGGAAAGTAGCGCCTCTTTCCAATTATTACAAGTAACATGAAAAAAACCACCTTGTAAAATAAGTTCTCTACTTGGTAATAAATTGAAGCAATACTGGAACGGAACTAAAATGAACAAGCGACAATATTTCAGACAGAAAAATATTGTTGGCGTACCCCCTTAGGGACAAGTAGAGCCATATCATAACCTGGACGTATACAATCTAAATATACAAAAACACTATTTCCCAAATAATAATCTTAGATATTTGTGTCATTTAGTATCGAGTAGATAAACTCTTTGGTTCTAAGTTAACAAGTGCCCATCTACTCATCGTACTTCCACCCCACTTCGCCTCATTCGCATTTGCGTTTGAGCTGGTTTGTCTCGGAATTCTGTGCAGAGGCCCAAAAATCACAAGAACACATTTGACACGAAGTTCAATCTCTAGGTAGTAATACCTACATCTTTGTCTGGACTATTTAATAAATGTGTTAAATTAAGACTGATTAAAACACGCCTGTCTTGTTCTAAGAGGGTATGAACCTAATTACCTCTAATAATATATCTTGTGCATAAAGTATAGTCATGTTCATATTTAGGATCTACAAGGTGTAGCAAATATTTCTTTTTCAACATTTGCAGGCATATCTTATTTAAAATTACAAAATAATTTACTAGAGTTCTATTACTATCCATATTCTGAGGGCAATCAGCAGCTTGAAACTGCATTTTCTTTATGAAGTATTTTAAACCTTTATAGTTTCCAGTAACAAGCGTAACTTTAAAAGTTTTTCTTCGTTGTGAAGGAATGTATCTCTAAAGTTATTGTCGCAGAAAGCAGCCAATCTAAATATGTAATGGCCAGTTCTGTCAAAAGGGCTGTCTTCGATCAGGTATCTGGTAAGTTCCTCTGTGATAACTTGCCCATTTCCAAGCTTCTCGTAGCACGCCAGTCTTTGTTTTACACACTCTTCCAAGTTATGTAGATTTATAATGCCACGTGGGGGCTTCAAATAGAAGGTCATACCATAGCATAAATTTCTAATAGTTAAAATTGTTTGTGGGAGCCATCGGCCAGTTTTTAACAGGGGAAACTTGAAGTGTGTACTAACATATTTCAGAATAATATGTTCTTTAATTTGATTTAGGTAAAGGTAAAAGTATATATAAGGCAAGGGTGTAAACAACAATTATCTTAATCACCGATAGATCCAATGAATTCCTGACTCTAACACCTGAAAAATAATCATTTTTTAAATAAAAAATAAAAGTATAAAATTGAGGTTAAAACAACTTAACCTCAGCTGGGTGCTGGGCATATAATACATAAAAGATTTTATATTTTATATATGGTGCTGGGTGACTGTTGTCACCGCGACAACTGACAACCACAAAATAAAATATAGTTAGTGACCAGTGGTCACAGACTACACAAAACATTCATTGGTGGCATAACACACATGGCATTAATTACTACCAACCCAAGTGAGTTTTTTGTGTTTATTTTGAAAATCATTATGTTTTTCAAAAAAACAATGCCCAACTCAAATACTGCATTATATTGGGCATATTTGGACAAAAAATCAGCCAAATCTGATGGCTCGTTTGGAAAAACAATATACCTAAAGGTTCTGGTAATTTTTTATTAGAGAAGAAGAAGAAAATACATTTCAGGTATATTGGTTTCGCAAACGAAACATCAGATTTGGCTGATTTTTTGTCCAAATATGCGCAATGTAATGTAGAATTTGAGTTGAGCATTGGTTTTTTGAAAGACCTAGTAATTTTAAAAACAAACACCAAAAACACACTTGGGTTGGTACTATGTGTGATAATGCCCCCTTAAGTATACGGGACTGAAGCGGGCCACACACCTCGTGATTTCTCGTCGGTCGTCGGTGATCGTGACAAGCCGTCGCGATTGTTTTTCACTCCCGATGAGCCCACAGACCTCGTGTCAAAGTAGCAGTTTTGTAGACTATTCGCGATGAACAGGGCATTCCTTTTGATAGTGGCGGCGATTGTTGCTGTTAAAAACGAAAAAAGAAAAGAAAGAGACGTTCGGTTTGGACCAAGGAATGGTTGCTAAAGAGAAAAATATGTTCACATGTTAATTTATTAACATGTGAAAATTAATTAATCTGGGGAATTAAGGCTTGGACCTGGAGATTGGTTTAATTATTTAAAAATGGACGTATTCGGAGTTATTAATAAACCTTTGCAGGCTTCAATAAATCCAATAAAAACTCCGTCTAGGTTTTTTATATCCATTTTTTGAATTTTAACAAGCAATATAAAAATTTCAACGGACGTTGAGACGAGACGGTACTGAATTTAAACTGTCACGTTGGAAGGAAATCCCCACACACCTCGGTATTATCACGACGCAAGATGCACCGTCGCGAAGAAAATCAAGCATCGACTGATATCATTGAGTATTTATTCCTTTACTCAATGCTGATATCCATCGTGACGGTTCATCGGGACACTTTATGCCCCACACACTTCGGTTTTGTCACGACGGCTTGTCATGATCACCGATGACCGACGAAAAATCACGAGGTCTGTGGCCGCCTTGAATTTAAGATGCCAACGCCCCGACGGGACTATGCGAACTAATATATGGGCCATCGTCACCATGTGAACGGGGCTAGCCACCGCACCGGGTCTACACTGAGTTGTTCTTTGTTGTTGTTCATTGTTGGCATGGCCCATAGACTAGTTTAGCATTGCGCCTATAGGGGGCGTATTTCTTATATTCAATGGTGTATGTGATATCACAGAAAATATACTACGAATATATTTTCTGTGGTGATATCTATACGCCATTGAATATAAGAAATGCGCCCCCTATAGGCTTAATGCTAAACTAGTCTATGGGCCTTGTTTATGTCTCTGTATAAATAAGGGCCATGCCAACAATGAACAACAACAAAGAACAACACACAGATGACGCAGTGTATACCCGGTGGCTAGCACCGTTGACATGGTGACGATGGCCCATATATTAGTTCGCTTAGTCCCGTCGGGGCGTTGGCATCTTAAATTCAGTCGCGTATGGAACCTTATCAGACAAGGAAAGAGAGCGGGCTTAGTGCTTATATACCCCAGGTTAGTATTTCCTCCTCCGATCAAATATTTGATCAGAGATTTCCTCCCTATGGTGCAAACTTTTTGGAGGCCACTATATATATATCTTCTTTGTTTTTACTTTTCTTGTTGTTTTATTATATTGGTCTACTAACCTTGTGTGTACCCTGCCGTGTATAATTTCTTACGTCGTTTTGAACGGCCGCCATCTGTATATTTGTCAGAAAAAGCGAGCGTGAATTTGTGAATTAAAAGTAACAGTAATTAAGGGGGAAATATACCCTTACGATCAGCGAGATCTCGCTCTTTTTTATTCTGATTCACTGTCTCGCTCCTCTTTGTCAAATCTCGCTCGTTTTCCACCACACTCACACTCATGCCATTGCCATACCACCGAGAAAAATTTTTTTGGCATTCACTTGAAGTTTATCTATTTTGGTATAGATGGAGGTGATAATGTTTATTAAGGTTAAGTTGGTTGCCTAGTTACGAAAGCCGAACATCATCGAATTCGATGCCGAACGCTGACCGAACTACCGAACATATTTGATCGAATACAGCATTTGTTCAGAACAGATAAATGGAGTAGGGAGAACGCGCTTTGTGCTATTGCACATCCTATTTCCAGGCAAATTTAATGGCCGCCATATTGTCCCCACTTTGACGTTTACAGTTTGTTCTCAGCGGTAGTTGTTGTATTTTCAGCAGAGAAATGGTCAGTGTTTTTGGAAAATGTCGTGTGCAGTACCAAGCTGTAAGAATTATAAGTCTAGGAGACCTCCGGGAGTATCATTTTTTCGGTAAGTTTAGTAAAAACAATCGCCGAAATTTTGGGCACCATAGGCGCACATCTGTATAATTTTAATGATTGAATATATGGTTAAAAATTCTTAACTTGGGGACTGATGATTGGACTTTGAGTCCAAATAAATTTGTTCAAAACATTTTGCTGTTGATGCCTTTACTGTGCATCGTGGCGAATGAGGACGAAGACCTCTAAAGCAATCTGCAGTGCCAATAGTCTGTTAACAATGATACGCCCATGGATGAAGTTGGTTTAATATGGCCGCCACTTTTATTAGGCAGTTCGCGCATTTTATAGCCTATGTCCTATGTACCTGTATGCTGATGGTTAAAAGGCGGAATATATGCATTTAATTTCATTCGAAATATGGCGCATATATATGCATCATTTTTATTTAAAATATGCAATAATATGCATTTATTTGGCCAGATATGCAATAATATGCATTTATTTTACATGTACAAATACCTTAAAGATAACCAAAACTGATTTTAGAGAAAAGGTTTATTTCAGGAAAAATGAAAGGAAAACAAATACATACTTAAAATACCTCATAAAATACCTATATTAAAGCAGAATTATAAAAACATTTTAATTTGAAATTTTATAAAGTAGGAATTTAAATACTTTTCAAAGTTTTCCTATTTGCCTTCTGTCGGTAAAAATATGTTTATATATAGAAAAGCTTCTATTAACATCTGCCGATGTAATAGGACAATATTTTAATTTGGGTAGTAAGATATAAGGCCAAGCTTTTAACTTTAATAGGTACCTACATCACTGGGAACCTTTCTACACTTAGCGGAAAATGTTTGAACAAAATCAATCGATTCGCTTATTAAACCTAAATTTCTACTTTCTAATGAAAGAATTATATCTGGTATAAAACTAAAATTAATTTTAATAAAATCGAATTGGTTAACTACATCCGCATTTTTCAGGATTTCTTGACTTTGCACTACACACTGTGAGTTGTCTCTGGGCTCTCATAATCTTGGTTATCTTATAGGTATATAAATAAGTATAGGAAAAACATGCAAATATGCACAAAAATAAGGTTTTTTTCCAGAAATATGCAATGTTTTGCGAAATTGAATAAAATATGCAAAAATGCATATATATGCAATTTGCATATATTCCGCCCTTTACTGATGATACTGCGATAACCGCTTCGGGTCGTCGCAGTGAGCATGCGTACAGGATGCTCCAGGTGGCCGTAGATTCTCTTTCCGAGTGGTTTGACAAGTGGAAAATCAAAGTCAATCATGGCAAAACTCAAGCAGTCATTCTACTCTAAGGGGGCGCCAGGCCCCGCCTACCAGAATTGTTCTAAACGATTCTGAAGTAGATTATTCCACTTCCGCGCTGTACCTAGGCGTTCACCTAGACAGCCGGCACATCAAACAATTCTTTACAGTTTATGTAAATAAAACATAAACCTGAAAGAACAAACTAATGTCAAAAAATTCTGCTAAATTTACGTAAACGTGATTTAAAACCTAGTACCTGCCTCTTATTTATGTAATTTTTTTACGTCATATTTATGGGCCGTCGAAAGAAAATTAGTTACGTCAAGTAATTCTTCATATTAGGTATACTTATGACGTAAAAACACAGATCCTTCTGTTCACAAATTACGATACGAGACCACGGCAATTGCTTTTTAAAAACAATTTATTAGAGAACGGAGTACAAGACTGGTTACATCTGGGGTTTTTACATCTTTTATAACATTAGAGAAGTGTTGAGTATACAAAATCATATTACACTTAATTTCTGGATTTGCTTCCTCTCGTGGGAACGTAACTCCTCCATCCCTTAGAAACGAGCACAGGGTGCGAGGTGATTTTAAATTGTTAATTGTTAAAATATTTCAAAAGATATCTTTGTTATTTTCTTTTTCCTTTTGTTTTTTTTATAATATGTTTTTGATAGAAAAATTTAATTAAAAATGAGAGTAAGGTTATTATTATTATGAGGTAAATCAATATAGTCCAGAAACTAAGTTTGTTAAAATGAATCGGTACTTCAGAAATATTTTCTAATTTTTCTTTTTGCAAATCTAAAGCATTTTTGATATTATTAAATTCATTTGTGTTTACAGAATTCAATTTAAAATTTCTAAAATTAACAATCAAATCAGAATGAATATTATTTTCGAAATTTAAACTAGGTAAAACAAAATTTTTATAATTAATTTTTGAGCTTTGATAAATTCTAATATTAAAGTCATTCACTTGCACTTCACAGTTCACTTCCATTTCTAACACAAAGGTTCCGTTTAAGGGTAGTTTTTGTTCACTGGATCCGCAGAATAGGGTAGCTATAGTCTCTTTGGGGGCGATAAATAACCATTGATTGTTTTCCATCTTATGTACTCGGAGTTCGGGAACTTCTACAGGAATTTGTTGACACGACGTGGAGTTTTTGATAAAATTTAGAAGACTGACTTCGCATGGAGCGCTAGTTTCTATTTTGGCTGGACTATGTTCATGGCACAGGTATTCTTCGGTGGTAATTTCTTGGCATTGCTTGTCAGTTGAGATATAATATTGCTCATTAAGGAGAAGGTATTTCTCTTGAGGAAGGATTAGTTTGAATTTACTGTTTTTCGAGGGAGTTGGTATAGGATAAGTCGATAGTAACTGTAATTTTCTTGAAGCACTAATGGAATTTCTATTATAAAGACTAATTGATTTCCTTTGCTGTAACTTTTTATGTTTACTATTTTTTCAAATAATAATATGTTTTCAGTTATAGTGTCAAAAGGTAATTTGAATTTGTACAAATGCTTCTTGATTGATTTTAATTCTATTAATAAATCTAGCGGCTCAATTATTGAATTGTGTAAGGTATTTAATTTTGAAAATGTTATTGCAACTTCAAGTTTTTCTAAAATGTCGTATATTGTCTGATATGCCAGTGATATCTGAGAGATTACCATATCTATTTCAAAATATCTGAAAACTTCTATAGTTTCTATACTGTTTCCTTTAATAACTTCTTCTACGTTTTTCAATCTAGCATCTAATACTTCCTCGTTATGGCTAAGTATATCTGTAGTATTCTTAAATTTGGTAATAGATCTTTCCAAAAGGGTTATTTGTTCTTTTACAAGAGTCTTCAATTTTTGTTCATTTTGTGAAAGTGTAAATAAAGCTGAATCATATTTTTGTGCGTCTGTTTGATCCAAGTTTCCAGTTATTGTTTTAATTAAAGTGCCCAAGGGATCAAGTATGCCTCTTTTCTTTCTTATTATTGGGTTTATTTGATTAATTTGTGAAATAATTTTGTTTTCCAAAACATTAATTAAGTTGTAGGAGTTATGAAATTCTTTTTTATAAGTAGATGAGTAATTAAAGCTATTCTTGAGTTCTGAAAACTTGCCATGAATAGTGTAAAATTGTTCAACTATTTTTGTTACATCAAAAGTTTGAATAAATGACCATTTATCAGTGGTGACTTTTGCATTTCCTAATTTTAAAGGTAGAAGTCCTGGATTTTCATTAAGGTTGTGAATTTTTGGCGTTAAAGCTCCTGCTCCGATGACGAGCCTAAAACAGGAATTTTTAATTCTTTAATATGAACTACTAAAATTTTATTTTTCTTATTTTTTACTTTTACTTTATTATTTTCGAGAATTTCTAAAATTTCGTACGGTCCAATGAATTTATTTTCTTTTTTATTTCTTTGAATATTAGTTTTGTATACAGTCTGTCCTACTTTGAACTGGTATTGGTCTGGTCCCTGAGTGTTGTGTTTTCCAAGAACTTTTATTTTGTGGTCTATAAGATTTTCGGAAACAGTTTCATAAAGATTTTTTAATTTATCTCTATGGGAACTTACGTAATCTGCATAAAACGAACTTTCTATTAGCAGTGAAGGGTCACGTGAATTTGTATGACCTAATGTTAATTCTAAAGGGGTGAACTTTGTTGAAGAATGAATAGAATTGTTATAGGCAATTATTGCGTAAGTCATTAAATTTGTTACATTTTCATTTGTATGTTTTTGTTGGAGTAAACGTAAATGTTCTATTAATGAAGAGTGAAAACGTTCAACAGGAGAGTTCGATTCATGGTGATTAGGGGTAGTAAAGTGAATTTGAATTTTGTGAGATTTTAGAAGTTCTTGTACTGTCTCGTTTTTAAATTCTCGTCCATTGTCCATTGTAATTTTTTCGGGTATGCCGTAAAATGAGAAATATTTAATCAAAGCGTTGCAAATTTCTATAGCTGTTTTTCCTTGAACTGGGAAAGCTTGTCCTAATTTTGAAAATGCGTCTATCACTGTAAGGAAGGTGTGATTATCATATTTGAATAAGTCGGCATGTAAAAGCTGAAAAGGTTTTCCGACGGTCTCGGTAAGCACGATAGGAACATATGGTTTATTTCTTGCATATTTTGCAGTTTGACAAAGGTTACAGTCATTTATGTAATTAGTCACGTCGCGTTTCATAGTAGGCCAGTAGTAATTTCTTTTAAGATGCTCTAAAGTTTCTGTTATTCCGCGGTGGTTGCATTTACCTTCGTGTTGAAATTTGATAACCATTAAGCGTTCGTCTTTTTCTTTAAGAGAATTTACAATTTTGGTGCATTTTATAAGTTTAAGAGTATTGGGAGTAAAATTTGTGATATATACTTCATTAAATTCCTTATACATTGATTCATCGTGGAAATAAGTGTGATATGTCTTGTCAGAGGTTAAATAGTCTCTTAAAAATTCAAAGATAAGTTTTTTATTATTTTTTGGGAGAGATATATTTAAAACTTTTAAATGTTCAAAATTTTCATGAACAACGTCTAATCTATTAGAGGGGTTCGGATAAACTATTATCTGCTTATTTTTATTATTTATTATATCGTCGATTATGGGAATACCATCATTTAAACTAGATTGGTTACTAGTTGAATGAGGTGTAGCGAGTGTATCATCTACAGGAGTAAGTCGTCTTGGGAAATTTGGGGGTTTAATTTGAATGTCTTGTAAGATTCTAATTTTTGGGCTTGGTTTTGGCTTTTCTGCGATTAAAGAATTGGGATTCATGTAAGTAAAAGTGTCTTCGTCCTCGGTCAAGTCAATTGTTTCGAATTTTTTGTAAGCTTCGTCTGTTAAATCTTTTAAAAAATGTTCAATGTCGGTTTATTTCACCTGGATTATTAATTACACTTTCATTTTCTATGGCGTTAATTTTGATTCTAGATAAAGAGTCAGCATTTGTGTTTTGTTTTCCTTTTTTATAAATTATGTCGTAGTCAAATTCTTCAAGTCTTAGTCTCCATCTAACTAATTTACTATTGGGTTCCTTGAGATTAAATAACCAGACAAGGGGACGGTGGTCAGTATAAATTTTGAATTTTCTACCAAAAAGATAGGGTCTAAAATATTTGCAACTCCACACAATTGACAAAAGTTCTTTCTCAATGGTGGAGTATTTTGTTTCACTGTCATTAAGAGTTCTGGATGCGTATGCAATTGGTCTGTCATTAGGAACGTCACCTTGTGATAGAACTGCACCTATGGCGTAGTTACTTGCGTCTGTCGTTAAAATGAATTGTTTTTCAAAATTTGGATACTGTAAAATAGGGGCATTGATAAGTAAATTTTTGCAATGTTCGAAAGATTTCATAAATTCGGGAGAGTGGACTACTTTAGAATTTTTCTTTAAACAAAGTGTCATTGGTTTTACAATTTTTGCAAAGTCTTTAATAAAACGTCTGTAATAGCCTAGTAAGCCTAAAAATGATTTAATGTCCTTCTGAGTATTGGGAATGGGAAAATTCTTTACAGCGGAAATTTTGTCTGGATTGGGTTTTACTCCGTCTGGGGTTATTACATGTCCTAAATATAAAACTTCTGTACGTAAAAATTCTGACTTGTCGAGTTGTAACTTAAAATTGGATTCTCTGAGTCTAGTAAAAACTTGTCTAAGTCTGCTAATGTGTTCTTGAAGTGAGGTACTAAATATGACTATATCATCTAGATAAACTAAGCAAATTTCGTTTTGGAGCCCTCGGAGGACATTGTCCATAACCCGCTGAAAACTAGAGGGCGCGTTTTTTAACCCGAAAGGCATTCGTTTGAATTCGTAGTGTCCGTTTTCTGTGGAAAAAGCAGTTTTTTGTATGTCGTCTGGGTTCATTTCAATTTGGTGAAGACCACTAGCCAAATCTAATGTCGAAAAATATTGACTTTTACCTAACTTGTCTAAAATGTCTGAGATATTGGGTAAGGGATATTTGTCATTAATAGTCCGTTCGTTAAGTTTCCTATAGTCTATAACCATTCGCCATTTGCGCTTTCCAGAAGCGTCCATTTTTTTTGGAACTATCCAAATGGGGCTAGACCATGGAGAAGTTGAGTCTTGGATGATACCTTGATCGAGTAATTTGGAAATTTGGGTTTTTACTTCATTTCTGTGAATTTCTGGATAACGATAACTTTTTGTAAAAATTGGAGATTCATTAGTTACATTAATTTTATGACGAATTTTGTTTGTGAAAGTTAAAGGAATTTTTTCGCAGTAAAATATATCTCTAAATTCAAAACAGAGTTTTCGAATAGCGTCTCGTTCTTCTTTGTTGCAGTGATCGAGTCTTAATTCTTTTAAATTTGATTTTAAAATATTGTCTTGGTCGGGTTCAAGTATTTCGTCAGTTTCCATTTTCTCGCAAAAATTAACATCACATATGTTTATTGGTTCAATTTCGAAGGGTTCGTCTAGTACAATTTTAACAGGATTTTCGTTTATATTGGTAATAGTAGTGATAGCAAAGATATTTTTTATAATAAATTAAGTTTAGTGGCATATCAGGTAAAGGATATCAATTGAAAAAAATGCACTCCAGCCGGGACTTGAACCCGGGACTCCTACTGTGGCCGTTATGCTGTTATGGGGGAGAGCGTCCTGGCCGAGTTTCATTTCCTAACTCTATTTCTTTCCTGTCGAAAAAAAATATTTTTCGTAAAACGACAAGAGGGAACTACCTCTTGTACGGGGCCGAAGGGGATGCCGTTTGGGATTAGAAATGCTGTTATGGGGGAGAGCGTCCTGGCCGAGTTTTATTTCCTAACTCTATTTCTTTCCCGTCGAAAAAAAATATTTTTCGTAAAACGACAAGAGGAAACTACCTCTTGTAACGGGGCTTTCCGTTGCCTAGCAACGACTGAATGCAAGTAAATATTGACTTTTTATTTAAAGTTGCCAATAATGGCCGCTAACTTCACGCGAAAATAAATTGGCTGCTAAAATTTTTGGCTGCTAGAAAATGGCTGCTAACTTCACACCGGTTCTTTCATTGTTGTAAAATCTGTTTAAAATGCTTTGAGAAATTTGATTTATAATAGTTTTGTATGTTTTTTCTTCAAACTTTTTGTGTAAATTAGCAAAGACATAATGCTCTGACATTTCTCGGAGCAATTTCTTTTTTTAGGTTGTCTCTAAATACTGAATTCTTAGAAAGGAGTGGGGGCGTAGAGAACGAGATTTGTGCTAGTTTCGGGCCGAGAGCTACGCGTAAATAGCCCCTAGGCCCTAGGTAGGGAGGTACCGTACTACCTAAGTAAGGGAGATCTGTTTAAGTCAGCTTGTAGTTTTTAGTCTTCGTTGCGCAGCATGGAGCGCGGCGTTCGTACGAAGGGGCGCTCGAGACCCAGGGCCCCTACAAGCGCCAGGGCCAGGGCCCCGCGGGGAATTCCCCGCTACCCCGCCCGCGCAGTCCGGCCCTGCACATAATTAACCGCCGCAAAATATGACGATTTTTTCCACATCTTCGTTGGACTTCGTTGGACACTAAAATCCATGCATGCATTCATGTGAGAAACGGAATTTTCTTGTTTCTTTGCCCTCTGCGATGTGTTTTAAATCATCCAACCCTTGTATATTCCCCGCACTAACCTCTTTCTTAAAAATTGCAGAAGTTGCGGAAGTGTAGTTTATTTGAAGATTGGGAATAGGCCTTATTCCTTTCTTCTTAATTAAAAGTTTCTCATCAAATGATAGAGGGTTTTTTACAAGATTTTGCACACAATTAACTTCCGTAATTCACACACGCGCCATGCGCCGAAACCGAAAACAAGAACGCAGGCAAAACCGTGGCCAGACGCCAGACGTACACTGGAGACACGGCGCTCGGTGCCCCAAAACGACGGTATAATCGCGTATGGCGAAGATTCCCGAAGTCAGCCGAACCATACCAGAAATAGGTACATTGCGAGTTGTTCCCCGGAAGATAATTTTGTCTGTTTTGAGGGTTAGTATAGTGCATGCCTGGCGCCCGCGGAAGGAAAGTTTGATACCATCGTTATAAATTCTATGTAAAAATAGAATAATACAATGAACGACATGCTAAGTTCGTTATTTCTTTCCGTTTATCGTGCTGATTAAGGGGGGCAACGTGCCCTTGTGCCCTTTAGAACAAGCCGCCACTGGTGTGCGGGACCATTGAAATTGAAAGTAACTCAGAGAAATACGGAAGCGTAGAAGGGCCACACCATTATTTTATTCGTAATTTCGACTTTGAAAGTCGAAGTCCGACTTTCAAAGTCGAAGTTCGACTTTGAACTCGAAATTTCGACTTTCAAAGTCGAAGGTCGACTTTCAAAGTCGAAGGTCAACTTTCAAAGTCGAAGGTCAACTTTCAAAGTCGAAGGTCGACTTTCGAAGTCGAAGGTCGACTTTCAAAGTCGAAGGTCGACTTTCAAAGTCGAAGGTCGACTTTCAAAGTCGAAGGTCGACTTTCAAAGTCGAACTTCGACTTTTAAAGTCGAAATTTCGAGTTTTGTTTTCAGACATGCTCATTCTTTATGTGTAAGTTACGTGTATCGGTCGACTGTCATTTTTTTAGGAAAAAAAAATGATTAGCAAAGTCGTATTGGTCATATACCCGAAAACCCCCCACATACCAAGTTTCACGGTCTTAGCTTATACAGGGCGTTTACAAAATAGCTTCGAACAATGCAAAAATGCGTTTTTCGGAGAACCCTGTACAAGCACCGAGAGATAATTTAAAATTATTTTTTGTAGTTTGATTAGGGCTCACATAAGCCATCAATTCCCACGATTTCATGTCCCTGCCTTATAAAAATACAAAAATCGAAAAAAAACCCATTTTTTAGATTAGTTTGCTTTCCTGGTTGTCTATAATACTTTCATAAACACTTTCCTGGGCAATAACCATCAAAATAAATTGTAGAGGTGTTATGACAATAGTTTTTTATTATAATCAGTCAATTAGTTTCAATTTGCTTACAAAAATAATGGTGTGGCCCTTCTACGCTTCCGTAGTACGATAACCTTAGGAAAGTAAAGTGCAGCAACGCGGCGCGGACGGAGGCTCTTGGATATAGGTATAGGTGACTGTTGTGGTTTGCGCACAGTTTTTAGATTTTTAGGTTACCTACCTCAGAGAAATAACCAAAGATAGAGGGAGTAAGAACAAAAAGTAAACAGAGCCAACATCTTTTTGAGTGAGGCTCTTCCTCCATTGTTTACAGCATTTCATTTCAAAGTAGAAGGGTTTAATAATGGGATTAAATGAAGGCACACCTCCCATAACGCTAAATTAACAAATGTAGTTATTGATTTCTTGTATGTAACAATTTTAAACTACGAGTAAATTGCGCTGTAATTAAAGTAGCTAATTATCACTTTAATAAAATCGTCAACAGATACATAAAACCGCCATGGCAACGCTGCCGTTGCCGCCGCGGGCTCCGCGTTCTTTACTTGGCGGTATTTGTTTTGGGTTTGCCCAGCCAGTCACGTTTTCCGATTGTTTATGCATTTTTCGTGTTTTCAATTGTTTTTCTGTTAATTTATGGTCTATTAATTATTAGTATTTAGGATATAGTGACAAATTTTGTATGCAATGGGACACAGAAAGTGTGCGGTGTGTGGCCAAATTGATATTTCTCATATCACAGGAAAGCGTTGTACACACGGGCTTAATGTTTGTTTACCTCGGTAAATTTGCATAAGATGTTGGTTGACTACAAACGTGTGTATTTTGTTGCTATTGCTCCCTCTATCCTTGGTTATTTGTTATTTCTCTGAGGTAGCTACCTACAGCATTTTATATTGTCTTAACTTAAAGGGCTCGGCATTTTTGTTGGTGATATGACATTAGGAAATATTTTCAAAAAAGATAAAACAACACAAATTTATATTTCGAGTTACCGAAAAAATGTGCAGCTATTGCATAAAATATAGTTAATTAATTTAAAGGAGGATTTAATTTCACATGATTGTTTTCCGATTTGTTTGCAACTTGCAAGGTGGAACCTTTGTACTTGATACTCGACCGAGGCACCCTATAAAAGCCCATATAGCAAAATTACATTGGCGGAATATTCTGATAATATTTTTTCAGAGATCATGCATATTGTAGGAATATTCATAAAAACTGTACAAACATTATCTGATCATTCAGGCAACATTCATGTGTTCGCCTTTTGAAGGTACCTATTATTGCACGTATTATAAATATGCAGAAATATCTTGAATGTATGTTCCACAAATATTCACTGAACATTTATTAGAAAACTTCAGAAGCATTTTTGTATGTATATGTATTTAATATTCATGTGTATATTATAAAAAAAAAACGCTAACGCCAGTTGCAGGGTTTGAACCTACGACCATCGATTTACAAGTTCAACGCTCTGACGAACTGAGCCATCGACGTACCTGAAAATATTAGCTAAAAATAGTGTAAGCTAAAATCTCGGTGACGTCATGATATTCCAGTTATTGCCACTCGTGAACATTCATAAGATAAGTATATCGCGAATGTCTTGTATACAACCATTTGTGAACATTCCTGCACGTTCCTAAGGTGAACGTGCTTGTAATGTACTTAAGTTAAATGGTCAATTTGTAAATATTTATAAAACCACTAAGTTAGGAATAGTTACACAAGATATTGTGGAAATATCCCTTCTTATTCAAAACAAACATAATATACATCATTTGCACATTCATTGGATATTATATTTGTATCTGCAATTAACAAATATCTTGGTTATATGCAGTTACTGAACATATTTAAAAAAATATCGTAGCAATGTTTTATAAATATGGGGGGATATTTTTTGCACATTAGGAACTTATATTGCATATTCAAAAAATATTAGATGCTATATGTATATGGGAGGTATTTGGACATTTAGGAGGTCCACCAGAGGCCTATATTATTTTGATACCTACTAGGTGTATTATGTTTCTTTCAACATATCCTCCTGTGTGTTATTAAAAATGTCTCCCCCTCTTGCCGTTCTTCTGTGCCTAAGGGAAGTCGCCATAATATTTCCTAAAATACTTATATGTTGTTCTAATGACCGTTGCATTTTTGTTAGAAATTGGAATTTTAATTGTTTTTAAATATATACCATACTACCATAGATAAGAAATATCTAATAAACAGGGACTCTTTAAAATAAGGGGACCCAGCATGTCGCAGTCTATCACATAGGAAAAGTGAAGCATTGAGGGGAAGTTTGTTTTCTGTTGACTTCAAGGAGACCATACAAGGGGGCTTGAACAAGGTTATGTTATATGTCAGTGTCCAACTGCCATAAGGTTTTATGTGACATGCCAGTGCCATAGATTCTAAAGGGGGCAAAATATCTCCCATCATAATTCACATAATGAAAATTGAACACTCGCACAAATAAATAAAGCTGAAGTATGTAGTATGACTAATGTTACAAATACGATTTTAACAAAAATATCATTATTATTATATGTGAATATATTATTTGTCTAAAGTATTGTAACGAAAATTGCTTCTAAAGTTGTTTTATCGGCTTTCAATGAATATGTCTGCACGGTTTTCTAACCTACTAAAAGATTTAACATAAATTTTAAGTTTGGGTATTCTACTTAGTTTTATATTTTTTTGGAATTAATTTAGAGGCATTTTCCGTCATATCTTTGTTGGCCTGAGGCCCCCAGGCCCCCCAGGGCCCATTTTCCTTTAGATTCATTGTTTTTCCTGTAAAGCTTCAAGTATTCTCCAGTCTTCCTTTTGAGTACTTTATCTTTAAGAAATAACCAATGGCATTTGTCCCTTGATTTGAACTGACCAATGACATTTAATATTTCTTAAAGATAAAGAAAAATTAAAAGATAAAGAAGCTGTATGAACCAGGCCTTAGAGCTGAAAGAATATTCCTGGACAGTGGCAGTAATCTGCCAAGTTTATTTGTGATTTTTGAAGGCTAAACAATAAAGGTGGTAACCAAGGCAACGAGTTTGGACTGTGATTGTTGAGATTCAGAACAATGAAATTACCTTTTTCTGCTAGGTTCAGTAATGTCGGCTTAAGACACAGATGTGCATTCAGAGGTATTCAAAAGCAGTTTTTTTGTCCCAGTGGTGACTTAACTCTGAAAACCGTAGTGTTTAGAAATGTGACATTGAAAGTATTTTTGTAACTCTGCAAAAAAATATAATAATCTTTTTAACTGATTTACATTTTTCTTGTGGGCTCTGCAACATATGCATTGGGTTCATTTTTAAGTTTTCTATTTTCCAGATACTCAGATGGTAATGCACCTTTTTTAAGTGCCTTTGGCCTGAAGGTTAATAAAATCAATGGCTCGAAAAGGAGTAAATTAATGCCCTCTTGGAAAAAGAGGCTGCCTGTAGGAGTCCCAATAATTCCAACCAGATTTTTCCTGTCTCAACGTTAGGAATCCTACAATTCTCATTACGTGGGAATAATTAGGTTTAAGTAGGTAGTTCAAAACAATAACCTTGGGAGAGAAATAAAATTACAAAAAAATTATAACGAACACAACTAAATGATTAGAACTAATAGAATTAATCTTATTAGTCCATCCCGAAATCTGTGAAAGTTCTTTGAGTATAGATACATTCAACAAGGGAAGAAAGTTCAAGTATATAAAATAAGTCTTTAAAGTTTATTTTACGGCCTGATGATTAAACGTACTTTCCTGACTTAGAAACACGCCACTGAAAATTGTTGTAACCTGTATATGCTCGAACTACATTGGTTCTTACCTGTGGAAAGTTAAGTTAATAATTAAGCTTTTTGCAAAATCGGTACTGACTTTTTACTACTTAAATTCGTGGAATAGGTAATAATAGCTGGAAATCAATTTCAACTATAAAATAAATTTGTTTCATTTGACAGTTGCCATATTCTGCACTTGTAGACACAACATTGTCAAGTCTAATTTTTGGAAATCATGGAAACCATTATTAATTTGTACTAACAATCACGGTACCTACCTGTTATATTCATAGATTCTCCAATAAAATGGCATATTTGGCATCACTGATACCATTAGAATGATGGAGGAAACGGCCTCACTTTGGAAAGTATAATGCTGGGTCCCCTTACTTTAAAGAGTCCCTGATAATATACAACCATAATACAATGCCTATCATGAATGTAAACAACTCCGTTGTCATGGCAACCGACTATATTTTTAAATACAAAGAAAAACTTGTTATGCCAAGCAAAAAGTTAAAAGTCTGAATTATTCTGACATACAACTCGGAATAATTCCGAGTTGCAAGTCGGAATTATTCCGAGTTACAAGTCGGAATTATTCCGAGTTAAAAGTCGGAATAATTCCGAGTTAAAAGTCGGAATAATTCCGAGTTGCAAGTCGGAATTATTCCGAGTTGAAAGTTGGAATTATCCCGAGTTACAAGTCAGAATGATTCCGAGTCGGAATTCCGAGTTGGAATTCCGAGTTGCAAGTCGGAATTCCGACTTACAAGTCAGAATAAAACGTCGAGAAAAATTTTTTCGTCACAGGTGGCCTCTCTGCGCTTCCGTATTTACGAATAACGGGTATGAGAATAAAAACAAATTTAGTTAATTATTGAATTTTATTTTCACTTTGGGCAGAAGGGAGAGGAGTTAAATGAAATAAAAGAATGAATCAAGAACATTATTTAACAATATAATTTTATCAGAATTATTTTTATTTTAATAAACACTTAAACCGTCAACAGGAAGCAAAAACAAAAAGTAAAATATTATATCTAGTAATATCGAGTTATTGGCGTTACCCGTTTAACAAACTCCATTTTACATATTTTTCTTAGCAATACACGTAAGTAAAAGTGAAATGCGGATGGAACAAGAGATTTTGTACAAACTGGGAAGTTATTATAAGTGAATGTACAGGGTGTGCACGTTTTTAATGACCAGTAGAGTTTACATCCGTTCTGGCAGCGTCATCTTTAAAGCCCATTTCGAATACTCTAAACCTGCCCATTTTTTAAAAATTCGGACAAATAGTTAGAAAGATGCAAATTAGGTGTACGCAAATAGTGGTCATTAAAAAAGTGACCACTCTTATACGATTAAAACTACTTTCAACATGTTAATGCAATAGAATTTCTAGATAATATATAGATTTTTGAAAATATGATGTGTAATTTTGATTTATATAAGCACGGAACATACGCTATATATGTTTATAGCTTCTGTGGTTAATATTTTAATCCCCTTATAGGAAAGAACGAACTGTGACTAATTAAAATCTATTACTATGGGTTGGGTTTGCTCCTAACTATCTACAAAATGAATAGGTAGGTATTTAGAAAAAAGTTCGAACGATAGTATAATTTGATTAACCATATTATATGGGGTGTCTATACAATATTGTGAGAAATGATAGAATGATGGGGATGACGATGGTGAGGGAAGTGATAGAAAATAATGTTACCCTACTGTTAATTTCCTTAAATGCTTCGTGAATGGAAGAGGAAATTGAAAATCGCCAAAACTGGCTTGTTCATAATTTTTATTCTGTTCGCCAGATTTCCATGTGGATATTACAATACTCTATAGTGTGCCTATGATTATGTTAAGTATAAATAATACAATAGAGAAATTCCAAGCATGTACTAGTCCTATAATCTACATATTTAAGTATAAATCACTCTAACGTTTGTGCTGGCTATGTTTAAGCTCCTAGCATTCTTTTAACAGTGTAACCTGGTATTGAATAGAAAAAGATCAAAATGATTATTGCTAAGCCAATGATTATCAACAACTTGAGTATCGTCCACTTGTAGTTATGCCAGACGATATACCTTATAGACTTCAATGGGTTCATGAACCACATGAACGATGAGTCTGGCCGACTGAAAAACATTACAAGTTAACAGCCAATGTATGATAACAAGAGATCAACTTAAAAGATCTTTAATTCAACTTACTTGGGTTTCTCCAACGGATCTGGTTCATTTCTTCCCGAACCCACCGGAACTTTTTCAGCCTCTTCTTTTGTGAGCAGATGAAACTCGGCTTCGACTTTCCCCGTGAGCTCCATTTCTTCATTGTCTTTCTTCACGAAGAAAGGCCACCAGCCTTTAACTCTTTTTTGTTTGAAAATATTCACAGTTGGGACAGAACCATCTGTCTTGAGCATGTCCAAGGTGCAGAGCTTAGAAGATTTCGCCCCTCTGGGAAACCTGTTGAGATCTAGTGTGATAGCGCCTAGAAAATATGAAGGTGGGTCATTATCCAAAGTTTTTGAGATTGTGTTGAGTACCTAGAAAGTCATCTGCAGAGAAGTGGTCTGCATCCCAAACTTGTAGTTCGAGCCTTGCTGGTATTTTGACCTCCGTTTCATCCCAGGAAAACAAAGATTCTTTTCTGGATATCACAATTTTCTGTTCAGCCACCATGTAGTCAAATGGGTAGATAAAGCGCCAGTTGAAGTTACCTTCGCCAGTCAATGAGCGATAGTGGATATCTGTACACTGACAGTCCTCTGGGCCTTTCAACCACCTAAGGAAAAATTCCAGATGTGATAATTTTCATTTGATATAAAATGGCCTACTTCATGGATCCTTCAAACAGATCCAAAGGCCAAAGAATAACCTATTTAATTCCTAAAATACGTTCACTATCTCACATACCCCTTGACGTAGATATCCGACATCTTTTCTCCGGTAAAGAAAGCGTCATCCTCCAACACCACGTCGTCCGTGTTCCAGACGATGACGCGAAGCTCGTAGCTGCGCGGTTTGCGCGGCGAAATGTCCCGTGGTGGTCCCGGGAGCGGCATGTCCATAGGGAACATGTCCACCCACATTTCCAGCTTGCCCTGCTCGATGCCAGGCTTGTCGGGGCTGAACAGCGGGCGAGTTTCCACATGTTCTGGGACCAGGTGGCAGCCGATCTTGAGAAATTCATGCCACCTGAAATAATGAGTGACATTAAAGTACCTATATTATTTATACTATAGTATTTATACCTATCTCGTTATTAACTATTCTTTTTGAAATGAGAAGATCGGGAAATGAGTTTGACCTCAAAATGTGCCTTACACTTATATTAGTTTTTTCCACGGCGGTCAAAGCCTATCACTTGTTAGCTGACCTTATCCGCCAGATAGAAGAAGAAGCGCAACATATTTTGACACCAGAATTAACCAAAAAATCTTTAAATACAATTCTTAACTAAATAAATGCAAAATAGCCCAGTAATTACGTAAATTTACCTGGAAAAATTTACGGAAGTTTTGATATTTTGTGATTACATGTATTTTAAGCTTCTTTTTTTTTAATTTTTAATTTTGCCACCTCGAATCTTTGCCGCTGTCGCCACCATATTGTAAAAAAAATGCGAAATAATAGATTTTTTAAGATATCTCTTTACTGGCTGCTTTTACAGTAAAAACAATTTTATAGTAAATTAAACTACATAATCTTCTCTACAAAATTGGTTCTTCTCATTTTTTTTTATAAAACCAGCCGTTTTCGCGTACCAGAATTCAGTGGCGGATCCAGCAATTCACTAAGGGAGGGGCACATGCTATTATAAATGGACTTGGTCAGCGATCACAAATAAAAACCACTGCATATACAGTGACCGGCAGAAAGTTGGACACAAATGGAAAACTTTTTTATTATTAATATCTCAGAAAATTTTATTATTGATAAAAGTTGGTGCATCATTTCAAACTCAAAACGCATATACCAAAATTTAAATATCTCTTTTTGGATACGAGGTAGATTCAAAAATGTCAAAATAGCTCAAGAGTAAACTACCCTTATTTTTTAAAATACGGTAAAAAGTTACTTACAAAAGTTGTTTGGAATCAAAAGTGGATGTTTAAAGTCACAGCCACCTAGTCAAAAAAAAAAAAAAGAAATTTAACTTTTTTGTATTTTTTTCGATCACCCTGTGTATTACAAAAAAACAAAAGACCGCAAGCGCAACTTATCATCGGATAACACATGAATTTGCTACTTAACTTTAATTTTGTTCGATTAGCAGCTAGAAATTTAAATTAATCGAAATCAGAGTTTAAAAATATTAAATTTTTGTGTCCATTGAATAAAATAAGTAGTTTTTTGGCAAATTTTAATAATAAGTAATTTAAATGAAAACAGTAACTAAAAATAAATTTGAAAAAAAATTTGTTCAACTCTGTTTGCCTTTGGGACAGCAGCATTTTAGGATTCTCAATAACGGAGAGGACATTATCCATTTCATTATCTTCGTTACCTGTTACATTTTTTCTATGTGGTACTTGACATTTATTTTGCACTGAACCGAACTGCTTAAAACTCCTAAGAATTTTTGCCTCAGTTGAGTAGTTGATGTTTTTGTCTGGATGTCGTTCATTGAAAATATCTGATGTTTCTCGACAAGTATGATAATTATCACCGTGTATTAAAACAATTTCAACTTTATCTTGAACACTAACTGCAGGCATAGTTGCAGAATGACAATAACGGAGTTTGACATGTAAAATAATTCTTCGCCGACAATTATTGTTTTCAAAGCCAACTTTGCAACAGTTATTATTGGCCATAGCATGGATTATCCTATTAATCTCGTATTTTGTTCGATAGGTACCTCTAAGCAAATTTATTTTTAAATACTGTTTTCATTTAAATTACTTATTATTAAAATTTTTCAAAAAAAACTACTTATTTTATTCAATGGACACAAAAATTTAATATTTTTAAACTCTGATTTCGATTAATTTAATTTTCTAGCTGCTAATCGAACAAAATTAAAGTTAAGTAACAAATTCATGTGTTATCCGATGATAAGTTGCGCTTGCGGTATTTGTTGTTTTTTGTAATACACAGGGTGATCGACAAAAATACAAAAAAGTTAAATTTCTTTTTTTTTGACTAGGTGGCTGTGACTTTAAATCTGACATCCACTTTTGATTCCAAACAACTTTTGTAAGTAACTTTTTACGTATTTTAAAAAATAAGGGTACTTTACTCTTGAGCTACTTTGACATTTTTGAATTTACCTCGATCCAAAAAGATTGCCTGCACCTAGCAGAAACACACAATATAGCGGCGACAGCGGCAAAGATACGAGGTGGCAAAATCAAAAATCGAAAATAACAGTTAAAAATACACAAAATCACCAAATATCAAAACTTCCGCAAATTTTTCCAGCTAAAGGCAATATTCAGCACGTAATTACTGGGCTAAAATAGAAAGAACACAGAAAATATAGCCTATACTTATTCTGCTTTAGCTAATAAGTTTATATTGTGGTAAAGGGCAGTGGAGGCGATGTTCGGAGCATTGCTAACTATTTAGACTGTAAGTTTTTCTGCCTTCGTTCGACCTTGGTTCGAATCGAGGTCGGGGCAGACTTTAGTTGCTTCTGCGGTACTGCTAATTTGGATTGTTGTGAGAGGCAGGGACGTCATGCTAATGAGCCAGCGTTAGTGAATTCAAAAATATATGATTTGTTTGTATTTCACAGATTTATTTTAGCGTTTTAACAGAAATTTATCTTTTCATGAATATTACCATTATTGCTCTTATTCATAGTATATGGAGGCTATTTAAAGCGTTTAAACAGAAATTTATCTTTTCATGAATGTTACTACATATTAGGTATTGCTATTTTTTACATAGCATATTAAAAGCATTCAAAAGTGAATTTCAAACTAGATGCATATCTTTTCAAACTAATTAACAATTATTATTTGCCTCATACGAATTTACATACTATTATTTAACATCTTTAGCAGAATTAACAGTCATATATGAATTTGTTTGTGTACTAATGGAATAAATTAGCATAACGGTATAACGGTAGTAAATCTATTTGTTGTTTAGTTAAATTAAATCATAGAGTGAATACTCATCTGTTCTCGACAAGGTCAGTTACTAACGTACTCTAAGATTCCTGGAATTAGTACAGTTGATACAATGAAGAATTATTATTGTTAATATTAAAAGGTTGTCAATCTCTCCGAGCACCTGTTAATCGTTTCTGTCAAAAATATACCTCCATAAGTCATGGCTAACTCGATTTTCATTAAAAAAATACCATGGCATCAATTTCATATTTTTACAAATAATACGCATATATAACTTCTTAATGAAACACGATATAAAAAATATTTACGAAAGTTTACCAGAAAAACGTACAGAATAAGGTGCTCTTCCCAAATATAAAGAGAAACAGGTATGGTCCTTCGAAAATATATTTGATGACGTCATAACCTATATTTCCCGAATTCCTAAAAACCAGGGACTCTTTAAAAAAAGGGGACTCAGCATGTCACAGTCTATCATATAGGAAAGTGAAGCCTTGAGGGGAAGTTTGTTTTATGTTGTTTCCAAGGAGACCACAAGGGGGCTGATACAAGGTTATGTTATATGTCAGTGTCCGACTGCCATCAGGTTTTATGTGACCTGCCCGTGCCATAGATTCTAAAAGAGGCAAAATATTTCCCATCATAATAAGAGTTTTTATCTACGACTACAAGTTTATTTTAAGTTTGTGAGGTACCTTGGGAGAGAAATAAAATTACAAAAATTTTATAATGAACACCGAGAAAAACTACATCATTACAACTACTAGACCTAATCTTATTAGTCCATCCCGAAATCTGTGAAAGTTCTTTGGGTAGATTCAACAAGGGAAGAAAGTTCAAGTATAGGTACATATTACAAATGGATTGAGGAACCTGGTAACAAGGTGCAATAGCGACAAATTCTTAAATAAGCAAAATCGGCACTACTGACTTACCATACTTATTACTTAAATTCGTGGAAATAATTGCTGGAAACCAATTTCAACTATAAAGTAAATTTCTCTCATTTGACAGTTGCCACATTCTGCACTTGTATACACAAAATTGTCAAGTCTAATTTTTAGAAATCATGGAAACCATTATTAATTTTTACTAACAATCAAAGTAACTGTTATATTCATAGATTTTCAAATAAAATGGCATACTTGGCATCACTGAGACCATTAGAATGAGGAAAGCATAGGCCTCACTTTGGAAAGTATAATGCTGGGTCTCCTTACTTTAAAGAGTCCCTGCTAAAAACTATTTGATTGGCCCAAAACCAAGCTGGAGTGGTCCTACAAAAACCCACAATTCAAATTTTTACTGGCTGTTTTTGTTTGCCTATAATAAGCCCGGGGCGTCGAGTTTTGGACTCCCTGTACTCTGTACAGCCAGAAGGAAACTAAATCGAATTTTTCCAGGGACTCTTTAAAATAAGGGGACTCAGCATGTCACAGTCTATCACATAGGAAAAGTGAAGCCTTGTTTTCTGTATATCTCCAAGGAGACCACATAAGTGGGCTGGTACAAGGTTATGTTATATGTCAGTGTCCAACTGCCATCAGGTTTTATGTGACATGCCAGTGCCATAGATTCCAAAGGAGGCAAAATATTTCCCATCATAGTTCACAATTTTTAAGTTTTCTAACTTCCAGATGGTCAATTAAAGGTAATGCGGCCGCCTGCAGTAGTCCCAATAATTGCAACCAGATTTTTCATGTATCACCTTTAGTAATCCTACAATTCCCATTACGTGGGCATTACGTATAAGTAAGTAGTTCAAAACAAAAATGGTATTTCCTAAATTTTAAATTATTAAGCAGGTAGCTTCAGTCAGGTCTTTTTTTAAACAGTTTTTATCTACAACTATAAGTTTATTTTACGTTTGTGAGGTACCTTGGAAGAGAAATAAAATTACAAAAATTAGCACGCAGAAAAACTACATGATTAGAACTAAGTACAAGACCTAATCTTATTAGTCCATCCCGAAATCTGTGAAAGTTCTTTGGGTAGATACATTCAACAAGGGAAGAAAGTTCAAGTACACATATTATTACAAATGGATTCAGGAACCTGGTAACAAGGTGCAATAGCGACAAATTCTCAAATAAGCAAAATCGGCACTGACTTACCACACTTATATTACTTAAATTCCTGGAAATAATTGCAGGAAACCAAATTCAAATATAAAATAAATTTGATTCATTTGGCACTTGCCATATTCCGTGTTTGTTGACAGAACATTGTCAAGCCTAATTTTTAGAAATCCTTATTAATTTTTACTAACAATCAAAGTACCTGTTATATTCATAGATTCTCCAATAAAATGGCATACTTGGCATCATTGAGACCATTAGAATGGGGAAAGAAACGGCCTCACTTTGGAAAGTATAATGCTGGGTCCCCTTACTTTAAAGGGTCCCTGAATTTTTCTATTGAAAATTGTAGATGGCGCTGCGGTCAGAAAAAATGTTTCGTTCGCACTAACCTCGAAAAGTGGTGCATCCGAATTGTCCATCAATTTAAAGCAAATCTATAAATAAATTTTCAAAAGTAAACTTTTTTTTCGCACTCAAAGTTGCATGTGGAAAATCTGTAGTACCTAGATAATCCTAAGATCATTTCCAAAACAAAAAATCAGAAAATAATTTCTTTTCCAGTTACAACAATACAAATAATTACCTCACAGAGTTGTCATTTTAAACACACACTGGTCAAATATATGGGCGAAGGCAAATGGTTTGTTATAAAAACCTATGTATACAATTTTAAATCGTATAAATTTGAAGAATGCCATGCAGAAGTTACTAGGGACGTGTTTCCAAACAAAGACTTACCTGTGCAACACGGCTAAAGCCATGTGTTCTTCTGCTTCTTTTGATTTGTAGAAGTCTAGATCTTCAGACATCACACTAAAGACTTGCCTTCCAATCTTCACTTGTCCGTCACTATACACAGGTGCTTCTACTTTGCCATCTTTACAAAGTTTCGCTAAGATTTGTGATGGTTTTATCGCATCTCTCCATGCATTGTATCCATATCTAAAAAAATTATCGACTCAAAAAATAAGTGGTTTGGTGTTTTATTATAAAACCTCACTCTTCATATTTTTCTGGAAGGCCACAAGTTGCTCTATGTCTACTATAAAACCTATTTTCTAAATCAATTTTTGTCTCTCCTACCATATCATCTGATCCTACTAGATCCCAGTCGAAAATTTGTACTGTTAACAATGAATCTTGAGGAAATGTAGCCTCTATCTCAAAACATCTAAAAATAAATAGGTATTAGCGTTTGTATAAAAAACGGGAAAAACTTACTTTCCAAAAATTGGATTGAGCTGCTTCGAAATATAGTTGTCCTTGTCACTTATCCTTTTGGAACCTAACTGCAAAACAATGTAAGGGTCGGCTTTCCCATTTAAGTCCATGGGGTGTAGATCATTCGCTTTCACTATGTACACCCTAACCAGGACCCTGATAGGATCATTTGAAGGCAACCCTTGAAAAAATCCATTCTGCGGATCGAATCCCATGATTGTTTTGTCTTCTATGTCTTTTGGTAGCGGCCATTTATAGACTTTAATTGCTCCCTGAAGAAATAGTTACAAAAAAATTAGTATTACAACATAGTTCTGAACTACAATTGCAAACAACTTTATTAATCAATGGCTTTTGCTATCTATAGTTGTACACTGTTGTCACTATTTAGTTTTATTTATATTATTTCAGATGATCCGATTTAATTTTGTAGAGTTTAAGGAAGAAATAAAATTGCTGTAGGATTCTGATATGTTCAGTTGGCACAAAACATAAAAACTTTAGAGAATGCAGATAAAAATTTCCTCAAAGTTTAATCTAAAACAATTTAAGTATCGAATTTTTTAGTTTCGAACTTACTTTAAAGTGGCCTACGATTCGGCCCTCATCTTCAGACTCTTCTCCAGTTTTTTTACCTCTGTAAAGTTCGAAGGTGTGTAACCACTCCTTGAACTCGTTGAATTCAGGTCTAGCCTCGAGCTCGGTTGGATACACCTATAATTTGAAAGCCAAGCAATATACTTTGTTATTTCTTGAACTAAAAAAAAATGCTAAACAGAAACGTTTTAGGGTTTCTGCAGAGTTATTTGAATGTATTTTCAGAAAAACAATAGAACATGTTTTTTAAAATAGAAATAGAAATATAGGTATATCCTTCATATTTGATACCCACTGTTTCGAAAATGAAAAATTAAATATTTACGCAATTTATTTATTTATTAAGTGGAAATTTAGTTCAATTCGATGACATAAGTGTCTGAAAACAACAAAACAGGCATCAAGAAAAGCCTTTTTTTAAGCACTTCAAGATGAGTCTATAATATACGGGGTGTTCCATTCAAAAACAAAAGTTTAGTTTGCAGCATTTAAGTGGGACGTATAAATTTTCGCATAATGGTCAAAAAATGCATGTTCCTATCTACAACTCTAGGCCAAAAAATAAAAAAGATAAGGTAAGTAAAAATAAATATGAACACTTAGTAGGTACATACATTCAGAATCCATTCATTGCAATGGTTTTTATCCACCCCGGTTGTATAAAATATTGTATAAAATTATACAATTATAAATAAAATTATAACATTTTACATGTTCACTAGTGAATCATGAAATTATTATTCACTGGTTTCACCGATTTCGAAAATCAAGCATTAGTTTAGACTCAAATAGCTTTAACTTGCAGTACAATTTTGTCAATAAAACAGAGCATGCATGAAAAGTCAACTTATAAAAATAAATATGTGTAGTAATTCTAGCTAAAATTATCTGACAGTTGTGGACAAAATGTAGTATTCTACTCGCGTAAAATGGCTTCGGTTGATTTATGACACTCGCCAACGGCTCCCGTCGTAAACTTTATCCCAGTAAATAACGGTCATCATTATATGCTTGTTGAATAATAAATCAGTAGTACAAGTGATTAAGGTATTGAGTACTATAATCACTGGTAGTACCTAATAATGGTAGCACCCTATACCATACTAAAGAATATGTGATTTTATTTAAAAATACCGGAAACACAGGCTTTGAATGCGAATGTATACTGGCGAAAAGTCAAATATCCTCGTGGGCTTATCAACTTACACATGAGGTTATAGTATCAAGGGTTGATGCGTTTTGCATAATATGGTTTAGCGGGTAAGATGATCCCATCTAAAGATCATCCAAAGAGGTTAGAGGTGGGGTTTCAAAAAGATCTCTAACTTACTTTGCATAAAATACATACTCGTATAACTAAAGTAAATACATTTTCAAGATGCAGTGAATGTAAACAGATACACCCTGGCAGGCGTGCACACTCCAGCTAAACAGAACAGGGTCGCATTAAGACTCAATGTACAGGGTGTTCACGAAATATTTGACCCCCCCACTAACTTTTTTATTTTTTGAGCTAGAAACACGAATAAGAAAGCATTTTGTGGAGAATTTTATAATTTTTTTTGCGGTTTTATTGCATTTTATATAGGGCGTTTAGAAAAAGAGTGGGAAACTAAACTTATGTTTTTTTTAAATGGAACACCCTATATATTTTTGCATTTTTGAAATCTGCTCATCAAGGCAATTAAAATGATATCAAACTTTGTGGCATTATCTTTTTCCGTTTTTGAAAAATTCCGTTTTCAAATTTTATACTAAATTTATTTAACTCGAATTTGTGGATCTCGTGATAAAGATAGATGATCGATGTAATAACAAAAAATATTTGTTTCAAACAAGAGAGTAATATAGTGAGACTTCAAAATGTTTAGGAGCCTTTTCAAATTTTACTGATTATACAGGGTGTAACTAAACTGATGGTCAAAAATGAAACCACGTATTCTTGGAGTCAAAATAAGGGCACTTCTTCATATATTTTTTTCTCCTACGGGCCATAGTTTTTTTTATACAGAGCGTAGAAATTTAGAGAAAAATACACATATTTCTTAGTATCTCTAGAAGTATACGAGATATTTTCTTCAAACTTGGCGTGTCATATGAGCGGATGAATTGTCAAATTTAAGGTTAATACGAAGCTTGTGAGGCCCCCAGTTGCGGAGATACAGGGTGTTATTAAAATTAATTAGTTCAGAAAAATATGAATACCCTGTATAATAGCATTTTTTAAATTTGTTTTGATTGGTAAATTCAATGGTTAACAAAAAGTATCTCTTAGTATTTTGTCATATTCTCATCCGTTTTTTAATTATTTTCAAAGAACGGCAATGCTGCAATAAAAAAGTCATTTTAAGAATAAATCTAACAATCTGTGGATGTCAATTAAACTTGGCATTATTTGAATCATTTGGCTGACAACTTTGCACCTTAGTATCAATATTTTGAAAAATTATATTTTCATTTGAAGAATTGACTGATATGCACTTTTGCTATGGACTTGCGAATGGCAATAATAAACATGCGGAAACGCATAGTTGCGTGTATAGAAAAGAGACGGCGGTTTGAATATTTAATAATTTAATTTTCTAAAGCAATACGTTTCTTTTATTATTGTTTTTGCTTTTGTATTTTGTTAAATAAAGTTTAATTGACATCCACAGATTGCTAGATTTATTCTTAAAGTGACTATTGTTCATTGCAGCGTTGCCGTTCTTTAAAAATAATTAAGAAGCGGCTGCGAATATGAAAAAATACTAAGAGATGCTTTGTGTTAACCATTCTATTCACCACTCAAAACAAATTAAAAAAATGCGATTATACAGGGTATTCATATTTTTCTGAAATAATTAATTTTACTAACACCCTGTATCTCCGCAACTGGGAGCCTCAGAAGTTTCACGTCAACCTTAAGTTTGACGGCTCATCTGCTCATGTGACACGCCAAGCTTGAAGAAAATATCTCGTATACTTCTAGAAATACTAAGAAATATGTGTATTTTTCTCCAAAGTTCTACGCTCTGTGCCCTGTGCCCTTATTTTGACTCCAAGAATACGTGGTTTCATTTTTGACCATCAGTTTAGTTACACCCTGTATTCTCGAAATAAAAAATTTCAGGAAAATCGTAAATGCTCCTAAATACTTTGGAGTTTAACTATATTACTCTCTTGTTTAAAACAAATATTTTTTGTTAATACATCGATCATCTATCTTTATCACAAGATCCACAAATTCGAGTTAAACATTTTTAGTATAAAATTTAAAAACGGAATTTTTCAAAAACGGAAAAAGATAATGCCACAAAGTTTAGTGTCATTTTAATTGCCTTGATGAGCAGATTTCAAAAATGCAAAACAATATAGGGTGTTCCATTTAAAAAATCATAAGTTTAGTTTGCCACTCTTTTTCTAAACATAAAATGCAATAAAACCGCAAAAATTTTTATAAAATTCTCTACAAAATGCTTTTTTATTCGTGTTTCTAGCTCAAAAAATAAAAAAGTTAGTGGGGGTCAAATATTTCAAATATTTCCCTGTACAGCAGGTACGTGGTGATTCAACATTTTGACCCATAAAATGGCTTTTTTCGATCTGTAGCGCGCAACATGCATAATTTTAAAAATATGGCCGTTATTGGGCTGTTATTAGGCTTTTTGCGCAAATGCTAATAACGGCCATGGTGATAAATATTTTTAAATAATTTTTGTCTCAAAATGTGAGTAATTACTTAGATTAAAATTTGTATTGACCTCGCTACAGATCGAAAAAAGCCATTTTATGGGTCAAAATGTTGAATCACCACGCACGTGGTGTACATTGAGTCTTAAGGAGCACACTGGATGACATATTTACATAATTATATTGCACTTTATGCATATTTAGAAACAACAAGGAATAAAACGTAACTAAATGATAATTATTAAAACAATAATATCCATAATAACCGAGGAAAAGTAACATTATTAAAACAGAAATCACGATGATTTCGGACGTGTGAGTCTAGATCTGTTACAAAAGATTTGCTCCTCCCCGCGTTTCGTTCGAACTGACTAGCTAGTAGCAAAGATATATATATCTTTGCCAGTAGCTACTCTACCACTGGCTGATGACGTACATATCACTGTTTATGTACACTGCATCTTGCAAATGCATTTTTTTCAGTATAGTTGTGTTTCTAAGCTGTAGAACATAATATAAAGTGATATCCATAACTTCAAATGAAGTATTGACAATAACTTAAAAAAATCACAAATTATGAAAATTCACTTTTTTATAGCACAAAATGACTATTAAACATTCTAGTACAATGTATAAACTGCGGTTTTCCTTTATAAGGATGAAAAGTTCAGGGTAATAACCCTGCTAGCGTGAAAAATCCAGTACTTATCGAGAAAGTTAATTTAAGTTTTGGTGTTTTTGTTTTAACTTTTTAACAACAAAAGTTTTAAATTACTGCGGGTGAACTCAGGCTGAGACCTTTACTGTATATCATTAGCATGTTAATTTTCATCAGTAAACCGCTTCCGAATAAAATACACAGCTTTAGACAATATTATACAGATAACAAATCCGCTTCCAGGAATTTAGGATACAGAGGAATAATAATATATCTACAGAATTATAACAGAAAATAGCATCCTTAACTTTATATGAAAAACATTATTTCTTATAGAGCATTATAATACAGGGTGGCTCATTTGAAATGGAAGTAGGTACACCCGTACATTTTTTATGCTTCATCAAATTTTAGCCGGGATTTTTTTCTGAAGATAGGCTGCAGAAAACTCTACTTCGGTGCAAAATTCCAGGTCTAATCTCAGATTTCATGGCCTACTACGAATTTTTTTCTAGTAAAAAATGACGAAAACCATTTAGCGATTTTTTTATTTAAAATCTGATTCCACAGCGTTAATCAGGACACACCAAAACCCCCATAGGTATACCAAATTTGAACAAAAAATATACAGGGAGTTCCTTTTTGCGGATTATCAAAGTTGAGCAAAATAGGAAATTTAAAGACATCTGCCAAGTCAAGTGTGCCATGGAATCCCCTTAATGGTCATGGTCATGGTCAACAGGACCACTCAGAGTATTGGTGTGTACAGATCCTATATAAAATATACAGGGTGTCTTTTTCTGTGCCATCTCAAAATACTGAATTTTTTGGGCTTAAAATCGAGTATATCAAAACCGCCCCAGACACTATAAACAATTAAGTCTACAGAAGCCTGAGAGTCAGTAAGTCCATATGAGTTAGGTAGGATGGCTGGTGTGCCACAACCGGAAACGCACAGAAAATGTATTGTTTTACACAGTGACTTATTGAGAAAGGTCCAATAATTTCAATTGTTTTTCATTTGTTGGTTGACATTGTGTAACAGAATAAATTACTTTTTTGTTTACGGGGGTACTTCCCTTTAAAATGGGTCACCCTGTATGTATTTTTGTCCTGTCTTGATTGGTACATTCAGTGGCCTATTTAATAACAATTTATTTAATAATATTTAATGAAAATAATATCTCATAAAGTACCGCGCCTATATATAGATTGATGAGACACGGAGAAAGGTAATAGCGGAAAATGACACATTTTAAAATTGTCAGCATATCGACTTGACAACTCTGCGCTCTATTGCTCTGTATTTGAAACATCCTGCCGAATTTAAATGTTGGTAGCAAGGACTTGGATGTTGCCGCTTTTGAGGTAAGTACATAATTATGTTAATCTCATAAAATATGTCCAAACAAGAACATCACGTTTTCTAAATAATCCTTCAGCACACCACGCTTTGCAACGATGACTTCAAGACCCGACGTTTAAGTTTTAGAACTATTGACAATTGATAGGCACTCCACACATGATTTATAATACCAAGACAAAACACGAGAGTGGAAGAGGAACATTTTCTTGATAATTAGACCACAATATACAGTACAAAGAGGCATAGAGTCCATGTTTATCTAATAACTCTAGTGTGTTAGTGTCAAATTGCAGAACCGTACATGATTTCATATTTATTAAGAAAAAAAAACGGACAGTGACGGATAAATAAGCAATCCCAATTGTTCTAGTCTATGAACCCTAAAATGTATCTTACCTTACAAAGTGCAGGTTTGTACTTTGCTCTTTTTCGTACACTCTTGGGACTAATTCTTGCGGCAAACCGCGATGCGGTAGCGGCAGTTTTAAAACCAAATCTCTTTTTATATTCTTGGCCTGGACTTTTATCTGAACTATAACCAGAGTGGGGAGTATTTTCTTCGTCGGTATATATCTGAAAAGTTAAGTCAAACATAACATGAACATGGTTGATTCATATCTAATATGTGTGTGCAAGTGCTTACTTGAATATTTCCATATTGAGTAACTTTCTTAGCTTCTTTCGAATCGCTTATCATTTTTTCTACAGATGCAAAATATTTTGTCCACCAATCTTTGCTGTCTTCTTCGTCATCCACGTCTTCATCAATACTATGTTTTCTTTTCTTATTCATTTCTGTTTTCTTTCTTTTAAATGATTCTTGTGTCCCATATCCTGAAGAAAAACCTAATAAAAATGTTTAAATTTAGAATAATAAGGGTATTCATTCGTAAATGTGAAAAGGGGATATATGTACCAACAAGGAAAATGCTTTTCTTGATTAATATTTTTATATGGATTAATTATTTACTTTCATATTACCACTTCATCTAAGTTAGGTATTAAATTCTTAGGTAAAGTTTCGATTTGGGGAACACAACAAATTCAGAACTTTTTTGTAATAACCAATTGAAACAAACTGTCGATAATTGATTATTCAAGTATTGTACCTACCAAATTTTGTGAGAATCCCTTGAACATTTTAGAAGTTAGGATAGAATGAGTTTTCTTTGCAAAACAATTTATGATGATCCTTACCTATAGACACAGAAATATCTTTTGGTAATAGCGGACTCTTCTCTTTATCCGAATTAATATTTGAAATGCTAGTCGGAGATATCTGATTATTTACTGTACAGTCCAATGCTTTTAGTTGATTAATAGATCTATTTCTCTCCTCCGCTTCTCTATCTCTTCTTGTAATGGGAGTGTGCATGTATTTATGAATAGAATTTATCATGTGAGTTCCGACTAATGTGTATCTTCCAAAACTCCTACAAATGTTATTCGTGCAATTAACAAGAAAAATGTGCTAGTGGAAACCCGGGCACAGATGACCACTGATGAACAAGGTAATATTTATATTTCTGCGTACCTGCAGTCTACGGCTCTGATTGTAAGCGGTGGTCTATAAAGTTCTTGCTCAGGTAAGTCTAAGTCTAAGAATTTCACTGGTGTACTAAAATTAGGGTTCTTCTTATAATTTGAGATTATCGATGAATACAAAATGTGACCAGCACATTCGATGTCGACTCTTGGTTTGTCAACCGTCAGCAGATGGATTCTTTTTAGGTCGCGCAATCCCCAGAACAGCACCTTTAAAGCAAACCATATCAATTTTGTTTTCGACAAATTTTTCATCTGGTTTCAATTTATCGGAATTTGTAGTATGTTTCTTAGTTACCTCAATGCGGTAACGTGCCAGAGTTGGTCGGATTCCACGAGGTACCGGCAGCTGTGGTTCTCCTTTGGCAGGTTCAGTGTCTTTGTAGACAGGAATATCCTTGGGTTGAGGTAAAGTTGGTAGTGAGCCACCATCAACCTCACTTGGTAACTCGAGTAGCTCAAAAGCGGCTAGAAGCTCACCTGCGTGATCTGACCCTGGGAAAAGTAGTTTTATTCAATTCAACTCGCATTGTTTTTTGTCAGTGCTTATTATATGAAAACAAAAACAGAAAAAGATTCTCAAATCAGCACGACAGAGAAGCATAATTCTTGGCGGATTTGATTCCAATTTGGAGATCTAATGTTTTGTTAATATTGCATATCAGTATAAACATAAAATTTACGAAAAATATTATTTTTTTGGATGGGTTTAAAGTAAACTCTTAATAAATGCTTAATTTTAGCTTTTCTAAACTGGTTTTCCAAGCGATAACAATAGCTTCATTTCTATTTTTTTGTAGATACATTTTATGCCCGAGTCGTCTTCTTAAGAAATATAAATTTCGGTTGAAAGACAAAGTTGTCTAGTACATGGTGAATGTAATTTACTAAGGGTGGTTTCTTAATAATTATTTCCCACATGTGCATTTATTTTGTATTATTTTATCTTCAAAATTGGTCACAGGTCACAGGGCATATGACAACAAATATATTTTGCTAAGCGGTTTATTTTTTTTTATAAAAGTTATATGTCTCCGCTTCTCGTTGTTTTTGCTATCACACAACTTCCCTTTGTTACAACCCACAATAAAAGATCGCCCGCGTGTTGCTGTCAAAAGCAGTTCATAATATGTCTGTTTCCCTTTTGCTCGTAGCAAATTCAGCATGAATTACTGTTTACGACAGTGTTCCTTTATCTCCTGACTACACTCCACGCATAGTAATAATACGATCCTTTCCTGGCCCCCAGAGGTGTATCGAGCGAGTTGGGCCTTGGATAGCCTGCATTATTTAGAAACTAGGCTAAGCAATGAAATTAGGAAGTGATTTGCAAATACCCACTTAGAAAATGATTTCTTGAAATATATATTTGGTCAAAAGAACATAACTACTTACATAATACCAATTTTAAATTTTCCTGTAGGTAGCCAGAATCTGAGTATGCCGTGATATATTAATAAAGAAAAAATAAAACACAAATTATTGTTTCTACTAGTAAATATGCCTTCCTGGCCTAGTCCTTTTTCAAATATGATGCTTTCTTACCTCTTGTGATGTTAAACCATTCCAAAGATGGAGGAAATTTGGGCTTGTTGTAAGGTTCATCACGTAACTTCACGTGCGGTTTCGCCATTGCCCTTCCAATAAACTCAGATTTTCCCACCTTGTCCTGGTCGAATACTTCTATGATTATGAAAGGAGGGTCGTTTTGTATTTCTCCAGCAGCGCCTGCAACAATATTCGAGTACAGATGGCGATTGATTATATTTAGACAAGTGATAACTTCTTATTTTAGAGATACAAAAAACAACTAGTTAATTTTTCGAGACATGAAAGAATTACAAGTACATGAAATACGCGCAAAAAAGTAAAAAAAATTCATGGCAAAGAGCCATTTTAAAGACAACAAAGTTATTTTGTTCAACTAATTCAGGGACATCTAAATAATAGTATATTACATAGCATAAATAATAGTATATTACATAGCGAGAGTTGTAAACTGCTTATTACGTATGAATGGAAAAGTTGCGCACGAGCCGCGCAGCGGCGAGTGCTATAATTCCACGAGTATGTAATAAGCTTACAACTCGAGTTTTGTATTATAATTTTTCTTCGACGAAAGAAAAACTATTATAATAGATAAACTATACTTCTGATTATCTGACAGGCAACAATTAGTATGTTGGTTGGTTGCTATGGAGGCGCGGATGCCGCGCTAACAAGGCACCCGTGATAATTGTGTTTTAATTAAGAACAAATATGTAATTTTTTTAGTACGTGTCAGTCATTACGTGTCTGTCATTACGTGTCAGTGTTCGTAACAATGGACTTACTTATAACTATGGAGCGCTTATGGAGCGCTATAGCACTCCGTACTTATAACCTAAACCGTTACTTAATAGGTATGTTACTACTATAGGAGTAGAAAAAAGTATTATTGTAGCTGATACTATTAAATTTTATTGCATTATAAAAAAATTAACGAAATAATTTTAATTAATAAATATTAGTGAATTTATTTTTTTGGTAAGAAATGACGAAATATGACACGGAAAATATTAAATCCGTATCCTTCACAAGAATTATACAGGGTGAGTCAGAATGTATAGTAAATACTTTAAAGGTGTGTTGGGCAACTGGTTTTAAGGGGGTCTTTCATATAAAATTTTTCGATTTGGGCTTTCCTTGCCAAGTTATTCGGGTCTACAGGGTGACCCATCTACTGTAACACCTTTTTTTATCCTGAAGGTGAATTGTTGTTACCTGATATTTTTGTTCCTTTAATGTTCAATAAAAATAATTAAAAAGCCCGCCTACTATGAATTTTTACTTAATTTTCTGGAACAGTCAGGGAATGATATTTGGCATTAAATTAGTTTTCTGTAGGAAAAATGTTGTGTTTTCGAGAAAAAATGTAGAGGGAAAAATGTTTCATAAATAAAGGTGCTACACAAATCATATTTTTGTTATACCTACTTAACATCGACCCACAAAAAAAGTTCGAGCAAAAAAAATTAATAGGAGTTGTTAGTTTTTAACCTTTTTAGGGCAGTGTGATGTAAATGAATAAACTACCCTAAGGCGTCTTCCAGTAAGATAAAACATACCAAATTTCAAATTTTTAAGTGGCGGCGTTATTGAGATATAAATAAAAAAAACTTTTCGGCCACCCTGTAGACCCGAATAACTCGGCAAGGAAAGCATAAATCGAAAAAAAAAAATTATGTGAAAGACCCCCCTTAAAAATACCTGCCGAACACCCCTTTAAAGTATTTACTATACATTCTGACTCACCCTGTATTTTAATTTTTGTAAAGGAAAATGGCAAAGATGCTGTTAGGTAAATTGACTTAATCCTCCTCATGTGGTTAATTAAGGGAATAACCGAGAGAATAACACAGACCCCTTGGTTTTGTAAGCCGATATAATTCCCAAATGGGTAAACCCCTTCTCCCAAGAGCATAAGCTCATTTGATACTTTTGCAGCAGTTGTTGCCCACTTACCTTCGCCGGAGGCTGTGGTTCTATTACGAAGAAAACTAGGGTTGGAGCTAAGGGAAATAAGCTAGCTTGTACCGAGGACGATGTTCTGAATACCTAATAATAAAGGAAGCTTTAAAATATCAGATTTTTTAATAACTTTTTTCACTAGGTGTTGATTTTCATTCGGTCTGTGCCAGTCCTTTATGTTGAAAGTAGGTACTTATCAACTGTCTTGATCATTATTTCAATGTAGCATTATTCATTTCTGCGGGTTTTCAATATTTTCTTTATACCCGAAACACATTAGGATAATGTATAAGGTTTTTTGTTTTCGCAGAACAAATTGATTGAAGCCATATCCATGTAGCAGATATCCCACATCGATGTCAACAAAGCCTAGGGATTTGCGAGAAAATATTACCCGAAATTTTTGAAAGTAATTTATAGTAGGATATTGGAAAACTGCCAGAGACTAGACATTTTATAGAAATACTATCCGGCTAGAAGACGTGAGATTATTAGTTAGGTTGTATGACTAGAATACGTCCATTTTGGCGAGAATGAGAAACAATAAATAGCTACAGGGTGTTCCAAATTAAACGTTCACATTGACGTTTCTTATACTTTTTCTTAAAGATATCTTTCTAAAAATTGACATAATACGAACACATTAATAACATTTTCCGATATTTCCAAGGATTTTTCCTAATTTTTAATTTTAAATGTGATATTTGACAGACATGGGCCTTGACGTCACGACTTTCTAGGCACAATAATGTACCTGAAACATGCAACAACAGAGGTCGAAATCAGATTTTCAGAAAATCTAATAATAGTATTTTATGCACCTAGGTTGAGAAGTGAGCCATTATTTTATCGAGCATTTTTATATCCTGAGGCGCGTAGCGCCGAAGCAATATGCGAGGTAAATAATGGACTTCTCAACCGAAGTGTATATAGAATTTTTTTACTACTAACATTGAAATATTGCCATATTTTACATATTTGATTAGATTTGAGTTCAGTTGTCAAGCTGAAAAAATGAAACTAATTTTTAAATGTCATAGCAAATTTTTCATTATTTACCTAGGTATTTTTTTATTATCTGAGGAGAGATTGGAGAGAAATATTACTTCTCATTAGAGGAATGAAGTAAATAATGGTGATTTCTCAGGTTAGTAGTAAAAAATAATAATTTTTCCCTTTTGGTGCAAATTATATGAATAGAACAGTTTAGAGTGAGGTCTAGAGGCTATGGTTTATAGTCAAATTGAAGTCATGGACGGAGTTTTTTTTTATTGGAAACTGAAATAGTGTAAAACCAGAGAAAACATAAGCATAAATAATATAAATAACATTACCTACCGAATATCATTTGTGTTTTAAATTTTGAGATCAGGAAAATAGTCACTATGTTAGACTATTGAATATTTTAATTAAACAAATAAATGCAAAGTAATAATTAATGTATTGTCACATTTGAAAATAAACTAATAAAACCTACCTCTGCTACGGTACAATGATTATTAATTACCAAAGATCATATCTTTGCTATTACAAAAAACAATAGTGTGATACAAAGATTATATTCTTCATATTTATGTATATAAGGATCAAAACTGAGTTTTTGCCACAATTTCAATACTTTTACTGGCTGCAGCATTGACCTGGGAACTATTTTTTGCTTTACATTTAATTTTCGCAAAATATATCCTAACACGGAACAAACAAAAGCGGTTAATACTTTTTCCTAGTAAGTTATGGCGTGTTGACAATAAATTGGACTTGAATTCTATACTTCCAAGCAAGTTTTTATAGAGATGTAGAAAGTATTATGAAATTGTAAAATAATCAACAAAGAATGCAGAAAATGCTTTTTCAGAAGCAAACTTCGATGACCTTCTGGAGGGTATTCTTTCAAACACTTATTGCACTTATTTTTTTATGATGATATACTTTCGAATTTTTCCTAATTTTGACCATAGTTTTCGTAGATGGCTATGGATAACAAGTATCATCATGACAAAAGAAGGCCGCCGGGAAAGGCTATCGATCGCACCTGCCACCGATTTTTTCTAAGAAAAAAATAGCCGAGATATTTTGAGTGAGCCACTTATAACATATAAGTATAGTATAAAGAGTAAAAAGTTTTACATTATTTAATATTTTGATTGCTTCATTCCAACTTTCAGGCTAATATTTACCAAAATTGGTTAAATTGGTTATATAGGTCAGACGCGAAAATTTTGGAGAAAGTCGAGAGTCAACTAATAGGTCTTAAGTTAGAGGAATTATGAGAGTTTCCTTTTTAAAAAACTGGTTTAACTAAAGCAAATTTTAGTTGGTTGGAAAATACACTGTACGTTAAGGAAAGATTAATTAAATGGGCCAAGGTAGCTACTAAGTGATATTTAACCTGTTTTAATATGTAACTTGTTATGTGGTCGAAGAAGAAACGAGTCTCTCATTATATCTGCGTGTTTGGAGATAAAATCATAATCGATTTGTGAAAGCAATGCTCCGCCATGCTCCTCATATTGTTCCCTGCAGAAGTGAGAGCTCAGAATATAGTTATTAAATACAAAGGTCTCTAATTTTATTTTAATAACATAATACATCTGGGTGGCATTAAATCAGAATTACATCGATTTTAGGGACACTATTGTTAATGTATTAGACGTTTTGGCGTAGAGAATTTTTTTTATTATGTATTTCGATATCTAGGTATTTTTCCAAACGTAAGAAATATGTAAACTTTTAAAAAGTAACCACATCTTCTTTAAATAACAACAATGATCGGGCTATATATGATCTGAGGCAACCTACTCGCTTGAAGTAAAGAAATATACTGTATACATTTTACATAACATCTTGTTCTATAATCCTATGAGAGTTGAAATCATGCGGTCGGCTCTTGGACTATTAAGTATCCGGAGAAATTTTGAGGACAAAAGTATTAGTGCACTGGATATAAAAACAGAGAATAGTGGTTTGTTATTATTTTTATTAGTAATTGACATTAAAAAAAGTAAAACCTGTAAGAAATAAAAGAGGGCTTTAAACAATACGTCATACTTTGATCGTTGTGTGAAAAAATGTAATAACACGAATCTCGCCGCCAACAATCAGAGTTGGTCGAACAACCAGGGGCGGACTGGCACCTAAAAACGACCCGGGCGCTTTGTATGCGACCGGCCCATAGACTGGAACTGGAAGTGGGGGTTCCGTAGGGTTTCTTGTAACCAAAGTGCAAGAGACGCCAGAAACAGTTGGTTTAAAGATTTATTTTTTAGGTATTTTTAGGTTTTGGGGAGGACTAAATTGTCGAAATCAGTTTATGTCAAGGTTTTTATTTCAAAAGAATATAACTAAAATAAAAAATAAAAAGTCAATTCTTGAGAAACAAAATGTTTGGTTATTTTAGGAAAAACTGTGTATGATAATAAATTAAATGATTTATTAAATGAAGGAACTTACAAGAGGATAAACAAAGACCCTACAAGTTAAATAGAAACTAAAATATAGAAAACACTATATAAATACCGTGAACAAATCACACAGAGACAAAGGACACTCTTAACTCCGCATTATTCAAAACCTCCACACTTGTATGGTTTACCAAAAATACACAAAACTAACATTCCTCTTCGCCCCATTGTAAGTTCAATAAATTCACCATGTCATTCGTTGGCAAAATATTTACTTAAAATTGTTAATCCGTTAGTAGGAAACTCAGAAACAGTAATCATTTTTTGGAAAAAATTAGGGAACATCAATTTCCGGATCATTATATATATTAGCTAGCTTTGATGTGGTTAGTCTTTTTACTAATGTCCCTGTTGAAAAATCATTGAATATTTTACGCAGAAAGTTAGAAAATGATCAGACTTTAGTGGAAAGGACAAATTTTAATATAGATGCAATATTAGAACTAACAACACTCTGTGTTAAAACCACTTATTTTAAACTAGGAAATGAATTTTACCAGCAGGAATTTGAAATGGGCAATTTATTTATGGAAGATTTGGAGCAAAATGAGTTGACTAGATATGTTCACCAACCTAATGTTTGGTGGAGATATGTAGATGACATATTTGTTATATGGGAACACGGAGTAGATGATTTAAATTCATTATTAAATTTTATAAACTCGCAAGAACCTTCTATTAATAAGTTTACCTTAGATGTTTCTGTACTGAAATCAGATAGTAGAGAAACTAGTGTCCATAGAAAACCAGTAGCGCAGCTGGGGTCTTGGGGCCCCGGTGCAGAATCCTGTATGGGGGCCCTCCCTCTTGTAACCATACAATTTTTCAAATGAAAAAATTGCGGGAAAGTATAATTTTTTAGCGTATTCATTGTTTCCTGAGTATCCAGCCAAAAAATCACACTTTAGACCCTCGTTATAGGGATGAGTTCTTACTTATTTCTAATAAAAAAACACTGATAAAAATTTTATATAAAAAGTTATCTGCAACCTTGCTTTATCAATTTCTTTTAAAATTTTATTATTTTTTTTGTTTTTTTTTTAAATAAATAGGAAACTACCTCTATTGCATTCTTCATTACCGGATTCTCAGTGTCATCGTTTGGTTGGAAGACAATCCAAAAACAATTCTGGAAGTTTTTATTGAGGGATCATATTAATATACACACGTATAGTTCAATGTTCAATGGAATGTGGCGTCCCGCAGGGTACTGTTTTAGGTCCCATATTATTTTCTTGTTACATCAATGGTTTACTAAATCTTGACACAAAAGGTATCATTTCTTCCTTCGCCGATGATACAGTTATACAATACACTGGAAAGGATTGGAAGGACGTTAAAAACACTGCTGAAACTGACTTACAAAAGATCATATCTTGGTTTGATACTATGAAACTTACTATTAATTTGGAAAAGACCAAGTTCATGTCATTTAGTTGTGATAAGAGGAAGATTCCGGACTATCGTACACTCGTTGTATCAAAAAGTCCAAGTTGTAATGTTTCTATCAGCTGTACCGATACAATCGCATATTTGGGTGTAGAATTTGATAGGCACTTGAAGTGGGATAATCACATATCAAAACTTTCAAACAAATTAAGATCAGTTACCTACAAATTCAAAATGTTAAAAAAGGTTTTAAGTACACATGACCTTAAAACTACTTACCACGCATTAGTGGAATCCTTACTCCAGTATGGAATTGCAGCTTGGGGTAGTACTTATAAATCTCATATGCATCGCCTCGAAGTACTTCAAAAATCATTCCTAAAAATCTTACTTGGTAAAGACAGAATGTATCCCAGTATTTTATTATAGTAGTAATACAAAGAGAGTACGGGACCACTTTGACCTCAGTTGACCCCTTGATTCTGAGAGTCCCCTACGGCCCGAGGTCACGGGAGCAAAGTGGCTACGTCATGCCCGAGGTCACGTGACGTCACCGGATGACCCCCGTTGACCCCTAGATCCTGATAGGTTAACCTTTGACCTTTGGGCCACGTGTGACCCCCAGTTGACCCCCCCCCCACTCCAACGACGGGGCAACCCCCACTCCAACGGCTTGGTGGGGTGAGGTCTATATATTCGTGCGCAAGAGCAGTTTTCCCGTTATATACACTTACAATTTCCCACAGTCTGATTTGCCGAGTTCAAAATGCAGTCGTTCCTGAATCACCTGAACAAGAATTTGATCGTCAAGAAATTCGAAAGCGTTCAAAATATGGACGTGGATGAAAATTTTCAAATCACGAGCGTGGACAAAGTGAACACGCAATACGGAGAGAAGGTCTACGTAGAGTTCGAAGAATTTAAGACGGTGCTGCCGCAACGATACACGGCCGAGTTTACGCCCCAACGGATCGAAGAAATTAATAGGGATATCGGTAACGGAAGGAGGTATTACATGAAGAGTCTTGGACCCGTCGGCCGATCTACAAATATCGAATTTATTGTAGAACCATGACGAAGCTGGAGTACAGAAGAAAACTGCAACAATATTTGAAGAATTTAGAAGCATTGAAATATGAACTTATGTTATATGAAATTAAAATGAAGATAAAACATATTGACTTACACAATTAATTTTTAATAAACGTTTAAAAATCTTTTGTTGTGTTTTTTTATAAGAATCTTTGTGTTGAAGGGAAAACACCTGAAGCATCATATTATAATAAAACTCTCACTCTAAGCAATAATATCACTCTATTCCACTGTTATGTGTATACAGGGAGATTCTTAACTTATACACATAAATTTGGAAAATTGTAGGTTATGTCAAGTAATGGCTAATAATGAAAAAAAAAGTCTAATAAAATTGTTATCGATAAGGTCTGCGTTTGTGATCTTATGAACCATAATTTTTAATTTATTTGTGCAAATAAACCCCGAATTGTTCAAGTACACAAAATTATAACTCAGCTGTTGCGTCGCATCGGGTTACTCGCTGCGAACGCGTGACCGCATAGTAAATATATAGTAAGAGAAAACACGTGGAATAGTTCACGACAGACGCCTGCTTTGTTTGGTCGAGCACTCAGCGATTTTGCTGAAACCGCATATAGAACAATAGGCTACAAATTTCACCCAATTATCTTCTAAATAAAAAAATCTGAAAAAATTGCAGATAGAATAATAAACGGAAAATTTGGGAAAATCAGCATGTAACGCAAACGATTTAGGCCGGAATCTTCAACTAGACACGTGGAAATCCGAGGTAGACTCCTTGGTATCAGGAAATGTGATACATTATGGTAAATAAGAAACCACGTGGAACCGTATATGATGCGATGTACAACGTAAACAATTAGTACGTCAGGGGCTCGGATTTTCTGCTGATGCAGGTATATCGTGATTTCCAAATATATCTTCTGATCGGCTGATCGGAAAAAATCCTCATATAGCGCAATCGATTTTGGGGCCACCCCTTGGGGGGGTGGACTTAGTCTACCCCGGGGTGGGTGGGGGGTGGCGGGTGGGCAACTACGTGCCAGGAGGAACGGAGGCCGAAGGCCTCCGTCCGACTGGCATGTAGTTGCCCGAACAAAATCCACCCTTCCCCCTTGCACGCGTTTCGCGCATGCGCAGTTCCGCACTTTTGATACCTATGAAAATTCGAAAAATTTTGAAAATTTTTTATTCAAAAAATGTAATTTTAAAAAGGTCCTGATCCTATAATCCCGATAACATTTTGGGAAATTTTCATTTTTTGACGGTGAAATGTACAAGACAAGACTCAGACGAATGTTTTATATACAAGTGCAGATAGAATTTTTTCGAGTGACTGATAAAAACAGTTATTATAATAGTTAGTCGGAAGGCCCCAGATAACATAGGAAATTTTGTTTGAACAAAATCTGTAAAAAAAATCCAAGACGTGAAAATGTAGGTAGAATTTTCGAATAAGTTTTGTATACCGGTAAAAATATATGTAAAGGTAAAAATAACGTCAGTTTCACTTGGAAAAAAAAATGATGAAAAAATTTCAGTAAAAAAAATACGATGTAGAGGTTGTACCAAAAAAAAATTGGAAATAATTATTTATTCCAGTAAAATATACACAAGACCGAAAAAGGTAATTGCGCGGCTGTCCCATTTTATACACCCTAGCTGTTTCAGTTCATCTCGTTTGGAAAAATTTTAGGGGTTATTACTTTTTTAAATACCGGTTTCCTCAACCTTATTTGAAAGTAAATATTTTTTAGTTCCCCACAGAAGGAAATAATGACGATATTTTATACCGGTGGATTCAAAAAATATATAAGGTTAGGAAAAAACCTTGGTAGGCAAACGCGGCTCTGCTGACCAGACAAAAAAAAACCTTAGTCGACAAATAATGGCCTAAGAAGGGTGCGTGATTCCACGTATCAGTTCGAGTGCTCCAAGATGCAAGTATATACCAGCTGTCCCATTTTTAAACAGCTAGATATTTGGAAACCTTTCGTAAAAAAATTCCCAAGGATTACATGAGCAAAAGAAAGAAAAAAATGTAAATATACCAGCTGTCCCATTTATAAACCGCTTGATATCTTGGAAACGAAAACTTATATAAAGGAAGTAAAAGCTATATCTTAATAGGCGGAGGACCGACTGTCATTCAGACAGGTGAAAATTTTTTGTGATTTTTTGTAGAAGTTTTTTGCCAAAATTTTTTTTTGACAATTTTTTTTTGCCAAATTTTTTTTTTGCCAAAATTTTTTTTTGCCAAAATTTTTTTTGCCAAAATTTTTTTTACCAAAATTTTTTTTTACCAAAATTTTTTTTTTGCAAATTTTTTTTTTGTCAAATTTTTTTTTGCAAATTTTTTTTTCCCAAATTTTTTTTTCGTCAAAATTTTTTTCCCCAAATTTTTTTTCGTCAAAATTTTTTTCCCTAATTTTTTTTTCGTCAAAATTTTTTTTTGTCAATTTTTTTTTTTGACAATTTTTTTTGCCAAAATTTTTTTTTGCCAAATTTTTTTTTGCCAAATTTTTTTTGCCAAATTTTTTTTTGCCAAATTTTTTTTTTGTCAAAATTTTTTTTGCCAAATTTTTTTTTTGTCAAAATTTTTTTTGTCAAAATTTTTTTTTGTAAAATTTTTTTTGAAATTTTTTTTGCCAAATTTTTTTTTGTCGAATTTTTTTTTGCCAATTTTTTTTTGCCAAATTCTTTTTCGACAAAATTTTTTTGATACAAATATAATTGCTAACGTTTAATTTGTTTACCCCATTTACGAAAATGATAACAAAATTGGATCAGACAAGATGTTTTTTCGAAGTATAGTTTTTAAACACAGGGTGCCACCACCGGTTTTACGATATAGGTTTCAAAATGCGACGCAAGTACATAAAAAAAATACCCTAGAGATAAGAAAACAAAATACAACTCACCGAAAGATTCTTGATGATGTATAAAAAGAAATCAGGTTACATCTAATGCCCCAGACAGTAAAATAAACATCCCCGAGCTATCAGATATAACCAAACATCATTTTTCTAACGGCACAGTCATTTTCACGGGAAAAACAACCAGTAACCGTTCAAATTCCATAGATAGGTACTGCCGTAATCCAAAATTTCACTGAACTACGCGTCTCTATTATACTGAAGTAGGTACTGATACACTTCCATCTTTCCAAAGAAAAACAAACACGAAACTCAGACTTTTCATATATTTATTACAACGCCTCGATAGAGTCTTTATCTGTGGCCACGACCGAGAATCTACTGAAGCAAGTGCGACGCATAGGACGTGAAAAGTGCCGAGTTGGTTTTATTAAACAATGAAACTTATACCTACGTATATATAAAATAAATGAGAAATATGCCAGAGATGTGAAACCTAATTGTGTTGCAAGTTTGAGGGTCCAAAAAAAATATTGGCTTTAATTTTTTAAGGTGAGAAACACATCTAACAGCCAGTTTGGAAATATACAAGGCAAAAAAAGTAGTGATGTGGATGTCCCATTTTATGTTTTATACAGGTTGGGTTATTTTAGAATAGTTGTTCAATAGACCGAGACAACATCATAAACGCTTCCCGTTAGAACAGAATCTGATGAAAAGAAAAATTCCATCTGGGTCAAGCTACTACATAACCAAAATAAAAAATACTGAACGTTATAAAATTTAAAAAATCATATTTTCAACGGATTTTTATCCTCTGAAAATTGTTCTTGTGTAAAATTCAGTTTCACTGGGTCAAGCTAGGTGGTAACTATATAACCAAAATAAAAAATACTGAACGTTATAAAATTTAAAAAATCATATTTTCAAGGGATTTTTGTCCTCTGAAAATTGGTTTTGTGTAAATTGAGTTTCAATAAGTTACTAATTGAGATAATAGGAAAAAAATCTTAAGAATCTCTTATAGAATTCTGAGACAACGACCCTGAGAGTAAATATCATACAAAAATCTTTGTGCGTTGACTTTCAACTCAATTTAATAATTAGGTTTAATAATGACAATTTTCTCGATTATCTAGAATCAAAAATATTGCGAGTGGCAATTCACAATTTTCTAGATATCATGTGAAGCCTTAATTTTGCGTCGTAAGTTAGAGGATCCAAAAATATTGGCTTAAATTGTTTAGTAAATGCGATTAAAATATGTTTAGTTTATCAACAGTTAATTGTAACAGCTTATAATCTTAGAAGCTAAACTCTTTAAAAAAATTTTTAGACAAAAAGTTGTAGTTTAATAATGGTCAGTTTGATTCCTTTTGAATCATGTTTGCATATTACCTACAAGGAGTTACAACCTCAAAACATAGAAATCGCTCATTTTAAACCGATTTAATAAAAATTTCACCAAAACAATACTTTCACTCATATGATACACTTCTGATTAATAAAAAAGGCACCATAGGTAGTAATAATAAGATATTCAACGGAATTTTTATCGACTGTTTGCCCATTTTGCTAGCTTTTGGGGGTATTCCTTGATATTTTAGACTGATAAAAATGAATAATAAAAATTTCACCAAAACAATACTTTCACTCATATAATACACTTCTGATTAATAAAAAAGGCACCATAGGTAGTAGTAATAAGATATTCAACGGAATTTTTATCGACTGTTTGCCCATTTTGCTAGCTTTTGGGGGTATTCCTTGATATTTTAGACGGATAAAAATGAATAACTAAAATACAAAACGCACTGTTGACTTTACTTACGTGAAGCCTATAATACGTATCGAAAACAGAGAAATATTCAGGTCAAGAAAAAAATGGCCTAATTTACAAGTTTGTAAATCAAAAACTACCTTTTGGCTTTTCATTTTGATGAGAAAATACGTCTAATTAGTAAGTCAAATAAATGGGACATCATGAAAGATATACTAATAATTGAACAAATGCTATCTTAGTTCTATAGGCAGAAAGGTACTATGGGTAGTAATAGTTTTGGGATCAAAAGACGACCTGTTAGCTTTTAAATTTGTTAAGAAAATACGTCTAATGAAATCGAAAGTAGTAACTAGGTTTTGGTTAACATTTCGTTAACGCGTTGATGAATAAGAATGCAAGTGAAAAGTAGACCGAATTTCCCAAAAAACGGTGAGTGACCAAACAAGTTATTATAAAAAGTGGCTCGGGAGACCGATGTAACCTAGAAAACGCCTTTCCTTCGAATAGAAAGTAAAAAAAAGTTGCAAAATGGGACTTAGATGAATATTTGATGCAAGTGAAAAGTAGGCAGAATTTTCGAAAATCGGGGACGGATCAAAAAATATTAAGTTGATCGGGAGGTTGAGATAACCTATGACAGAATCTGACAGAATCTGACAAAAAATTCCAAGAAAATTTTAGACGACTGTTTGCAAGTGAAAAGTATACATAATTTTTTTGAAAAAACTGAGACTGACCAAAAAAAATAGATATTAGAAAATTTTGCTCGGGAGATCGAGGTAACATAGAAAACGCCTTTCATCCGAATATAATCTGAAATAAATTCCGAGATGGGACTTAGACGAATGTTTGATGCAAGTGGAAAGTAGACCGAATTGCCGAAAAACGCGGGAGGTCGAGGTAACCTAGGAGTGTGGAAGTGCGTGGACCCTCCAACTCCCAGAATCGCAACTTACACCAGATCAAACTCAACTGTGGAATCTTGTGACGTCACAGAGATGCTACTTTACATTTCTTTTAAGTAGTTAACCTAACCTAACATTATTGTCGCGGTGACCAAGAGGTTATCGACTGGTGAACCGATTACCATTGGTCAAAACTGACTTAATCCGCCTTTGATACACCTCTCCCAAATCCAATGGCAATCGGTTCACCAGTCGATAACCTCTTGGTCACCGCGACAATAATGTTAGGTTAGGTTAACTACTTAAAAGAAATGTAAAGTAGCATCTCTGTGACGTCACAAGATTCCACAGTTGAGTTTGATCTGGTGTAAGTTGCGATTCTGGGAGTTGGAGGATCCACGCACTTCCACACTCGTCAACGCTTCGTTAATGCGTCGTCAAAGATTCGTTAACGCGGTTTTAACGCGTCTTAACGCATTGACGCGATGTTAAAGCTTCGTTAACGCTTTGTTAAAACTTTGCTGACGTCGTTAACGTTTCGTTAACGCGTTGTTCGTTAATGCGTTGTTCGTTAACGCATTGTTAACGAATCGATAACTAGTAGTTAACGCATGGATAACGCGTTGTTAACGCGTTGATAACGCTTCGTTAACGCGTAACGCATGGATAACGCTTCTTTCACGCGTTTAACACGTTGATAACGCTTCTTTCACGCGTTTAACGCGTTGGTAACGCCTCGTTAACGCGCTGTCAATCCTCGTTAACGCATTGTAAACGATTCGTTAAAGCGTTTTTTAATTTGCATTATATACGTATTTGACCAGTCATAATTAATTTAATAGTGAACGCGATTAGTCGACCACCACGCCAATAATGTTACGTAGATGGAAATAACTCTGGTGCAATGGTGTTATATTTTGCTAGACATCGGCCTCCCGAGCAACTTTTTCTAATAACTTTTAGGTCAGTCGAAGTTTTTTTTGGAAATGCTGTCTCTTTTTCATCTGCATCAAATGAATATTTTTCTAAGTCATGTCTTGGAATTTTTTTTTGTCGAATTCTGTTCGAACGAAAGGCATTTCCTAGGTTACCTCGACCTCCCGAGCCACTTCTTCTAATAACTATTTGGTCGGTTCTCGTTTTTTAATATTCTGTCTACTTTTAACTTGCGTCAAACACTCGTCCAACTACCATCCCGTCTTGGAATTTTTTTGTCGGATTCTGTTCGAACGAAAGGCATTTTCTAGGTTACCTCGGTCTCCCGACCAAAATTTTCGAATATATATTTTTTTGATCAGTTGCCGTTTTTCTAAAATCCTGTCTACCTTTCAATTGCATCAAATATTCGTCTTGGATTTTTTGTTTGTCAGATTCTTTTCAAACTAAAGGCATTTCCTAGGTTACCTCGACCTCCTGAGCCACTTTTTCTAATAACTATTTGGTCGGTTCTCGTTTTTTAATATTCTGTCTACTTTTAACTTCCGTCAAACATTCGTCCCACTACCATCCCGTCTTGGAATTTTTTTTGTCGGATTCTGTTAGAACGAAAGGCGTTTTCTAGGTTACCTCGGGCTCCCGACCAAAATTTTCGAATATATATTTTTTGATCAGTTGCCGTTTTTCTAAAATTCTGTCTACCTTTCAATTGCATCAAACATTCGTCTTGGATTTTTTTGTCAGATTCTGTTCGAATAAAAGGCGTTTTTCCTAGGTTACCTCGACCTCCCGCGTTTTTCGGCAATTCGGTCTACTTTCCACTTGCATCAAACATTCGTCTAAGTCCCATCTCGGAATTTATTTCAGATTATATTCGGATGAAAGGCGTTTTCTATGTTACCTCGATCTCCCGAGCAAAATTTTCTAATATCTATTTTTTTTGGTCAGTCTCAGTTTTTTCAAAAAAATTATGTATACTTTTCACTTGCAAACAGTCGTCTAAAATTTTCTTGGAATTTTTTGTCAGATTCTGTCGGAATGAAAGGTGTTTCATAGGTTATCTCAACCTCCCGATCAACTTAATATTTTTTGATCCGTCCCCGATTTTCGAAAATTCTGCCTACTTTTCACTTGCATCAAATATTCATCTAAGTCCCATTTTGCAACTTTTTTTTACTTTCTATTCGAAGGAAAGGCGTTTTCTAGGTTACATCGGTCTCCCGAGCCACTTTTTATAATAACTTGTTTGGTCACTCACCGTTTTTTGGGAAATTCGGTCTACTTTTCACTTGCATTCTTATTCATCAACGCGTTAACGAAATGTTAACCAAAACCTAGTTACTACTTTCGATTTCATTAGACGTATTTTCTTAACAAATTTAAAAGCTAACAGGTCGTCTTTTGATCCCAAAACTATTACTACCCATAGTACCTTTCTGCCTATAGAACTAAGATAGCATTTGTTCAATTATTAGTATATCTTTCATGATGTCCCATTTATTTGACTTACTAATTAGACGTATTTTCTCATCAAAATGAAAAGCCAAAAGGTAGTTTTTGATTTACAAACTTTTAAATTAGGCCATTTTTTTCTTGACCTGAATATTTCTCTGTTTTCGATACGTATTATAGGCTTCACGTAAGTAAAGTCAACAGTGCGTTTTGTATTTTAGTTATTCATTTTTATCCGTCTAAAATATCAAGGAATACCCCCAAAAGCTAGCAAAATGGGCAAACAGTCGATAAAAATTCCGTTGAATATCTTATTATTACTACCTATGGTGCCTTTTTTATTAATCAGAAGTGTATCATATGAGTGAAAGTATTGTTTTGGTGAAATTTTTATTAAATCGGTTTAAAATGAGCGATTTCTATGTTTTGAGGTTGTAACTCCTTGTAGGTAATATGCAAACATGATTCAAAAGGAATCCAACTGACCATTATTAAACTACAACTTTTTGTCTAAAAATTTTTTTAAAGAGTTTAGCTTCTAAGATTATAAGCTGTTACAATTAACTGTTGATAAACTAAACATATTTTAATCGCATTTACTAAAGAATTTAAGCCAATATTTTTGGATCCTCTAACTTACGACGCAAAATTAAGGCTTCACATGATATCTAGAAAATTGTGAATTGCCACTCGCAATATTTTTGATTCTAGATAATCGAGAAAATTGTCATTATTAAACCTAATTATTAAATTGAGTTGAAAGTCAACGCACAAAGATTTTTGTATGATATTTACTCTCAGGGTCGTTGTCTCAGAATTCTATAAGAGATTCTTAAGATTTTTTTCCTATTATCTCAATTAGTAACTTATTGAAACTCAATTTACACAAAACCAATTTTCAGAGGACAAAAATCCCTTGAAAATATGATTTTTTAAATTTTATAACGTTCAGTATTTTTTATTTTGGTTATATAGTTACCACCTAGCTTGACCCAGTGAAACTGAATTTTACACAAGAACAATTTTCAGAGGATAAAAATCCGTTGAAAATATGATTTTTTAAATTTTATAACGTTCAGTATTTTTTATTTTGGTTATGTAGTAGCTTGACCCAGATGGAATTTTTCTTTTCATCAGATTCTGTTCTAACGGGAAGCGTTTATGATGTTGTCTCGGTCTATTGAACAACTATTCTAAAATAACCCAACCTGTATAAAACATAAAATGGGAAAGCCACATCACTACTTTTTTTGCCTTGTATATTTCCAAACTGGCTGTTAGATGTGTTTCTCACCTTAAAAAATTAAAGCCAATATTTTTTTTGGACCCTCAAACTTGCAACACAATTAGGTTTCACATCTCTGGCATATTTCTCATTTATTTTATATATACGTAGGTATAAGTTTCATTGTTTAATAAAACCAACTCGGCACTTTTCACGTCCTATGCGTCGCACTTGCTTCAGTAGATTCTCGGTCGTGGCCACAGATAAAGACTCTATCGAGGCGTTGTAATAAATATATGAAAAGTCTGAGTTTCGTGTTTGTTTTTCTTTGGAAAGATGGAAGTGTATCAGTACCTACTTCAGTATAATAGAGACGCGTAGTTCAGTGAAATTTTGGATTACGGCAGTACCTATCTATGGAATTTGAACGGTTACTGGTTGTTTTTCCCGTGAAAATGACTGTGCCGTTAGAAAAATGATGTTTGGTTATATCTGATAGCTCGGGGATGTTTATTTTACTGTCTGGGGCATTAGATGTAACCTGATTTCTTTTTATACATCATCAAGAATCTTTCGGTGAGTTGTATTTTGTTTTCTTATCTCTAGGGTATTTTTTTTATGTACTTGCGTCGCATTTTGAAACCTATATCGTAAAACCGGTGGTGGCACCCTGTGTTTAAAAACTATACTTCGAAAAAACATCTTGTCTGATCCAATTTTCTTATCATTTTCGTAAATGGGGTAAACAAATTAAACGTTAGCAATTATATTTGTATCAAAAAAAATTTTGTCGAAAAAGAATTTGGCAAAAAAAAATTGGCAAAAAAAAATTCGACAAAAAAAAATTTGGCAAAAAAAATTTCAAAAAAAATTTTACAAAAAAAAATTTTGACAAAAAAAATTTTGACAAAAAAAAAATTTGGCAAAAAAAATTTTGACAAAAAAAAAATTTGGCAAAAAAAAATTTGGCAAAAAAAATTTGGCAAAAAAAAATTTGGCAAAAAAAAATTTTGCCAAAAAAAATTGTCAACAAAAAAAAATGACAAAAAAAAATTTTGACGAAAAAAAAATTAGGGAAAAAAATTTTGACGAAAAAAAATTTGGGGAAAAAAATTTTGACGAAAAAAAAATTTGGGAAAAAAAATTTTGCAAAAAAAAATTTGACAAAAAAAATTTTGCAAAAAAAAAATTTTGGTAAAAAAAAATTTTGGTAAAAAAAATTTTGGCAAAAAAAATTTTGGCAAAAAAAAATTTTGGCAAAAAAAAATTTGGCAAAAAAAAATTGACAAAAAAAAATTTTGGCAAAAAACTTCTACAAAAAATCACAAAAAATTTTCACCTGTCTGAATGACAGTCGGTCCTCCGCCTATTAAGATATAGCTTTTACTTCCTTTATATAAGTTTTCGTTTCCAAGATATCAAGCGGTTTATAAATGGGACAGCTGGTATATTTACATTTTTTTCTTTCTTTTGCTCATGTAATCCTTGGGAATTTTTTTACGAAAGGTTTCCAAATATCTAGCTGTTTAAAAATGGGACAGCTGGTATATACTTGCATCTTGGAGCACTCGAACTGATACGTGGAATCACGCACCCTTCTTATAGGCCATTATTTGTCGACTAAGGTTTTTTTTTGTCTGGTCAGCAGAGCCGCGTTTGCCTACCAAGGTTTTTTCCTAACCTTATATATTTTTTGAATCCACCGGTATAAAATATCGTCATTATTTCCTTCTGTGGGGAACTAAAAAATATTTACTTTCAAATAAGGTTGAGGAAACCGGTATTTAAAAAAGTAATAACCCCTAAAATTTTTCCAAACGAGATGAACTGAAACAGCTAGCGTTGACTGAAGTTTAAATCTTCACCCAACGCAGCTAGGGTGTATAAAATGGGACAGCCGCGCAATTACCTTTTTCGGTCTTGTGTATATTTTACTGGAATAAATAATTATTTCCAATTTTTTTTTGGTACAACCTCTACATCGTATTTTTTTTACTGAAATTTTTTCATCATTTTTTTTCCAAGTGAAACTGACGTTATTTTTACCTTTACATATATTTTTACCGGTATACAAAACTTATTCGAAAATTCTACCTACATTTTCACGTCTTGGATTTTTTTTACAGATTTTGTTCAAACAAAATTTCCTATGTTATCTGGGGCCTTCCGACTAACTATTATAATAACTGTTTTTATCAGTCACTCGAAAAAATTCTTGTCTTCTTCTTGTCTTGTACATTTCACCGTCAAAAAATGAAAATTTCCCAAAATGTTATCGGGATTATAGGATCAGGACCTTTTTAAAATTACATTTTTTGAATAAAAAATTTTCAAAATTTTTTATCGGTATCAAAAGGTATCAAAAGTGCGGAACTGCGCATGCGCGAAACGCGTGCAAGGGGGAAGGGTGGATTTTGTTCGGGCAACTACATGCCAGTCGGACGGAGGCCTTCGGCCTCCGTTCCTCCTGGCACGTAGTTGCCCACCCGCCACCCCCCACCCACCCCGGGGTAGACTAAGTCCACCCCCCCAAGGGGTGGCCCCAAAATCGATTGCGCTATATGAGGATTTTTTCCGATCAGCCGATCAGAAGATATATTTGGAAATCACGATATACCTGCATCAGCAGAAAATCCGAGCCCCTGACGTACTAATTGTTTACGTTGTACATTGCATCATATACGGTTCCACGTGGTTTCTTATTTACCATAATGTATCACATTTCCTGATACCAAGGAGTCTACCTCGGATTTCCACGTGTCTAGTTGAAGATTCCGGCCTAAATCGTTTGCGTTACATGCTGATTTTCCCAAATTTTCCGTTTATTATTCTATCTGCAATTTTTTCAGATTTTTTTATTTAGAAGATAATTGGGTGAAATTTGTAGCCTATTGTTCTATATGCGGTTTCAGCAAAATCGCTGAGTGCTCGACCAAACAAAGCAGGCGTCTGTCGTGAACTATTCCACGTGTTTTCTCTTACTATATATTTACTATGCGGTCACGCGTTCGCAGCGAGTAACCCGATGCGACGCAACAGCTGAGTTATAATTTTGTGTACTTGAACAATTCGGGGTTTATTTGCACAAATAAATTAAAAATTATGGTTCATAAGATCACAAACGCAGACCTTATCGATAACAATTTTATTAGACTTTTTTTTTTCATTATTAGCCATTACTTGACATAACCTACAATTTTCCAAATTTATGTGTATAAGTTAAGAATCACCCTGTATACACATAACAGTGGAATAGAGTGATATTATTGCTTAGAGTGAGAGTTTTATTATAATATGATGCTTCAGGTGTTTTCCCTTCAACACAAAGATTCTTATAAAAAAACACAACAAAAGATTTTTAAACGTTTATTAAAAATTAATTGTGTAAGTCAATATGTTTTATCTTCATTTTAATTTCATATAACATAAGTTCATATTTCAATGCTTCTAAATTCTTCAAATATTGTTGCAGTTTTCTTCTGTACTCCAGCTTCGTCATGGTTCTACAATAAATTCGATATTTGTAGATCGGCCGACGGGTCCAAGACTCTTCATGTAATACCTCCTTCCGTTACCGATATCCCTATTAATTTCTTCGATCCGTTGGGGCGTAAACTCGGCCGTGTATCGTTGCGGCAGCACCGTCTTAAATTCTTCGAACTCTACGTAGACCTTCTCTCCGTATTGCGTGTTCACTTTGTCCACGCTCGTGATTTGAAAATTTTCATCCACGTCCATATTTTGAACGCTTTCGAATTTCTTGACGATCAAATTCTTGTTCAGGTGATTCAGGAACGACTGCATTTTGAACTCGGCAAATCAGACTGTGGGAAATTGTAAGTGTATATAACGGGAAAACTGCTCTTGCGCACGAATATATAGACCTCACCCCACCAAGCCGTTGGAGTGGGGGTTGCCCCGTCGTTGGAGTGGGGGGGGGGGTCAACTGGGGGTCACACGTGGCCCAAAGGTCAAAGGTTAACCTATCAGGATCTAGGGGTCAACTGGGGTCATCCGGTGACGTCACGTGACCTCGGGCATGACGTAGCCACTTTGCTCCCGTGACCTCGGGCCGTAGGGGACTCTCAGAATCAAGGGGTCAACTGAGGTCAAAGTGGTCCCGTACTCTCTTTGTATTACTACTTATTATTCCAAGAAAGTAAGGTCCTAGATCTAAGACAATTATTTTTTCAAAAAATCCTCAACTTACAATTTAAAAATAGAAATAAGCTAATACATATATCACATAAATATCCTACCAAACATAAAGAACACAAACAAATTATAACCTCAAAAGTTTCTAAACGATTGGCACAATGTTCCCTTGATTATATTGGCCCTCGTGTATACTGCTTATTGCCTAAACAGATAAGATCAATTAACAATTTAAACTTGTTTAAACAAAAAACTAAAATATGGCTAGGTACAAGACAAGATAAACAGATACTCAGAAATATATTTAAAATAGTTTAACCTACAATCTATTTATTATTCGATAAGTTACTTACCTCACTTAAACTGCATACTTACCTGAACCAAAATATATATCTAATTACCTCCACCTGCATGCACTACTCATCTGCCACATTTAATGTATAATGCTTAATATCTACTTTAATGACATATTTGTATCCGGCCTGTTGTAGTACTATAAATACTTGGATTTAACCACGCACATATCAACTTGTTTGATATCAGTGGAATTCCGTTTATTTATGTTCTCAGCGGAATTCATAGAAATTATGGCTAATATTATTATTAAATTAATTAAATTTTATTATTATTATACCATAAAATAAAATATTGTAAAATTTTTGAGATAATAAATATCTACTACTACTACTACGTAACATAATAATAATTGCTACTGAGTGTTGAACAAAACGACTCTATGACCGTTGACTGACGTATTAATAAAGACTGCTCACGGCTGTCGTGTTTGACAGTTCTCTGGCTTACCATGCGCTTCCCGGAGACAAAATACAATGCAAAATACATTGTTGACCATAGGCGCCATCTACTATCCAGGACATGAAACTATAGCCGTGAGAAGTCTTATTAATACGTCAGTCAACGCTATGACTGTTGTGTCTGCCGGCGGGCGGCGAGCAGTGTCGCGTCACAAAAAATACTTGAGTGTTGCGCTGATGTAGGTAGTAAGCAATATATTTAAAAGAGACGCAATCAGGATTGCCTGCATTTTTAATAAATGTTTTCGCCTTTTTGGCGATTAAAAAACACTTATTTCGGGAGAGATATTATTGTCAAGTACGAAAGGAATGTCAAGGATTAAGGGGCCCCTAAACCCGCGGGGCCCCGGGGCGACGCCCCGATTTGCCCTAGCATAGCTACGCCACTGTAGAAAACCAGATATCTCCATTTTAATTCCAATCATTATATTAGTGTTAAAAAAGGAGTAATTAAAAGTTTGTATGACAGAGCTAAAGAGATTTGTTCTAATAACACAAAATTTGAGGAGCAAATTAAACATATAAAACATGTTCTTGAGAAGAATAGTTATCCTACTGAATTTATTGAGCAAGTTTTTCAGGATTGCCAACAAAATAACAATGCTAATAGAATTAAAGAAATAAATCTGGTGGACCGACCAGTAAGTTTAATAATTATATTCCTTATATTAGATAAGCTAAAAAGCATAGGCAATCGTTTTAATGTCAGAACAGTATTTAAAACCAAAAATACATTAAGATCGATGCTTGTTAAAACGAAACCATTTAATGAGGTACAAAGTTAAAAAAATTGCAATTATAAAATTCCTTGCGAATGTAAAAAGTTCTATGTTGGGGAGACTTGTACGCCATTTAACGCTCGTTTAAAAGAACATAAAAATTATATGAGGCAAAATCAAATTTCGAAGTCGAAAATGTGTAAACACTCTTTTAATAACAATCATAGGATTTTGTGGGATAGTTCCAAACCAATTCTCAAAGAAGAAGTAGGAAATAGAAGAAAAATTAAAGAATCAGCATTTATTCTAGGAAATACAGACAACTGTGTTTCTGAATATTCAGTGGAATTCAGTAAAATATTATTGCCACTTATTCAAAGAGAAGTTAGTATACATAATTAGGTAGAACACAGGGCACATTATCAGACAGGTGGCTAGGCTATTGTTTCTGTTGTCATGACATTTTAACTTGAAATTTATTAATCTATCATTTCACTTTGACGTGACACGATCTTTAAGAAAGGAGGAAGATATATTCTCCGAAAGCTCAGGAAACAAATTTGTTGAAGATATTTTTTGCGTTACAAGTTCAAAGTTTAGTTCATTTACTGTTAAGAATTTATTAATTTTCCAGGCAACTTGAAAAAGTTGTCTTTTAACCAGTTTGGTGGCGAAAAACCCAATTAAAATTCAATGGATCTGTTTACGCCACAAATAAATTTTAGAAAATATGTTTGGTTATGGTTTTTGTGTAGTACGATGTACTTTAATTTGGAATGTAAAGGCAGTAAGGAACAGTTTATTCAGATGCTAAGACAAGACAGACTTTAAAGAATCCGTAAGGAACAGATAGGAAATTTTTCAAAGGATACCTATTTTACGCTTTTAAGCAGACTTAATTTAAACCTATCTGTGATAACTAACTAGTAGCATGTAAGATTAGTTTAAGTATAAAGTACTTTGTAAATTATAAAAAGTAAAAATAAAGGTTTAAAAAAACAAATAAAACCAATGTAAACATAAAAATCACTCTTCATCTATTGTGAACCATTTAAGAAAATTAAAAACATAATACATTTCGTATGCCTTTGCACTTGCCGAATAGATAGTTTATTAATTTATCTAATGAAATTAATAGTATAATATCTTTTTGACAAGCCACTAACATGAAAGCTTCCAAATAGTCTTGGGTTAGAGAACTTCTTAACCGGTTCAAGACTATTTTTAATTTTGAGAAAGATCTTTCACATGATACTTGTGAAATAGACAACGTTAATAAATATTTAAATGTCTACTCCAAATTGGGGTAAGCTTCCAAATACAAGTCCCGGCGCGCTGACTGCGTCCGAGTACGTCACATGCGCGTGATATTATTATTGCGGTGTTGCCATAATGCCTATAAGCGACGGCGCGGCGGCGGTCAGCCCATAGCGGCCCAAGTAGGTCCGCCCGATCGGGCTAGCGCCCGATCGCCCGATGGCCCAGTCCGCCCCTGCTGGAATATTTTTTTCGTTTTTCTAGGACCAGCCGTTGCGCCTCTTTATATTTCTGCACTAGATATTTAGAGATTTTGAAGCATCTTCCACTTCTAGATGCTAGGTTCTCAAGATTGAAAGTGACACGTACATAATATTTTCCAACGTGTGACAAAGAAAAAAAGCTGCCATTCGAAAAAAATCCAAAACTCTGAGAGGGTAGTTAGCGATAACTACAATGAAACTAAACTAAGATAACATACCATAGATAAGTATTTCTTCGAAGACCAGCAACTCGTCCCAAGTGGGGCTTAGTGTTTCGTCTATCACTTGGGTCGTTTTGCTGAACTCTCCAGCAACCACTCGGGCGAACGGATCGGATAAGCCAGACGCATCGCTGCCGATCAACGAGCGGGCTTGGTAGATGTGTGCGCGCAGTTGGAATACCTGCAAGTCAGCATGGGACGGTGTGTTAACAGATGGTGCGTGCTAGGTTTCGGACGCTTTCCAGCTTCGAAATCAGATAGCTAGGTAAGTCCCGCTTTATGTATTTTTGTTAAATAAAATCCGCTTTCTGGGGATAGCTAGGCAAGGGCGCCCATAGAAAATATTTTAGGGGGGGGGGGGCAAAATTATCTCATCTAACCTTGTTCTTTTTAGAACTACCTAGCTCTAAATCGATAATTGGTTTATGTGATTGTGGCCTAGTTAAATTTTGTATAAAATATTTCAGGGGTTTGTTTTTTACAGGGTGTCCCGAAATTAGCCTGCCATAACTTACCAGCGTGTTCTACGACCTAAAAAAATGAAAAAAGTTCCTATAAGCATGGCCCAGTTTCACAAACGGGTTTCTATAAATATTTCCAGAACGAACAAAGATAAAATTCTGAAATTTGGTATGTGATGTTCCTGTGACATTTGACATTTACCGAGGTAGGGATAGTTAGACATTCTTAATTATAGGCGTCCCAAATGGGGGGGGGGGGTTGAGGAGTTAAAATTACTCCAATTTTTTTTTTTCACTTTTTTCCAGATTTCTTGCAAAATTATGAAAGTTGAAGGTATTCTATGAAGAAAAGGTGCTGTTGTTGAACTTCGATAGCATGATCGTTTTCGAGTAAACTCGCTTTGAAAATTTTTTGCAGAGTGTCATGAAAATGCCTATTAGAAATTAGCCTGCCATAATCTACCACCACGTTTTTCGATACAAAAAAATGAAAAAAGTGACTGGCCTCAAGAAAGTCCCCTAAGAGAAATGGAATGACACTTTGGCAAACGGTTTTTTCTAAATATTTCCAGAACGAACAAAGACAAAATTATGAAATTTGGTGTGTGATATATCTGTGAGATTTGACGTTTACCGAGGTAGAGAGAGTTTGACATTCTCCATCATAGGCGTCCCAAATGAGGTGGGTCAAGGGGTTAAAAATATCCCAAAATTTTTTCTGCGCTTTTTTCATGGTTTATTCTCCCAGGTATGTCACATACCAAATTTCAGAATTTTATCTTTGCTAGTTCTGGAAATATTTAGAAAAACCGTATGCCAAAGTGTCCATTTCGGGAGCTATAGCTCTCTTATGGGGCACTTTTGAGGCCATGTTTATAGGATTTTTTTAATTTTTTTAGGTCGCAGAACACGCTGGTAAAATATGGCAGGCTAATTTCCAATACGCATTTTCATGGCCCTCTGCAAAAAAAATTCAATACGTTTTTACTCGAAAAGGGCATTTTTAACCCCTTAACCCCCTATTTAGGACCCCTATGATTAAGAATGTCTAACTATCGCTACCCCGGCAAATGTCAAATCTCACAGGTACATCACATACCAAATTTCAGAATGTTATCTTTGTTCGTTCTGGAAAAATGTGGAAAAAACCGTTTGTGAAACTGCCCCTCTTCGGGGCTATAGCCCCATTAGGGGAAATTTTTAAGGCCATGTTTATAGGAACTTTTTTCATTTTTTTAGGTCGTAGAACACGCTGGTAAATTATGGCAGGCTAATTTCGGGACACCCTGTATACCTGGAAGGATATGAAAATAATCTTTTCCTCAACTATAATAATATAAAATATAACGCGAAGGGACTTTGAAAATCTCCATGCAGGGAGGGGCACGTGCCCCCCTTGCCCCCCCCCTATGGGCGCCCATGTAGTTAGGTAAGTCCCGCTTTATGTATTTTTGTTAAATAAAATCCGCTTTCTGGGGATTTTTACCCCTCAGTGTAGACGATTAATACAAATGTTAGTGTACCTGGCTCATTTTCGAACAGATGAGTATTCCTATGAAATAGGGGGGGAAGTTGAGCAGTAGCACTTGTGCTGGCCACCATAGGCGTGCGTGTAGGCATGTTATTGTGATTTTCGAAATTTCAAAATTGTTTTGGCCATTATACCTGTTACATCTATCCAGGAATATCCTGTGGGTATGCAGTGTCCCAGAAGAAAAGGGACATCCTGATACTGCAGATAGGGCTAGCGCAGGTTAATCACTAGCAAAAAATAATGTTCATGTATACGTATAATAAAAATTTAAAAACCCCAGAGCCTGATTTAGAGCAATTAAGGTTTTGAGCTTCTGAAAGAAAATTCGCCATGTATACGAATTTTTTATAATCCAATGCGCGGCGATATAAAACTACAAACAATAGTGTTGAATGCCACGTATTTGTTTTTTTTTGTCACACTGCTGAATAAATACAGGATATTTCTATTACATAGTTCTTCGGGGCTTCTTGAGGAAGTTACAGGGTGTTAAATTTTGCAGATAGGACGATATTTTTTAATATACCTCTAAAACCCATAAAGCTATCCAAACCAAATTTGGTGCACCTGGACCGATATATGAAAAAAATGGCGACTTATTATAGGTTATAACAGGATTCTGTGGTTATAGGTATGTCAGTTTCTGACATTTTGAATGACCCATATTTTAAATATCTAGTTTTATTACCATTTCCGTCCTTTTTACGGTCACGAATTCTCTTTGCGTCAATATTTCGCAGTTTTATCATATTAACAGAACTTTTATAGGTAGATTTGTTTGTGATAACATGAAATGTTCATGCTCATGAAGAATATCGTATGCGTAGACCATTATGTGAATTGCAGAAAAATAATCACTATTTTGGAATTAAGGGATGATCTGATCAACCAGTTGAAGAAGCTAGAATTCTGGATATTACATTTTGGAAGAGTATTTTGTAACGTATACAGAATGGAAATAAAAAATATTTTGGTTATAGCCCCAAAGCGAACCAATGGTCCACTATAAGAAGAAACTAAAAAAATATGGTTTCTATACTTACTTACACTAAAACTATAGCCATGGACTTTATTTCAAATCAAAAGGTACCAAAATACTCTTGCTTGCTTTTTAGAATGGCTTTTCTTAATAAAATCTATAAATGTATGCCATGTAAGCTTGTCAAATTTATGAAACATAACAAACAAGCATTTTATTTTATTTTGGAAGTTAAATTCGTTGTAAAACTCATTTGCATGCTTTTATTTTATAAAAAATTCTGCAACAATGGTGTTTTTAAAATTAATCCACCCTGTCGTTTTTGTTTCGTCGTGTGGCGCCAGTGGCGATCGCTTGAAACAGCGCTATGCACAGGTCGGTCCAGGGTGCACTTATTACAGGTATCATAGGTTGGCACAAAATGGTGACGTTTCCGAAAAAAACAGTGACGGAGATATGGGTAATTAGTGAAGCTAATTTAGGAATAAAATTGTCCAGCCCTGTGCAAACCGAAGAGCCGCAATTATTCTTTATATATACCTATGTTTCGTATCTGCTACTGTTTCATGGTAATTATTTTTTTGAAATTTAATACCCATAAAACTATAAGAAAAATAAACCTGTATTTTAGGCAAAAGGAGGACCAAAATCGAATGCTCCGAAAACCTAACTGTATAGTGAATTGACTAAAGTAAAAATAATTTTACTTTCTACTTTCAACTCTGTTAAAAACATTCTCTTTAATTTGAGTCCTCTTTAAAAAAAAAAAAAAGAAAAAAAAATGAAATTACCGGGAAACCGTAACATAAATGAAAAAATATTAATAATATTTTTTGGGAGAAATGAAAGGGACCATTGGAAATTAATGCTGCACAGAGATTAACCACTCTTTTCTTAAATCAGCATCACTAATTATTACTCTTATCTCCGCCACTGTTCTTTTTCGAGCAGGTAGATACTTCCCAATTTTGTGTACCAATAATGAGTGGACCAGATTTGATTTGAATAGCTTTGTTAGTTTCAGAGATATTAAAAAATATATTTCTTTTTCTGCGAAATTTAACACCCTGTAACGTTCTTAGGAAGGCCCAAAGACATTAAGTTTATATGAAAAAGTGACATTATTTCCTATTCTTCCAAAGTTTGTCAGTTTAAAACTGCCTGTTGAAATTGTGACAAAAAAACACTATTTATATGTAGTTTTATATCACTGTATGGGATTATAAAAAAATGAATACAGGGTGAACTTTTCTTGAGAAGACCAAAAAGTTAATTGTGTTAAATCCGGCACAGGATTTTTTCATTCTTATTATACGTATATGCACATTAACATTTGATAGTGTAGTAAAGTCCTAACATATTATTAGATTCTTACAAGCCGTGCCCAATAGTTCTTGTCTGCGAAAGTGTACATCTATAAAAAAAAAGATAATTGATGGTTTTTGTTAGCCATTTCTGATTGATCTGAGCTAGTTCTATTCACACTAGCAGGATTCTCCTTTTCTTCCAGGAACTTGCATATAGAAACTTTGAGTAATACGCATATGATCCCTGAATGTTGATTTGCAAACTATTCAACTGTGTTGAGTGTTGGAATGCACTATCCACAGCCGTATCATTCGATTGAGAATAAAAATGTAAGCCTGGAGAGATCCAAAGTAATTTCTGTATTGATTGAGAAAAATTTTCAAAAATTAGTGACCTGGGTTCAGTTTTGTCGAGTTAGCTCTTTTGTAAGATCAACTGATTATTCAAACTACAGTTGGCGGGAAAATTAATGCTTTTAAATTTGCGGTTAATGTTAGGAAGGCAATATAAAGAAGTGCACGAATTCGTTGTGCAATTATGGATTTTTCTTGACTTAACAGCAAATTACAAGTGCTAACAAATTTTGGTAGGTTTAAATAAATAGGGTCTAATCCATTCATTACAAAGTGATCTCCATTTAAAGAATATATTATTCTAGTAGGTGGGTGGATCAGTACTGACTGCATATAAATTGCATTAAGGAATTTCCCTAATCCATTCCTTAAACTATAATTTCCATTTAAAGTTCATTTCCAAACTTTTTAACGAATTTCCAGAAATAATGCCTTCCCGAATATTGAAAATTCTTTTGTGTATTCTTCACTTTAAAATAGGGCACAATAAATTTGTTGAGTATCTTAAAACGTCCACTTAATGGTCCAAATACTATTTCAATTTCAGCAGGCTAAATTCCTGCGGTGGTTGTCGAAATGTTTGTTCTTTATTAGAAAACTGTCTTGTTTTATTTTAAAATTATTTAGGATAACAGCGAAAGTTATGTTGATATCGTCTAATTTTTCTTGAAAAACGAATGATTTGATCGCTTTGATTATTAGATTAATGATTTGGTAATTAGTTTATTCAAAGATTTTCGCTAGATATCAGGTGTGGGGTACCTAGATATACAGGGTTGTCAATAACTTGCTGCCATCCTATAGGGCGATATTGTACTTTATATTGATTTTTTCTTTTCGCGCATAAGGAGATATTATGTGCACTTAAAAGGGGACCTATTGTTTTTTTAGCAATAACAATAATAATTATGATTATTAGATGACTTGGCCGATTATGCTCAAATTTGGTACATACTAAATTATATAATAAACTAACTTATTATGGCCGTTGGTGGGCACCCCTGGCGGTCACATGACTTGCGTTTTTTTGACGTGCATTTTTTGCTCCAATAGCTTCCGAAATTTTCCCACGAGTACCTTTTGTCCAACTTAATTATGGATATGGAAAGAAACCCCACATTTTCCACTTTTCCACAATATTTACACTTACTACCTACATAACATGCAGAATATCTATTTTTTTAATTAGTAATAGGGGAGGGGGATAAAAACATTGATATCACGTCGTCTAAAAGTAATCTAAAAGTCATAATTTTTGTCTTGTTTTCAATTTTTACTGAATGATATGTTTCTTGGTGTCAGGTGTGGGGTCGTTTGTCATGCCTAAAGCCTCAATGACTACGTTTATCTCGTGACAACTCGATCGGATTGAAATGGATGCGATTGAGTTATGTCAATTTTTTTATAATTCTACGTTTAAATCATCAGTATTGAATCCTACTGTTTTCAATCCTCTCTAGGGGCATTAACTTATTCTACTTATTCCACAGTAGGTTGGCGCACATTCTGGCCAACTTCTGTTTGGAAATAGCGGCTTGACTTGTCAATCTGTAGGGTTTACGCCGTGTATTTGAGTCAGCGCCAGTGGATTCAAACCTCTCTCAATCGGATCGAACGCGTCGAGATAAACGTAGTCATAAAATTCGTCTAGCTAGAAAGCGCCCCGAATCCTCACATCACGTCCTCAGCAGATTTACGTGCTTTTCTACGTAGTGGATGACGGAAGGTGGCAGGGCCCGCGGCCTTTCCGCGTTCCGCAACTCTTGCGACAGCTCGTAGCCAAGCGGCAGGCCGGCGGCGAACAGCTTCTTGTGCTTCAGCATGCCCAGCCAGAGGTAGATCTGCAGCTTGCACGGAATTGACCATCCTCCCGGTCCAGCGCCGCGCTTGCCAGGAAGCTACGTAGAACAGAGAATTAAGATTAATTAGGGTACCCTGAACTGTAACATTTGTGATGTATAGTTATAGTACGAGAGCCGGCTTATATAGAATAAGATGTTATATAAAATGTATAGAGTATATTTCTTTACTTGAAGCCAGTAGGTTGCCTCAATTCATATGGGCCCGATCATTGTTATTTAAAGAAGTTGCGGCCAATTTTTAGGCAAATCTACTCTCATATGATTATAGAACAAAATAGGTACCCTCGGAAAGAAGGCCCATGGAGCAACCATAAAAAAGGCTCCCTGGGCCCTTTAGAAATCCGATAGGCGTATTTTCGGGGCCCCGAAAATCCTCCGCTGTTAAATACGGCGTGAAAGACGGGGGCTAGTCTGGACCTCGGGGATGCGAGTTGTGTGCGAAGTCCCGCTATACAGCCAGTGCCATATACCGCTTGATGCACAGGAAAAAATTTTAAACATATAGATATTTAAAGAAACTTTTCAGGTAAATTATTTCTCATTTTAGGGTTTTCGGCGAAAAAAAAAAACGACCAACACAGGTGGGACGCATCTTTTTTACGTGATTGGCAGGCATTTCCTGTCACCTAAAAGCCAAAGTCCGTAAACTGTCAGAAATTTTCCTTTTTCGCCGACCTACAGCTACGTTATTTCGGCTAGGGGCTCTGGGGTCGGAATTTTTAAAGCTTCCCTCAAGTCTTCAGGTGAGGTGCAGATGTTTCCGGTGCCCCCGAAAAATCAAAAAATGATAAAAAACACGCAATTTATAACAGCGGTTCCTCAAGATTTCCCGTCAATTTCGCTATAATTCTACAGCCGTCCCGTTTCTCGAAACTTGGAAATCGGGAGTTGGGAAATTTTGTTAAATATCGGATTTTCTAGGTTTCTTTCGGTACTGGAGGAAAGTACAAGACACAATTAAGAAATTTACCACCAAAAGAAGTAAATATGTTTTTGGGACGGGTTGTACCTATAAAAAAATTAAAAATTATCCTCAACTTCTTTAAATAACAATGATCGGGCCCATATTATCTGAGGCAACCCTCGCTTCAAGTAAAGAAATATACTCTCTACATTTTACATAACATCTTATTCTATAAGCTTGTGAGAGTTAAAATCATGTTGGATTCTTAGCTATGTGTGATATTGAGTTATGACAAAAATACAGCAAATGGGTGCATGATGCAATCACCGTTACCAAGGCGAATGCATATGCGCCTGCTGTCAGTCAGTGACACTCATTTTTTCTACGTATAAAATAAATACAGTACAAGCTGCTTGCAAGCACTTCCTTCGCTCGGCAACGGTAAATGCACCCAGGAATCACACCATAATGGTGTATTTTTTTATATTTTTCTTCTCAACAACCCTTTTTACTAACTTTAATGTAGGTAATAATAGAAAATGTTTCTTTATTGCTATTATTAAATACTTAAGTAAGTGCTACCTGTATATTTTTTAAACTTCATTGTTAGAGCATTTTTTCTGTTAATATTAATAAATTGCTATAATTGTCAGTAAAAAAAGTATATATTACAAAAAAAAATACAAAGTGGACAACAACGAAGATACTTCTCACAATATTTGTCTTTATTGAAAAGTATCAGCTCAGATAAATATCTAGTAAACATTTTTGAGTTGTCCAATAGAACATTATTGAAATGATCACACTGAAACTGGGTCAAACAATGTATAAAAAAAGTGGGTGTAATAAAATTATTTTCTTATAAATGAAGTGACATCTTTTAAAACCGAGGAAACTTTGACTTTTGCAAAGTTTTCGTATAATTTGAATGGATTTATAACTTTGTATTTCCTACAATCCCAAACAAACTTTATAATCCATTATATTTTACTCTCTCTTATATTTACTATAAAAACCCGGATATTTTCACTAGTTCTTTCCATTTTCCGTATGAAATATGTGTAAGATACATTATTTTCTTTGGCGAATTCATTTAACAGCCTTGTCTAGTTCAAAACGGCACGAAACACGGTCCACTGGAACAATTTTATTGCATTTGATAAGGAATGGCGTAACATAAATTCTGTAATGGTCAGAGTCAGCAAGTTTAAACCGAAAATTTATTATAGGAAATGAAATGAGAAACCGTAATTTATTTACTAAATTTTTAGGTAACCGTTTTGATTAGATGTATAAGATAATTTGATAACTATTGATAGTATTGTGTATGGTAGACTTTGATGTTGCATTTATTAAATTATAAAGATAGGCATGTATAATTGGACCCTCTGCTCCCATTCGTATCCTGTATATTATTGTACAAGGGTATCTTATAGTCGAATGCGATAAGAAATGGAGGACCACTAAGTAATTAATGAAGAGCCTTTACTGAAAGCAAAGGTGAAGGTGGGGACCAACCTTAAGGAACATGGTCTGGACTTTGCCGCAATCTCTGCCTCCCTCCTCGTCGACAATTGAATAGATGACGTCCCTAGCCGATATTCGCTGGTATGCTTGGCGTTTGCCGCCACTAATGATCCACAAGAAGATGTCGGGTAAGGAATGTTGAGGCTAAAAGAATAAATTAGTTTTAATTCACATGTTTTGTAAAAAGTTAAAATATAATTATTATTGTAGGTATCTTCTTATTTTGTAAACAACTTGTAGGGGGGATTAAATCGAAATTCAGTTTTTGTTTTTTTCGTTCATCTTTTTTCATTCATTTTTCTCTAAACAAATTGCTAACCAAATTGGGCCTCCTTTGATAATTATAGTACCTGAAGAATATTTTAAATCTACGACTGTAAAGAAATGGCCTCATTGTATGTCCGTTTTTAATTGGAAAATATACTAAGTACATTGTACACGGTTTTTTGCAACCGGTGCTGGAATTTTATTGTGCACAATATATTATTAACAACAGATCGAACTATTACAAAATAATAATGGATACTAAAATGCCTAGAGTGTAGAAGTTCTTGTAGCATAATTGCAAGACCGTAACTAAAACTTAATAAGCCCTAAATGCAGACGTTTTAAATTCCAGGTTCTATAAGGTAGTAAAATTAGCGGTTACGGAAAACGCCGCAACCTATTTTACAAGGACTAATTCTGTCGCTTCACCAGAAAGCTATTAAACTCTGCTAACGTGGTAAATGCGCACATTCAATCTGAATTCGCATTACCAACAAAAATGTTTTGCTAGAAGCTACAAGCGTTAATTCGTGCTGGAGACAATTTGCACCTTGATGAGCAAATGTTAACTTAGTTAAACTTAGTTTATAACTTAGTTATAAAAAAATTTATAGAAAGACAACACATAGAAGCTTTTGTTTTTTCACAACTTCTACAGGGAGATTCAGTTTTACACTAGGATACTTCAACAGGTGATATTTTGCACTGCCATGATCCCGAAAACGAGGCGGCTGTGGATAAAAAGTTGTACCATAAATCACTAATATTTTATGTTTTTTTGTCACCCGTTGAAGTGATCCAGTTTAACATTTTGCCGATTGTGCGATTTAGGAAAGCTCAGACCTTTACAAATTACAAAAATTTAATTTATCAAGCGGAGAAACATATATTTGTCTGAAACAGCTTATCGGGAATTGCGCGAACGCACATGTTGTTCTCCTTAATAAAGTGCAAATTTGTAATTGCATTCGAGGCCTGAGCTTTCCAAAATTGCACAATCAGCGAAATGTTAAACTAAAAATGATTATCCGCCTAAATATATTCATTTTCGGCATTTGAGCAACTCTGGATAGCTCAGTTCGCAAAATGTGTAAATCAGCTTAAACAGATTCCGAAATAAAACATATTTTTGGCAACCGGATTTGGCTTTGATCATATCGCGAACTGAGTATTTATTTCGGCATAAATGGGCGAATTCGGCATATGGGTCTAACATACACAATATAATATACAGATTCCATTTAGTTAATTTCTTGCATGATGTGGCAAGAATTGCACCCCTGATTCCACCTTTAAAAATTGGCTGGTTCATCTTTGAAAAGAAACTGGCTATTATAGTAAATTTCCCCGTAGACTTTACATGTAAGTCAAACGCGTTTGGCAATCGGTAAATACGGCCGCGTGCGCTGTTAGGCGTCCTCTTTCTTTTCTCGTGTAAGAGATATTGCTTAACGCTTTCTTTCGTTCTTTAATTTCACTACTAATCTCACCGACTGGACCAGGGCATATGAATCCAGGCACGAGCTGCGGGTAACTCCTGAGAGACGTTTGATAACTGTGGCGTGTAATAACTTTGTCGTGGAGATAAGAGGCTCTATGCACATAATCGGGAACTCCACATAAATAGCATCAACATCTCAACGCGAAGAAGTAGGTACCATCAAAATTTACTTGTCAGAAACACCCTATCGGAAATTGCGCGAACGTGCATGTCGTTCTCCTTAATAAAGTGCAATTTTGTAATTGCATTCGAGGCCTGAGCTTTCCTAAATTGCCCAATCAGCGAAATGTTAAACTAAAAATGATTATCCGCTAAAATAATAATAATAATAATTCTCACCCTCACAATACTCCAAACTAGGAGTACTCCAGAAGCAACCACAAGCTTGTGCGAGGGAGGGGGCAATTAATATTATTTTGTCTTCGTTGCCATTTTTGTGGCTAGGGCCGACTTTTTTCCCGATAGAACTAGGATAGCATTCGCTCAAGTACTTCGGAAAACCCTAGAAAACCGTAGTAATCCCAGTGAAATATATACATATATAAATATATATATCATTTGAGCAACTTCGGATAGCTCAGGTCGCGAAATGTGTAAATCAGCTTAAACAGATTCCGAAATAGAACATATTTTCGGCAACCGGTCATTTGGCTTTGGTCATATCGCGAACTTAGTATTTATTTCGGCAAATGGGCGAATTCCGCATATGGGTCTAACATACACAATATAATATACAGATTCCTTTTAGTTAATTTCTTGCATGATGTGGCAAGAATTGCACCCCTGATTCCACCTTTAAAAATTGGCTAGTTCCTCTTTGAAAACAAACTGGCTATTATAGTGAATTTTCCCGTAGACTGCCAGAGGCAGCCTTAATTTTCCCACTTTCGCGTGCGTTTCACCCGTTTAAAATTTCATCACCACTACCTGCCTCGGATGAAATGCCACCATCCGCCCCTTTGTACTTACGTCCTCAGTCAGAATTTTAAGTTTGTTCAAGTACGTCTGGGCTGTCTTGTAGCGTTCCTTGAACGAGCTCTTCGTCACTAATGCACGCAGGTTTCTCGCGGCGATGCCGGTGTGCTCCTGGAAAGAAGACATTGAATTTAAAAAAATCGGCGAGTTTTCTTTTCTGCAAGCAAGTGTTTAAAAATCGGTTGAAAAAAATTTATGGCCAAACAAGAAAGTGCAAAATTTTTAGAGTACAAACTTTTACAGCCATCAATAAACGATTTTGTATGAAAAAGCAAAGCTACAGTTGCAGCTATTTACACAGATCGAAGCACGTTACCCCCCCCCCCCCCCCAGCACAGACGCTGCAGGTGGGGTAACCGTCCCCTTGCCCGCGATTATTTTTAATTTTTTCAATTTTTCAAAATAATTTACTAGGCGCACTGCTGATTATGTAGTCATTTTGAATATTAACTACAATATTCTTTAAGAATTTCTGAAAAATTCGAACATTTTTTTATTATTATTATTTTATTTTTTTTTATTTTATTTTTTATTATTATTTTTTTATTATTTTTTTATAATTTATTGTTTGAACATATGACGTCTTTTGTTTAGTCAGAATTTGTCACAAAAACAGTTGACGGACCAGACTTTGTTAAAAAGCCCAAGACTCGAGATATAATAGCTTTGGGAGAGGGAAACTTGCCCTGTCCTATTCATTTATTCCGCTTGCACTGCAGCTTCCCGTGTGCATTATAATTATACTAAACAAACACTTCCGCCGGAATGCTCCGAATGCCTGAATCGTAATGGCAAAATTTAGCCAGCGCATTTGTGAGGAAATGAGAGTCTGAAGGGTCCGCTATTTTATACCCCTGCGCTAAAAGCGCCCCTTCCTTTTTCCTATCAAATGCGTGTTTGGAGGCTGTATATGGGAGCCTAAAAATGCTGATGGCTTTTTACTTTGATGCTGACGAATTTTGTGGATCCATAAATATTTAATTGAATTTCGGATTACTTATAGATATTTCCAAAGTAAATGTTGAAAGCATATGAATCTTTGGAGTGTGTTGCGAGTGAACCGAAATTTGGAGCCTTTCAACGTCTAATTGAATATTTAAAAATTAAATTTTTATGCTGTGCAACTATAATTTATTGGTTATGACATAGAAATAAGTGCAAAAATTTTAACCACGTATTTAACTTGTTACGTGCAAAAAGATATGGCCTTTCGACTGGGCTCAGTCAGAGAATGGAATGGGTTTTTTCAGAAATCAAAGAAAGAACTGAAAGGTTATTATATTTATTTAGGTCGCCAAAAATTACAAAAATCATTCGAACCATACACCAAGGATTCGAGTATACGAAACCTATAAAATTATATCCGAGCAAATACCACAAACATGGTTTATTAGGCTACATTGTTTAAATAAAAATACTTACGAGTCTCGAGATTGAGTAAGTCTGGAGTTTCTAATAAAATAAAAATACAGACAAGAATCCTCTATATTCCTTTAGCAGTAAACCTACATATAAAATAATGACTTTAAATTACAGGTGGCAGAACCATCAAATTAAAATAAACACACCCGGTGGAAGTAGGAAAAAGAGAGGACATCGCGCTTGTCTACCCTGCCGTGTATAGATTTTGTTACGTCGTTTTGAACGGCGGCCATTTTATATGTGGCAGACAAAGCGAGTACGTTGCGAGTTAATTTCGAGAATTTGTGAATTAAAAGAAACAGTGATTAAGGGGAAAATATACTCTTACGATGGTGAATTGTTCTGCGTTTGGTTGCAAAAGCAGAAGTGAAAAGCAAGAGCACGGAATTTCGTTTCACAGGTAAATATTTAACAAGCTACCTTTGAAAGAAGCCCAAAAACTTTATTTTTTCTCAATATAACTTCTTCAAATTCTTTCTACCTTTTAGTATGATAAAGTGCATTGTTTTGTTTGTAAATAGGACCAATATAATTATTATTTAACATCATATTTATTAAAAATTCCTTAATTGATTATTAGAGTTTCATAAAATATTGGCTGGTTTCCATGATGGGGGTGCATTATTTATTTTATTTGATTTGAAATGGCCACAAATAAATATATTTCAGCACTTGACACTAGATTCACATTTGGGAAATTATATGCAAATAAATACCAACATTTCAAATTACATGTAAGTCAAAATTAACTACCTTTTCATTTTTAACATTTTTGTGATATCCAGGCACGAGCTGCGGTTAACTCCTGAGAGACGTTTGCTAACTGTCTAGCGTGTAATAACTTTGTCGTGGATATGGCTCTATGTTACCATCCATGCACATAAATAGCATCAACATCTCAACGCGAAGAAGTAGGTACCTTCAAGTATCCAGAAGAATCTCAAGTAAACATAAACACTTTATTGATTTAATCCCTAACCGGGCCTTCGCCACGGAAACCAGACATGAAAAGGAATCCTCTCTAAGTTGCTAGGAACCACCCTGGTCAATGATCAACTATTCTGATAGACCGGAAGATAATGACAGATTAACAGGTGTTTTGGGGCACGTTTTGCCAATTTCAACGCAAGCGGTTGATTTGATCGTTATGAAACAAGAGTACCTCTTTGTTGCAGAATGAAAAGATGCACTAAAATGATGGATCTGCAGGACCAAAAAGATAACCTCAAAAAAGTCACGAGTAAAAGCACTACCCAAAAACAGCGCAAGTAGCGCCCTCTATGAAATACGTAGAAATTGACATTTTCAGCTTATTCTCCATCTCCAAAAACCCAGCAGTGCCAAGTTTTAGTTCAGCAGCTTGATTATTTCGGGAGATGTAGCCATAATTCAATTTCAAAAAATTAACTTTAACGCCCTGTATCTCTTAAACAAACAACACTTCTATAAGGCATATTAGTCTCAATTGACTTTTTTTTTATTTAGACAAACCCGTAAGTATACCAACTGACAAATTTTCAACCGAGAGGAAATCACTGAAAATAGTTTTTATTTTTTCATGTTCGTGTGAGCAGCTGATGTATAGTCCACCACCTTACAGCCAGCTGACGTTTTTTTCTTTTAATTATTATATTAACTATTATCTGACCAATTTTCAGCCGGGAAGAAATGATTGAAAAAAAAATTTTTTTTACGTGTTTGGGGGGTGTCATTGTCCAACCCACAACTGGTACCCCAGCTGACGTTCACGATGCTTCATAACACAACTGAATGAAGCATTTTACGAATTATCGGCCGAGAGGATTTTGGTCGAACAAATCTGTTACTGGCTCCCGGGCTATAAAGGATCAGTTAACTTTTCAGCCTCATTGCGGCATTGTTACCTATAACAACGCAATCTTTCAGTATAAATATTTTAGTCGCATTGAAGATTAATAATATTTTCTATTAGTACGAGAGCCGGCTGCATGATTTCAACTCTCGTAAGCTTATAGGATAAGATGTTGTGTAAAATGTAGACAGTATATTTCTTTACTTAAAGCGAGTAGGTTGCCTCAATTTATATGGGCCCGATCATTGTTATTTAAAGAAGTTGTGGTTAATTTTTACGCAAATCTACTCTCATAAACTTATAGAATAAAATAGGAAAGAAGGCCCATGGAGCAACAATAAAAAAATGGTCCCTTCTCCCTTTAGAAATCCGATAGGCGTATTTTCGGGGCCACGAAAATCCTCCGCTGTTAAATACGGCGCGAAAGACGGGGGCAAGTCTGGACCTCGGGGACGCGAGTTGTGTGCCAAGTCCCGCTATGCAGCCAGTGCCATATACCGCTTGATGCACAGGAAAAAAAATTTTCAAACGCGATTTTCGGGAGATCTGACGGTCCGGCGAGATGGCCGGAGAATGGGTTAACATATTTAAAGAGACTTTTTCAGGTAAATTATTTCTCGTTTTCGAGTTATTAAGGATTTTCGGAGAAAACAACGACCAACACAGGTGGGACGCATCTTTTTTACGTGATTGGCCGGCATTTCCCGTCACCTAAAAGCCAAAGTCCGTAAACTGTCAGAAATTTCTCTTTTTCGCCGACCTACAGCTACGTTATTTCGGCTAGGGGCTCTGGGGTCGGAATTTTTAAAGCTTCCCTCAAGTCTGCAGGTGAGGTGCAGATGTTTCCGGTGCCCCAGAAAAATCAAAAAATTATAAAAAAACACGCAATTTATAACAGCGGTTCCTCAAGATTTCCCGTCAATTTCGCTAATTCTACAGCCGTCCCGTTTCTCGAAACTTGGAAATCGGGAGTTGGGAAATTTTGTTAAATATCGGATTTTCGAGGTTTCTTTCGGTACTGGAGGAAAGTACAAGACACAATTAAGAAATTTACCACCTCCTTCGATTTTTAGAACGGCACTTTTCGAATTTATAAAAAAGACTTTTGCGAAAAGTACCTAGTAAATATGTTCGTGGGACGGGTTGTACCTAACAATTATCAACAACTTCTTTAAATAACAATGATCGGGCCCATATTATCTGAGGCAACCTACTCGCTTCAAGTAAAGAAATATACTCTCTACATTTTACATAAGATCTTATTCTATAAGCTTATGAGTTTATAAGAGTTGGAAACATGCGGCCGGCTCTTGGAATATATGTATGTAGATTGCAAGAGAGGCGCCAGCTTCGTTATTTCTCTCAGGTTGTGTCGTACCGCAACGTGCTCGTTCGATCTAGGTAGAGCGATATAAGAAGTAAAGCAAAGGCGCGCGCGGTGGGCTCATGAATAGGTGATTCTTTTTTAATTATTTTACCTAAGAAAACTTTTTTTTATTTTTTTACTTTGCTGCCTATGAAATCGTTTTAAATCAACAATGCTTCACATAAAATCCTATTAAACCCGTTGCATTATCGCTTTCCTCCCTTATGTTTTTCTTCACAACTAATTTCCTTCCGATGTTATCGGCGTTAGAAAGAAGGAAATGCAATTATTTACTTTCTTTTGTGTTCGTTCTACATCAGAAAAGCTAAATTAAGAATATATTATGCAAAATAGCACCCGGGGGCCTTTTCAGCTTAAATAAAAGAGTTATGAGGCATACCTCGGTAGCAGGGCCCTCTTTTATTAAATTCTCCGATGCTCATTCTTTCTAAACTCCTTTTATGTGAGCAAAAGGTATAATGAAGAGAGAGAATTTTTCATTGCACCAAAAACTTTAAATCAGGAGTTGCAGTTGCGATTATTTAAGCATATACCGAAATATTAAGAATTAACACTTACTATTTCCCGCTGACACAACTTTAGTCTTTCCTTGTCCAACTTCGTTTTCCCTGTACCAGGGCCGGTAACGGATGCCTTCGACAGCGTGACGTATTTCTGGCATCCGATGGAGAGGTCCTCCAGAACTTGTTTGAGTTGCGCCTCAACCTCCTGGTCGTCGGCTTCCAGCGCACAACTTACTTCCGTCAGACCATCTTCCTATTTAGACATCAACACCAAAATTGTGAAGATTTTTCTATACAGGGTGAGTTACGTAGGCCGCGGTGGTCTATATCTTCTACATTGTTAATGCTAGAAAAAAGAGTATGGACAAAACTTGTAGAGAAATATAAGTACTACATTCCGAAAATATTTTCCAATATACAGGGTAATCCAATAAGTAGTAGCGACCCAAAGTTATGTTTTTTTTTAAATGGAATACCCCGTACTCTGTTACATTTTTAGAAAGCCCTTAAAGAGTATGTTCTTTTTGGTGCGGGTATTAAGGGTCTATCTTTAAAGGTTAGGGAGTTATTTTAATTTTAAATGAAAAAGAGGCAACTTTTGGAAATGTAGGTATTACTCAAAAACCATATAAGAGTTTGGGCTATAACTTGAACTGGAGATTGCCTGTTACGCCTAGTTCACAATTTTTGACCGATATTGAGATACAGTTCTAAAGACCATACCGGGCGATTCACTTACGCAAATCCTAAGTTTACTCGCTAATTTTAAATGTAACAGCCTACATTTTATTACATGTTTGGAAAGCCCTTAAAGAGTAGATACTTTTTGGTATAGTATCTTCTAAAAATGTAACAAAATATGGGGTGTTCCATTTAAAAAACATAACTTTGGGTTGTCACTACTTATTGGATCACCCTGTATATTGGAAAATATTTTCGGAATGTCTCTACAAGTTTTGTCTATATTTTCTTCTAGCATTAACAATGTAGAAGATATAGACCACCGCGTCCTGCGTAACTCACCCCGTATAGTGTCCTCCAAGAAGTTCGCATCATATATCGATCTATTTTGAAATTTCACTTGGGGATTATATTTTGCTTTAAAACAGATGAAAAATTACCACTCCTGTGACTTTCGTTGCCAGTCAAAAATGACATTTTAACAGAAAAGTTGCTAGAAGTAAGCTTATTTGTTACAATATATTAAAAGTCTTACTTGCAAAAGATTTAATTTTTTTGCAATTATGTTTTATATTTACGAAATTTCTGAAAATGTTTTATACTTAAACTATTTATTTTATGACACTGGATTTATAATTTTACTTTTTATTGCTAAATATCGATAAGAATTATGTATGTCTCAATAGACATATGTTTGATGTAAAGTTCATGTACCATAAAACATTATTTTCATTAAATTAAACATTACACTGTGAAAACCTGCCGATATTATATTATGAAACTTTTGTTTAATTACATCCCAATTCCCAAAGAACGGAACCAAGTAAAATGGCTACACCGCACTCCTGGATTTTCTCTCTACATTAAGTCACTACAGAAATCTGGTGGCTCAGAAAATTTAACTCTACCTTTCTATATCTTTCATCTAGTTCATAAAAATAGCTTCAAATTGTAACATTGCAACTTCTTCTCGCACTTACGGTTGTATTGAACTAGAATAGGATGTTTTCATGGTTCTTGATTTAGGAACTCTTTCAAATTCTATAAACAGCAAAAATATACAGGGTGTCAAAGGTTTTTGATCAGAACTTTGACATTTTGTATAAAAACTCCCTCTCTTTTTGAAATTGAATTATGACAATAGCTCGCAAAATAACACTGCAGTGTTTTGGGGGATTTAGAAAAAGCTGAAAATGTCAATTTTTACATATCTCACACTTGCGCTGTTTTTGGAAGGTGCTTTTACTAGTAACTTTTTTGAGGTTATCTTTTTGGTCTTGCGGGTCCATCATTTTAGTGCATCTTTTTATTCTACAACAAAAAGGTACTCTTGAAATTGACAAAAGTGCCCCAAAACACCTGTTAAAACTCCAACATTTCGCAACTTTAAATTTTCACCTACAGCTTTCAAATGTTACATATCAACTGTTCCATTTAAAGAAAGAAAAAAGATCCCTCTGTGAGATATACGTAGAAATTGACAGCTTATTCTCCATCCCTAAAAACTCTGCAGTGCCAAATTTCAGTTCAGCAGATTGATTATTTTGGGAGACATTGCCACAATTTAATTTCAAAAGAAGAACTACTACGCCATGTATCTCAGAAATGAAGAACTTTAGGACCTATGTTTATGTGAGCAACCCACTTTATAATGAATTTTTCTAAAAAAGGGCAAACTCCTGATCAAAAGATCTGGGACTCCCTGTATAAATAAACTAATAAATCATAATCCCTTGTGAAATCGAAGAAAATGAAAATTGTTGTTGCGACTATTAGATATAAGAAATTAACTTTGATGATAAGTTAGCACCCACTAGTTTTTCTGCTATCCTCGCAATGATGTTGGAGTTGTACATACGCCGACGATAGTCACTCCACACGCTACGGATGTGCATACAGGGCTTGTTGTCCCAGTATGGCAGGAAGTAGTAAAGTTTGTCGTGTGTCATTGGCTTGGTCGGTGTTGTTGTACTCTGCCACGATGCACTATCCGAGCTGACACTCTCTGAAAGAGAATTTTAGCTTAAAAGTTCATAGGAGATCGATGTAGACAATGTAGATCCCGTAGGGACATAACAGTCATTAATATAATGGTTTATGTATAGTAGAGGCCCTGTATGACACGAAAAGTGACAGTTATTCGTTTTAACAGAGGTTGGACAACAGATTTTGGCAGATCTAGTAACATTGTTTTTATTATATTCTTATCTTGGCGGGTGCCAGTTTGTCAACAAACTGTCGACAAATTATTGAGCGTGCTCATTTTCTTTTGCAAAAAGAATGTTAAAAGTTAAAAATGACATCTTGTGTAATAAGAAACTGCAAGAATTCTGAGCAGGATGGATTTTTCTTAACACCCTTTCCAAAAAGCGCAGAAGAACGAGCACGCGAGCACGATGGTGCAAATGAAATACCCTAACATGAGAGTTGGAAATGATAGGAAAATTTGCGAGGTAAGTAGATACATAAGTATCTCTAGGTACTTTTTATTTTTTGTTTGATCACATACCTAAATTAATATTAAATATTAGTACCTATTTGTTTTCAATAAAAGTCATAAGGTTATACAAACCCCTTATTAGAATTCTTATGAAAATTTCCCAATGTTAAAGAGATAAAATTAAAATTTTTGCCTTCAAGGAGGTAAAACCTGTTAGGTATATTTACTGGACCGGGATAGGCATTTTTCGTTTCATGGAATAATAAAAATGTGAGTATATGTATATGGATATATTACATAAGTAATATTTTGTTACTGCGTAAAGGAAATTTTTCTGCTACAAAATTCTCATAACGAAGAAACGTATTCCAGAAAACTATACAGGATCTTCCACATCAAAACTTCCACCCCCATATTTTTTTGACCTATTTTGTTTTTTTTTAAATTTCCGTTGCTTCTCGAAAGGAGAAAACTAAAAAATACGAAAAAAGTTGTTTGCAATTAGAAAATTCTTCCTATCGTGAAAGAAGAAAGAGAGGAAAGAGAGTGTAATATTTAATTCGTAAATACTTGTTCTAATACATTTTTTCGAAACCTCCTATAGGAAAAAACGCCAAGAATAAATAGCAATAAAATACTTACAAAATCTTACTTCTAAGGATATTTTAGAATGTATAATAACTGTTAGAAAGAGACAGTTTTGAAGGAGCTTTATTGTACACCAAGACCAACAAAATCGGACAAAAAAGAAGTTAACACGGGTGGGAATTTTATATAAAGAACCCTTTTTGTGTAGTCAGTTAAATGTGTGAGCTTATATTCCATTACAAATTTCTTGCTGATAAAAAAATAGCATTTGATGGCAGCGTTTTATTATGTTTAGGTAGCTTAAATTTATAGTTCTTTAACTTTCACAGGTTCACTTCTCCGACATGGATTTTGAGTGTCAGGTTGTGCTGAAGAAAGGATCATCTCCTGCAACGTTTGATGAACGTGACTTTAGCAAGAAAGAACCATTATTAAATATTATTATATATAAATTTCTGAGAACTTGTACTAGTTTGATTTTAGATTTACTTACAATATATCTTTGAAAACAAAAATACTGTTGTCTTCTTTATTGAAATATAGATGATCTCTCTTGCATTAAAAAGTTATTAACTTTTATTTTGCAAAAAAAAGAATGAGAGACTAATATATCGATATTAAATACCTAGGTACTCATTTTTTTCTTCAGCCTAATTCCTATTATTAGTGGTTGATTCATATTACCAAAACAAACTTTCCAACTTTTTGTTCCATACAAATTTCAGTATTAATTGTCTTAAAATTATGATGGTAGGTATAAGAAGAGAGTTTGAAGAAACGAAACCATACAGTAAAACCATTTAGAAGACCTTTTTGATTTTTATTTTTAAGTGAAAGGAATAATAATTATTATTGCAGTTACGATTCCTATTGAAGAAATATTCGAAAGTTTGGTTAGTTGGTATGATAGAACCTTGTTTAATTTTATGTACCTACCTACCACCTTCCTACAAAAATTTAATAAATGTTTTTATCCTGATATCCTAAAATTCCTGTTTGTTTGGAACAAATTATATGTTTCTTCACTTTTCCATTCAAACTTCAATAATTATTTTTAGTGAAGTCTAAGTACTACCTACCCTATTGGTTTTATCTATATTTTTATACATTTAATTAAACTGTGCCCTCATCTACCTGCGCTTATGGCAGTTAACTGTCGTTAGCTTAACCTTAAAATCCAATTTTGATACATCATGCTGCCAGGGGAATGATAGAAAGAGCGAAAAAATATACGTCTGTTGCACAAAATGAATTTCATAGGGAAAATAAGACCCTCGCCAGAGAGAGAGAGATCCGATCGTTGTCCAACCTCTGTTAAAACGAATAACTGTCACTTTTTGTGTCATACAGGGAAAACGAATAACTGTCACTTTTTGTGTCATACAGGGCCTCTAATGTATAGAATATCGAACTAAGCATCACCAATTTATGTTTGCCAATTACAATAAGAATAATTATCGTCCTTATAATACTCCAAACTAGGGGAGCAATTACTACTATTTTGTCTTCGTTTCGTTGCCATTTGATGAAGCTATTAAGAAGCAATAACATGAATCCTCAATGTGTCCAGCGTTATTGGACATTAGCGGTGTTTTTCTATAAAGACACGTGTGTGCAGTCTGCTTCGACCTCGAGTCGAACCAAGGTCAAATATCAAAGGCAGAAAAGCATGAAGTCTAAATAGTGAGCAATGCTCCGAACATTCCCGAATTTCTTATTTACGGCTTTCCTGTGGTCTGCACTATCTAGACACAGTGAACCAAAGAAAAAGGATTATGGGAAAAGGTATCGATAATGTATAGGTAAACAATAAAAAGTGAGTTGACTATGGAAAGAGACATTCTTTTTATATAAGCAATTTGCTTTTAATTTAAAGACGTTGTCTTCATAAGAAAATAGGATACAAATCTCATCCACTTAACTTAAAAAACGCAAGATTTGTGTTTATCCATGTTTTTAGATACAGGATATTGAATCTACCTTAAACCTGGTACTGTTAACAAATTATAAAAACGTTAAAACTTGCTCAAACAAAATGTGTTTGTAGAAATCGACCGAGTGTAACTTAAAATGATATTGGTGTACAAATATTTACTATAAATTTATTTCATATATGTCCCCATTACAAAAAAGCAAATAGAAATAAAATCGCAGAGTGTGTGGGGTGTAGCATGGAGGCTGATGGAATGGATGGGCTGTCGAACCAGAACTTACGCTGTATATAAAATGCATTTTAAAGGATTTTTAAAAGACCATAGCGAGAAAATATTCTTCAGTGAAAAGATAAGTCATGTGACAAGTGTGAAATATGTTTTAGCGCAAAGAATTTTTCACCGACTAGAATATTTTATACTGCGTGTTTAAAAAGTCAGTGGACTAGTTATAATCGACCTTTTGACAATAACATATGGTGTATTAACCTTTACGTTGTGTTTGACGACAACCTTAAAAAACCTTAAAAGTGAAGAATTATGTTGCTTGTAGAATATGTATATTTTTTGAAAACTGCGTGACGCTTATGTCCTATATTCTTTTTGTGACGTCAATTAGAGTTCTTATGCTGTTTCAAGTGACTTTAGAAATACTATACGTAGGTACTAAACGAAGATATTCAAATAATTATAATAATAACAATAGTAATAATAATATTCTATATTCGAACTCAATATACAAGTGTTTAAGAAAACAAATTTCGAAACGGCGAATCTGTCTAAAAAGTTAATTTAAAACTTGTTCTTTATACAGGCTGTTAAAATTTACAAACGATATTTACTTTAAATTTGGTGATTGCCTGTAAAAAATGTCGCCCCTTTAACTCGTCAATTTCTGAGGTCAGAAAAAGGTATACGTTACATTTCCAGAATAAAGCAAAAGCAATTTAAGGAAAGGAAAATTAATAGGAAGAATGCAAAAAAGTAAACGAACATGTAACAAATCGAGAATATTGATCCTCTACGTCTGGCAGTTTGCCCGGGTAAGTGGTTTTACGCCAATAAATTGCTCTAACAAACAATTCTAAAGGATGCATCATTTGTCGCAATAAATCTTGTTTTATCTGGAAGAGCCACACTTTTATACTGTTCGGTGTGGGCCGTATTCATAAAATCCATGTCAAATTATTTTGTTTGCTTTTCCCTCCAGGCGAGATAAATAATTTTATTATTTTTAAAAATTCGACGTGGGACTATTATTGTATTGACTTCATTTATTTTCTTACGACTTTTCGATTAGTACAAATCTCGGATCGTTTTAGAAATATTAAATTTCATATTGAATCATTCAGAATCACATCACGTTCGAAGCAGCTAAGAACTCCTAAACTTATTTTCGCTTATGGCAATATATAACTACACTTTTTCGTGTAGGTATGTTGCGAGTTTCATTGGTCAGCAATATTGGGATCCAATTCAGTATTTAATCAAGTTTATTTAATATTATATGTAGGGCACAGGGTACAATGATAACATCCAAAATTACTCTTCGAAATAAACAGGGAAATAAGTTACTATAAACACCGAGGCCAACGATAAAGACAGGCCATGGCGCTAACGCATAATCGCGTAGTCACATGACTAACTTAGCCTTATTTAATAAAAGGCGTAAAAATTTGGCGAGTTTTCTTTCATCTATTACATTATTGGTTTTGTGCATCCAGGCTTTCTCTAATTGTTTTTTCAAAATTTTCAACCTGCCTCAGCTGTTTTGGGCTGAGAGTTAAACGGCACTGCACTCAAATATTTTGGCACATTCTCAATAATTGTTGGGGCAGCACCTTCCTTTAGCACATAAAACATTTGTCCACTTTCATTGTTTCACTTTCTTGAAAATGTGTTAGCCACACATACTTAAGGGTTTTTTTTTAGAAATTAAATCTCAGTTGGAATTTGACGAATCCATTTTTGGCGCCAATTTTCATCCCAAGGCATAGCAAATGTTGTTATAGTGACATTTTCTCACCTCAGTATACATTTTCTCACCTCAGTATACTGTAAATATTGACGAGGTCCCAGTTGATCGGCAGCGTGAAAGGCCGAATAGGAACCGTATCGGGGCGTGGGTAGGCAACGAAAATCCTCGAGTACGTTACAACACTGATTTATTTCGCACAATGGTGAATACAAAATACACAAACCCGAACGCGGTCAACGGGAACGGCTTCCAGCCACCCGGACCGTCTGAACTCGCGGATCTCCCGTAAGCAGTTCACCCGTCTGTGTCTCAGGCTCCACTGGCCATTCCGGGGGGAGAATTTCCCTTACAGCGCTCACGCGTCGGCGCGAGCGGCACCAATACTCCTGGACGGCACAGCTCCCACCCAGAGGCCATAATAACACCTGGACGGTTCCCCTCCGCCAGGACACACGCGCACTAGACGCAAACTTGTTTCTAAAATATAAACTAAGACGTTTAAAAACACTTTAAAGATTTAAAACTTCTCAAAACCCAAGCTGCCGCTTTCAGTTATGTGACAAATGACATGTAACGTCGGACTAAGATGGTCACGTGATTTTTGTGCGCCATGGCCTGTCTTTATTGTATGCCTTGTATAAACACAATGTGACGTGACGGGCGATAAGATTTCGAAATTAGGGAAGAAACATTTTTTACTTGGATGAAACTTGGTTAAACGAGGGACATACTGTTTCAAAAGTATGGAAAGTTTTCGGCAATCTTTTATGGAAGGATGGTCAAGAGGTATAGATATAAACCCTGCGTCTGGAAAAGGTCGTATTGGAACCGAAAATGGATTTTAAGATGGCGGTTTATTAGACTTTCAATCCAATTCTACTAAAGATGTTTTTGAAAAATATTTTCAGCAAATGATAAGCGGATACCAAATAATTCCATACTTGTAATGGATAATGCAAGTTATCATTCTAGACTAGTGGAGAAGCTTCCAACGAGTTCTTGGAGAAAAGCGAATATTATTGAATGGCTGAATGAGAAGCGCCTGTAATTTGAGAAAGGAATTGTCAAAAAAGAGCTTTTAAAAATAGCCAGGCCAGGCAGCATAGGTCAGTATCTAAGAAATATGTAGTCGACGAAATGGCAAAAGAACCTGGCATTGTGCGGCGAGTGCTGCCATACCATTGTGAGCTTAAGCCCATAGAGCTTACCTCACGGGCGTAGCCAGGATTTAGTTTTGGGGGGGGGTTTAGTTTGAGAAGTAAATAAAACAACAAAAATATACTTACATGAAATTTAATATCTATATATTCATCCGAAAAACTACGACATATTTATAAAGTTCTTAACTTTAAATGAAATGGATAAATTAATTTCGTTCCTCTGCGCTAAATCTAAAACCATTAAAGAAGAAATCTTCGGCTTTTTCTTTTAAATATATCCACTACTTCATCTGCATGAATTTCTGTTCCATAGTGAATGTTCATTAGAGCCAAACCATTAAGACTGTTTTCACTTGTAGTGTTTCGTAAATAGTTTTTCAGTCTCCTTAGGCTCGAGAAAGACCTTTCTGGGGTAGCAGTGGATACAGGAATGGTACCCAAGATTTGTAGTAATGTGTAAATATTAAGATAAAGGTTTTTATCGCACATATCTAGGCATTCCAAACTAGATTTCGGGGTAGGCAGTCTTCTTATCAGCATGCAAGGTAGCTGAAGCTTTGATAGCTAAATACAAATTTGTTTCTTTATTAGAAACCCCTTGACCTTGACTACACCACTTTTTCCAGTAGTCCATACCTTTAAGTTTATCACCCTTCCTTTTTTTCCCCTCCATTTTCGACAGTAATAATGATTCACGTATCTATCCTTAACAAGGTCATCGAATAACAGCGCACTAAAATTACTCACTTACACGGTACACTTAATTCTCTTCACTATTCGTTCACCACTTTTCACTTTTATTCGCTTCGAGTTCGCATGGAACAATCCTGCCGTAAGCGCGGTCACGCGCCGCGGCGCCGCTTATATAGCAGCCCAGTAGCCGTCCAGAAACTTCCACGAACTTCCACAAAGTTCCGCTCATTTCGACCGAGGGGCGTGGCGAATAATCGAGAAACAACGCAAAGTGTCCCTACAATACAAAATAGTTCGGCTGCAACTGCGTCTGCGTCTCGTCAAAAGATGGCGCTAGGCGCTACTATTACTACATATATTCAAACGTAATAATAATTTAACTCTTCACTCCTCGTATTTTTTCGGTATAATATTAGGTAATATTTTGCTTATTTCGGGGGGGGGGGGGGTTGAACCCCCGAAACCCCCCCCTTGGCTACGCCCGTGGCTTACCTATATAGGCCCAAATGAAAGGACATGTTGCAAAACATAACACTACTTATAACGGCAGCTGTGATACAGCATGTTATTGCGGAATGAAATAAAATGTGGAATCTTGATGAAATGATTGAAGACACTCTGGAAAGTGAGCCTCGTATTATTGCCTTAGAACATTACTACTTTCCTCAATTTCTTCTTAATATTTCAAATTGTAATTTTATTTTAATAAATAAAATTATCTATGTGAAACTTTACTGCCCACATTATTTTAAATATCAAATAGTTTGTTTTATTAGTGTTTCAAAATTTAATATTTTTGCAAAATTGTTCGGTCGGTTTTTGCAACAAGTAAAAACGATAATAAATGAATAAAAATTTTATTTTCGTTTCCTGACCTTTAACCCAAACAAACCATTTTGCAAGTAACTAACAGTGCTCTGCGATTTTACTTGCAACAAAATAATTACCCGACCCTCCGCCTATGGGCTTACAATTTCCTTTATTAGAATTTTACCTCCTATTGCGATTTTTAGATTACAGGGCGCGCCCAAGGAAGAAGGCAGGCAAATACATTGAACAAATAATGGCAAAGCCTTTTGTCGGACCCAGGCAGTCTCTAGACACACTCACCTAGTTCATCACTGTCCGAATCGTAGTGCTCGTGCTTGGCAGACTGGTTGTGGCCGTCTATGGCGTTTCCGGCATTGCCCATGCTGATCTCGAAGTACACGGGCTTCTCGCCGAGCTTTTTGTCCACCATCGCGGCGTCTAACACGCTCGCAAACAAGAAGAACTCCTCGTTCTTCGCGTACGAGGCTTCGTTCACCGGTGGACAGGACTCGATCTCGATCGCCGCCGGAGATAGGTCGACGTTGTCTGTGATCTCGGTCCGTATGGAGAGGAGGAGACGTGCACGATAAGATACGCCTGTAAAAGATGGAACAATTGGTAAAACCATAGAATGCATTCAAAACTGTTTCAGTTATTTCGAAAAAATAGTAGTTTGTACAACAGGCACTCCAACTTTGTTGAGTGCTCAATCATTGACAGATCCTACTAAACTACATTTCTTGCCTACGTAAGTTTATATGACTACAAAAAGTGAAATAGAAAACTGAACTATTTAAGATATATTTTCTGTGGTCTAAGTAATTTAATGGCTTTATTTATATTTACAGAAGCGAACACTTTTTGCGTTGACTGACTTATTAATAAAGACTGCTCACGGCTGTCATATTTGATAGTTCTCTGGCTCACCATGCGCTTCCCGGAGACAAAATGCAATGCAAAATACATCGTTGACCATAGGCGCCTTCTACCTACTTTCCAGGACATGAAACTATAGCCGTGAGAAGTTTTACATTAATACGTCAGTCAACGCTTTTTGTTTGTTGAACTATTTAAAATTTGACGTTGCCAACAGTTCGTGCTCATACAATGATAAACAAAAGTGGTTACCCTGCTTGCGGTAACTGTACACAAAAACCGTCAAAAACGCCACTTAGGTATTCGAAGTAAATATCGAAAACACTTCCCTTCCAATTTTTTATCAGTGTATCAATTTGTATGAACTTATAAAACATTTATTCTCTACCAATATTTTAAAAATTATTTTCTTTCAATTTTTTTAACAGATTCTACATACAGTGTGGTCATTTAAGTGTGCAATATATGGGATATTTTATAATTGCACAACGAAAATACAAATATTCCCAAAAGTCGGTGCATGTTCGATAATCATATTAGGCGCACTTAGAATGGTTGCAAGTCAAACAGCATACAGGGTAGGTCAAAAAATATAAAAATTGTACAAGCTTAAAGTACCCTTATTTCAGAAAATACAGCAAACTAATTATTAAGAAAAGTTGTCTAGAATTAAAAGTTACACCCAAATACAAAAACATGGCCTCCTAAGAAAAATAAATATATTTTTTTGAAAAACATTTATAATTTCCTAAAAAAATTGTTTTAATATTCACCCTAAACAATTACATAAATCAATCAAAATTATATCAATTTCGCATAATTTTGTTCGAATTCAAGCATATTTGTAACATTAACTTAGATTTGTATAATTTTTTAGGGTATCACAAATTCTTCTGAACAAGGTAAAACATTAGTAATGATAATGTGTATATTAAAAAACTCTCATTTAAGGTGCAAAATTTTTATTTTAAATGTTTATTAAGAAACTGGAAATTTATTGACGAAAAAATTTTTTTTTCTTAAGAGGCTATGTTTTGGTATTTAGGCATATCTTTTAATTCTAAACATCTTTTCTTAATAACCTTTTGCTGATTTTTTGAAATAAGGGTACTTTACTCCTGTGCAATTTTTATATTTTTTGGCCTACCCTGTATGCTATTTAACCTGCAAGTGCACCTAATATGATTATTGAACATGCATCAACATTCGGCAATGTCTGTATTTTAGTTGTGCAATTAATAAAAGAAAGTCCCATATGTTGCACACTTACATGACCACACTGTATACAAGGTCCTTTATTTTAAGGAAACTATTTTTGAAGGTTAAAGATTTGGGGCAAAGTTTATTTCATTTATGTAATTTATTAAAATAAGCTAATTTATTCATGAATATCGATAGTAGGTACACGTGCCAAGAGAAAAACATCAAAATAACTTTTAGAATAGTATAAGATCTTGGGGACTCTATTTAATTGTAAATTTCCCATTGCCTATACTGTTTTACCATTTTGTTCATGTTGAATAACAGTCATATTCAGAATATACCAAAATTACAGAGCAAAGAATTTAGAATTATTTTAAATTGCAAAAAAACTTACGAATGTAATTTTTATGCGTAAAAATCTAAATATTATGTTAAGCATTAATAAAAGTATACTGAGAAAGACGTTTATGTTTACAATAATTTTTTTCTGTAAAAAATTAAAATAAGTTCATCATGATAATTATTATGTAAGAGATAATCAAAATTTTTTACTTAGATAAATATAACATATCATTTGGCCAAAATCAACTGTTTTAGAGGATTAAAATTATTTGATGGAATACTGAGAGATATAAAAAATGCTGAAAAATAAAGACTACTCAAAATTCAAATTTGGATGTAGAAAATATACAGTGTGTCCCAAATTCGATGCTCACCATTGGGATCTCGGTAACTACAAGAGATAGCGAGTCGGTTAAATGGGGAAAGTTTTAGACAATTTTATGGTCAATCTGATGCCGCTGAGAAATCAAGGCTAACTGGGATCTTTTTCGAGTTATTACCAAAAAACCGAATTTTATCATTTTCGTTTTTCTTAAATATCTTAGAAACCGATGGTTTCTCAAAGACAGGACTTTGACATTATTAAGGCACTTTTGTCCAACCTTTTAAGCGGTAATGTCAGTTTCTTTAAAAAAGTTTTCATTTTCGAGATATGACTCACAACTTTTGATTTTCTTATGGACGCTCTCTTGGATTTTTACAAATTCGAAATGTACATGAAATTCTCTTTCCAATGATATGTCACACTAATGATTTTTTCGTTAGTTGTAACACTTAAAAGCGTTTTTTTGCCTAATACTAAGTAGGCCATGACAAGTCTGTCAAAACAAATGCAACAAACCAAACATTGAATCCAAATTTTTGTTGAGATCTGGATTCCTTAATACCATATGGGTTATTAACAGCCCAGTAATGGTGCTTATGTTTATTAAAAATGCCATTGTTATGAAATCTTGTTTCATCGGTCCAGCAAATGTTTAATGGAAAGTTATCGATAACTTCACACTGATTGTTAAACCAATGACAGAAATCAAGTCGGCGTTCAGTATTTCCCGGCCTTAACTTTTGCACTATCACGGGTTTATAGGGTTGATATTTTTTGTCTAGTATCTATGAATAGTCGTTTTCGGCAAAAGAGTTCTGCGACTTATCTCTCTAAATGAAATCGTCGGTGCTTCATTAAACTTTGTTCAATGTTTTCAACATCTATTGGCGCAATCGATTGGAACCATATTTCGGTCTGGGCACAACAAAACTCTCATGTTGTTCTAAATTCCTACTCAATCTAAGAAAAATTTAACGGTGAGGCTGCTGCCTTTCAGGGAATAATGTATGATAAACTCTTGTTGCCACTGTACTATTTCTATAGTTCTTTGTGTAACAATAATTGTACATATCGCTAGTACTAAACGGCATTTTTACACATATCTCAAAACACTGACGACGGCTTCATAACAATAACAACAACTGAGAGTTTCATTTGTTTTGACAGACTTGTCATGGCCTACTTAGTATTAGACAAAAAAAACGCTTTTAAGCGTTACAACTAACGAAAAAATCATTAGTGTGACATATCATTGCAAAGAGAATTTAATGTAGATTTCGAATTTGTAAAAATCCAAGATGGCGTCCATAAGAAAATCAAAAGTTGTGAGTCATATCTCGAAAATGAAAACTTTTTTAAAGAAACTGACATTACCGCTTAAAAGGTTGGACAAAAGTGCCTCAATAATGTCAAAGTCATGTCTTTGAGAAACCATCGGTTTCTAAGATATTTAAGAAAAACGAAAATGATAAAATTCGGTTTTTTGGTAATAACTCGAAAACGATCCCAGTTAGCCTTGATTTCTCAGCGGCATCAGATTGACCATAAAATTGTCTAAAACTTTCCCCATTTAACCGACTCTCTATCTCTTGTAGTTACCGAGATCCCAATGGTGAGCATCGAATTTGGGACACACTGTATACCGTTATCTACATTTTATATAATAATCATGTAATTAAAAATTGTAAATTTTACATAGGTAATGTATAATTAGTAGCCACTGTGCTAAATAAATCATCTTATTATTATTAAAGTAATAATTATTTCAGGAATTAAGTATTTCATAAGAAGTTTTAATTTTGACTTGACTCTAAAGATACGCGTTATATGTTGAAATATCCAAGATATTTACTAGAAATAGTTATTTATGTACCAAGGCACTGAAGTTCAACTTTTTATGACTCATGTGGAATTTAGTTGCCGAGGCCTCTGGCCGAGGCAAATAAACCACATGAGTCATAAAAAGAACTTCAGTGCCGAGGTACATATTATATATTTTTTTTCAAATCGGAAAAAAAAGTTTTATTAGGCAAGAAAATAAAAATAAGGGATCACCCGTCCATGAACCGACTGCGCGCGGCGTTGCTTGACTTTGACAATCGCTCTACCTAGGTCAGGTATAATGACGTACGGCGCCAGAAAAACCAAACTGCTGCTTGTTGTGCAGCCTCCATAATAAATCTATTGATATTCAAACCTACTAAAATATTGTATACTGATAGATTGCGCTGCTATAGGTAACAATTTCGCAATGTGTACGAATAGTTAAATGGGCCTTTATTGGCCGGCTTTTGAATATTTGGTCACTTTTGACGGGCGATGGCTCCGCGTCTGACGTTTGATGTTTACATCTCGCCAAGGCCTACTTATTGAAAAAAATCGTACAATAATGGATTACTTTAGTGCCGATTTCTGAGCTTTTAATGACGATTTTGGGACACTTTACTGCCGATTTCAAGAAATAGTTATTTATGTACCAAGGCACTGAAGTTCAACTTTTTATGACTCATGTGGAGTTTAGTTGCTGAGGCCTCTGGCCGAGGCAAATAAACCACATGAGTCATAAAAAGAACTTCAGTGCCGAGGTACATATTATATATTTTTTTGAAATCGGAAAAAAAATGTTTTATTAGCAAGACAATAATAATAAGGGATCACCCGTCCACGAACCGACTACGCGCGGCGTTGCTTGACTTTACCAATCGCTCTACCTAGGACAAGTATAATGACGTACGGCACCTTCTGACAGAAAAACCAAACTGCTGCTTCTTGTGCAGCCTACACAACAAATCCATTGATATTCAAATTTACTAAAATATGTATACTGAAGGATTGCGCTTCTATAGGAAACAGTTTCGAAATGTGTACGAAAAGTTAAATGAGCCTTTATCGGCCGGGTTTTGAATATTTGGTCACTTTTGACGGGCGATTTCTCCGCGTCTGACGTTTGATGTTTACATCTCGCCAAGGCCTACTTATTGAAACAATCGTACAATAATGGGCTACATTATTGTACGATTTCTGTGCTTTTAATGGCGATTTTGGGACATTTTAATGCCGATTTCAAGAAAAAGTTATTTTCATTGCAATTCTATCAGTATAACTATAACAATAACGGAATGTTTTACGGGTGGCCGCTATTCCTATTATTAGCAGCCTCCGTGGCGATGTTAGTACAAGCCCCGAAATAGGGGATGTGCTGACTGCAGCTGCAAATGTGCTGTTGGATCCTGCCTGGACTTCATTTGTTGCTTCCCAAATCATGCCTATCTTTTGATTTGGTTGATGTTACACCGTACTGACGATTGCCAAATAGCATGAAACACGTGTAGGCTGTTACTAGTTTTTTCTTTTTGTTAACTTTGAGTGTTTGCCCATTATCACCTTTTCTTGTAATTATTACATTTACACTCGGTAATCTTACATCCTTATTATCATTGTATCTTGGGTTATGAAGATTTCCACGCAGGTCGCTTTAGCAGCCTCCGTGGCGATGTTAGTACAAGCCCCAAAATAGGGGATGTGCTGACTGAAGCTGCAAATGTGCTGTTGGCTCCTGCCTGGACTTCATTTGTTGCTTCCCACATCATGCCTATCTTTTAAGTATTTTATTCCATTAAAGAGGAATAATTATCATATTTTCAGTATTTTCATGTCGTGAAGCAGGATTTTTCGTTAAAATAGCATATGGATAATAAGCTGTAAACACAATTCTAATATTGGATGTCGCCGGTTTTTGTAGACAAACTTGGAAATTATGTAGAATAAATCATTTTAGTAATATAATGCACTTCGGAAAATCATTTTTCATTTTTGTTTGGACCATTTTAGATATTTGCTAATTTTGGATTCGTTTTAAGCATTTTTTTCCACATGCCCCTATATTCTTTAACATCAAGACTGAAACACCCTGTATAGACAATCTCAAGTCTCTAAGTTAGATATCAACATTTTTAATTTATAGCATTGCCTGAGTAGTCCAAATTGAAATCAAATCGGTGATGATTTAAACGCGTTTAATGTTTACCCAATATATATTTTAAATTGTGGTACTAGATTTCATCGTCGATGGAAGAAGGAATGCAATGCACGTTAAAAACGATTTTATAAAAACGCTAGAGTGTACCAAATTTCAGTAAAATCAATCTAGAAATTCAGAAATACTTCATCGAATCTTCTTAATGTTTATAATACGCGTTGATGGCTCCTACCTTCACCTAATCCAGTGTTCAAACTGGAATGTTCATCTATGAGGCTGTAGTCCCTCGTTGATCCATAAAGGTGAATATAGGATGGACCAAAGGTTGGTAAAAACCCTGAAATCAAAACACGTATAAGGTTTTATTAAAATCAACGATAGTTACATAAAACTGAACTTGATTTTCAAAAACTAGACAAACAAGTGTGTTTTTTTAGTAGATTTAGACTTAGACGTTTGGGATAACTTTTGGGTGCATACTATCGTATACCTGAAGGTCTCACCCTTCTCTCCATCGTTTGAGATGGTCTTGAGGTCTATGAAGTGAGTTCCTATCACAGTTGGCTTGACGGGATCGTCATCTCTCAGCTGGATCTTGATGCGTTGGCAGAGAGGAGGAAACATTTCGGTAAAGATGAGCTGTTCGTTCCAAACGGGGGCGTAGCTATGTTTTTTCACACTCGTCTTGCCCTGGATAAAATAGGGAAAATTTAGCCAAACCAATGAGAGGGCATAAATAATTAACAATAACCGTTCCCAAGATAATATTCACACTTGTTCGTCCTCGAGTCGAGGGGCAAACGGTACACAAAATTTCCTCTTCTCCGGTTTTACCTGGTTATAAAGTTAAGTTAATTTTTTTTTGGAAAATGATATGGATCTGCGTCCCCTGTGAATGCTCTTGGGAACGTGTGGAAAACTGTCTATTTGACAGGTATAATAGTATATTCCTTAGACAAGGAAAGAGAGAGGAGGCCTAACAGCGCTCGCGGCCCTGTTACCGACTGCCACATCGCACGACAGGCCAGTCGTGTAGCATGAAACGCGTTCTTAGCCAATATCACAAAAATGTTAAAAATGAAAAGGTAGTTAATTTTGACTTACATGTAATTTGAAATATTGGTATTTATTTGCTGATAATTTCCAAAATGTAAAGCTAGTGTCAAGTGCTGAAATATATTTGAATCCATCAAAATAAAAATACCACAATCAATTAAGAAATTTTCAATAAAAACTTTGCTAAAAAAGTTATTATATGGAACCTATTTACAAACAAAACAATGAACTTTATCATACTAAAAGATAGAAGTAATTTTAAGAAGTTATATTGAGAAAAATAAAGTTTTAGGACTTCTTTCCAAGGTAGCTTGTTAAATATTTACCTGGTGAAACGAAATCCCGGACTCTTGCTTTTCACTTCTGCTTTTACAACCAAACCCTGAACAATTCACCATCGTAGGAGTATATTTTCCCCTTAATCCCTGTTACCTTTAATTCACAAGTCACGAAATTAACTCACAACGTACTCGCTTTGTCTGACACATATAAAATGGCCGCCGTTCACAACGACGTAACAAAATCTATATACGGCAGGGTAGACAAGCGCGGTGTCCTCTCTCTTTCCTTGTCTAAGGTATATTATGTACGTACCCTCCGGAAAAGTTTTCATTACTGTGTTTTTACATTATTCAATAGATTTTAGTTTTTTTATGCCACTTACACTGCAATTGCATATTAAATACAAAGGAGAAAATTTCTGAACCTTTTTTTATCCGCGGAGTATGAACGTAAAACACACCAGGATTTATAATTTAGATGTAGCGCATTTTGTATATTGCTGTTAAAATTCTCAGCACCAAATCCTAAGTTTAAGATAATGGAAAATATGTCCCAAATATTATAATCACCAACATATTATTGTGTCCTGAAGTAACAAAACTGAACACTATATTTTAATGGACTTCTCAGAATAAATTTTAATTTTAGGAGAAAATTATGACGGAGGAAACCTTAATAGCTCAATATCACAAAAAAAAAAACGATCTGCCGATCAAAAGCTTTCTTGACATTTTTGTAAGGAAATGTGCCTTTACTAAAACCATAGCACCACTTCGAGATATTGTACGACATACAGGCTTCTATTTTTAAACTTATACAATTCCATACAATTTTTATTTTTTGGAGATAATCGCCTAAACTTATTTTTGTTTGAAAGGCCTTCAAAAACCGCTTCTTTTGAGCGTTCTACCATTTTTAAAATGCAAATTCTGGGACGGTTACGAATTTTTTAAACCCCCGATTTTCACGATAAAAATTTGAAAAAAAAAATTAATGTTTAATTTTTTATTTTTCCAACCGTTAAAGATAGTCAAACGAAATTTCCCAAAATGCCAGTCACGGAGATATGGGTATCCACTAAATTCTTTTTATCAAGAAAAATACTAATATGGCCCTGAAGAGAATTTTCTTTTATGCACTTGAATACCTGTTTTATTCTAGTCAAAAAATTTCTCTCGTATTTTTTTTGTGTCTGCCACATTTACACCGTTGACTGACGTATTCGTATTAAGAAGACTTCTCACGGCTATAGCTTCATATTCTGAAAAGTAGATGGCGCCTATGGTCAACCATGTATTTTTCATTGTATTTTGTCTTTGACAGCCGTGAGCAGCCTTTATTAATATGTCAGTCAAGGGTTACACGGCAAATTTGATTTTCAAACATAAATCTTATTTGAAATGCGAGAAGAAAAATTATTTAGTTTGAAGAAACGACATCTTCACATTTATAATTGGCCAGAGGATATAAACTTTTTTTGTGATTATGTAATTTTATCGAAGATTTGACTGTCGGTTTTAAAAGTAAAAAATAGGTAGCAAAATTAGTTGTTCGTGGATGACATTATTGTATTAACTCTGGTATTTTAGTCAGTTCTTGTCAGTACTCGCCAAATCGAGATCTAAAATGTATTTTTTTTTCAAATGAAATAATTTAATTTTCTCGCAAAACTGTGGCATATACAAAAAAAATTTCAAAAGACTGATTTTGCTTAGAATAAAAAAGTTTTCCAAGTTCATAAAAGAAAATTCTGTAAACGATCGTATTAGTATTTTTCTTGATAAAACAAATGTAGTGTACCCCATATCTCCTAATCTGGCTATTTGCGGATATTATCACATTTTTGGGACACTTGATCAATGCATGCTCTGTGTACCAAATTTCGTTTTAATATCTTTAAGGATTGGAAAAATAAAAAATTAAACGTAAAATTTGTTGGGAATTTAAACACCCTGTATCTCGAAAACGAAATAGTCGTATTTCATGGTTTTCTATCACGATAAAAATAAATCACCCTGTATATAAATTAACCGATTATAAAAAATATCAAACTTAAATATTATGGCTGCACTCAGAGAATTTATGCGATTTCTAAAAGTATCAAATAACAACTTATTTACAAGCGTAAATTTTGCTGTTCCAGTCAATACCGAACAAAACGAAAATATCGCTAAAATAAACTCCTGGACAAAATTAACGCAACATCATAAATTTGCCACTTATTTGATGCTATTTTTTTTCTGCATTTATGATCCGATTTGAATGATTTTTTTTGCATTGTAGGTTGGTTCCTTGACAGTGTCATAGTTTTCGCTGTTTATGATAAAAAGTTCATTTTCGATTTATACCGGGTGTAATAAAAATGTTATGTTTTTTTCCGAAAATTCGTATCACCCTGTGGAGTATACTAGCAACCGAAACATATAGCAGTTGACATTAGACGGTAGGTCCATCTTTCTTCCACATTTTCTTTTTTGGTTTACTTCATTATCTCTGTTATTAAAGGAGATACACTGTTTTATAGCGTAACATGTTTTTATAGACTTTATTATTCAACACATTCGTTGTTAAATGTTTTCAAGTAGGCTATGGAACTTTTCTGACATTTCAAGCGATGTGTGTTGATATGTCTAGATGTTGTGTTTTGAAGTTACAATGGTCAAATAAAATTCGCCATACCGATAAAAACTGTTCGGAAACTGCTTATTAAACGTTCGTTTCATATGCCCAGTTGCCCGACGAGTATTTTAAACTTGAAAAATGAATCGACCAAAAAATTTATCGGCAGAAGAAGCAGTAAGAGCTTTAACTTTGGTGGATGAAGGCTATTCGATGTGTCATGTTGCTAATGTGATAGGAAGACACCGTTCGACTATAAGTAGTATGGTTGAACGATTTAACGAGACAGGATCTTACTCTCGAAGGTCAGGCCAAGGGCGAAAACGATGTACCGATCCAAGGGATGAGCGTTTTATTAGGTAAAGTGCTCTAAGAAACAGGAATATCACTAGTACTAGGCTAAAAAGTGAGCTTAGAACTGCTCGCCATCATACAATATCGTCTCGAACAATCAGAAGACGTTTAAATGAGGCTGGTTTAAACGACAGAATAGTCGGGCAACTGGGCATATGAAACGAACGTTTAATAAGCAGTTTTCGAACAGTTTTTATCAGTATGGCGAATTTTATTTGACCTTTGTAACTTTAAAACACAACATATGTTGACACATCGCTTGAAATGTCAGAAAAGTTCCATAGCCTACTTGAAAACATTCAACAAGGACTGTGTTGAATAATAAAGTCTATAAAAACATGTTATGAAGTAAACCAAAAAAGAAAATGTTGAAGAAAGATGTACCTACCGTCTAATGTCAACTGCTATATGTTTCGGTTGCTAGTATACCCCACAGGGTGATACGAATTTTCGGAAAAAAACATAACAATTTTGTTACACCCGGTATAAATCGAAAATGAACTTTTTATCATAAACAGCGAAAACTATGACATTGTCAAGGAACCAACCTACAATGCAAAAAAAATCATTCAAATCGGATCATAAATTCAGAAAAAAAATAGCATCAAATAAGTGGCAAATTTATGATGTTGCGTTAATTTTGTCCAGGAGTTTATATAGATATTTTTCTCACCGTGAGTCCAGCGAACGATACTTGAACGTAGGGGTCTACTAGATCACTGAGTTCACCAGTGAAGGCCTTCTTAACATTGGCCATGAGCGAGGAGTTCATTTTCGGTAAACCGTCAGCTCTGTAGATTCTGACTATGAAACGGGCCCTCTGCCGGTCAGTTGGGACACCATCCGGTAGAAGAAGATTCCTGAAAATGAGAAATTTGTTATGTATGTAACGATGAGATCATATTAATTAGTAAAGTAGTTTTTCTTGTTATAATTACTTAGGTATATTATACTGATACTTATAGTTACTGCTACCGATACCGATATATTTACTGTGACATAAACAAAACAGGCTTCCCTCCCCAAAAGTCCAATTTTAACTCTTATGTTTTTTAACATTTATATCAAGGTAGGTATATAGGTATAGCAGTTAATTCGTGGACACCTTATGTGTCTATTCTAAACCCAACAAATAAATGTGGGTATTATAAAAAGATGAAGCCGGATACGATGCGAGCAACGAGGTGACAGAACATGCTTTTATGTAGGCACTCAGGTATATCCGCCCATTTGCACACATGCGGACTACGTCTGGCTTTATAGGGTGACATTTCGGCAGACTTGATAATGCTAAGTGAAGTAGAAAGCTAGAGAATTTCATATATTTACAAATAGAGTTCATTCTCATTTTAAATAATAAAGGATAGAACAAAAATTGTTTTAGACAAAGAAAAAATACTGTGACAAATTAAAAATACCATAGGTATTATATTTATTTTATAAATAAGGATGCTTTTTTGTAAATAATAAGACTCTTGGGTTTCGACCATATAAAAACGTTATTTATTTATTTGTTAGTAGGTAGGTATAAGACGTACAGGGTGTTCACGAAATATTGGAGACCCCCCTTAACTTTATTATTTTTGACCAGAGGAAAAAGTGTTTTATCTGAAAGTTGTAGAAAAATTTCTCAGCTTTCCAACGCTGTTTTCAGAAAGAAAATCGAACATCGCGTTTTCAAGATAGAGACCCAAGTTATGTTTTTTTTTAATGGAACACCCTGTATATATTGAATTTTTAGATTCTACGCTTCATTCCGATTACAACGATATATATATTTAATATGTTTTATATAACTTTTGTCATAGAAAATTGCGTTTTAATACAGGATTACACAAAAACTAAGGTGGGCATGGAACTAGAACTAACACATTTCACATTTAAGAATGTTTTTGATTTGTTCCAAGAGAAAAAATCATAAAAACACAACAGAAAAGTATATAAATTTTACTACACAAACAAAATATAACAATAACAATATTTTTCATAAGAACTGTTCGAATAAAATTGTAATCCGTTCACTTGGAGGCATCAGCGATATCTCTTTTTCAAATTATTAATACTTGTTAATATTATATCTTGATTGTTATTTAAAAAATGTAACCGTTGTTACAAAGATCCGAATGAAAATATACAAGAACTGCAAGGAAAAATTGTCGAACGGATACATGTAGTAACCCACAATTGTTTTCAAAGCCTACTAAACGTTGAAGCGCCTTTTCTCTGTTTTTGCTAATAAAGTTGTTGTCTTGGTTAAAGTTCTTTTTATTACTAATTTCACAAAAATTGTTAATTTAGGACAATACCTACTGTAAATAAAGAATTCCAAATGAATAAATCCCATTTCTCAGCCTACTACGAAATTTTAATTTTTTCGAATTCACGCGCACCGCGACACAAAATTGCGTTTTCATGAAAACGGTTAAGGTTTTCGTATTTTTACAAGAGACATTTTTTGTTCAAAATCGAATGTAATTTAATATTCCGCTGTCTAAAATGCAGATTTTTCAACGACAAAAAAGTTTAAAACACTTTTGTTCGAAAGTAACGACGTAGCCAACGCCCTCTAGCGGCTAGAAGAAATTTGATAGAAAATTCATAATCGCCGTCCCAGAAAACATAAAAGTACAAATTTTCAACTCGATAGCATAAATGGAACCGAAAATACTAATTTTTTTCTGTTTTTAAAAGAAAACTTTGACGCCCTGTATGTCGAAAAGGAAGCGTTTTTGGACAAAATGTTATATGAAGAACCCCATTTATTTTTAAAAATACTACTCAAATTTTGAGTATGGCGGTTTAACTTCGACTCACCCTGTATACAAAGCGTTTTGATAGATGATGGATTTTACAATTTTTATAACCTCGAATGTAGGTAATGTAATAAAGATATTCTGTTTTAAATATTTAGTTGTGATGTTTTTGCGGTATTATAGCAGGAAATGAATAATTAGTTGTAGATTCTCATTTACCTGTTAAGTCACAAAAACATTCCTCTTGATTTAGAATGTACATTTACAAAAATCCACCCTTAATATTTAAAATTCAGCCTACCATAAAATATAACGTAATACTCAGAGGAATTTGGCCTCATTTAGCACCGATTCCATTTACTCTTCGAACACATGAACTCTAGTCCCCGCGGGGCACCCGAAACGCTGGACAATATTTTACTTTCTACTAAGTCAACAGATCGAATTATTTACCTCTGAGAACAAAAACCCATTCATGCCGGTAAAATTCGTTCTAACAAACTTTGAGAGGAAAGTTCCAGTGTGCCGAAAATACATCCGCATTGATTTTCGGTGCCAAAACCTGCAATCGACTTGGTTGAACTCCCCGAATTTTTTCAGGGCTGTTTTGTGCGTTGTTTGCGACGCCGCGGGGCAACGGAACGAGCGGTCCCAACCAATTGCGGAATTTTAAAGCGGGATGAATGTATTATGAAAGCTTTTTTGTTCGCGAACAAACCTGATGAAAAGCTGGTAAAACGAACTAATTCTACGTGATAGAAATAATTCAATAACACGTTAAAATAACAATAACACTGTGCCTTTTAGGCACTTGATGTGTTGTCCCATTCGCTTTCGCCGCGTGTAAGAATTTTCACATCGCGTAAAAGGCACTCGTTTCGTAACTTGTTATTTAAATAGCTATTTTCTCAACTATTCTGATTCAGTCTACAAATATGGTGTCAGGTGTGGGGTGCCACATTTATTTATTCCCACATTATGAAAATTGAAACTACTTTTTGAGTTATGAAAGTTACAGGTGCAGCTTCTCCATAAGGTCATTTAGTCAATGACCCACCTAATTTATTTCAACAAATTTTGAATGTTTAATATTGAACTATCTTTAAAAAATGCAATTACATTTTCATGCAAAAACTCCCCAATTTTTGCTAATGGAGCCAAGATTGCAATGTCTAATGTCTAATTCATTCCTAACCGCTGCCCGCCTGGCCGTATTTTAAATTGACCTCACGGGTTATTATGGCAATCCACAAGGATAAATGCATTGTAAGTGAGAAAGAGACACCAGCATACGCGCCCGCTCTGAAGCTGAAAAGAGACGAGTAGAGTCGCCGTCGTCGACGGCCGACCACTAATAATGCATGCATTTAGTTTAGACGGTCGCGCCGCGACGCGATAGTCGCGTCAGCCATAGTTTCGTGAAAATAAGCCCAAACGAACGGTTCGGCACGTGCTTTGTCGGTTCGGTTCAAGTTATTTACGTTTTTAAATTGTTTCGTCTTGTGTGCCGTTGTACGGATTTTCGAAATTTTCTTTTCTTGGCGATCTATTCAGATATTATTCCGTTTATAGACTGCGCAATCGTGTAGTGTTTATAGTTATCCAAATTTTACCAATGGCTTCCGCCTCTGTAGTGACTGCGCAAGAAATACTAAAATAAGCGACACATTGACTTATGAAAAACGTTTAGAAATAAAAGGAACCTCTTCTAGATTGAAAACAAACCACAAAAGACAGTGGGAAAGAAATGGACAGGTATTTTAAGCCAGTTTTTTTTTCATACTTTATTGTCATTGTTCCGTGGAGGACATAGACAGTGTCACATATTTTAAAATGTAGATTATCACTTATAATAAATAATAAAAAAACTTATATAAAAAACACAATAAAGTATAAAAGTGATGACAGAATTAAAAAAAATTAAAATGAAAATAGGCGAGCGGGCGACTTCCTATATACAAATATCTAAAAATTGTCATGTAGGAAGCACCTATATAAAAAGTGGACACGCAGAGTACACCGTTAGAATTCCGATAATGCGTATATTACTCTATCCCTATCCAATAAATATTTCTTAACTAGTAGTTTAAAATTAGAGATACTACCAACACCTTTTATTTCGTGGGGCAGTTTATTAAATATCTTTGCGGCCATATAGTAGGGCCCTTTTTCAAAGAAAGCATGTGCATGCCTCGGTGTCCTAAAATCTGACGCACCCCTAGTGGTTCTCGAACCGTATACCTCAACGTTACGTGTGAAAACATCAGGATTTTCTTTTGCAAATACAGCAAGTTTGTATATATAAAGAGATGGAATAGTAAGAATTTCCAGTTGCTTGTTGTTTGTACAACATTTCTGACTGGATTTGTGGATGCAATGTAAAAACGCGTTTTTTTATTGTTTTCCCTGTAGGTGCTTTATTTTGTACTGACGATTCATTATGCACTAAAACTGGCATTACTGACATAAAACATTTAAAAGAAAAAGTGGCAAAACATGCTTCTTCTACCATACATACTACTAATACATACTAATGCTCGCAATAATGCTATGAATTTGGGTAGCCTTGGACGCGTTGATATAAGAAATCAATTAAATAGTGCTTATTGTAAATCTATAAAAGACTATAATGATAAAGTAAGGCAAAATAAGTATATTTTTAGCAAAATTATTGAAAGTGTAAAATTCTGGGGTGCATTTGAACTCCAAACACCAATGATTTCTCGTAACTAAGTAGGTACATAGAAGGTGAGTTATCCTCGCAATTATCTCAATATTAGGTATTATTTTTCAGAATAATTCTTTAATGGATATTTCAAGGGATATATCTTTTAATTGCTCCATTGAAAAGCCAAAAACATAAAAAAATACATAAAAGTTAGTTTGTGTGTAGATATCACTCCGAAAAATTTTTTGAGTGCGGTCGTTAAGTGAGGAATAATGCGGGCCAGTGCCTGCGGCACTATCCACCACATTTTGACCCACCTCTACAATAACTCAAGTTAACGATTCTTGATTGGACAGAAGCCATATATGGATTATGTAGGAGTAACTAACAATTTCTGTTCTGTGCCATTTGACTTCCTCTTCCCCACAATTTTAGTGTGTGTGTGTGTGTGTGTGTGTGTGTGTGTGTGTGTGTGAGAGAGAGAGCGAGAGAGAGAGAGAGAGAGAAAGAGACTAGCTGATGACCCATATTATATTGTTATGATTGTACAATACCAGCAAAAGAAATTAAGGATCAATAGAAAATTGGTATCAGATGTGGGGTGGAGTATGTTTTCCTCATACAATTTTCTTTACTCCGATTAAATCAAGGCCTATAATTAATTCAGTAACATGGGGAATGTCTAAGAAAATCTAAAAATACAATTGGAAATAATTAAAAGGAAGAATAATAATTATGGATTTGATCCATTGTTTGGCTTCAAAACGTTATTGCCATATCGATTTGATGAAATATAAGACGCGGAGAATCAAAAGTTCTCCAAATTCCAGGGTGGAATTTTTCTTTGACCGTTTCATACAAAAATACAAAAAAAAAATATTTTTTTGTCGATATATCGAAAAATCGATATCCCAAAAACATCGTGACACCATGAATCGAAATTTTGGGGTCGATTTAACGGGGGAAAATTAAACGACCATAGAAAAGTTCCACCCTAGGATTTGGTGGAACTTTGATTTTATGCGTTTTTCGCTGAACACGAAAAAATATTTAGTTTTGACGATATATTCCAATGATATTTTAATACCAAAATTTTGAGGTTGATATTTTGCGAAAAAAGTGAAACAATAAAAAAAATTCCAACCTAGGTTTTGGTAGACCTCTGAATTTGTCCGTTTTTCGCTGAACACCGTGCACCTATTTAATCTAAAATATATCTGTTGCTATAATATGCTATTCATGACATGACATGTAATTAAATTTGAATTATGTTCATGTAATCTCTGATAGATACTACTGTTGCACTAACAATACCCTAAAGTACAAAATCTTAATATTATGAAACCAAAGGATATTTGTTGCTCCTAAGTATTGATTAAACTTGCAGAAAACAAAGTTCTGCTTTGTATTCTTACCTTCTTGTATCAGTAGCCTAGAAAAATGTCTTATATTTTACAATTGCATTAATTTTCTGGGAAAATATAAAACATGTTCGAATTCTGTGAATATTTTCAAACAAACCTGGAAATTTCGTTATATTGACTGACACTCGATTACCGACTCCTTTATGTTACACCAAACCGTCTGATGTAAACAAACTTCATTCATCGAAGCCTCAATGAATAAAAGTCACAAGTTCCATAAGAATTAGGAAATAGTATTTTAGGCAAAATGGGAAATGTAAGTAATGAAAAGTTATAAAGTTATAAAGTTCATTGTACCTCATAACCATTGAAATATAAAGTCCATTGAAGCACCATTGAAGAGATAATTTTGTACATCAATATAATGCAATAGTAAATAGTTGCGACAAGAAAATTTGAAACGGTGGTAGACAAATGAGGCACTGGGCACAATATGACATAAATCCACCGTAATAGAAGTAAGATTAAATATAGCTAATTATTATCCCCAGAGCTATACGGGCATTTTGATCATAATTATGGTTAATATTCTTGGAGGATACTTCGACTTACATGGCCGTTATGGTGATCTACGGCTTACAGTTAATGGAGAAGACTAATCAGATTACCGATACATGAACAGTGAACACGACATTATCTGGCTCGTTGCGAATTAATGTGATAACTTGGCTCCGATTATTGTCACACTTTAATTACAAATTTATATTAACAAGGTCTCACCAGATGTGTGACCCTATTTAAATAAAATAGGGTTTTACGTAAAGAAACTCGCTACGAATCAGTATTTCAAAATTTGCAAGTAAATATAAAACAACGCAAATTCATTTAGAGTTAATGAAAAATGCGCAGCTTTGGGCCAAATCTGTTGAAAATTTAAGAATGATTTTATTTTGCATATTTTAGAATTATCTGGAAAAAGTTATTTATGTACCAAGTCAGTAAAGCGATTCTTTATCGAACGAGTCTGAGATTATGAGCCGAGCGAGCGAGGCATACCAAATTTTATCGCCGACAGTAAAAAATTAAAATTAAAACCTGGAGATAGATATGTGTTATTTAACACAGTTTATTATGACAAAATAAACAACAGATAGAAAAATAATAGAAAATACAAAACAAAGCTACTTATTGTTCGTGAAAGTACAACCTGTTGTGTTGCATTGGGTATAAAAATTAATCCCTGAACCCAGAAGAGTATTAATTGAAACTGTCTGAGTATTGTTATCTAAGTTAATAATATTATGTAAGTCATTGGTAACAAAATTTTTGTTCGTTTGATCTTCACCTAAAATGGTCTTTGCTATTTTCGTTTTATTCGGCACAGATACTTCGACATATATGACCCTATAGCGTCACTTTTTCATCATCCGTGCCGTTTAATATTTTCTTTACTCCCGCCTGCGTTAGCGAAGAAAATGGCGGATGTTCTACGGAAGCAATATACCGTGTAGAGTGAAGGTTCTTGCAAATGAAGATAGTTTGTATGTATATATAAGAAATAAATTTTTTTAGTAATATTTGTGATTGGCAGAAGGTCTAGTTAACCATAAAAATAAATAATCGATTATGACGCTAAATTAAAGTAGGCTTTCAAATTTTGAAACTAAAGGGCTTTTATGCGCTTCATCGAATGTCGAATAGCTAATATTAGCTTATATTTTCAATTTAACGTAAGACTTAACAGGTAGGTAATGCCATAGCAATTATCCTAAAAATGAAATAATAAAATGTTGTAAATACTATAACAATACAATAAATGCTTAGTGAATACCACGCCTACTTTTCACAAAAAACAACACCGCACATTCTTCGCTATTTTTTAACCTTTTTAGCATCTGCATTTCAGCTGCTGCATATATTTCAAGTATTCTCATTTTTTAGTAATACACATTTTGCAGAGCTGTTGAGTAAACTCACCTGTTTAGGTAACCCCATTTACAAAATTCCAATAGGGATGTCATTACTAACGTCATAACGCTATGATTGCATATTTATTTTCACGGGTAACTAGATCTTATGTCAACCACAAAAAATAATATTAACAATATTTTTCTTAATTTTTTAAAGTAAATACAGAACAAACTGGCAAGTGTGACACTTCAAATTGAATGGGACATTTCGCTTTATAAAACACATAATTAGATATTTTTATAGATAATTTTATTTTCAAGCCCAAGAGAGTCCAAACTTTACGGTAATCCACACATCAAAACTTATGTTGATCCTTGCAGACAATTTTCATGTCAAAATTTTTGTCATATTTTGAAAAACAAACAAGTTACAGGAGTTTAAAAATTTAGAATTTTTCCGATTTCTGGCCATAGTTTACATAGATGCCCATGGACAAAAATTTTCAATATGAAAAAAGAAGGTCGCCTGGAAGGGCCATCGATCGCAGCTGCCACCGATTTTTACTGACAAAAAATAGCCGAGATATTTTGAGTGAGCCACTTATATAAGCTTATACAGTGTCCTCCAAAAAGTTCGCACCATAGGGGGAAAATTTTTAATTAACGTTTTAATTTGACAGTTGTTTTTATTTGAAAGTTAGGGAACTGTAAAATAAAAACAATTGTTTCTATTCTCTCCATGGCCTACTCATCAATAGCGATTAATGTGAAATTAAGCTTAAAGGTAATAATTATTTGTTCCATGAAAGTCAAGAATTTTGCTTAGATACGTAAAGTAGTTTGATGATATTATAATTTATTATTATTTTGGCATCAATTTAGAACTGGGAAACGTAATGTAATTAAATTTATACCCCAAATGCTAGAAGGTACATCAACTTTGCAACAAACGTAACAGAATTTTAAAGGGTAAATATCATTTTCTTTTGAAAAATACCTATTCTTATCGGTAATTAGTAATAAACAATTAATAGAATGATAAAGCTAGTGATATAAAATAGTTTTTACGAAGTTTGGAGTTTTTAAAATTTTCAGAAATTTCATAAATATTAAAAATTGGCAAAAAACTAAATATTTTAGTAGAGCGATCAAATTGGTACACTTACGTAAAATTGAAAAACAAACAACTTTTTCAAGTAAAACTTTTTGATATTTTAACAACTAAACCCATTTTTGGCAATAAATTTTTTTAAATGTCAATTTTGACAGATAACGAAAGTCACATGACCACGTTTGAGTGGGTCATTTTTCATCTTTTTTAAAGCAAAAGGTAATCCCAAAATTAAATTTCAAAATAAAACGTTAATTAAATATTTCTCCCATATGGTGCGAATTTTTTGGAGGACACTGTATAAGGCACCCTGTATTTGATGTGCCCCTCGGCAATGAAATTCCTTGAACTTCAGCAACTCGCAAATCAGAACCATCCAAACTTATCGCCTCGGCTAACAAACTTTATTGAACTTCCCCTCTACCTACTGTCAGTCTGTCAGTGAAAGGGAACATTAAAGCGTTGACTAACGCATTAATAAAGACTGCTCACGGCTGTCATGTTTGACAGTTCTCTGGCTCACCATGCGCTTCCCGGAGACAAAATACAATGCAAAATACATTGTTGACCATAGGCGCCATCTACTTTTCAGAATATGAAGCTATAGCCGTGAGAAGTCTTATTAATACGTCAGTCAACGATTAAAGTTTTGCAAATTACTAAAATACTCCTAGAAATCATGTTGAAGCTCTATAGGGAAACACTAAAATAAAGCCTCAAAACAAATCTCATGTTTTAGAAAACTGTAAGTAGTAAATATACCCAAACTTCCAATTCAACTCTTATATTACTGAGTATAATCTACTAAGTAATATGCGAGTTAAAAACAGCGTAAATATATTGCTTGAAAGCTAATAAAATTAACTTTACAGGCATTTGCGTTACATTATAATGATGCCAAGGCAAACTAGTTCTCGCTTAGGTGATTAATGTAGGTACTGCAAATTTTGACAATCCAAAACTGATTTCAGTTTACCCATTTTACATTAATGTGCACACTTCGTCACTGTCAATTTTAATTTAAGCTCCAACATTGGGATTAATTGTTCTGGTTGAAAACTTTAAATTGACATGGAAAATGAATCGATTTGGCAGAACAAAGTCACAAACAATTTGTACCGTTTTCGCAATTTGGACCGGAAATCGACTTCGTGTTCACATGCGGGCCATAAAAGCATTTTCGAAACTCTTAATTTTTAGAACTAGAAACGCAGAGATAAACTGAAACCTTTGAAAAAAGAAAATACCAACAGGCTGTCCGGAAATTATGCGCAAATACTTCAGGGGGTGATTCTATGCACGAAAAAAAAGGTACAATTTCATGTGACATTTTGCCGAAATCTCGATATTAGCGGAGTTATACGTGGAGTCAACGTAGACGAAAAATGGTTTAGGAATTAGTTAGGGAAGTCATGGATTTGAATAAAACCTTTTGAAACACCTTCAAACATACTTTTATTTAAAAGTCCGCAGGTTGAAAAAGTGCGGTTTTTATTTAAATAAAAAAATCAAAAAATCGATTTTTCACCGAAATTTCTCAAAAATCGTCTACAATTAATTGTAGAATCATTATTTTTCAATGAAAATGTATATTTTTATGTTTTTTGAGATGCTGATTATGAATATGAAGTAAAAAAATGAAAAATAAAATGACGCCTAGTAAAAATGAAGTTGATTGCAAGAATAATCGAATTTTAAATTTTTAATTTTTTTTTCCGAGATAATTTCATATCAATACGACAGGTAAGGTAAGTCAATTAGAAATACGTTTAAGGGAATAAAAAGTTAAAATCTAGCTATTTACGAAAAGCTCAAGCAGATTTTTATTTCTGTATTTCATGGCATGCTTGACCACGAAAATCTTTGAAAACAAATACCTACCTTCTTCTTTCAAATAACATGTTAATATTTATTCTTTTGGCGATAACTCCGAAACTAATGAAGATATCACAACACCAAAGTATTTTTTGTTGTAAATGTAATCTACTTTTCGATTATAACAGAATAAATGTCATTGAATTTAAAATTTCGGAGAAAATTGTAATAAAAGGGAAATTTTTCGAATTGCGCCCTCTAGCGGTGACCACGAAATTCGAAATGATCTTACTGGACAATCATTTGATAGAAGAAGGAAATCTCTCTTCAACAAGCCCAAATTCAACCAATTCGGTTAAACCAAACCGGAGTTAGAAGCATTTTTTCAAGTCAATGTTTATCCGCCCGTCTCACCTCTATTTAAAGAGCAAAAAATCAGTATTTACTGAAGAGTGCAATAAAATTATTTTTGATATTTATTAGATATTTTTTTGAGAAAACTCATTTTTCAAATTTACTGTTGCGAATACGCCCCCTAGCAGCCGACCTACAAACTTAAATATAATTTCCAGCGATTTTTCGTGACCATATTACTTAAGAAGATTTTTCCCCAAAGCTCCAGGACTATTAATTCCTGAGATATGGTACCTCTTCACCCTTAATAAAACACCCTGTATATAGCTTGGATTTTCGGGGGATATATATATATATAAGCTGTGCCATTCGTCCCCACGTCAATACAAGCTGTGCTCCAAGGGAACAGAATGACATCTGCCGACTACCTGTCGACTAACACGCCTCACAAACATACACACATACACACATACAAACGCATGTTCTCAGTGGATCGAAAATGGGTACTATAGTAGTATACAAACATGTATGAAGTATTTACGAGAAAGAAAGTGGAAATTATTATATTTGTTATTGAATTCGTATTATTGTATGAAAGCTGAGAACACATGAAGAGAGTTTTTTCCAAAAGCTGATAATCACGAGCGGAAATTATGTAGAAAAAATATTTAGTTTAAAACGTGTATTTTCACTTAGGATTGGTCTCATCCCAGTAAGAAACCTCCTTCAGCTTGATTCTTGGATTTAAAAATAAGAAAAATTGAGTTCTGCGTTTTGGGGCATTAATTATAACGCGGTTTACTGCAAAAATAAACGAGAAAAAAGAGAAATACATTAAAATAACTTATGCTATCAAAAAGCAAACGTTTTAAGCTTCAAAAAAGTCACCTATTGAGTTTCAATATATAATTTCATGCGGATATTATGAGCGTTTGAAATAAATATTAAATATACGATAGCAAGAATTTATGAAAAATCTCTATGTTCAAAGTGAAAAAAAAAACAAACAAACGAGGTTTGCTATCGTAATCTTATATTGGTTATTCAAAACTACATACATTTAGTTGAAACATTCTGTAATATTGCTCAAAAATATTACAAATTGACCATGTAACGTCAATTATTGTAAAAATGCATGAAATTTTGATCAATGTCAACTTTACAATAATATGACAGGCGTATCCCTTCATGGAAATTAATGCTACAAGATTTTTTTAATTGCTTTACGGTGTCACTTTCCAATAAACTTTGTTTCATATGAATTAGTTGTGTGTGTAAAAAGTTATTACTGTTTAACTGTCTCGCGCCCCACGCGCCCCTTTCAATTTCGGCTGTCTCTTAAATACGAGGAAGCATGAAAACGTATGATCTTAAAAAAATTCTCATTCATTACTTAATAATTATTTTACAAAAAATATGTAAATACATTTTTTTTGACATATGGCCTGCCCTTTCGAATGGTCTTACTTAAATTCTATAAAAACGCTTATTAAATACGTTATTAACAAAAAACCTATATTTTTGACAGTTATTGTCAAATAAAAAAAATCGCACACTATTTTGCGCTGCGGACTCTTCGGATTTTGTTTCAAGACACCAGAACGAACACATTCCAACAAAATCTAAAACTCCCGGACTTTCTTCGAACTTATTTTCCTGGTTGACTCCACTAGTAATCTCAAAGTCAATCTTTCTGCAATAATATTTTGCCATAACTTGTTTTGTAGGTCACCGATTTTCTTCTAATTTGGTAAACTTTTTACTTGTGTCGAGCTGTACTAGGGTAGATCTGAGGACCCTAAAGGCATAAATGACCTACTATGGGCCGCCAATTTGATCAAAATTTGTTTGTCTTTCATTATTTCGGAAAACAATTAACCAGTAAAAAATCTTAGAAAAAGGCTCTCTTGTCATATGTCGATAAATTCCACCGTTTTTGCATAAAACTGCATTGAAGTTAGGACGGTATTTCGTCCAGGGATGTCTATCCCGATTCCTAACAAAGTAATCAATGGAAACAAATAAACGTCTTAGCATTATTAATTATTAGGTGCTGTTAGTAACTGTCAAGTTATGGTTAGGAAAAATGATGATAAGAATCACAATAACAGTTAACTAAGAATAACACAGTTCTTTAAGAACAAAAAACAAATAAATAAATTACAATTAATTTGTATTAACACAACCAAAAGAAAGAACATAGTGATTACCATACCATTACTCAAAACATTAGGTATTTACAACAGATTTTAAAGTGCTGACTTGCCATTTCAATGTACAAATCAAGCCTTTTTAAAAACGAGCGGCACAGCCATATAATAACTTCACAGAAGTCTTTCTAAATTCTTTGACATTATTTTTACAGGTGCTCGGTATAGCAGATATTCTCTTACTTGAAGAGAAAACTGGGACGGTGCGCCATCTTATAAAAGCCACATTAATTGTTTTATTAGTAATGGTACATCTGCTAAAAGAAGAGGAAATTCAGATCTTAAAAAATGTAAATAAATTTCACCACTAAGTCGGCTTGGAAAAAAATTAGGTCCAATAAAATATACTCCTACAAAGCCTGCCCACTAGCACAGAATAAATAGCTTCACAACAGAAGCGTCCATAAAGACATGTGTCAAAAATAAGCGAGCCTCCATTTCAATTTACAGAAAAATATCCAATACCTTATACATAAATTTGGTCCTAATACAATCTCTTTGCAATGTGGATTAATGTGAAATCAAATAAAACGCACAATGTTTATCACTTTAGAAGATATTTCGCGTCAAAGCGAGCATACTTTTGACACATGTCTTTATGGACGCTTCTGTTGTGGAGCTATTTATTCTGTGCCACCTACGTGTTTACTGCAAATTTGTCTTGAAAAGCGCGTTCATTATTTACATTTCGTCTGGCTTTTATGTATATTTATTGGACATTCATGTCCAAATCCAGCTTCGTCAGTGAATAGGATGTTGGGTAAAAAAAACTTCATCGGCATTTTGCAGATTTCTAATGCGAATACACATATTATAAACGCACTTAAGAGTCTGTTGGTAGTGAGGCCCGAACTTTCTGGTAGTGGTAAGAATGAAGCTGTTGTTCACGTACACAGCTTTTAAGCATGTCTTCTTGTGCCGTGATAATTCTTACGCTTGTGTTGGGATTATTTTCAATTGCGTTTAAAATACGTACTTCTGCCATACACCTTCTTCTTAGGCGCCAAACATTACGTCCACTTTTAAATGCACAAAATTCGCCCAATTGAAAGTGAAGCATACTGAATATTCTGGATTCGTCTGTTTGGAAATGCCTCGCTCCTGATAATTGTATCATCTTGCCTGTACTATATTTCCACGTGCTACATCATTATTGTATATGACGCATTTATTTGAATAATACTTATTAGTATTGTTGTTAATTTTTAATTAAAAACGTTAAGAAATTACTATTTTGTTATGAAAATTATTGTAATTGTTGTTAAGAGCACTTAATAATTAATAATAGCAAGACGTTTATTTGTTTCCAATACCCACTTTGTTAGGAATCGGGAATACTTGATGAAATAGCAGTTTTATGCAAAAATGGTTGAGTAAAATTTTTTACTGATATTGAACTTGGCACTATTAGTTTTCTGAAATGTTAAAAGACAAAACAATTCTGATCAAATCTGTGGCCTATAGTGGGTCATTTAGGCCTTTTAGGACATCAGATATTGAACTTTCAGAGCAAGTCGTATAATTTATGATTGTAGTTTGTGGACTTGTTCAAACTTTCACATTTTGATTGTTGAATAACTTTTATATATTTTTTCTACTTACGCTTCGATGTCATCTTCGTCCTTCTCGCTCTTAGGTGGCACCTTCACGGTGTCCCCCTTGCCGATGACGCTGATGTCGCATTTGAGGTAACCCTTGGGGCCACCCGCGATGTCGTCGGGGTCAGTCAGTAGCGCCCATTTGTGGTAAAACTGGTGATCTAAATACAGAAATATTATGTGGGTATTATGAGAAACGTTCTTATACAAGTAACGGAGTTGCATGCAGTAGTTACAGACTTCCGTGGAAAAACGTTTTCTTTTGTGTCATTTCCTTAGTCCCTAAGGTGAAATATAAGGTAGTCTCTCTCATATAGGATTGACATGGAACAGTGGGATACACAATGATTGTGTGGCTACTTATTTTATTAAATTTTCAAAATGAGCTCCATTAGTCGCTAGACAGTAGTACAATCTCTGTTCACATTCCGCTCTTACTTTAACAAATGTGTCGCGAGAAATACGTTGACATTCTTCTGTTATTTTGTTCTTCAGATCCTCAATTTTTGTGAGAGGGGTTTTATACACGTTTGTTTTATTTCCCCATGTCAATGCTGTTGAAAATCTAGGGTAAAAAGTAATTTATTTTAAATTATGAAAAAACCATTTTTTACCCATAACTTCTTCAAACATTATCGGATTTCAAAAAATAAAAATGAGTTGTATTCGCAATAACATCAGCTTTAAAATGATGTATCACAAAGGGGGTATTCCCATTTAAAATTTTAAAGTTAGGGGTGGTGGGGGTTACAGGGGTGAATTTGTCAACATGACCTGTACGTCAAAGAAGTTCCCCCTCCCAACAAAAATTGACGGGTCCCGGCGATTTCTGATTTTTTTCGTAGTTTTAAAAATATTAAGGGTGGACTGTTTTCAAATGAACACAGTGTATTTACTTACTTGATGAACAAACGTGTTCATTAGTTAGTCGCAAAACAAAGGTGGAGATACAAAGTGGAGGTTTGATTGAAACTCCCACTTTTTGTCTATTTTTGGTTTACAAAATGAACAAAAGGTTCCCTTAATGTTTGTCCTGTTTAGAAAATTAATTATGTATAAATTACGTATACTTTTTAATAACCAAGGTACTGATTTTTATACACTGTTGGAAAGCTTTTCATTAAATCAACGAAATTGCACATTTCATTTCAATTTGTTAAAAAAGGAAATCAGAGTAGGAGACTAAATTTTATTACCGTAGTAAAGCGCTAGAGAAGACAAAAAGAAACAAGATGTTTCCACGGAGAAGTCAAACATAGCGTGAAGGACTAAAAAATGTTTTTAAAATTTACTACGGTGCAGTGACAAAAAAGGCGGTGAATAGTGTATTAATCAAGATACCAAAAAGCTGCGCAGCGCATTAAGCACAAACTACAAAGACGTGAGAGACCAGTGCAGGAACGAGAAGTAGTAGTTACCTATACATCAAAAATTGATGACTACCTACCTATACAATATCTCTGCTATTTTTTGACAGAAAAAATCGGTAGCGAGTGCGATCGATAGCCCTTCCGGGTGGCCTTCTTTTGTCATAATGAAAGTTGCTGTCCATGATGACATTAAAATTAAAATTAAAAAAAAAATCGCTGTTACTTTTTTATTTCTAGAGGTACACACAAACGTTTAACATACAAATTATTTGCAAGAACTGTCACAGTCCAAATATTAAATCAGTTTTTAAATATTCGATATGACTAAATTTGAGCTCTCTTGAGATCATGTGTCATACTTGCCAGTTTGTTCGGTATTTCTATAAAAATTTGAGAATAATTATTGGTAAAATTTATGACATAAGCTTAGTTACCCATGGAAATAAGTAATCAATTAATTTTGATGTTAAATTAAAGTAGACATAGTAGTAGTAGAAATTTGAAAAAGATGATCGCACCCGCCACTAGTGTTTCACAAGACAAGATTTCTTGTCTTGCTAGGCCTATTCTTGTCTTATCTTGCAAAGCAAGAAATTAAATTAATTCTTGTCTTGCCCAACTCTTGCTGGAAAAAATCTTGTCTTTGCAGCAAGACTTCTTGCAACTTCTTGTTCTTGCATTTTTTGTTTAGTGACGTCATGGCAGCAAGACTCTTGATAGCAAGACTCTTGCAAAAAAAATTTTACTGCTGAGGATGAACCCCTAGCGGTTCGAAACATGTACAGTTTTAATTAAAAACTACTAGTGGAGTTTTGACTGAGTTAATTTGCTTTCTTTAATCTTGCATTATTTATTAATGTGGATAACACCAACGATGTTATTTTGTTATTTGTATATATTTTTTTAAATTTTAATAATAATTTTGTTTTAATGTTTTCATGATTTTCAATTCTAAATACGATTTTCCGTTCTGTTAAAGTTACTTTGATATCTGTGGCTTTTGATATGTGTGGAGAAAAACTGCGAAACCCACTCTCCCATAATGCCCTGATCTATACTGTCATTAATATATAACGAACCAAAGCATTAGGAAGTACAATGGACACTGGTACAATAGACCCGAGAAACAGCTAGTCTATACGTAGTGTCATTTAAGTATTTTAGCAAAAACAGAGTTAAAGAAAACATGAAAAGTAAATTAATCCCCTGCAGTAGATTAATTCAAGAGTACAGGGTGTCCCATTTTGGGTGTTTTTGGGTGTTTTTCTCAAAAATCTCGGTTATTATTAAAGCTAGAGGGTTGCGGTTTTCACGTCACTGTACTACTTTTTTGAGAGGAATTTGATGTACCAATCAGATTTTAGATAAGTTTTATAGTTTCCGCGCATTGGCGCAGGACTGAAATTTTCGATTTTTTGGAAACCTCTCTCCTGGCTACAACTTATATATCGACAAATTTAATCAACTATTTTTATAGATTTTTTGGCGTAGAATCGATTGGAATAACTAGTTTTTTGTTAGCGTTAATAGTTTTTGAGATATGAACTATGGTTTCCATTTAAAAAATATATAACTTTGGTTCATACCTCAAAAACTATTAACGCTACCAAAAAACTAATTATTCCATTCGATTTTACGCCAAAAAATCTATAAAAATAGTTGATTAAATTTGTCGATATATACAGGGTGACCATATTTCGAGTCTATGCATGGGGATCTTGGTTATCTTAAGAGATACGAGGTCGGTTAAATTGGGGCAAAGTTGCGGAATTTGATGCCGAGTAACATGGTAAAAAGAAATTTTGGCTGGCCCTTTTAGTTTTGAAAATAATGTGAAAAAACTGAAAATGGTTGTTTTCGTTTTTATTTTTTTAAACGAAAACGAATGGCGCTGGACATTTCTAAGTTAAACATTATTAAGGCACTTTTTTACAAGGAATCTAAATATGGCCTCGCATTTTTTTCTCGCCTCCCTGGACAAAGATATGACGATCAACTTTTATTTTTCTTAGGGGAGCCATATTGGATTTTTGCATTTTTGAAAACAGGATTTTTTTCTGGTTAAAATGATATGTCACACATCAAATCGGGATCAAATTCCGCAACTTTACCCCAATTTAACCGACCTTGTATCTCTTAAGATAACCAAGATCCCCATGCAAAGACTCGAAATACGGTCACCCTGTATAAGTTGTAGCCAGGAGAGAGATTTCCAAAAAATCGAAAATTTCAGTCCTGCGCCAATGCGCGGAAACTATAAAACTTATCTAAAATCTGATTGGTCCACCAAATTCCTCTCAAAAAAGTAGTACAGTGATGTGAAAACCGCAACCCTCTAGCTTTAATAATAACCGAGATTTTTGAGAAAAACACCTAAAATGGGACACCCTGTACATATAACTACTTATTAATTTGTCGAATTTGTCAATTTCTTTTTGAGTACCTGGTAGTGCTTGGAAACATGGATTAGTATTACTTACCAGGAGTATCGTAAATAAAATATATTTACTAGATAATATGGTAGTATATTAGATACTACAGTAATTATTTATTTATATTTATGCTCATTTTTTAAAAATCAATATTATCCTCACCGACATTAATTATTTATTTTATTAAAGTTTTACAGGCATTATTACAGATAGTGAATTTTGCAAGATTTCTTGCTTTTAGCAAGATTTCTTGCAAAATTGCAAGAGTCTTGCAGAATGATTTCTTGTCTTGTCTTGCAAAGCAAGACAAGAAATTCAAAAGAGTCTTGTCTTGTTCTTGCAGCAAGAACAAGACAAGAACAAGAAATTTGCAAGAGTCTTGTGAAACACTACCCGTCACCGATTTTTTCTGTCAAAAAATAACTGAGGGTCCGCGGTTGCGATGTTCGTAGCGTCGTCGAACTATTTGGACTGCATGTTTTTCTGCCTTCTTTCGATCTTGGTTCGAATCGAGGTCGAGGCAGAGGCATGCATATGTCTTTATAGCCGCAAATGACAAAGAAGACAAAATAATACTAACTGCTAATTGCCCCCCCCCCCCCCGCACAAGTATTTACTTGCTTTTACCTTGAAAAAGCTAGCTTATTCCCCTGTTTTCTAAATTTCATTGGTAAGAGTTCCATGGAGTTTCCACACTTACGTGAATTGGAAATATTCAGAACGATTTTCAAAAGACCTTTCAAGCCCTTCGGTATAACGCGAAATCCTTTGGTCCACTAATTATTGTGGTTGGAATGGGACGACAATCTGAAGCTCCGAAGCGGAGCTTTTCTGTAAAGTCCCCTAAGCCAACCTTTTTGAATTTCCGACGTGGAATTGCTATCGACAGGTCCGCATTATGCGACACAGGCTTATTGATGGGGATTTAGAGCGAATTTTCACGGGTTATATCGCAGCAAAGCAAACCCTAAAGGAAGCTACATATTTTTTTCATTTTTGGGGTTCGATAACAGATAACACTATATATAATAAAATATTGTGTTGCAATCCTGCTGTAAGTGAAAATAGGAGGGGCATAAATAACTAAAAAGCCATGAATACTCAAGCTAGTTTATACAGATGTGCACAGCATAAATTGAATTTGTGGTAAATATATTATTTAGCTCAGCCAGCTGGCTACGAGGCCATGCAGAGGAAAGTGCCAGTTTTGCATCAGGTAGTTACTAAATATTCCAAACCGGTTATGTGCGAGTTCTGGGAACAAAGTTTTAATATTCCTTTTAAAGTCTGCACGGGTTCTGGGTGAGTGGGGGTACATAAATGACAGTAATTTACTGGGTACATTACATACATTTTAAACCAAATGTTTTATAATGTGTGACTGGCATAATGAAAGTTCAAATCTTCTAGGATAATACTAACAGATATATATCTGAAATAACTGTGTGGTTATTCATAATCAAATGCCACTCAAACCTGTTTATGTGAGAACGGGCCGACCCGTAAGTGTTTTTTGTACGTGTTTGTATATTTTTATTTTTTGAGGTAGAAAAAAATTGTTCAAATAAAAGTTGCAGGGAATCATACAATCTTTCTGGCGAGCTTAGTGTCGTGTATACAGGTCGTTGCATAAATGGGTCACAGCACAATGTTACATATTTTTTAAAATAGAACACCCTATTTGTTTTTCGTTTTCTGAAATATAGATACGTATTTTTCTAATTGCGGTGATATACATATGTCTGCTATTTGCTAAAGCAGCTAAGAAGCCGTGAAATAGCGTAGGTACAGGGTGGCTCATTATAAATTGACACCCCCTTAACTTGTAGTTTTGAGGTTAGAAAAAAAGTTTTTATAAAAGTTTTAGATACTAATACAAAGTTTTTTGTGACGCTATTAGACCTTATACAGTTTGTTGTAAAAAGCCGTGGCAGACATAACTTATGTTTTTTTTTTAAACAGAACACCTTGTATATTTTTGGATTATTGAATTCTACGCAGTTTTATGATTCCAACTAATTATATAATATGTTATATGTTCGCTCCAACCGTTCGTTCGGAACTGAGCCTTTTTGTGAGGGATTACTCTTGACAAATGCCAAATTATAGTAATAATTATTGACAGTTTGCAAGTATATTCACGCTTTGGAAAACAAAGTAGGCTATTTTAAGATTTCAGAGAAAAATTAAGAAGGGAAATTGAGAGAAATCAGAAATTTTAAATAGTAACATATTCAATAAACTTCATCAGATTTATTGTTTGAAATTTAATTTTTATTGAAAACGACAATAAAATTTAGAAAAAGGATATACGTATTACAAATGCTCTACATGGCCTCCATCTTGCTCAATGCATTTATTGGTATTTGCTACTAACTTTCTGTTTATCGAGTCAACGATCAAATTGCTCTGTTCAGTATTTAATATGTGGATTTCTTCCCCAATTCTACCTTTCAGTGTTTCTACATTTCCCGGTCTGTCAAAATAAATTTTGTTTTTTTTAAATAACCCCACAAAAAATATATAAATATACAGTGCCCGCCAAAAAGTCTGCACCATATGGGAAAAATTTTCAGGTTTTGCTTGCTCTAGAACCAAAATTGACATAATCAAATGTTGTGACGAAGTCTCTTTTATATGTCAAATTTGACATTAATTAAAAAAATGGCCGAAAAATGGGCTTATTTAACCGAATTTCGCATTAAGTCATAAGAAAAATATGTTTCTTTCGCAATTTTATACCCCTGTGTAAAATTTCAAAAGCCTACTACGATTTTCATATTTTGCCCTTTGTTGGATATTATTGGACAAAATATTTTAAATTTTCTATATATTTCTGATCAGATCAGCATGGCAAAAGTATTTGTGTGTTTTTACAACCATTTACTATAGAAAGAAGTTTGTAAATCGAATTTATGTGTTTATTTGTAAAAATGAAATCAGTTTTGCACCAAGCGTGCTTCTTCAACAAGCCCTCATTTTATTTTTTTTGCAAAAAAAAGGAAAATAAGGATATTTAGACCGTAAACTAAGTATTGTGCAGTATGTATTCAGACAATGAATGTTTTAAATTGCATAGGATCAACTTTTATGGATTAACAAATACGGAAAAGAACAACAAAGGGCAAAATATGAAAATCGTAGTAGGCTCTTGAAATTTTGCACAGGGGTATAAAATTGCGAAAGAAACATATTTTTCTTATGATTTTTTTCGAAATTCGGTTAAATAAGCCCATTTTTTGGAGGGCACTGCATATCCTTTTTCTAAATGTTAGGTATTATAGTTTTCAATCAAAATTAAATTTCAAACAATAAATCTGACGAAGTTTATTAACTATGTTACTATTTAAAATTTCTCATTTCATTCCATTTCCCTTCTTCATTTTTCCCTGAAATCTTAAAATAGACCATTTTATTTTCCAAAGCGCGAATATACTTGTAAACTGTCAATAATTATTACTATTATTTGGCATTTGTCTTCCATGGCAACCTATGACCCAAGGAGTAATCCCTCACAAAAAAGGCTCAGTTCTGAACGAACGGTAGGAGCATATATATAACATATTATATACTTCGTTGGAATCCGAAAAATGCGTAGAATTCAATAATTCAAAAATATACAAAGTGTTCCGTTTAAAAAAACATAAGTTATGTGTGACACGGCTTTGTAGAACACTGTATAAGGTCCAATAGCTTCACAATTTAAAAATTTTGTAAAAAAACTTTTTTTTCTAACCTCAAAAACTAACAAGTTAAGGGGGTGTCAATTTATAGGTTGCCTTGGAAAAAAAATTAAAAATCGTTCCTGTCATTCAAAACTCTATAGGTATATACCTATAAGTAAGCACGATTTCTGTGTGTTGCGGTCTTGCTCAAAAAATAAAAAAGTTTTGAGGTGGTCCTTTCTCACGGGAAGCTGTACAGTGGTATCCTACTCGAAAATTTTTCAATATTTTCTAAAGATGTAATTTACTTAAATCAAAAATAAGTTTTTGGCCCCTGTTAAGTAGATTTCAGAGAAAAAACTTGGCTCAAACTACTTTCTATCCAAACCAGGCCTGGATTCCCAAACTTCAAATTTAAACTAACTTTTTATTATTCACCACTATAATTCAGTCAATTGTGGCGATCCTATACATTGGTTTCCTATAGAGGAAAATAATATTAAGAAAAATAAAATTAAAAAAAGATTCTGACAGTCTGTTAATATGAAAATACCTTAATACATCTCTGTTGCCTTGGATTTTTATCAGATACCTACGTTACGTTTATCTGTGATGCACCTAGCCATTTCTTATTAAATGTTTTAGAAATTACACAATAAACATAAAGGGGTTTAAATAATCGAAGGAAAATATATAACTACATATTAAGATATATAATTTGGAAAAGTTTTTTAAAAAAATTAGAGACAACAATAATTTTTTGAGAACAAATAATTTTTTATAGTAATTTAACACGAAATGTAACACTTCACCGATAAATTTAAATTGCCAAATATTTACTTCTAGTTCTTGAACTACATTCCGGCTAATATATAGTCCAGCAATGTTAGGGCCACTGATATTTTAGTTGATATTTAATAAGAATTAGGTACACCTAGCCTCAATTTTAACGTGAAAAATAAACCTTATATATAAACCACAAAATATATCTACTAATATCTCCCAAAAGATTTGAACCAACTTGTAAGTATATTTAGTTAAAAGCTAATAGCAGATTAAGTTCAACTACCGAACGATGCACACAACCTATATTCTTCTCACTAATCTAACAAGTATTCTGTACAACACGGACACATGGAGGAAATGGCACGGTAAACTGGGGTCACGAAATACGACGACAAATTTAGAAAAATAAATTGTCCACTAAGTTTACTTGGAAAATACGAAAGAAAACGACGAAAGAGAATCGAGAAATTAAAGCGTATATTTATAGGTTTTTTATTTCTGTTTGAACCTGCTTAATATCGTATATTAAAAGGGAAGAGTTATCCGAAAAAATTGTTTTTATTCAGAATAAAGCATAAGCTGAAACACTTTTACACACTGCGAATAAATAAACGATTTAAATAATTATTGTAATCTCTCTCTAAACCATTAACCCTAGATTATTAACGTCAAAATATGGCGATTTAACCACAGTATTAAAAAAATGCTTCCCTTAAAAGATACGCAGGAGGGTTACGGTTGAATCTCAAAAATCGGTTTTTGTTTACATTATTCAATTTTAGAGATATCAAATTGCAATTTGGACGACTTGATTTTCATTGTTGTAAACACCAACAAATGAAGAACGCGGGGATACGTCTATTGAGTCTGAAATATATTCGTGATGTAGAATTTTATTTTCCTCATTTTTTCTATCTTACAAATTTGTCTCAAAAATCATTGTTTTTGAAAAAAAATAGTGTTTTTAGAATAAAACACCTGATTTCCAGATGCGTGACGTCGTTGGGGTAATTCTAAATGAAACTAAAATAGGAAAAACGACAATGGAAGGTAACCCAACCCAAGACATAGAAAAAAGTTCTTATAAGCATTGGTTCCACTATCCGACTTCGGAAGGATACAGGGTGTTAAATAATATAAAGTTTAAACAAGGGCGTATCCAGGATTTCGCCTTGGGAGGGGTATAATATAAAATATTTTTTAGCATTAGGGGTTTGGTGAGTTCCTAAAAGCAATTTCAACTGAATATGGTGGTATTTTATAACCTACATAAAAAAAATACAAAACATTATAGGTATAAAAATATTTTTAAAAATAAACAAAATTCTTTAAAAGAATATAAAACTCTTAAAAATCACATCCATATCACAATGGATTATAGGAATAGGAATATAGTTATCTATTAAAATCAATTTTTCTTTTTGTTTTTTTGGCGTATCGCTCAATAACCCGAGAAACATCTATATTGATTTCTCTATGGGTAAATAGCAGTGCCAATCCTACTTATCGCTCTTCGCCCATAGTGGGGCGTAACAGGTTTTCAGTCTTTTCAATGAAGAAAAGCTTCGAATTTTTTTATAGTAGGAAATATGTCTTCATCGCAGTCTTTATAACTTGTAAGGGTATCACAAATATTATTGTCGACTCTACATGTTTTTTGCCATGAATCTAACTCTCCTTGCAATTTAATTTTTATTACTTCGTCAGACTCTTGACTAAATTTACCTAAATATAGAGTTGAGAAATTGGACATTTGATGGGCTTGGGGGGGGGGGGGGGGTAATTACCCCCCGTACCCCCCCCCCTTGAATACGCCCTTGAGTTTAAAAATCATAAATAATACTAAGTGAATAATGGAAAGGAAAATCCGATTGTACAGGAAAATGGTCATTGTTAATGGAGGATAGTCGAACTGTGTATAACATACTAGCTCTTTGTTTTCTATTTGTTTATTTGTGTTTGGTACTAAAACTGAAAATTCGAGAAAAATAGAAAACAGTACATGTTTACACGCAGCACTTTACAAAATTCTTTTTCTGGCGCTTGTACAGGTTTCAAGCAATCTTCAAAACATTAGACAAATTTGTGTTTTCTTTTTCAATTATACATAAGTATACCAAATTTCAAAGCTCTGTTGAAAGATTTAATTTTTTGTCATTTTTTATATTTTTTATGAAATTTCTGAAAATTTTTAAAACTTGCAACGGTGTAAAAACTATTTTATATCACTAGCTTTATTATTCTATTAAGTTTTTATTAATATATTATATAAAAATATGTATTTTTCAAGAGAAAATTACATTTACCATTTAAATTTCTGTTAACCTATACGCAATTTATAATTAAAAATTATTTACAGTAAATTTTCCGGTACATTATTAACACACACATGTGAAGTTGCACGAGGAAGCCGTAGGTACAGTCGTGTATTCACAGAAGTGCGTTAATGATGCCTATCCCACGCGTTATGCACAACATTTTATCTACAACTGTTTATTATAGTTATTATCTCGACTTAGCCAAAAGGCATTCGCACTCCCTCTACGGGGAACATTCACTCAGATCCCGGGCATCCCGGATACCAAAAGGATCTGGCTCGGACGAGACCTTTGCCATGTTATCGGGCCCTAGGTGACATTGATGTTCTTGGACGATCCTGCATTCCCCATGAATTTCCTGACGGTTCGGGCTGTCGCAAGTAGTACCGCTTTCTGCATGGACCTGTAAAGACTATCAGTTAGATTCAGCTCCTTGATGTTTCTCAGCAAACTTTTTGGTATAACACCAGTTGTTGACATGATGATTGGAATCGTCTGGACGTTCTCCATTTCCCATTGCCTTCTAATTCGTTCTTCTAAGTCTCTGTACTTCGCGATCTTCTCGACTTGCTTCACACGCAGGTTGTTGTTGTTCGGGATGGCCACATCAATCAGAGTTGTCTTCCTAGAAATTTTATCAACTATTATAAGGTCCGGTCTGTTATGGGCAACTCGTTGATCAGTCAGAACTGTACGATCCCAGTACATCTTGTAGTTGCTGTTCTCAAGAACAGGCTCAGGTGTGTAGTTGTAATATGGGACCCTTTCTGTCTGCACAAGCAGCAGCTTTTCCGCCAGTTCCCGGTGCAAGATCTTGGCAACCGAATCGTGTCGTTCCTTATATTCCGTTGATGCGAACATCTGACATCCTCCTGTTATGTGCTGGATTGTTTCTGAAGTTGGGCACCCGTATCTGCATCTGTCATCCACTACCGATGCATCTCCTACAATGAATTTTAGGTAGTTGCGAGTTGGTATAACCTGATCTTGTATGGCCAGTAGGAAGCCTTCCGTCTCGGGGAACATTCGTCCCGAGGTCAGCCAATAGTTCGACGCTAACTTGTCGACATGTTCCTGGTTAACCTCATTAGGATGTCTCCCGTGCAGCGGCTTCCCCAACCACCTCTGTAGTTTATCGTTGTCGGTTCGGTGGTGATTTTGACGCTCGTGTTCCGTCAGACGTAGCGGTGTTGAGACGTCTGCTCCGCATATAGCCCTATGTAGTGTGGAGCTGTTGGCCTGCCTGTAGAAATAATTACGCAGATTTAATATTTGTTGGTCCAATTGCTTGCTGAGATCTGCCAATCCTCTTCCTCCTAGTTGACGTGGCAGAGTTGTTCTTTCTACGGCGCTACGGGGATGATGTTTATGAGCTTTTGTCAGTAGTGTCCTAACTTTTCGTTGCAGGTTGTTGATGTCCGTGTTGGTCCAATTCACTATTCCGAACGAATAGCTGAGTACAGAGCACGCATACGTGTTCAGGGCCTTAAACAAATTCCTGCTGTTAAGATCAGTTCGCACTACTTGTCTTACTCTCTTGATGAATTCATTCGTTAAATCAGTCTTCATTGTTCGATGGTCTATCCTTTGAGCTTGTTTCATCCCGAGATACTTGTATGTATCTCCCTTGCTCATTGCTTCGATCTCCTGGCCGTCCTGCATCTCGTGTGCGCTTTGTTCGAGCTTTCCCCGGATGATATTAAGGGTGCGGCACTTGTCCAGTCCAAACAGCATTCCGATGTCCCTGGAGAACTCCTCTACAATTTTAAGCATTTGCGTTAGTTGGTTTTTGGTTGCGGCGATCAGTTTTAAATCATCCATATATAATAGGTGATTCAACTTGATCGCTTCTGCGTTGTTGCTTTTGATAGCGAAGCCATATTTTGTAGAGTTCAACCGATGTGATAGAGGGTTCATCGCCATGCAGAACCACAGTGGACTGAGTGAATCTCCTTGGAAAATCCCTCTTCGGATGTTGATTGTGTCGGTCTCGATGTTACTGTCTGCGGTTCTGAGTTGTATCTTAGTGCGCCAGGTTGTCATAACGTGTTCTAAAAAGGAAACTGTATGATGATCTATTTTATACAGCTTTAAGATACCTGTGAGCCAGTCGTGAGGTACGGAATCAAATGCTTTTTTGTAGTCCACATAAGCCATGTGGAGGTTTCGTTGCTTGGAATGAGCCTGGTTGCAGATGACAGAGTCTATGATGAGTTGCTCTTTGCATCCCATTGCGCCCTTCGAGCAGCCCTTCTGCTGCATTGCAATGATGTTGTTCCGCTCGCAGTGAGCATATATTCGCTGCGTAAGGCAAGATGTGATTATCTTGTAAAGCGTAGGCAAGCAAGTTATTGGGCGGTACTTGGCAGGGTTATCCGTATTCCGCTGGTCTTTTGGTAACAGGTAAGTTGCACCCTGTGTAAGAAACAATGGCATTTTCAGAGGATCGAGCAAGACTTCATTAATTAAGGTAGTTATTTGTTCATGCGTGCGCCACAACTTCTTAATCCAATAATTTTGGAGATGATCTGGACCTGGTGCCTTCCAGTTGTGGGAATTCTTGATGACATCGGAGACCTCAGCGGTTGTGAATTGCTCGTGTTGCATCTGGCTATAGTTCCGGCCCATTTCGCGTTCTTCGCTGATCCAGCTTGCACTGACATTGTATGGACCTGGTGTGGCAAGTTGATTTCTCCAGAAACCGTCGACCTGTTCTCTGCTAGGGTAACTCGCATTTGTGGCATCGGCGCTAGAATTAAAAGCACGGTAGAAACCCTTTTCTGATCGTTCAAAGAGTTTATTGTCTCGTTTCCTGTTGTTACTAGCCTTGTATCTCCTCAGACGCCCTGCGAAAACAGAAAGTTTTTGTTTTAATGTGTCAAGACATTGTTGAGCAGTGATGTTCGCGGGGTCATGCCGAGAATGCATTTGGGTGCGGCTCATTACTGCCTGCACCGCCCTCTGGATCCTTCTAGTTCTAACTCCTCTGATATATTCCGTCACTTGTCCTATGTCTTTACGGAGACTCTCGATCTTCCGATTTAGTCGCATTTCCCATTGAGCCATTCGTGGTTCTGGTCTTGCACGATTCAACTCTTGGGCCGTTCGGATCTTGGCACCCATTACAGTGATGACTGCCGTTGCGGCACAGTAGATTAACATGTGCATACGTTCTAATGTTGGTGTCACTGAAACATAGCTTGGTAAAATTCTTGTGTTCATAAGATCGAGCACGATCGCAAGTTTCCTGGAAGAATTTAATCTTGGTAGCGGTGGCCTGCTAAGTGGGTCTGTGCCTTCGTATCGCAATACTGCCTGTCTCATATGTGTGTCCAAGCCTTCAAAATGTTCTTCGTTAACCCGTTCCAGACTCTCGGTTGTTGGTTCTACCGTTTCGGCTTCTAGTTGTTGTCCAGGCTCTTGAAGTTCCCCATTGTTGTTGTTGTCATCTATGTCTATGTGTTCGCCGTGGATCTCTAGCTCAACTTCCCGTTTGATAGTGTTAAGTCGCGTTTCTGGAATTCGGTTATTTCTTAGAATAGTTCGATACTGATCTGACACTCTTTGTTCAGACACTTGCATGTGTGGAAACTCCCTGCAGAACTCGGCATGCAGTTGTTGTCGGTAGCCGATAATCTCTTGTCCTAAGTTTGTCACCCTGTAGAAAATACGCATAATCGATTCATTCATGGACACAGTCCATTTCATGCGTCGTCGTTGTAATCCCGCCTCTGTGAACGCTGGCTGAAGTTCCCGCGCAGCACCTTCGGTGGGTGGAACCCTAGTTCTCGTTTGGCTCCCATGTTGTAGATGTTCGTGTTGTTGTTGGGCTGTAGCTGTTTGTGCAACAGGGGCCCGCCTCATCAGCGCCCTGTCACCGACGTCCCGCTCGCTGTCATGCCCAGCGCCGGCTCCAGACATGCCCTGGCGATCCCCAGGCAGCGGCCCTATCATATAGTTATTATTATTATTATTATCAGTATATTATAAAATTTTATAAAAAAATATTCCAGTTCAACGTAATATTGATAAAATTGGTTGAAAACACAAGTTATTTTGTAACCAAAGCAACAAAGCACAAACAAAGCCACATCAATAAATTAGTACTGTTAAATTTTCCAAGTTAAATAAGAACCATATGTATATAAAAATGAGTTCAAGAGAAGACAATCTCCCTTCGACATATAAAATGCAGCTTCAAGTGTTATTTTAAATCTTGTGCCAAAGAAATCACAAGAAAAATACAAGCTGCTTATGACCGTTACGATAAATAATGGTGTAAAGAAAATAAGGTTGGAAACATAGTAGTGAAAAAGCACTATCTTCATCACTTTGCTGTTATATAAGCCCTAGTGCGATAACATACATTATTATAACATTAAAAATAGTGTCAAATTGTACCTGTTACATGACAGTTGTAGATAAAAAAAAATTCCCCTATGATGCGAACTTCTTGGAGGATACTGATATAGAGGTAATTGTTTTTACCACGTAGTTTGACATTTGACGAAAAAGTTATTTTCTGAAATCTCGAAAAAATACAATATACAGAAAAATAAACAAGAAATATAAATTAAAGTACCAAGAATTCATGTAGGTATATATATGTACAATGTGTCCCGGATAAGAATGAACAGCATGGGGAACTTGCAAACGGTGAGAGATAGAACAACGGTTAAATGGGGAAAAAGTTGCGCAATTTTAAGGTCAATAAAATGGTAGAAACAGATTTCTAATATCTTTTTTTGTTCTTGAGTTATTTTGAAAAAAGTAAAATTTTGCGTTTTCGATTTTATTTTTTTCTGTAGTTGTTATTACAGAGAGGAAAAAAGAAAAACACTTTCTTATGGCACTTTTTAACGGGTTTAAGATGGTGCTTTTAGATTTTTTCTACAACATTTCGTTTTTGAGAAACCATCTTCAACTTTATTTTTTAAATACGGACCTGGATTTTTTTGCAGATTTGGAAAGCACTTTTCATTGCAAGTACCATGATGTAAGATACGAAATATTTTAAAATGTTTCGAGACAATTATACTGAAAATTCCTTTTTTTCCGTTCATTCTTTCTAATGCGGCACTGTATTTAATAATAAGAAGTCTAAATATTAATCAGTATTGTCAAAAATTTAACTTACAACTTATCTTTCAATCGGAGAACCAAATAAAGGACGGCAAAGACTAATAACAGTCACATACGATAATAATAAATAAATAAAAATCCTCTACCTAGAAGGCTTTGAAACAACGAAACCAACCCCATATCATTTGTCATAACTCCCACTGTATCATTTAGTTAATAATTTGTATTATTAGAAATGGAGGGTGCTTTTTCATATGACGACAAATTTAACATGTTAGCATGTTATATCTTGCGTCACAGAAATAGTGTAGAGGCCGAACGAATGTATTGTTGTTGCAATTAATAAATGGCAAAAGTTATTGGTTTCATTGGCTTAAAGCTTTCTTCTCACAATTAGAAAAAGCGAAGAATTTACTCCAAAACACAATGCGACACTGTTTGCTGTACAACAACAGAGGAAAACACCAGACAGGGCCGTATTTAAAAATATTAAGTTTTCGAAGTAAAAATAAACTGTAAGTTAAATTGTTGACAACTTCTTATTATTAAATACAGGGCCGTAGGTAATATAAAAAAATGAATGGAAAAAATGAATTTTCAGTATAACCAAAACATTTTAAAAATATTTCGTGTCATGAGAAGTGCTTTCAAAATCTGCAAATAAAAAAACCAGGTCCGTATTTAAAAAAATTAATTGCCCAACTTTTTCTTCATATTCAACCGTTGTTCTATCTCTCACCGTTTGCAAGATCAACATGTTGTTCATTCTTATCTGGGCCACATTGTATACTTAAAAAAATTATAACATTTAAAAATTAAAAGGGAAAGGTGTACTTAAGTATAACTTTAACAAGTGGAGTATGAATCCAATGGCTTACCTAGCTTACCTTTCTGGCATGTTTTAGTGTGCGAGTTCATAAGTTTAATATGAAAACTTGTGAACTTATGAAAACTTATGAAAAAGTTGTTATCGCTACTATTATATCGTATTTCGTGGCCCCACACGCTATGTATAGTTTTAACGTGTCCCAGACAGATACAGTATGAAATAAAGCAACACGCGGGAGAGTAGGTAGGTACCTTGCTGGGACCAGACCGTCGCCACGTCTAATTTAAAGCTGCCCAGCAATTTGTTACCCCTGAGAAAGTTCCTTGACTGCAACACCTGACAGCAAAAGAGAGACGACAGACGAGTAGTAGCGAGAAGATTCGAGCGGAGGCGGCGGCGGCGGCGCTGCGCAGGCGCACAACACGATGCAGAGACGGAAAGAGAGTAACGTCCGGGTGTTCTTCACTGCTTGTGGGTCAGAATCATTTCTTGCATGTTTTGCGGAATAATATTCTGGATAATCTTAGGTATCAGCAACTCATACTCGTAATACAACACCTTATGATTCAGTTATATTATGTAAAACGTGTTTGGATGCCTTGTTAGAAAGTGTGTTTTATAAAAAAAACTCATGAGGCAAATATGAGATCAAAAATAATTGGGAAATATACAGTATCACAAAACAGTCAGAGATTTTTGTTTACTGCCACTTTAAAATGTACCTAATTTTTATCAAAGTTCGGTTAACTTTTTGAAAAGCTATATGAAGTGATGTAATTATAGAATATGAGTCTTTCAAGACGTTAAGTTAAAATCTGGCATATTCTCACATTTTTATTTCACTAATAATAACTTTGTAATATTACGATTATTATACTGATTTCTATTATTATACGCAGATTTACAACAAATAATCCCACAAACAATGAAGAATATAAGCTGTTATTATCCAATCACCACGAAAAACTTAAGTGATTGTTCCTTCATAATATGCCTAGAAGTGTAAAACATGAGCATGATGCAGTGCAGTAAATAGCTTAAAGTGAAATGTGCAGAACATATACCATTCAGTTTTTTTCAATACCATTTTATCTCAATAATTCATTAAATCAAATCAATCTCAGTTAAGGAATATACTTTTCATAACAATGAGTTTTTCGTGGTTACAGTGGATTTTGTTGTAACATAATCATTGTTTTCTAAGTAGTACCTCTATCATTCAACAGTTTATTTGCATATATTTCATAGCGTATTAATTAATGGAACTAAGTTCATCAGAACCATAATTTTGTTTTTGATTAATGTATTTAAATGTTTTCCCCTACATGATTTTAAAGAATGATGTCTTTGTGTGGCAAAAGGTTTAATGTATGTGCTACCTTGCAATAACCTGACAACAAAAACATTATTCCACTTAATTCGAACGATTTTAAATTGTAATTGCGATCATATCAAGGTAGGATTCTACTTAAGTTTATTTGCATTCAGGCTTAAGCTGAAGGCACTTAATTCGATTAGTTGGTGGTGTAAATTCGAGACTTAATTTTGTCTCAAGGGGACTACGCATATTTGATATGCAAATTGGGACGGACATATTAGATTAACTGGTAATTTTTGCTACAGCTGGCTCGGAAATTGTTTTTAAATGTCTTTTGCTACAATATATACTTTAATATATCCAATAAGTGATTTAACTAAGTAACATTATTTTTTAACAACCTAACTTAATATTGGTGTCAGGTGTGGGGTTACAATAATTTATTAAAATATTGAAAACTAGGTACACTATGCGTTCGCAAACTGACAACAATAATTATAGCACCTATTATGGCACCATTGGGAGCCAAACGTGTGTAGTTACCACACACATTTTTGCCAATTAACAGTTCAAGCTAAATTTTCGTTAGGAAAAGCGAATAAGAAGACTTGCAGCTAAATAAACATTATTTGCGCGATAAATGTGAATGTAAAAAGAATAGTTGGGCAACTAAAAATATGACTAGCACCCTGTATATTGGAAACATCCTCTTATTTTTGGCCTATAAGAATACAGTCTGCTCCTTTTCATTATTAATTTTGGCCGATCGATTTTTGACAGTAAATTGTTTGATGCGAGTAGTTTTGATAAATTTCTAAATATAATCCATGGTGTCATGTAAATGCATGCAGGGTGATTTAGTCAACAATGTTAACCCCAGATGACAAAAAGCTTAATAAGAAACCGAAACTAAAAAAAATATAAAGCCAACAAAAAAAATTTTTTTTTCATAAGTGTATTACAACACTTAATTAGCGACGCTCCAACTCGCGCGTCGAGACTGGTGACTTCCGGCACTTTGTTGCCAGTTCCAAAACATATCGTATATGTATTTTTACGTTTTCACAGAAATCTCATAAATTGTCAAAATTTAGAAAAATCTAAAAGGTTTATAATCCACTACCTGTCTGTATTTACCGTTTGTAGGAGCTGTTCAAAAATACCACCAGCAACTTGACTACACAGACTACACCAAGTTTATTCTGTCCGTGAGTGAATACGCGATATCGTCAGAACTTGCTACCCCCTCGTATAAAAAATCCACTATAATAAGGTAATAATCTCACTGGCGTATAATAAAACTGCGAATCCATGATGAGATATTTCCATGAGATTGTACCGGTAGCAATTTTCTCGTGTAGCAGACCGATTCTACCTGCATTGTCATACACTAAGGTAAGTGGGAGCATGAGTATGGCAGTTACATCTACTGAAATTAATGCCCAATACATAATATATGGAGCACAAAATAAAAATAAATACCACCAAAAACCGAAGATAAAAGTCGCTAAATAGGTACCTATTGAAATTTAGGGGGATTGATACATTTTGGATAATGGGGAACTTGCACAAAAATTAAATTTGAAAAATATTACTTTCAAACTTATTTTATTGCTATTAAATGAACCATAGTTCACACAAAAACTCATTTTTTATTTTTATGTAATAAATATAAGCGATTAAAAACTTCATAATTCATATCATTCTTGTAACGCGCCCTCCTTGGTTGTGACGTCAAGTAGCTCGTTGGTGGTGGTGCCTCTGGTGGGCGGCGGCACCATGTATAAACTAATATGGGCGGCACATGTATAAAAACTACAGCACCACGCAAGCTTTCTTTAGAAGAGCAACGAGAACGTTCAATCCTTGTCTATCAGTCTTATTATAGTCTATCTCAGTCTTGATATTGTTGATAATGTTTGAAAAGAGTGTGATGTATTAAATAGATATTTACATTGCGAGATGCGCACTTTTCTGGCCGAAGAGGTTGATTAACGCCCGTGTTGCCTCGGGTCTTAAAACTCTCTCCGAGGCCAAAAAGAGCTTACGCATCAAGCGATTACATTTTTCCTGCTACCCACAATTTCATATTAGGTAGGTACTTTGAATTTAAATACACGATGGAGTAGATTCTGAGTATTAATCTTCATAATAACCATTGTCCAATTATTACTAAAAATGATAATCAATTATAAATATAAGACGTAGAATGCAGTGATAATTAAAAAAAAACTTCTTGTGCGATTGAAGTTGGGACCTACAAATTACTAGTCCCGTGGCCTCACCATTCAGTTGAAGAAGTGCTTGTTAAATTTAAACTTTTAGTCGGTTCTTATTTTTGACCTACATCAGATCCCTCTAGAAATGGGTCGCCGAACTGTTTATTTTACGTTAAATTTTCATTCTCCCTTTTCTAATTCTGTGTATCTGTCACTCCTGTCACTGCCTTCCGATCGATCGAGCGGTGTGACGTCACAACCATTCCCGCGCTTTTCGTGTCGTTTCAAATGAGTAGCTTGCGGTCACAACTTTAATTATTTATTGCAAATTAAATATACCGATTTAAGGGCTGATATTTGGTGTGAGCTCTTTCTATAGATAAGGAAATATATTAAAGAATTTAAAAAATTCTTTCAGTTCCCCATTGCGGAAATTTTAGTTCCCTTTAAATTCTAGAACCTTTGATCTATTTACTTAGGTACATTAATCGAATAGTAGTCTACCAAATTACATCCTATCATTATGCTCACATTAATGCACTGATAACTCGCAACAAATAAAAAATAGGTATATTATTTTTCTGATTTTTTATCCCCACACCTGACACCAGTTTATGAACAATTTGATTTTTGGCGCAGCCTTGCCTTTGGAGAGTCTAGTTAGCCAATGTGATAACAATAAAATACCACAAGAAATGGCTGCTGTTAGATCTATCTTCTGCATCTATTGTTTTTCTGTATGTATCCTTATGTCAATGTAACTAGTTTAATAATATAAAGTCTCTCTGTCAACGCGTTATTGACATTGTTCCTTATGTTTGGGAAAAGTCGAGTGGGATTTTGATGTTATGTTTCTAGATTGATTGTTTGATCTTATTCCATTTGTTGCAACATTGTTATTTTCATATTATCGCGAAAAGCGATAGAAGAAGAAATTTTCCGTTAAATCATTATAAATTGGAATAGCCCAAAATAAAATATAATAACTATATCAGATTTGGAGAGCCTACCTATTCTGTATATAGTTCCTCATCGGAATTCATGTTGCTTTCAATAAACAGTTTCATTAATTCTGCAAACTGTGAATGGGTATTTATAGTAGCTAAACAACAAACTTTAAACAATAGAGGTGCTACCATATAATAGTCCATTCAGAAATTATTGATATTGCCAACGTTAGATTATAATTCTGAAACGTTTGTAACAGCACTATAAAGAACAAACGTACGAATGCTTTGTGAAAAGAGGATCTAGATATAATTTATATACATTATATGAAGTAATCGACAAACTGATAGTATATGTAGAAATAAGCGGCAAATATTGATAAAATCAAACCGCTTCGTTCTATATGGATTTTTATTTGTTAAATTATAAAAACTTAAAAAATTTACACGGTACTTATTTATAGCTTTTAAGCTTTAAAGAATAAGACAATTTTTCCGAATGTACTTCCAAAACTACTAAAAATTTTTGAAGTAAAACATCTGGATATCTACTATTATATCACTTTAAATAATGCTATTTTTCTAGCGCAGGATCACACAGTTGAACGCATATTTTAAACATGCGTACGTTTTTTCTAGAAACTGAATTTTTGTTTCGTATTTGTCTTGTTTCTATTATATAATATCCTACAATAATAATTAGTGTAAATTGTACCAAACTATTACTGATATGTATTTTTTAAATTCAATCAACTAAATTTTTAAAAAAGTTTATCCTTGAACGAAGTTCCACAATACCAAAAATATTGGAATTAATTTTATTATTTTATTTATATTTCTGAATGGACTAAGTGCATTTGAATAAATTGTATTATATCAAAATTAAGCATGTTGTACCCGGGCCATCATAGACAGTTTTCACGTCAATTTTGAACGTTCCCACTACCGTTCCTGCTCTTAGTAGTTTTCTAGAATGTAATACCTAAAACACATACTTTACCCATAAAGATGTTCTAATTACAAACAAACTGTATATATCTGAATACCGCTTTCTTTCTGTTGATTACAATTACGTGAATCAATTTTCTAAACTTTGTACACAAATAGGGAGATGTTATTTTTAGATTGAACAGATATTTGAATTCCTAGGATATAAGACGGGAGCAATGCAGGAGCGTTCCTTATATTTCACAGGGTCTTGTTGGTTTATTGCAGTGTGAGATGTATTCGACATAAGAATTCTCTAGACTAGTGCTTTATTCACTAGAGAATTCGTTTCATGGATTGCATTCCCATTGCGTTTAAATAAGGGCATATATTTTTGTTGTTCAATCGAAGAAAGCGATACTCGATTGGCTACAGTGAACCACCGAAACTTCTCAAATAAGAGAGTCAAGAATCTTACCGTTAAGTGGATGATTTTATCGAACAACATTATAGGTGGCATGTGGAAGTCGAAGACAAAGTACTGAAACAATAGTAATACACTAAGTTTTGAAGAAGTGATACAAAAGCGTCCCGTGGAAAGAAATCTACTTTCATATCGTCTTTATATTTTTTGTGTAGCAGAATGTTTCTCACCTCGTTGTAATAGGGACAATTCGTACTCTCCTTTACGCTGGTGTACTTCTTTTGATCTCCTACTTGGATGCAGACAACAGGGTCCATGTTGAGTCCAGCAAGTTGTCGGGCCTCGATGATTGTCAAGCAGACTTGGAAGTCCTGAGCTTTGAGAGCGGACTCAACTGTACTCTTCAAATCAGCTTTTAGTCTGAAAAATAAAACAAAATTAGATGGCAATTAACTAAGTGCCGAATGTTTTTTGTGAATGTCCTTCTGGAGATCTTGCCCGCAATATATACTAACATAACAGAAACGTAAAAGAACTTTCCTAATATTAAGGCCTATTCCCTCTTTGCCAACTCATAGGAATGTTTTCCTTTGAGAGTCAGATTACATATCCCTTCTGAAAATTGCTTTCCTTTCCGTTGATCTAGACGATGTGAATGCAATATTAACGAAACCGCACGGTTCAATTCACTCCGGACCCGGATTACCGCAAGAAAGTCATTAATAATTCAAGGTTTCATATTTTCTTTCTGGGCTTTCTGCTATAATGTTTCCGTTCAAATTCGTAGATACATAGTTGAGGCAGGAAAGTTATTCAAATTCGAAAAAATAGGTGTGTTCACTAATTATTCCCATTTGTTATGTGATAGTGTCACGACCTTTCTACTGTGGTAATATGCACAAAGGACAGCAACTAGAGGAAAGCGAGCGCTTCCCAATTGCGGCAGTGTCGTCAAGATAATGAAAATGTTTATTCATTGTAATTATTTTGCACATCTGTAGATAATCCTTAGAGTATTTACAAGACTAAAAATGAGAAACTAAGTTTTTGAGTCGTTCTTACAGCTCTCCTAATATCTCACACTGTTGTTTTGTCATTTTAAACGTATAGTGATCAAAGATATGGGCTAAGGCGGAGAGTTTGTTAATAAAAAAACTGTTTTTCGTAGTAGGCTTTGCTACTAGACCAAAACAAAAGTGACTCAATATTGGAAACTGTCAATTGTTAAAGTTTTCCGATCTGGCTGTCTTTTCTCTAGATAGCGTTGAAAATAGTCTTGTATTAGCTGCTGCGTGATGTTTTGCCCGCATTCACAAAAAATTAGCAAAATATCAAATTTTTGTAGACTGCCGTATTTAAATTTAAAAAGAAACAACAGGTGACAGCAAAACACATTTAACTATTTTGACAAATTCTAACATTGAGTTACTTTTGTTTGGGCCTAGCAAAGCCGACTGAGTTTGTTCGAGGTTTTTTATTAACAAACCCATCGCCTTCGCCCATATAGGTATTTAACCATTGGGCGTTTAAAATGACAAAAGAGATATTAGGATAGTTGTAAGAATTCCTCAAAAAAAAAATAGATTCTTGTTTTTACTTTTGTGAATAATCTTAGGATTATCTACTACTGATTTGCCAAATGCATGCACTGCCGTCTTCAAAGTATGATTCTTAACTAAAAAACTGTTGATTTTTCGAAATTTACTTAGGTATATTAGTTTGCTTCAAATTAAAGGATAATTTTAGTATGCACTACATTTCAATATTACTGCGAAAGAAAAATTCCTTTTTCTTGCAGCTCCATCTAGAACTACCATAGAAAAATTCAATTTAAGACTACGAATAATGTCTTCGACAATCACTACCAACCTTTTTTACAGAACTAAAATAGAACTAAAATATCTCATTTCGTTCATATTTCGCTGAAATATTATAAAGTCGGGGTTTCTAGGTAAATCGCCCTGTATATGACTAGATTTTTTTTATTTTACATAATATAAACTTTCTTTTGACAACTGCCACATTTTCATGGCAAATACTATTGCTGTGTATTAATCTTTTCTGAAATTTGAAAAGAATATTATTATAATGTAATTTTAATAAGTATATTCATACTAGTACATATTTCAAGAAAAAAATGGGACTTGTCAAAAATATTCAAAAATACCCTCCGAGTGTAGATACAACCAGGGTGACTGAAACCTTATTTCCCCTGTCAAATTCAGTATAATTTCAAGAAAAAAAATCTTTTTTGGATATAAAGAGAACAGAGTTCCTGTTCCCGTTTTACAAACAAAATAATTACTACTGTTTTTGAAGTTAGGAGGCAGTCTCAAAAGAAAAATAGATGCTGTGAGAATTATTGCAGGTAATTGCACAACTGACGTAAATTAAGTAAAGGATCTCGCCAGCCTTCGCTTTGAGTCTATTTTCCATTTCGTCCAATTAACTTTTAACCAACCACACAGTTAATGCACAAACTTGCTTCTTACGAAACGCCGAACCTTTTATACCTAATTGTACATCCTAATTGGGCTGGGATAATGATCCCTCTAGAGGGCACGTGCCATGTAATTTCTTACCTGAGTTTAAAAACATTTTAGAGCTACAGCACTGAGCAAACAAGTAAAAAGAAATTACTATTCTTTAATATATTTTTTATCATGGTAATAATTATGAAACACATAAAAGCTTGGACAAATAATTAAGTCTCCGTAAAGTAAATTTTGTCTGCGTTATGTGTTTAATAGAAAATTTCCAAAAGCCAAGTTTGATAATTATTATTTGCGAAGTTTATGAGCATTATAAAAAACCATAAAACACGTCTTCCAACTTTTAAAACGCAGTATACATAACACGAAGAAGTATCGAAGCACCACACATCCCGTGTCTATGTCAAAATAATATGTCATACTTGGAGTATCATAAAAGAAGGCCAATCTCTCAGATGTTAAAATAACATGACAAGTTACAATAAAAATTTTCCTCAGAGGGCCCCCCTACGGAGATACAGGGTGTTGAAGTTCTTTTTTTGAAATTAAATTATGACTGTATCTCCCAAAATAATCAAGCCGCTGAACTGAAATTTGGCACTGATGTGTTTTTGGGGATGGAGAATAAGCTGAATGTATCAATTTTTACGTGTCTCACAGAGGGCGCCACTTGTGATGTTTTTTGGTCGTGCTTTTACTCGTAACTTTTTTGGGGTTATGTTTTTGGTCTTTCCAAACATAAAATCTTTACCTACCGCTTTCAAACGTTACAGATCTACTGTACCATTTAAACTAAGAAAAAAATCCCTATGAACAATGTACCAAAAATTATTAGCTTTCCAATCGAATTTGACAGAATTTGAACACCACATTTCAAGAAAACCAATGGTGTTTTGACCAATGTCAAAACCAATAGTATTTTTTTCTTCATTTTGAATGTACAGTTGATCTGTAACATTTGAAAGTGGTAGGAGAAAGTTTTATGTTTCGAATGTTGAAGTTAACAGGTGTTTTAGGGCACGTTTCGCCAATTTCAACGCAAACGGTTGATTTTATGGTTATGAAACAAAAGTCCACTTCTGTTGCAAAATGAAGGATGCACTAAATTGATTGATCTGCAAGACCAAAAAGATAACCTCATCCCCAAAAACACACCATTGCCAAATTTCAGTTTAGTAGCATGGTTATTTTGAGAGATATAGCCATAATTCAATTTCAAAAAAAGAATTTCAACACCCTGTATCTGCGTAGATGATCCCTCTATATCAAAAACGTAACGTCGCTCCGAATATCTAAAAATACCATGATGTAGTCCAGAAAAAGTTGCAATGAAAAAGTATAATTTATTTTTCAATATTATCGCAAATGGCGCCAGAAAAAATAAAATCTAATTTTCACAAAATCGGTTTTTCTCAAATATCTCAGCAACCCATGAAAATATTTTAACTTTCTCAACGGCATATTGTTAGGCGCCCAAAGGCGCAAGTTTGCCTCCATTTGACCGACTTCGTATCTGTTACGGTTTCCGAGATCCCCATGTTGACCACCAGAACTGAATCACCCTGTATAATAGTCATTGCATACCAAGGCACTGACTGAAGAAGTTCATTTTTTTATAAAATGAATGTGCATGTAATTTAATTGAATTTTAGTGAAATAAAAAGGGAAGAAATGCCTTATAATTTAATTATATACAAATCGTTTTAATTGGTACATTGAGGCAAAAGTATGACTAATTTAGAAAAATTTGCATTAAATTCATTACACCACTTTTTATACGTCAACAATTTTGAGCTTATTTTCGTCAACATGAATATTGTGCACATATCTACCTGCTAAGCAAGTAAGTTAATTCATCTTTTGGGTAAGCAAAGTGATTTTTTTTATAGAAACTTGTCATATTATTTTAACGTCCCCTGTATAAATCCGAGAGATTGGCCTTCTTTTCTGGGACACCCTGTATTTTAGGGAATTTCTTGGTCGCCAAAAAATTATTTGAGCTTTATATTCAAAGTACTTATCTACCTATAAAAAATTGTAGATTGTCACTTGGTTGTCGAGTATATTGCCATAACGAAAGTGCTTTTTAGAGCAGAAAATTTTCATTATTCCATGTATTTTATTTCAACTTTATCTGCAGAAATTTTTGTATGGAATATCTGTACCAAATTTAATATTTGAACACCCCCTGTTATTATTGTAAAGACTGAGTTTTTGATTTAAAAATGATGCAGTAATAAACAAACAGTTTGGGAATATTTATATCTTAAAATTACTCATTACTCAAATTAGCTAATTAAATTAAAAAAATTAAAAGTAAAAAAATATTTTTAAAAAAAGCTTTTATTTAAATGCGCTAAAAAGAATAAAATAATCTTTTCTTTTAAAACTTTTACTATCAACTTATAACGTCACTCCACAATTTATATGATATAAAAGCTTGTCGCGAGATTTAAGTAGTGGCATTTACTTAGTTTGAAAACTTAAATCTCGCGACAAGCTTTTATATCATATAAATTGTGGAATGACGTTATAAGTTGATAGTAAAAGTTTTAAAAGAAAAGATTATTTTATTCTTTTTAGCGCATTTAAATAAAAGCTTTTTTTAAAAATATTTTTTTACTTTTAATTTATTTTGTAATTTTTAGTTTGGCCAGGTGTCTGAGTCTATTCATCTCAGTTAACGCATCATTGTTGCAAGGTCGTTTGCCGGTTAGTTTAGAACAGTCTAGCTCTTCAATGAGGAGACCTTCTAATGACCATCTTGGGTGTTCCGCCATGTTGGATTTAGAATGACGTCACACATATAATCATGCATTGTCATCCAAATTAAACGTGTGTACAAAATTTCAGCTCGATCGGTTGAAATTTAACTAGTCCGCCATCTTGAGTGTTCCGCCATGTTGGATTTAGAATGACGTCACACATATAATCATGCATTGTCATCCAAATTAAACGTGTGTACAAAATTTCAGCTCGATCGGTTGAAATTTAACTAGTCCGCCATCTTGAGTGTTCCGCCATGTTGGATTTAGAATGACGTCACACATATAATCATGCATTGTCATCCAAATTAAACGTGTGTACAAAATTTCAGCTCGATCGGTTGAAGATATCTGCTTCAAAATTGAGTTGCAAGATTCCACCCGAACAAATTACATACATACATACATACATACATACATACATTGCAAGTTAAATAAAAGCTTTTAATAAAGACATGCTCTTCTGAACACTTGTTGTAGATATAATCAAATTTTGTTTTTCGCTGTTATACGTGGAAGAAAAATAAAATCTATCTTTGGTACTCAATCCAGAGACACGCTCTATACCATTAACAAGTTCTGTGAAATATGTAGAAAAATGTGATTGATGAAGTTTAAAATACGATTTGCTAAAAAAGGTGAACCAAGATTCAGCTTAAGCCGAGCTTATACCGGTAAAAATCTTATAAACGTCAGCGCTTGCTTCATTATTCGTAATTCCGCCCCAAAGCTACTCTATATTTCACCATCAAAAAGGAGATGTTGTTTTTAAATGCCCGAAAATATTCTTTCCATGCTCCTACAGCTGAAAGTTAAAGTTTGGTAATAATAAAGTTTGTTTAGTCAATTTCTGTGTTGACTATATTGAATTTCAATGTTAACTTTTACACTTAAATTATGAATGTGTAGCAAGGGGTTAAACACTCCGCCTACGGCGTATTTCGAGGGAAACTATTATTCATATTTTTTTAGGAAAAAAAATCTACTGCCACATGGATATTTGTTGTGTTGATGTGTTTGCAAAATCAACCAATTACAGTTAAAAAATGAATCTGAGTTTATTCCGGATGATATTGGTGATATTATGTTCCATATACACATACTTTAACCAAACTGTCGCACGTGACAGAAATGAAGGATATAGTTTCCAGCGTGTCTAGCATAAACAGACACTATTTTGCTATAGAGGGGACAAAATTCACGGAACACATTTGTAATAAAAGAAGTATTTATGTGACAACATTTTATTATGCAAATGTTCAAATATTGGAAAACATGAAATAATATATATTTACAGAAAAGTAAAATTTGCTTTTCTTCCACGAATTATTGCAAACGGGTACCGGCAACAGCGCAATGCCATTTCTCCTGACAGGCACAGAGCTTGCCACAAATATTGTGCAACTTCGTCCTTAATTATCATAAATAAATAAAAGTTGAAAGTTGTTTCATTTATTACGTGTTATATATTTTCTAAAATTTATTTGTGGCGCAAACAGATCCATTTAATTTTTAATTGGGTTTTTCGCCACCAAACTGATTGAAAGATAACTTTTTCAAGTTGCCTCGAAAATTCATAAATTATTAGCACTGAACGAACGAAACTTTAAACGTGTAACTCAAAAAATAACTTCAACAAATTTGTTTTCTGAGCTTTCGGAGGATAAATCTTCCTCCTTTCTCAAAGATCATGTCACGTCAAAGTGAAGTGACAGATTAATAAATTTCGGGTTAAAATGTCATGACAACAGAAACAATAGCCTAGCCACCTGCCTGATATTGTACCCTGTGTTTTATCTAATTATCTATAAGTACTAACTTCTGTTTGAATAAGTGGCAATAATATTTTACTGAATTCCACTGAACATTCAGCAACACAGTTGCCCGTATTTCCTAGAATAAATGTAGATTCTTTAATTTTTCGTCTATTTCCTACTTCTTCCTTTAGAATTGGTTTGGAACTATCCCACAATATCCTATGATTGTTATTAAAGGAATGTTCACATATTTTTGACTTCGAAATTTGATTTTGCCTGATACAGTGTGACCCATTTGTTTTGGGGTCAGTCTGTAAAAAGTGTATCAATCGTGCGATTTGGCTGATTTTTTTTTTAAATTGTAGAGCTCGATGAACTGCACATTTTGAACAAAAATTGCCTGGTTCGCATAAAATCCAAAGCCTACTATGACCGTTTTTATGAGCAAAATTTTAAGAAACCATATTAGCGTTTTTTTTTGAAAAAATCTGTGTGCGCCAATGGATTGAGCACCCCTCGAAATGGGTATGTACAAAATTTCATCAAAATATTTCAAGTAATAACGATTTTGTAGAAAAATTAAAAATGCAGCCAAGGTACGTCTTTATTTTCAAAAATTCAAAGTTGGCCATGGAAAATAATTGAATTGTTTACTTTTATTAAGTGTCAAACTGTCTAAATTGAGTTCAGAAATTGTTTGTGCTCAATACAATTAATTATCATAATTATGGAATATTTAAGCATAAGAGACAAAATAGAAATTGTTCGACTCGTGGGCGACAACGAGCGCTCGGCAGCAGAAGCTGCGGCCGAATTTAACAATAGACACCCAGGTAGATCAGTGAGTCGAAGTACTGTACAACGTATAAACAATATTTTTGATGAAACTGGATCGATTTCTAAAAATTTATTAAAAACTAGGCAAAATGGACGCCGTGGACTTGTTGAAAATAACAATCAAATTCTGCAATACTTTAGTGACAATCCTCGAAATAGTGTTCGAACGGCTAGTTTAGACCTTCATATACCCAGAGAGAGTATAAGGAGATGTTTGAGACAAAACAAAATAAAACCGTTTAAGCCAAAATTTTTGCACACCCTGGAACCAGGAGATGAGGAGAGAAGATTAGAATTTTGCTATTGGCTGCAAGGTGAATATCTCCATAATGGCAACTTTTTAAATGAACACCGACGAAGCCACGTTTACTACAAATGGTGTAGTATCAAGTCAAAACTGCCGTCAGCTGAAAATCCAGAGTTTATAATAAATGCAAGGAGACAATATTCACAAAAAATTAACGTTTGGTGTGGAATACTACGCGACAGAATAATTGGCCCATTTTTCTTTGAAGGGAATTTGAATGCGGCTGGCTTCTTGAATTTTCTAGAAATTGAATTTAGAAATGCTTTAGATGAGTTACCATTAAGATACCGTTTAAATTTAAAGTTACAGTTAGATGGCAGTCCTATTCATAATGCTCGTTTAATCAGAAACTGGCTAGATAATATTTTTGAAAACTGTTGGATAGGGCGAAATAGTCCTTTCTGTGAGTGGCCACCGAGATCTCCGGACTTAACTCCTTTAGATTTTTTTCTTTGGGGTACACTTAAGCAAAATGTTTATAAGTCAAGACCCCATAATTTACAAGAACTGCAAGCTAGGATAAACCGTAGTTCTGAGGAAATTACTCCACAGCAAATACGAAATGTAATTTTGAATGTACGCAAGAGGAACGACAAATGCATTGTAGAAAATGGAGGCTTGGTAGAAGTTACAAAAATTTTATAATTTTAATTGTTTTTATGTTTTGTGTTTATAAGCATAAGGTTGTATTATTACAATTCAATTATTTTCCATGGCCAACTTTGAATTTTTGAAAATAAAGACGTACCTTGGCTGCATTTTTAATTTTTCTACAAAATCGTTATTACTTGAAATATTTTGATGAAATTTTGTACATACCCATTTCGAGGGGTGCTCAATCCATTGGCGCACACAGATTTTTTCAAAAAAAAACGCTAATATGGTTTCTTAAAATTTTGCTCATAAAAACGGTCATAGTAGGCTTTGGATTTTATGCGAACCAGGCAATTTTTGTTCAAAATGTGCAGTTCATCGAGCTCTACAATTTAAAAAAAAAATCAGCCAAATCGCACGATTGATACACTTTTTACAGACTGACCCCAAAACAAATGGGTCACACTGTATAATTTTTATGTTCTTTTAAACGAACGTTAAATGGCCTACAAGTCTCCCCAACATAGAACTTTCCACATTCACAAGGAATTTTATATATGCAATTTTTTGAACTTTGTAACTCATTAACTGGTTTTGTTTTAACTAGCATCGACCTTAATGTATTTTTGGTTTTAAATACTGTTCTCACATTAAAACGATTGCCTATACGTTTTAGCTTATCTGACAGTCCAGGAATATAAGGAATTATTAAATCTACTGGTCGGTCCACCAGATTTATTTCTCTAATTCTATTAGCATTGTTATTTTGTTGGCAATCCTGAAAAACTTGCTCAACAAATTCAATAGGATAACTATTCTTCTCAAGAACATGTTTTATATGTTTAATTTCTTCCTCAAATTTTGTGTTGTTAGAACAAATCGTTCTAGCCCTGTCATACAAACTTTTAATTACTCCTTTTTTAACACTAATATGATGATTGGAGTTGAAATGGAGATGTGGGATAGTTCCAAACCAATTCTAAAAGAAGAAGTAGGAAATAGACGAAAAATTAAAGAATCTGCATTTATTCTAGGAAATACGGGCAACTGTGTTGCTGAATGTTCAGTGGAATTCAGTAAAATATTATTGCCACTTATTCAAAGAGAAGTTAGTATAGACAATTAGATAAAACACAGGGTACAATATCAGGCAGGTGGCTAGGCTATTGTTTCTGTTGTCATGACATTTTAACCCGAAATTTATTAATCTGTCACTTCACTTTGACGTGACATGACCTTTGAGAAAGGAGGAAGATTTATCCTCCGAAAGCTCAGAAAACAAATTTGTTGAAGTTATTTTTTGAGTTACACGTTTAAAGTTTCGTTCGTTCAGTGTTAATAATTTATGAATTTTCGAGGCAACTTGAAAAAGTTGTCTTTCAATCAGTTTGGTGGCGAAAAACCCAATTAAAAATTAAATGTATTACGTGTTATGTTGGTGCATCTACTGTAAACTGAGTATGATTTTAGAGCTATTAAAAATATTGTCAAGTTACCCTATTGAGGATTTATTGAGGGTCTAATCCGTGTTTCCATTCGGAACACCGCCCCGACACGAAGTGGCGGGAGACAGAAAAAGACGGCGGAAAAGGCATAGTTTAAAATTTGGCACCACTGCGCTCTGTATGTCACACATCCCATAAATTTAAGTGCTCGGAAGAAGGACGTTGCCGGATTTAAAGCACATACTCCTGTTTATCTCGTAAAATAATATGGGGTATAGTGTTCAATAAGAATATCATATTTTTCAAATGATTATTCTTCAAATTAGGTACACCTTGTGATGGGGGTTTGAAGACGCACCGTTTCAGTTCTCGCTTGCTAACAATAATTCGAAGCTTGGAAAAAGAATATACACATATATATTTGCATTGGGATTTCCTGAAATACACATCCGCGTCTGTCTGGATCAGACCTGCTAACCTAACGGCCAAACCCGTAACCCCTGGTATTTGATACACCGTCCTAGAATCACATAACTCTGATGGAGTGCAAATAATTAACTCGAAACTAATTAGCATCAACAACTATTACGGACCTGGTTTTCAGGCGACACGATATTCAGGCAAGCCTTCATAGTACATAGGTATAATAGATTAATGTGGCAGTGGTGATTCCTACTTGTACTCATATAAAAATGTGATAACTGATGGCATGGTCGGAAAATGTTTTGATAGTTGAAACATATTTTTTTCATACCATCGTTTTATATTTTTTGTTTTGTGTTTCCTATGATCTTTAGCAACATATTTTAAGAATATGAGACAGATAAAATCCTAAGTCGTTAAGCAATAACTAGATTCGTTTGCTTAGTTTTGAATTTATGTCTGCATTTCTACTAGTAAAAACTTGTCTCGTTATTACGAGTTATGCAACTATTCCAGGGTACTACCTTGTAAAATCCGTAAGCTTTCGTAATTATAAATGAATATTTACTTTGTTTGTAACCAAGAAACGGAATACTGATGACTTATAATTGGAGAGTTAGCGGACCGACGGACGTCGACTGCAGACGTGTGTTTGGCTGTTCAGTAAGAAGAGTCGACGAGTGATATGAATACTTGAGGTATATTTTTATATTACATTTGTGGCTTGAGAATTGAGAGTTGGTATCGCAGCCTGGTGCGAAGAGCATTATAGGCTCTAGAGTTGCATATAAGTGCGGAGAACCATATACAAGTGGTTATGAGCGCCATTCCTTCGAGGGAGGTACAGTAAGAAAGGGGCTTACTTACGACCCGATTGACACGGATGGAAGGGGAAATAACAAGTAACGACACTCCGCTGTCTGTTCGTTGTCGAAGATTAGAATACCCATTGGATAGAAGTAGGTATAGCAATTCCACTGAGGAAGGGGGCATACAATCCCGGTGAGTAAATACACCTACAGATTTATGTACAGAACATCAGTAAATGTTTAATTTTGTTCTATGTATGGTAAGCTCTCTTATACTGATCAGCCAAGGTGTTGAATGAATTTGCATTGCCATAACCCAAGATCGATATGAGACAAGTGACAGGAGCGGCCCCTCAATAAGTTAAATTAAATTTACATCATTTTCAACCGCGCGCCGCGCGCAACTACACTACACCGATTGTTTTGTGAGGAGTGGGGGTAGAGCCACAACATTCTCAAACTCACAAGCCCTGTGCAAACATGTGGCAACGCCGCAGCGGGATGGTTCAACGGGTCTATGCAGTCTAGCGGGTCTAATAACGATCGGCATTTTTTATGAACTTTTCGGAACTTTGGCTTTAGTTTATCTTTTCTAATAAAATTTTCCACCCCTTTTTTTAATTATTATAATTAGACACATTTGTGAATTCTTGTTTCAATAATAGGGTAAGTAAGTATGTTTATTTAACAGAAAATAATGAAATCAATAACAAAATATACACAGAAGTACAAGTATTTATAATAAGTACAATTCCTGGTGCGTGGATAGGTAGGTATATAGTACAACGACAAATAATATGGCAAATTTGGGCAAATAGAGGGGACTACATTTGTAGTAAGTGAAATTTTTGTTAGAACTTTACTCAAAATGCCCCGTCAGGCAAATGATGATTATCTTCCCTTATAGTTAAATTTTCCTAAAAATATAAACAACAAGATCAACACCGGTTTTGAAACTAACTCAAACTTGCCTCATAAGCAAGAAAAGTGAGACATTTTAAATCAGATATTTATGTTCGATACAAATGGATGTGTGAATGTATTGTGAGAATGTCCTTATTTTCTTTCCATGTTTGCTATTTTATATTCCGACCATGGATATGGATAAGATTGGAGCCGAACAATAATTATTATTAAGCTCTGCATACCGACAGCAGACTCCTTATGTTTACCGTTTTAAAAGCAAATTACCTCACAAATAATTCGTTTAAATCTTTTAACACCAATTTCCCCCGTAAATTTTTTGAAAATGTCACAAATATACAGTACAATTAATGATTTATTTTTAAGTTCAACTTTGGCATTACCTTTGGAATAGCACGAGTGGCAACTGTTTATACATCAGATGGCGTATGCAAAAGGCCCTTGGTAAAGCTTTGCCCTTTACCGAGTCCTGAGCTTTAAAAAAATACTTTTTGGTGGGCAGGATGTCCAGAATTCTGTCCAAAATTTTTAGTTTATAGTTATTATTGTTAGGTTCCTCAAATAGGTAAGAGAAACTCAGTTTTATATCACACCTTTATTGAGTTGCACAAAACACCTAGTATACATAAAAAAAACGAACAAGACATTGACAACAAAAACAAGAGACTTTTTGACGAATACATAAAAAAGTTTTATCAATCGCGCGCGCGGCAAGAGGAAATTAGCCAGTTTCGCCCAAGTCCAACCTCGAGGATCGCAGAACGGCGGACGAGTCCGTACTGTGAGAAGAGTTACCTCCGAGACCGAGAGAACGACACCGACTAGACCTCAGGTGAGGTGAGCTCAAAATAAGGGTTTAAACGTAATCGTTTATTTAATTATCGCCCCATTTCCCAACAACCTTTTACTTTAAAAAAGATGAAAAATGACTCGCAAACGCAGTCACATGACTTATGCTTGTTAAAATTTCTACTTGAAAAAGTTGTTTGTTTGTACCAAATTTGAAGGCTCTATTGAAAGATTTTCTATTTGGAATTTTTTAATAATTATTTTGAACTTTCTGAAAATTTTAAAAACTTTTAACTGAATAAAAACTGTTTTATATCACTAGCTTTATCATTATGTTTGCTTTTTATAGCTCGGTAGGAATATGTGTTTTTCAAAAAAAATTAACGCCTGAAAACTGTTATGTTTGTAGTACACTCACCTTTTATGAATTGATAACTTGCAAATCGGTATTGGGGACAAAGTTGCAGCAAAGAAATAATGCTGATATATATTAAGAAATATAAAAACAATAAGATATCTAGGTTGAGACAAGTAACGACACATCAGTTAAGTTCAGTTTGTAAAGACACTAACATGTAATAAGGACACAAGAAATGGATCTACAGTGGTTTCAGTAATCAACTCCTTCACACAGCGACCGGCAACATTTTACACAAAGTTGATATTCCATCTAGCATTTGTAAGATATAAATTTATACATTAAATTTTCCTATATAAAATTGGTTCTAAAATAATAATAAATTAAAATATCATCAACCTATTTCACGTACCTAACCAAAACTCAGGACTTACGGCTAAAATATACAGTAACTAAGATGAATGGTAAATTTTCCCGTAAAAAGCAGAATTTTGACCTCGCTCTCGCGAGCTGAAAATAAGCAGAGTCGAAGTTAGTCAAAGCTCAGGAGTCTGAAAATATTCGAGACAGTCGAGACATTTACGCGTATATTTACGCGCTTACAAATTTTTCAAGTTATATGCACCCTCTAACTTTACCCGTAAACCATTTATGTCTAGTTCCACCGTTTATACTATATTATTATCCTGTAAAAGTTTGATTGTTGTATTGTGTGTGTTTGCTAAACAATATAGGGGTGCTCCATTGTTCTGTATTTGTGTTTAAGATATGCTGCGGATAAGTTTTCCTGCTAAATAGAGAAGCATATTGGTGCAGGGGAGACCGAGGGAATATTATGGGCCCTATAAGCAAAATTCGTTAGATATACAGGGTGTCCCAATAAGGACTCCCGTCACCGATATCTCCGGAACAAAAAGAGATATTTTAATTCTGCAAACGCCGTTCGCTAGAACGTGACATTTTGACATTGGCGTATAGATGGCGCTGCGGTGCAAAGAAACTTTTCGATCCTAGAAACGTTGGAACTTAGCGCATCTGAAAGATTGGGTAATTTGGAAAAATTTTTGTTCTATGGACGATTTTCCTACTTTTACTAGTTTCTGAGATAACCACTCTACAATGTCGTTTACAAAAAATGAGCTAACTCGCTTAAAATTGACTTTAGAGGAAAAAGCTATTAAAAATATCTTTGCATTACCCTAGGATGAAGAAAATAGCGGCGCGTGTCAAATTATTACCGGAAGTGACCCATTTTTCAGTTCCAAATGAACATACTGTACAATTTTCCCTCAAAATTGGAAAAAATATACCTAATAACAATAAGACCTTGTAGGTACCTGTAGACAACAAAAATTTGGCTGAATTTATTTTTATTAACCGAAGGTGACATTATAAACAGAAATTAAAAATATATGTTTACAATAAATGTTCAAAATTATTTCCATACCTAAATTCGATCCACTACAGCACTGTTTTTACCGCATTCTCCATAAATTAATACCATATTTAATTTATCCTCATTGCTATGATGAACCACCAGCCAGCTTCTGTTAATAAAAATAAATTCAGCCAAATTGACGTTGTCTAAATGTATGTATACATACATGGTGTTATTGTTATTATATGACACTGAAAATTACCTTTTTTCCAGTTTTGAGGGATAAATTATACAGTATGTTCATTTTGAACTGAAAAATGGGTCACTTCCGGTCAAACCGGATGTGTAATAATTTGACACGTACCGCTATTTTCTTCGTCCTAGTGAACTACAAAAATATTTTTAATAACTTTTTTCTCTAAAGTTAATTTGGAACGAGTTAGCTCATTTTTTGTAAATGAAATTGTAGAGCAGTTATCTTAGAAACTAGTAACAGCAGGAAAATAGTCTATAGAACAAAAGTTTCTCCAAATTACCCAGTCTTTCAAATGAGCTATACTCCAACGGTCCTAGGATCGAAAAATTTCTTTGCACCGCAGCGCCATCTATACGCCAATATCAAAATGAATGCTTAGCACTTGCGAATAAAGCCTTCTTCACGTCATCACGAACGGCGTTTGCAGAATTAAAATATCTCTTATTGTTTCTGAGATATCGACGACGGGAGTCCTTATTGGGACACCCTGTATACCAATTATTCTTTATTTTTAAAGGTAACAAAACTGGAACAGGTCAGAGGGTCATGCGATGCGTCATGCCAATAACGCCCAAACAATATATTGCTTTGAAATTTAGTAAGCAGGAACAAACCGTGGGTTTCTAACATATTTAACAAAAACGAAAAAGGAAAAATTCAGTTTTTTGGATATAACACGAAAACGACCGCAGTTAGCGGCATCAAATTGGCCACAAAATTGTCTTCTAATAGTTTTTTAATTACACTTTGTGCAGCAATTTTCCAACTGTACGCTCTTCGCATAATAAAATTATTATTTTATGGCTAAGATATTTATGCATGCTAATTTGGTTAGGGCAAATTATTATCTTCACTCTGGAGGAACTGTTATGGTTGCCATGTTATTTGGCCTTGTTGCGTTAGAGATTACACGTGCCTCAGATGTAGGACCCATGTCAAGCTGCCGATGGTATTTAGGGCTTTAGACAATTTCATGTTAAGGTTCAAATTTAACATGGATTAAATATGGATATAGTTACCAAAACAGGAAGAAATCTTTTAGATATACATAAACAGGTGGTTCAAGGGAGATTCATAAAAAAATTAGGCTCGGGGAAATAAAAGCTTTTAAATTCAACTTCGGAATTTAATCAAACGAATTGCTAAAACTATGTTGAATGATATTGCAACTTTTAATATCTATTGTGAGCATCTTTCTAACTTTTTAAGTACCTACCTAATTATGTCATTGAAAACTTGTCTGAATCTCCAGATGTGTTGTTACGTCATTTCGTTTGTTTCTTGGAATACACACATTACACTTAGGTATAATTAATTTAGGAAGAAAGAACCTACGCTACTGTCTACAAAATAATAAAAAAAAACATCAGCCGTTGCGCAATCACAATCAGGCCGCAAAGTTTTTATTTATAATCAAGCCGCTTTTACTATCGGTCGGTACGAAGGACGAATACGTTCTGTCAAAATTCGACAAACGATCTGCAATTAAAGTGAAAAGTTTAGCCATAATAGTGAATAATGCTCAACGAAATGGTTAGCTGCAAAGACAGTCAAGATAATAATAATAATTATGAGATACCGCAGGTATGAAATTATAATATTGATTATAATTACCGGGGTGATTATAGTATTATAATCACTGCCTGGAGCCAGAGGTATTATTTAATTACTATAACGGTTACGTTTGTAATTGCCGGTACCTAATTGTGTATTGTGTAAGTCTCCATTTGGGATATGTTACGAAAAGCTAAGTTGGTAGTTTAGGGAACATTATTTCCCAGATGTCAACAGATACACCGTTAATCGGTTTGCCCATTATGGCTGCTATCACTGATTAAAATTCGGATTCCTTATTCAAGTGCTGATATGTAAGCAGTTTTATGAACAAAAAAAATAGTGGGTTCTACGCTAGGTTCATTTCTGATGCAGAAATATACCTAGGTACTATAGAATAGTGATTTAAAATTTGTTCCCTACATTATAGGTAAAAGAGAGTACTTGATTTAAAGACAAGTTTTTGTTGTCCAGTGATTGGAATTCGCTCTAGATTTGGTATTACTCTCAACATATATGCTTGCCTTGAAGATCTTATTTGTTTGATTTAATATACAGGATGTTCAAAAATTACAAAAAAAGTGAAAATGATAATGATTAAAAAGCAGCAGTCTGAAAGTCTCCTTAGTTTTTGCTATACATCCTATAAATCCTCTTTTCAAAAATGCCATAAGAAAAATAAAAGTAAATACAAATATTTAGATTCCTTATAAAAAAGTGCCTTAATAATGTTTAACTTAGAAATATCCTGCCTCATTCGTTTTCGTTTAAAAAAATAAAAACGAAAACGACGATTATCAGTTTTTTCCCATTATTTTCAAAACGAGAAGGGCCAGCCAAATTTTTTTTACCATGTTACCCGGCATCAAATTCCGCAACTTTGCCCCAATTTAATCGACCTCGTATCTCTTAAGATAACCAAGACACCCATGCATAGACTCGAAATACGGTCACCCTGTATATAATAGGTATATAGTGAACGCCAAATAATTACGCACCATTTCCACCTCATAAAACAATCGGGGTTACCGCCATGCACCGTCTTATTTGGAATTTCCCGATATCGGCGAATGACACTGACGTTAGTCGATGAGAGGGGGGGGGGCTACATCATAGACCGTGAAATTGTGACAGATTTAGGTGCCCCATTTTCGCATACAAGCCTCGAAGATATGTTATTCCCATTGGCCACTCGTAAATTTCCCTTCATTCTATTCAGCATCGATGTATTTTTCAACCCTCTTCGAGGCTTGAATGCGAAAATGGGACAACTAAATCTGTCACTATCTGACGTTCTATCGGGGCAAAGTTTCATTGTTTTTATAAGAATTAAACAATAATTATTTAGAAAATGTATAAACCCTATATCCCTAAATGTATAAATCCAGGGACCCTTTAAAGTAAGGGGACCCAGCATTATACTTTCCAAAGTGAGGCCGTTTCTTTCCCCATTCTAACGGTCTCAATGATGCCAAGTATGCCATTTTATTGGAGAATCTATGAATATAACAGGTTTTGATTGTTAGTAAAAATTAATAATGATTTCTAAAAATTAGGCTTGACAATGTTCTGTCAACAAACACAGAATATGGCAAGTGCCAAATGAATCAAATTTATTTTATATTTGAATTTGGTTTTCTGCAATTATTTCCAGGAATTTAAGTAATATAAGTATGGTAATTCAGTGCCAATTTTGCTTATTTGAGAACTTGTCGCTATTGCACCTTGTTACTAGGTTGCTGAATTCATTTGTAATAATATGTGTACTTGAACTTTCTTCCCTTGTTGAATGTATCTACGCAAAGATCTTTTACAGATTTCGGGATGGACTAATAAGATTAGGTCTTGTACTTAGTTCCAATCATGCAGTTTTTCTCGGTGCTCATTTTTCTAATTTTATTTCTCTTCCAAGGTGCCTCACAAACGTAAAATAAACTTATAGTTGTAGATAAAAACTGTTTTAAAAAAGACTTGACTGAAGCTACCTGCTTAATAATTTAAAATTTAGGAAATACCATTTTTGTTTTGAACTACTTACTTATACGTAATGCCCACGTAATGGGAATTGAAGGATTACTAAAGGTGAGACATGAAAAATCTGGTTGCAATTATTGGTACTACTACAGGCGGCCGCATTACCTTTAATTGACTATCTGGAAGTCAGAAAACTTAAAAATTGTGCACTATGATGGGAAATATTTTGCCTCCTTTGGAATCTATGGCACTGGCATGTCACATAAAACCTGATGGCAGTTGGACACTGACATATAACATAACCTTGTACCAGCCCACTATGTGGTCTCCTTGGAGATACACAGAAAACAAGGCTTCAATTTTTCCTATGTGATAGACTGCTGGGCCCCCTTATTTTAAGGAGTCCCTGTATAAATCCAATGACGTCGAGGTTATAATGTCTTTGTATAAACCCTATATCTTCGTATCGAAACCTTTAAACTTTAAGTGTGATTTTCATCCTGTATATCATACGAACAATGTATTTTCAAAGGGTTTGTTCTTGTTCCCTCGGGTCTGCTGTCGAATCCAAACCGCCCACCCGCGCACGCGCATACCTTGCCGATTTCCTCTTCTCCGGCGTGGCGTAGCTCTGGCCGTCGCCACCGTTCGACTCCAGCGACGTCTGGCTACCGGCGCGGGACACCTGCGCGGATTCGCTGCCGGAGTTCCTCGATCCGGGCCGGTCCGAGTCGGCGCGGATCAGGGACGCGGCCTCCTCGTCGTCGCTGTCCTTCGGCGGTCGCTGCTTGCCGAACTTCATCAGGCTGCGCATGCTCTTCAGGGTCGAGCTGCGCTTGCGGTCGCCGGTCGATGGGGATTTTTCGGCGGCGGCCACCTGGCGACAAACGCACACGGTATACGATTTGGAGAATAAAAAAATATCACTATCGTAATAGCAGTGGCGCACTCAGGACTTATTTATGAGAGGGCACAATATGCTTATGTTTAGATCTTGTCGGGTACAAAGATAAAGGAGGGGGCGGAACCAAGCTGAGAAAGAAAAAAATACATTTTTATTTAGCCACATAACGTACTGCGGGAGCCCGCGTCAGAATTTGTTTTGTCCACTCTCGAAATATCCTCCAAACATAAAAAATAATGGCCTGTATGGATAAAAAATAAAATATATTTTCGAATTCTTGGAACCAATTCATACCAATCGATTTATCAAGAGTAACCTCTCTTTGACAAAGTCTTAACTGAATCGGTTGAGGTGCTTGGCTGCAGTGCCTGGACCAACAGTGACATTAATGACCTGTGCATACTGCATAGCCCTGTTTCATGCGATAGCCACTGGCGCTACAAGACGAAAAAATCGACAGAGTAGTTTAATGTTAAAAACAGCATTGCTGCAGAATCTTTTATAGAATAAAACATGCAAATGTGTCTGTTACAACGAATTTAATATTCAGAATAAAATGTTTGTTATGTCCATTTAATGTGGCCATATTTCCATAGATTTTCCTAAGAAAAGTGAATCTGAAAAGCGCAAGCAAGAGTATTTTGGTACCTTTTAATTTTAAAATAAGTCCATAGTCCATGGCTAGCTGTAGTGTAAATAAATATTGAACGCATCAGAATTTTGTCAGTTTCTTCTTTATACCTATAATAGTGAACCATTGATTCGCTTTGATACTTTTCTCCGATAACGGACGTTTCTTTTAATTTGTGATTTTTTTTATATCCTATGCTAGTGCGATATCTATAGTGGCAAAAAATGTATTTTTTTCGTATTATTTCTGTTTTATTTTCTGTTATTTTTCAATAATAAATTTTATTTTCATCTGAACACTTTCATAACTCAATAATAAAAATGGCAGGTTTCATGTTTCAATACAGAGTTGAAATGTGGGGGTTTTTTGATATTGATGGGTTGACATTAAAGTTTTAGAAGCAGTATACTTTTTTAATTCTAGTGTCAAATGTCAATATTTGACAACAGCATTCGTCACAAGAAAATTTAAGTACTAGGTATATTTATCCATCTCAAAAAATAAAATACATATTGTGCCCTATCGCCCTACCTAAAATTATCCCTGGCCGCCTCGAGTTTTGGTCCCAGCTACGGGCCTGGGGGGGGGCACGTGCCCCTGTGCCACCCCCTTGGGTGCGCCACTGCGTAATAGTAAATTTTCAAAGTGTGAGCGCCCTACCATATAATAAAATGAGTAAGCAATTTTCACGTACAAGTATTACCCCTAGAAAATGTCAGGATAGATTCTTTTATGCACCATATACAGGGTGTCCAACTTTAAAACTGTACAAATCCGTAAATCTTCATTTTCTTTACAAAATGCCAACCAACAAATAAAAACAATTTAAATTATTGGATCTTTCTCAACAAAGTCACTGTCTAAGACATTTTCTGTGCGTTTCCTGTCGTGGCACACCAGCCACCTTAACTCATATGGACTTACTGACTGGCAGGCTTCTGTATTTTTCAGATTTGATTCGTTTATAGTGTGTGGAGCGGTTTTGATATACACGACTTTTGACCCGTATAAAGTTCCAAAAATTCAGTAATTTGATATGGCACAGATAAGAACACTCTGTATATTTCGTATTGGACTTTTGCACACCAACACCTTGAGTGGTCCTATTAACCATTCAACTGTTTTGAGGGGATTCCATGGCACACTTTTGACTTGGCAGATGCCTTTAAAATTCCTATTTTGCTCAATTTTGACACCCTGCAGAATGGAACTTCTTATTTTTTATTCAAATTTGGTATTTAAGGGTTTTGAGATCTTCTGATTAACGCTGTGGGGTAAGATTTTAAATAAAAGAATCGCTAAAAGGTTTTTGTGAAAATCGGGGGTTTAAAAAATTGCAACCTGCCCTGGATTTGCATTTTGAAAATGGCAGGAAGGTCAAAAGAAGCGGTTTTTGAAGGCTTTTCAAACAAAAAAAGTTTAGGTGATTCTCTCCAAAATCCAAAAATGAAGATTTTATGGATTTGTACAGTTTTAAAGTTGGACACCCTGTATATTTTTTTACCTACAAATAATATCTTTAGAAAAAACATACTAACTACCGTTCATAATAATAGAAATTCACTTAAAAATTAATAGTTATTTATGTACCAAGCCAATGAAGTTAAACTTTTTACGACTCATATGGAATTTAGTTGCCGAGGCCTCTGGCCGAGGCAAATAAACCACATGCACATATCAGGCACGGCGCTTCACAACAGAAACTGCTGCCTGTTGTGCAGCGTCCATGAAAAATAGATTGATATTCAAACCTGCTAAAATATTTATACTGAAAGATTGCGCTCCTATAGGTAACAATTTCGCAATGGGTACGAAAAGTTGAATAGACCTTTATTGACAAATAAAGCACCTTGTTTGCCATAGCTTCTCAAGTAAATGAGTACATAAAGAAATTACCCATATTATTGGTGATAACGATAACTATAAGTACATGCACATTTCCGTGTATAGGTACCGAGGATAAACTTCTAGTAAATTACCATAGCAGCTACATAAATAATTCCTTGTAATTTTTGAATATTTAGTAAGTTTTGACGGGCGATGGCTCCGCGTCTGACGTTTGATGTTTACATCTCGCCAAGGCCTACTTATTGAAAAAATCGTACAATAATGGGATACTTCAGTGCCGATTTCTGAGCTTTTAATGGCGAGACACTTCATTGCCGATTTCAAGAAAAACTTTTCCTGAAGCACCTATGTTTTTTCCGGTGGAAACAAGGTAAGTATTACGTCAAAGTTAGGGAATTTTCTGATTTGGAAGGAGACAAAAAATCTGCCCAAAAAATTGAACTTACCGTAACTTTCCCCTTTCCCCTCTTTCTAACCCTTTTTTACCAAACGCAATATGATGAATTTTTTTCTCTTTATCGATAAAAACTTTTGTGTTTGTAAGAGCAGTAAAAATTAAAATTATGCGCTTTATTTTTATAAAATCATAATTAGAATAAAATAGCCCAAATCCATATACAGGGTGACCCATTTGAAATGGAAGCACCCACGTAAATTTTAGTCTTGTTTTCTCTAAAGATAGGTCACAAAAAATGTTTTTTTCTGGGCAAAATTACTGGGCTTTATCTCAATTTTCAAGGTCTAGGTACTACGATCTTTTTTCTCTTAATAAATTATGACAATTATATTTAGAGCTTTTTGTACCTCAAACCTGACTACGTCATTGAATTTGAGGCCATCTAAAATAGGTGTGTACCAAGTTCCGTTAAAAAATAACAATCATTAAAAATATCAATACTGATAATAATTTATGAATCTAACTTCCTCCGTAGAAAATTCCTTTTTCGTAGAATTGCCATCAATTTTTATTTCTACTGTTTAAACACAAAAAATTGTAGCAATTCAAAACATTTCGACAGTTAAATAGGATTTATAATAAAATTTTCAAATAAAATGAAATATATAATCTGTGGGTCCATGTATTTTAAACTTGAACCGGCTACATCACAACATTTGAAATACTCTGGACTTCACTGTCGAAATGTTTTGAATAACTACAATTTCTTTCTTTCTTTCAGAATACATTGTTAGCCATCAGAGCCATCTGTTTTCCAGGACATAAAGCTAGAGCCGTGAGAAGTCTTTATAAATACGTCAGTCAACGCTTCTTTTTTACGAATCTTGATTAAAGACCAGTTTTCTAGAAATACCTCTATACTGACTGTCTACTTAAAATGAATTTGGATTGGAATAAGGCTCTTTTAGTGAGTCGATATAACAGCGAAAACCATGACGTAAAAATAGTCCGCGAAGAGGTACCTAAGTACCTACTTAATATTCTCAAACCCGAACTAAATGTACATACCGTGTGTCCCCGTTTCAAAAATTTCCGTTTATCGCTTGTAGAATGTTCCTCTAATAACGCTTCGGTGAGAAGACTCCTCTCGATGTTGGCAATATTCTGTTCAATGTCGATCAGCATCTGTTGGTCGTCTTCCAACATGTCGAACGCTGAACTGCCGGCAAAAGAAGCCAGCGATTGGTCCGGCAGGGTGTATAGTACGTCAAATTCCACCGTTGCCTGGAATTAGTTAAAGGAATCACTTTAATGGTGCAAATTCTTGTTAAAACTAAAATGTGTTTTAAAAGATTTAGTTTGATTTTTTTTAAGACGGCGAGCATCAGTCACGGTGAATTATAAGAAAATAATGGAACTTTTATTATAAACCATAATTTTTGGTAACTACAAGAGTTTTTGACACCCCCTTCGGCAGTATACTTACATATTAAAAAAATCGCCATCAATGTCGTTAACAGAGTCAAAATTTTCTATTTTCATTTAGTTGAATATCTATATGCAAGTTTTGATGCGACTAATGGAAGGATATGATTAGAGGAATTAAATTGTCTTATGAGTTATGAGGCAGTTTTAAGCGAAAAAGCAAAGCTGAAAAGTGTTTTCAGCGCACGCGTTAACAACTTTTTAACGCTATTTTTCTATTGGGAAAGTTTTCGTCATAAAAGCTTAATGGCTGCTATTTTATTTCAAAGGAAGGCGGAGAGACTAAGTGCTTGTGCTTTTTTGCTTTCAATTTATTGGAATTTTATATTCTGGAATATCGTGTAAAGGACATCTGAGCTGACGGAGATTTTTTCGTAAATTTTGGACATCTGATAGACAGTAGGTAATTCATTTTGAGCCTGTGTTATTTAACTAGGTCAGATATACGCATGGGCGCGCGCAGAAAAAATCTAGGGGGGGGCAAAAGTCAAATTCAAACTATTATCTATTTTTGTTTATTTCAAACACGTTTTAATTTTCTAAAAATAACAAAAATTTTCTTTAGAAAAACGAATGCCTGGTTCATATAGCTTCTTTAATCTTTTAATTTTACTTTATTTTTAAGAAATAACCAACGGCATTTGTCCCTTGATTTGAACTGACCAATGACATTTAATATTTTTTAAAGATAAGATAAAAGTAAAAGATAAAGAAGCTCTATGGACCAGGCTTAATATTAAAATAACATCATTCCTAAACGAATCAATACGACAACAAAAAATATCAAATCTTAAACGAAACAAAAAATAAATATTTCGCCGTATCTATTATTAATAAATATTGGATATACTCTTTGGCATATTAACACAAAACAAACACCAATTATCACCAATGTTACCAAAGTCTAAATAGACATATTGTGTACATACTTATGTATGTACAAAATTACACGTAGGTACATACATATAACAAAAAATATCAAATTCTAAATAAACATAAAAAATAAATATTTCTCGATTTTTCGATTCCTACATAACTAATATGCTTGCTACAATACTCATTTTATGATGTAATATACCATTACACAATATGTCCATATGTCCATGTAAACTTGTATAATACAACAATATCCACAATAATAATAAAATTAAAAAAGGCAAACTTTAAACCTTCGCGGCGGCGGCGGGAAATTTAAAATCAATATTTTGTTCTTTACTGTACTTAATGGGCATGCATACTCATAAAGAAACATGTATTTTTGCACCTAAAATAAATAATGGAGGATGTTTTTTGTTGCATATCAGTCACTATTTCATTCTAAACTTTTATAGTGATGTGATTATCATTCTTCGCATGTGGTTATAAAAGTGTAAAGCAAAACAATGATTTTCCAGGGGGGCACTGCCCCCCTCTGCCCCCCTGCGGGCGCTTTTGGATATAGGTATGCATGGGAAGGAAAGACTAGATATTTTTTTGTATTTAGCGCCCTAAAAAACACTACTCAAAATTGCAGGGCAAAAATAACATATTTTAGCAAAAAATAAGCTAAAAATAATTGAACAAATGCAAAAATCGCAAAACTTATGATATAGTTTGCCTAAAATTCCAACCTCTAGACCTCCAAAAATGGATCGTAATGATTTTTCATTCTAATCCCAACATTTACCTGCAACGTTCTATTATTCTGATCCAATAAACTATCGTTGATGGTGATTCTTCCATCCCTAACTACTTTCTGAAGCACCAGTCGATATGTTCCGATAAGTTTGTCTGCGAAAAGTCTATTTCTTGAGTACAACTCGATTGTCAGCATTTCGTTTTCTTCGACAGGTCGTGCCACTGGCCAGTCGAACCTCTGAAACAATAAAGCCACATTGACGAAAAAAATATGAGTATATATGAAAAGATGAAAAGGGAATGTACACGAGGTCGTAAGCATACTATTTAAGACTCAATGTACATCACGGGCGGTGATTCAACATTTTGACCCATAAAATGGCTTTTTTCGATCTGTAGCGACCAACACGCATAATTTTAAACTTTTGGTCAATACAAATTTTAATCAAAGTAATTTCCCACATTTTGAGACAAAAATTATTTAAAAATAGGTATTTATCACAATGGCCGTCATTAGCATTTGCGCAAAAAGCCTAATGACGGCCATTGTGCCATTGTAATTTTTGTCTCAAAATGTGAGTGATTACTAGATTAAAATTTGTATTGACCAAAAGTTTAAAATTGTGCGTGTTGCTACAGATCAAAAAAAGCCATTTTATGGGTCAAAATGTTGAATCACCACGTACGTGCTGTACATTGAGTCTTAAGTAATAAGTACCTAATTAACAAATAATTTTGTCATCACATCTTCTAGATAGACCTACCAAAAAAATTGCAGCTTCGAATGTGTCCAAAATGCGTTGCTTCGTAAAAATGAAGAAAACTGCTCAAAATACCGACTTTTAGTAAATTAATCTTAATTACTTATTAGATAGCCACCTATATTTTAGATTCTAAATTAATATATAAGAAGTTTAAAAAATTAGAACGAAAGGCGACTTTGACATTTAAAATATGTGCGAGAATTTTATATGAGTATATAAACCTTGTATGCTTAATTTTTATTACCTCATAAATATATCACAAAATATATTTTGTAGATAGCGTGCAGGGGAAATTTATTATGCCGACTCCAATAAAAACAAACTGGTGCCAGTGTCATGAAAAACACAACCCATATAGTTTATATAGTTTATATATGTTGTGTTGGTCCGAAAACTGATGAATTGCGGTTTTATCCACATCTTCTGAATAATCTGAGCGCTATTTTAAACTTCTTAATTTCTGGCAAAATTAATCAGACATTGGATGCTGGCTTGATCATCAAAGCGAAACAGTTGAGCCTAATCATTTTTTTTATGAATTCTTATCTGGTGCTTTTTTTTCAATAACATGCAGAAATGTCCGTCCATCGCAGCTATACAAAAAGTCAAACCTCAGACATCGAATACCTACATTTAAACTTTGTATACCGACAATTCGGAGGCTAACTTTTTGACTAGCAGTGGAGACTTCAAGGCGATTCCTGGCCCAGATCAATTTAGTACAGACTGGTCCTTAGTTAATACCTGCCAAATGAAAGTCAACTATAAAATAGATTTGTAGGTACATGGCTTTACTATACTTTTACTGTATATATTAACGTTCAAACGTAGAATCTTTTAAAATTAAGGTTTTATGCATATTATTTATTCAAGTGGTTCAGAAATGGGATTGCACTAAAATTTGACATATTTATTTGGCCGAGAAATTTTTAATAATAATAAAGCTATTTACTTAAGAGCAATACCTTGAATATGCTTGCCGTCAATCTATACAGGGTGGGCCAACGAAAACGAAACGGAGGCAATAACTCCCAGGAGAATATTTTTTCGTAAAAACGCAAAAACCGGTCGGTTTTGTTTGGGAGGGGGACATATTTTAGGCCAAATTTAACAGCGCTGACATCAACCCCCCTAAGCGGGGTTGATAACCCCTCAAAAATTTCAAATGGGATGGGGGTCGAGTGATACATCGGCGGAAAGGGCTTTCAATTCTCTATACGCCCAAGTTTTATTTTTGAAATTTTATTGACCCGTTTGAAAGATACAGGGTGCGAAACTGAAAGCATACTTCATTTTATTTTAACAACTTTTAATGTTCGCAACAGCACAAGTTCGTCTGAAAATTCTTAGATTAGGTACTAGCTACAATAAAAAATGTTCGAATTGGTGACCCCCAACTTCCAAACAATAATACATGTTTTGTTCAAAATACGTTGACGTAAAGATTTCTAGAGAGGCCGGTTCCGTTGCGTAAACTTTACTTTTTAAATGTCCCCACAAGAAAAAATCAAGAGGGGACAAATCGGGAGACCGTGCTGGCCATTCAATTGGTCCTCTTCGTCCAAAAGTTCGATCTAAATATAGACGCACAGGAAGAGCATAATGCGGTGGAGCTCCGACTTGTTGGAAGACCAGTTGGTCTCCCAGGTAGTTTAGATTATATTCTATTAGGTTAATTAGGGCTGAGACAACAGTGTCTTCCAGCAATTCCAGATAAAGTTGTCCTGTTAAATTGCCGGGTAGAAAAAAGGTCCTAATATTCTATCCCCGAAAATACCAGCCCAGACATTTAATTTTTGGGGATGTTGGGAATGTACCTCATGGAAAATTCTTGGATTTGAGTCTACCCTGTAACGACAATTATGGCGATTGACTATGCCATTTAAACATTCATCGGAGAAACAAGTATTATACAGGAAATTTTGGTTAGCAGTAATTCGCTCACTCAATACAATATTCGCCGAATGCTAGTCCGCTGAACACCTGTCACAGTATCCAATTTCCTCGTACCGTTGGGTGATGAATAATAAGAGGCGCAGCGCCCATAAAAAATTCGTATTTTTTTGTCTCGGACGCTTTTTATCTCGGACGCTTTTCGGGCCGCGTTTTCGGCTACGCTGCGTCCCGTAAGGTTGCGCCTCTTATTATTCCTCACTCAACGCTCGTACCCCATTTAGGATGTACAATGACTTGACCTAGACATTCATTATTACCAAAGAAAATCGCGATTATGTCATCCCTTTCAGCAATCGAATAAGTAATGTTTTGATTTAAAGAACGACAAGAAGCACCTTAAAGAAACTACTACCTACTAACACGACAAAGTCTACTGTAAAATCATAGCATTTTTTATTCCGAGTAAGTAGAAAACATTTTAAAAAATTGTTCTTCCTGGCTTCAGAATTAAAAGAAACATGTTAGACAAATGAATACCACTCCATTTAATAAGTTTTGGACGAATTTGTGTCGTAGTTAAAATTGAACGTCGTTAAAATGAAATGTTAAATATTAGTATGTTTTCAATTTCGAACCCTGTATCTTCCAAACGGATCAAATAAAATTTCAAAAATAAAACTTGGGCGTATAGAGAATTGAAAGCACTTTCCGAAAGATGTATCACTCGACCCCCCATCCTATTTGAAATTTTTGAGGGGTTGTGAACCCCGCTTAGGGGGTTGATGTTAGTGATGTTAAATTTGGCCTTAAATATGTCCCCCTCCCAAACAAAATCGACGGGTTTTTGCTTTCCTACCAAAAAATATTCTCCTGAGAGTTATTACCTCTGTTTCGTTTTCGTTGGCCCACCCTGTATAATAAACAACGAATATCGTAATTTTCCTATGAATGGCGATGCGGAGTATATAGTTGAAACATTTAGACACTTTCACACGAGAAAATTCGATTTAAATGAGCCTTGTATGAAATACGAAATGAAAGGTACCATTGGCAAGCTTACCGACATAGGATGCGGGAAACACATGGCAAACAAAACTGTTTCCGAGTAAAATAACGAATATTTCATGCGAAAGCTCGAGCAGGCGTCCAATAACAAAGCAGAGCGAGGAAGCCCACTGGATTCTATCCCTTTCTTGTTTACACGGTTGACGGAGTATATTACAATTCCTAATAGGTGACTGCGCCGCAAGTTACAATATCTATTCGAGAGCGAAAAATAAACAATACGCGTAGAGAGACCTGATGAGAGTGTATCGGGAAATTGGCATATAATAATGGTACATAGAGACACTTCGTATTTTGTGCCAAAATATTACGACTGAGCTTAACAACTACTACCGGTCAAATCTGTATGATTACTGAGATACAGGGTGTTAAAATTCATTTTTTTGGCTACACCTCCCAAAATAATCAAGCTGCTGAACTGAAATTTGGCACTGTTATAATTTTGGGATGGAGAATGAGCTGAGGATGTCAATTTCTACGTAGGCGTCTCACAGAGCGCGCCACTTGCGCTGTTTTGGATCGTTCATTACTCGTAAATTTTTTAAGGTTATCTTTTTGTTCTTGCTGGTCCATCATTTTTGGTGCATCTTTTCACCCTGCAACAAAAAGGTACTCTTGTTTCATAACGACAAAATCTACCGACTGCGTTGAAATAATGCAAATAAACGTGCCCCAAAAAATTCAAAATTCCAAACATAAAATTTTCACCTACCGATTTCAAATGTTACAGATCAACTGTACCATTTGAAGTGAGAAAAAATCCCTACGAACAATGTACCAAAAATTTATCGCTTCCAAACTGGAACAGATTGAAACTCTGCAAAATTTGTACATATGAAGAAAATGAATAATAGGTCTATAGTTCTTTTATTTCAAAATAGTGATGCAGGTTTCGTAATATTATATTATTACATCTACATCTACAAGCCACAAGAGCACTACATAAAATATATGAATTATACAACAAAACAAACATAAAAGTCATTACAAAATAATAACACACGAAAACAAATGGTATGTGTACAAGTCAAATACAATAGGGATGTTAATAATAAATGTTTTAGACCGTCAGATAGTGACAGATTTAGGAACCCTTTGCGTTGAAATTGGCAAAGTGTGCACAAAAACACCTGTTGACTCCAATATTCGAAAAATAATTTTTTTACCTACCACTTTTAAATAAATGTTACATTGTTTTGTTTTTCCTGGTCGTTATTCAATAAGTAGTAATAAAATTCCTGGGTTTTGACCAACGTTTATTGTAAGTTAAAATTTTTGGTGTTTTTACTCTGGAAATATAAATTATTATTATTTTTTATTTTTAATTTCGACACGTGTTTCGGCCTTTTTTTAAGCCATCATCAGGTACATATAATTGTTTTTGTGTTAAGATAATTCGATTATTATTTATATAAAATAAGATGACTTTATATTGTTACTTACATTTTTGAATTTTCGTTGTTCATAAATTATAAATAATTATTCCAATTGCATGGTATGGATCTTCCTTCCTCCAAATATTACTTTATTTGTTGTGTATGTTATTTTCTTTAATTTTTGCGTACTGTACCTACTATTTGTTTATGATTTTTGGAGGTAGGGTGTATGTTGTATTTTTATAAGAGGATTTTTTAATTTAATATTTTTTTAATTTAATTTAATATTTGGAGGAAGGAAGATCCATACCATGCAATTGGAATAATTATTTATAATTTATGAACATCGAAAATTCAAAAATGTAAGTAACAATATAATGTCATCTTATTTTATACAGGGACCGGCAGAAAGTTGGACACAAAAATTTAATATTTTTAAACTCTGATTTCGATTAATTTAAATTTCCAGCTGCTAATCGAACAAAAATAAAGTTTAGTAGCAATTTCATGTGTTATCCGATGATAAGTTGCGCTTGCGGTATTTTGTTTTTTGTAATACACAGGGTGGTCAAAAAAAATACAAAAAAAAGTGAAATTTCTTTTTTCTTGACTAGGTGGCTGTGACTTTAAATCTCCACTTTTGATTCCAAGCAACTTTTGTAAGTAACTTTTTATCGTATTTTAAAAAATAGGGTACTTTACTCTTGAGTTATTTTGACATTTTTGAATCTACCTCGTATCTAAAAAGATATATTTAAATTTTGATATGAGCGTTTTGAGTTTCAAATGATGCACCAACTTTTATATAGAATAAAATTTTCTGAGAAATTAATAATAAAAAAGTTTTCCATTTGTGTCCAACTTTCTGCCGGTCACTGTTTAAATAATAATCGAATTATCTTAACACCAAAACAATCTTTATAATTTCTATTGTATTCATTTATTTCCTTTTTTATAGAATAATAAGTATTGACACCAAAAGCAACAATTATATAACAAGAACTGTACAATTATATGTACCTGATGATGGCTTAAAAAAGGCCGAAACACGTGTCGAAATTAAAAATAAAAATAATAATAATTTATATTTCAAGAGTAAAAACAAATACTAAAAATTTTAACTTACAATAAACGTCGGTTGAAACCCAGGAATTTTATTACTACTTTTTAAATGTTAGAGATGAACTGTACCATTTAAAGTGAGAAAAAAGTCATTATGAACAATGTACCAAAAATGTTTCGCTTTCAAAATGGAACGCATTGAAACTCGGCAAAATTTGAACACTGTTTCAAGAAAACAAATGGTGTTTTGACCAATGCCCATTTTGCATTTTTTTTTGTTTATTTTGAATGTACAGTTGATCTGAAACATTTAAAAGCGGTAGCTGCAAATTTTATGTTTCGAATGTTGGAGTTAGCATAGGTGTTTTGGAGCATATTTTGCCAATTTCAACGCAAACAAAAAAATATCACCAAAATATGCCTTGTGCTTTATTACGAAAGTCCCAAAGAGCCATAGCATGCAAATATTATCTGAAAATTTCCACTTACTTTCTAGAAAATTCATGATAACTAAGTAGAAATTTCTACATAGTAACTAGACATTTCTACATACTAACTATAAATTTCTACCTAGTAACTAGAAATTCTAGATGTCATTGTAACTAAACCATTCCGGAGCAAAATTTGTATATTAATTTATTCTACAGAGTCTGCAAGTTCTGAAAATTCGTTTTAAACTTATCTGACTTAAATCAATGGCAGACCAAGTCAACAGAAACGATCTAATCTCTTTCTGAGATAAACCGAGATTAAAATAAAACTTAATAACTGCTATAAATGGCATTTCTAGTATTTAATCCCACTAACGACGCATCTGTTCAATCCGAAACCGAACTCTTAAATAATATCAAACATTGCGTTATTGAAGTTCTCTAAAAACGTTTCATTTTGTGCGTAGTGAGGAAAAAATTCTACATAATAAACTAGAAATTTCCAGATACTAACGAGAAATTTCCAGGTAGGTACTAACTAGAAATTTCCAGATACTAACAAGAAATGTCTAATTATCAACTAGAAATGTTTAGTTAGTATATGGAAATTTCTAGTTACTAGGTAGAAATTTCTACTTGGCTATCATGAATTTTCTAGACAATAAGTGGCAACTTTCAGATAATATTTACCCATTTAACGACCGTGTATGTCGCATTTGTTTTACATCGCCCCCTATTAATTCACTCAAATTTGTATAGCGGACCCGTGCACAATGATATTTCCGCACCGTTCGCTACAGCAACCCGTGCACAACAACATTCTCGCACCGATTGGAAAAGCGTATACAATATGGTACATTTCCCAACTAAAACGAACATACAATGATGCCATTTGTTTACATTCCCAGAAAAAAAAAATTTGAACTTCGGCGAATATTTAGAAAAAAACGGAATTGTCTCGACTCAAAGTGAAACACACTGTATATGAAATTTGTTTTCAGAAACAACACTTCCACTCACATAGTGTAATAGTCTCCCACAGTAACTATAATACTAGTAGCCCAACTGGGATCGTCGAGTCCTACTTCTCGACCCAGCCAAGTATCTATCATCCATCGCAGAATTACTCACGGTCATTCTACGTGTGATAGCCTAAGATCGCACAGGACCGTACTGCCTAAATGGATGCCTGGAAAAAAGCTAGCGATACTTTGAAAACTGTTTATTACTTATTACCGTTCAATATCAGTTACGAATCGAAAAAAAGCGACAATATGCACCGTTAAACGAATTGATGAATGAACCTAGGTACCTATTCTATGTAGTGTATTGAAATTGACCGAGACTTAGTGACAGGTGGTTAGTTGTGATTTAAAATAAAGTTCAAAATAAAAATCATAGGAAATGCCTTCAGCGTAGTTACATGAACTTTGTATTTGAATAATGAATTTTTCTCGCGTTTCTAAACACGCTGCCAATGAACTGAATCAAGATGACATACCTTTTGAGTATGGCCAAGGACAGTTTACATTGAATAAATAATTTAAATTATGGAATAATATTCGAATGAATTAATGAACGAATGTTGTAACATTTCCATTGAACGTAAATTTCCCTTGTACAAAATGTTTCCGAATAATAAGGAGAATAATATTGGCTACGTGTATAATATGTTGAAGTTCTTGCTGGGACCCCAAAAAACCCCATTAATTTTAAATGCCCCGGATCTAATTTGGCGGCCAAATTAAAACAAAGCTCTTAATTTCCATTCTGGCCCTTCCGTCCGCGGAACATGGGGAACAGACCAGGCAAGTATGAACAGCTCTTAGATTAGATAAACAACGCAGATTTCATGGGAGGTTGTGCGAGGTGTTCGTGGAGAGGAACGCGCAATCCGAAGGGTCGCTTGATTCGATTCTTTTCTTGTTTTCACGGTTGGCAGGCCTTGTTTAAATTCGGAAAGGAGGCCACAGGGAAAATCAGACAGTGGAAGGGAGGCAAACAAATATTCAAAAAAGTTGAAAATTCACAGTCTCTCTGGGAGCATAATTTTATTTCAAATGTTATAACTTTGGCTTACGCAACTCTGGTATTTTACGCGATGGAGCCTTTTGCTACGAAGCGGAACAAACGAATTACTAAATTGTTTCCATATAGTTTCCGACGGTGCAGAGAATATTTTTATATGTGCGTGAAATGCCTAATTATCGTTGAACTAAACTATGAATATACAGCGTCTGCCAGAAAGTTGGACACAAATGGGAATTTTCTTTATTTGAAGTTTCTCAAAAAATTATTCTTGACAAAAGTTGATGCTTGTGCTTAAACTCAAAATCCACCCGTAAAAATTTTGAAATTTCTATTCGTATACAGAGAAGGATGAAAAATATGAAAATTCCTCAAGAGTAAAGTACCCTTATTTTTAGAACTACAGTAGAATGGCATAAAGAAAAGTTGTTTGGAATTCCAAGGCAATGTCAAATATGAATTCACAGACACCTACTCAAAAGAAGAATAAATCACACTTTCGCATTTTTTATTCATCACGCTGCATAATAAATAATGTTAGATATGTATTTCGAGGCACATCTTCGAGCATGACAGTACGATACCAATAATTTTTATTTACGTTCAACTAGCATCTCAAAAACACTTAATAACCGAAAATTATTCTGCAAAGTTTGTCGTTTTTTTTGTGCCCAGGTAAAATACTCCTACAATTTCAAACATAACATAGCAACTAATCTGTGGAACATAAAAATATTTTAATACAGCCCCTTCCTTTTCTATGCAGACTATTGTTCTTCGGTTCATTTTGGTATGTACGTTTTGTAACATCTGTTCCACAGATTAGTTGCTATGTTATGTTTGAAATTGTAGGACTATTTTATCTATGGACACAAAAAACGAGAAACTTTGAAGAACTTTCAGTTATTAAGTGTTTTAAGATTCTAGTTGAACGTAAATAAAAGTCATTTGTGTGCCTCAAAATACATACCTAACATTATGTATTATACAGCGTGATAAATGAAAAATGCGAACGTGTGATTTTTTTCTACTTTTGAGTAGGTGGCTGTGAATTCATATTTGACATTGTCATGGGATTCCAAACAACTTTTCTTAGTGCCATTCTGCTGTGGTTCTAAAAATAAGGGTACTTTACTCTTAAAGACTTTTCATATTTTTCAACCTTCCCTGAATATTTTTTTTGAGAAACTTCAAATAAAGAAAATTCCCATTTGTGTCAAACTTTCTGGCAGACACTGTATGACGTTTATTTGTTTGAACATAATAGTTTCCAAAATAGCGTTAAAGGAAATGTTGTTGTTGTTATATACTAAGCTACAATTTTATTTAAACAATATATAATCATATTCCCAATGAAGATGTTAGTTTTGTAAAAAAAATTAAACAGGATGATTTTTTCAGGGTTGGGGCTGCCTCCTAAGTATCCAAAGTTCACACTCGAACTCCTAGTACGAATTGCGCTATAGGGTGGTTAAAGTATGAACGACTTTTCTCCATATTTTTTTGTATATCTAATACATAACCAGTTACAGCGTATTACTTATATGGTCAACTTTTTCTTCTAAATTTTTTTGTGACTCTAATACTTACTTACGTATTACATGACAAAAAATAATTAAAAAAAAGGTTACTATGACAAAAATAATTAAACAATATAGTGCCCTGAAAATCATTAAGTATTAGAGAAAAAAAAAATAAGAAAAAGTTGTCCAGAAGTTCATCCCCTAAAACTTTTATTAAGGTAATTTTTTTGTAAAATGTTTACAAGACCACCACTGCAGCATGCCCAATTTTTGACATATATTTTAATTCGCTGTAACACGTTATGAATTAGAGGTACAAACAAAATTACGAGGAAAAGTTGTTCATACTTTGATCACCCACAATTTTTATTAGCATCATTTTGATCTAAAAAATGTTTAGGAAACCACCCATATTGTTTAGGAATCCAGCCTAAAGCCCAATTCGTTCCTGGAGTTCCAGTGTGATCTTTTGGTTGGACACTCAGGAGGCAGTCTCCAAGCAACGCTGAAAAATCATCCCGTTTAGAACTTTTTTTCGACGTCTTTAAGCAGATCACAACTTCATTGGACTAAAAGATCATAATACTCGAATATTATGATCTTTGATTTACTGGAGACTGATGAAAGAGCTTTCGTGTACTTTCAAACTACTTGCAAGTTGGTTACTTCTGGCGCAATGACGTAGAACCTTTTTATAGTTTTCGTTGTTTTATACAGGGTGTTTAGGAAACATTGTGTAACAATTCGAGGCGTTATCCCCGGGGTTATTTTAAGGATATTTTTGTTCTTTGACGATTTTCGGAAAAGCGCTTTTATTTTGAAGATAGGGTGACAAAAATTTTTCTACAATGACGTATTTTAAGTTTTTTTCGATAATACCAATATTTTAACACGATCACTGCGATACCAGTTACATACAGAGTGTCTCACTTAATAGTGAAACAACATTAGAAATAAGTGGGGCTGTTCGATCTCCGAATTTCAAAATCGGTCTTATCGATAAATCGATCTTATCGATAAAATCGGTCTTATCGATAAAATCGATCTTATCGATAAAATCGATCTTATCGATCTTATCGATAAAATCGGTCTTATCGATAAATCGATCTTATCGATAAAATCGGTCTTATCGATAAAATCGATCTTATCGATATAATTGATCTTATTGATAAAATCGATATAATCGATTTTATGTAAGAAGCAGACAATTTGGAAATTCGGATAAAATTGATCACATTAAGAAATCGATACGATCGATAGGTAAGTAAATAAAAACTAGGACTTTGTTATACAATGTATAATATCCACATTATTTGACCAATAATGCAAATGACGCAAAAATCATTTATTAGAGGTTTTTAGTAAAACAACGGTTGTTAAAAGTGACAGAAGTCCATGTAAAAAGGGATTTGTACAATAGATGGCATGGCGCTAATTTAATATCTATATAATCAATTGGCAATTTGACTTATTGGATATTTCCAGAGTGTACGATCAGATGGTTCCATCTCTATTATACTATTATACAGATCCCTTTTCACAAAGGTTTTTGATTTTGACTATTTGCCAACGGCACACGGTAACGCAACGTAACGGGCAACGGCAAACAACAAGTCTATAAATTGAATTAACTCTAAACCTCTAATATACAAGAATAGAAGGATAGCAAAGGTAAAATCCGTTTGGTAGATGGATATCTATACTCCAAATCTGAACCAAAATATATTTTCTATTATAACAACAAAATAAAATTAACTATAACACTTCACTACGAAAACAATATCAGTCATATATAATCATAATCTTGCCACAATCATTTTGGTACGTATTTTTTGTTAATAGCTAAAAAAATTAGCTCCTCCGCGTGTTGCACAGTTAGTGATGCTCTGTTGTCTGTTATAATATTTCCCCCACAACTAAACACTCTCTCGGAAGGAACACTCGTGCCAGGAACACAAAGGTATTTTTTTGCTAAAACTGAAAGACGTGGATAGTTTAATTCGTTGGTTTTCCACCATTCCAGTGGATCATCATCAACATCTATACATGGCGAGGCCAGGTATAATTTCAAGTCATCTTTCTTTTGAACTTGTTGCAGTCCATCGAAGACATACTTTTAAAAACTTTTCCAAATCCTGTGTGTTTTTTAGTTCTGTTGGTATCTCCTTTAATTAAAAGATTTTCGTTTACATTAGCTAATTCTTCATGTATGTCTTGAATTGCCGCATCGCTCTCTTCCAAATCTTTGCCCTTAAACCTGGGATCCAATAATTGGCATTTTTTTAAAAACAAATTCCTGTCGTTATTCTCGATATACCTAGAAAAAAGTTATTTACTACTATTTATTACATAGATGTTATGGGTATAAATTCTGTATATATTCTGTTGAACAGTGGCGCACCCAGGGGGGGGGGGGGGCGGGGGCCTCGGCCCCCCCCAAACCTTCCATATTTTAAAAATTCTCGAAAATTCCCTTTGAAACAATATGATAATCACAAAAAGGTGTTCAGTGTTATTATTGATAATTACTAGATTTTTGTGAGTTAAAAAGTATTCTTGCTTACTGCACAAACGATTATGGGCCCGCATAATTAGCAAAAAAATTTTCATCTTGATATTATATTTGACCTTGAAAATTTCACAAATTTTCGCCTGCGGCGCGATTTGTATCTAATATCGAAGGTTAAATTCCTTTTTTTTTTACCCCCCTCCCCTCTCCCCACCGACAAAGTACCGTCCTCTAGGTACCTCTCCCTCACTTCTCAAATGTATACTAACTGCCCTCACTGGAAAGTCATTTGCCCAGCCTAAAGTTTCTGTCTGACGGCTCTGAGTTGGCCCCTCCCAATCATATTTTCTGGGTGCGCCACTGCTGTTGAAATAGACCTAAAAGTTGCCTACCTGTTATTTAAAACTGTCATTGTTTGTGTCAAGATGTCTAATTTAGAATTCACATAAAAAGATGATAGCTGGGTTTCGTCAGATACTTCTTCTTGCAAGTGATCCACGACCCTTAATAAAGGTAGTACTGCACTTGCGGTAACATACTTTTCACCAGACATGCTCTCTGACAAGTTTTCTAAATGTTTCAGAACCTCGATACAAGATTCAATGTTCGGTAGAGATAGCGTTATTATCGCGGGGTACTGTTCTACGGAAACTTCCATTAGTCTTAACAACGACCACCATCTAGTTTTACTATATGAGGGTATTTTTTTTAGGCAAATTCAGCTTCACTTGGGCATCTTTTAGCTGTTTCACAAGCTTAGCACTGTGCGCATAGGAGTTTTGAATTTTTCTTACATTAGATAAAACTTCTTCTCACAAATCACTGCACAATGCTTTTGAAACTCCTGTATTCAAAGCATGTCCAAAACAACTAACATGGGGAATAGCCATCAAACTAATTGCCTTTACTATGTTCTTTCCAGAATCCGTTGTGAAAGCCGTGATTTTTTTGTCATCAATCTCCCATGTTTCCAAATAATGTTGAAGTAATTCCTTCAAATTTTCGGAAGTGTGATCTTCTGTAATTTGTGAGCAATTCAAACAAATCAATCTTTTGTTATTAAATGTGCAGTTAGAGACACATATGACTGCATAGCAATAGATTACCAGCCGTCAGTTGTAAACGATATATAATCCACATCTCGAAGGATTGAACGTATTTTGTCTTTTGTTTTTTTCCTATAAACTTGGTATATGTGTCTCTGTGAGACTCTTGCGCCCAGGAAGTTTATATGCCGGTGCTAACGTTCGGATAAAATGTTGAAATCCTTGTTTTTCCACGATGTTGTAGGTTTGCATATCCGTTGAAACAAAATAGGCCAATGCTCGATCGATTTTAGCTGTGGAACTCTTATTTAAAAGGTACGTATCCATAGAAACTTGATAAGATTTTTGAGAACTTTCCGATTCTGGTAAAATATCAGTTTCATTTTTATCATATTCATGATCACGATCTTTAGATATGGATGTTGCTGTTGACTGAGTTTCAGTTGTTTGGCTGAAATGGTAAGTACAAGTACAGCAATAGAAAAGAATATAGTAATGTATGGTCCCCTTTAACCAAGTTTTCGAGACTCTAAATAGGACCTTGCATACACTGGGCTACGCAAGCATCCGATACTCGACGACTTCAGTATTGTGGCGATTACCACAATACATTGTAATGGAAGTTCGTTCGTGCACATCACGCGTCGCCAACATTTTGCCAACATTTTGTCGTACCATGTGTACGAACGTCCATTATAATCACAGAAAATATATTCAGAACAGAGAGCTCCTTAATGACAGCTGTCAAATGGACTCCAACTTTGAAGCTTAATATTTTCCAAATGCATTGATATTAAGGTCCAGTATTAAATGTTGACTAATCTAATGGGAAGATTATATTTTAGGAAAATATCATTGCATAGGAAATGCAATCTGCTTGTTTTTGGAGTTTGTAGTTGGAGTCCATTTGACAGGTATTGTTAAGAAGCTTTCTGTTGTGGAACTATATTTTCTGTGATTATAATTTATTGTACTAAACGCTACGATACTTGAGTCGTGGAGTATCGAATATTTGCGTAGCCCAGTGTATGAAAGGCATAACCAACCTACCTAATGGAAGAAATGAAGAATTACAAAAATTTCGTTTTAAAAACTGTAACTTTTACAATATTAGTAACCCCAAACAGTTGCGGTTTCAAAACCAAATTGTGGCTTTAATATTATATTATTCAACACGAAACTTTGTGAATAAATTTATATTTTAATTTTGTAGTGCGGAAAGTCTATACCTTTTATATACCTATCTTAAATAATAAGAGAGAAATAATTCCAAATTTCAATTCTGAAATGAATGACCGACTTTCCGCACTCCTTATTATGAAAATAATAGTATATTGTACAACGAGCACGAAAGTTATATTGTACCTATTTTGTATGATATTAGCTATGTTCGCGGGGCGATTCCGAACTAATCCTGAACTAGTAAACGTCAATGTGATTGGTTCAAAGAAATTCTAAAAATTCAAATTCACCAATCAAATTGACGTTTAGTAGTTCGGGATTAGTTCGGAATCGCTCCGCGAACGTATAGTAAAATTATTTTAAGAAGTCCTTACTGGTACTGTCGATTATTGGTAATTCCGACATCCTAAGTTGGCATCAATGCCGCGAAAAATTGCAATTGGGTCATAAGTCCGGGTCAGTAACGAGCCCATTTGCACAATAAATAACTACTAATAACACGAACAAGAACAACACAGATAACGGTAAAACTCACGAAACGTACAAAACCCGCGAATATTTTCACTGCCCAAAGTTTGAACCCTTTTGAACGATCCGGAAAACCTTCACTGTCACTTTCACAACACCGAAACAAAATTTGCCTGAGTACGCACCATAGACGCTGCCGCAAGTAGCTGATTATACCAAAATATCAAAATGAAAGTGTTTCCATGACGTTTGAAATTATTATTAAAATGAGTTGCAGTCATAGTTATTTTTAATAAAAAGGAGTGCGGGGCTGTGTGCACGTATATATAGATGAAAAGGGAAATAAGTGTATTTCCGTGCAAATAATTTAATTAAAAATCATGGTAAAGCTCTTTCGGCTGTTAAGCCATCCTCAGTACCACCTAAAAAGAAAGTATGACATAAAATAGGGGGTTGGAAAAAGTTAACTGTGGAAAAACTAAATTGCTTTAACGTCATGTCATACTCACTTGTCAAGTGTGTACAGCTAATGCTCCAATTTTCCTGTACACACTTGACAAGTGAGTATGACATGACGTTAAAACAATTTAGTTTTTCCACAGTTAACTTTTTCCAACCCTCTATTTTATGTTATACTTTCTTTTTAGGTGGTACTGAGGATGGCTTAACAGCCGAAAGCGCTTTACCATGATTTTTAATTAAATTATTTGCACGGAAATACACTTCTTTCCCTTTTCATAGTTATTTTTAATTGTAGCGGTATAATCGTGATTGCAATAGGGTTTTTATTTTATTAGGTATGTTATATCCGACCTCAAGCATCACCTTGATCATAACCTTGTTTTTACCCTTGATTCTGTTTACTGTTGGATATTATGTTCTCATTCTCTATTGTTCAAGATGCTTACTACAAAGATATCATTTTCCATTGTATATTGTTCTAGAATGATTACTAGAACATATCATATTCCTTTTGAGTATTGTTAAAACTTGCTTACTGCAAGAATTGCAGAATTTGATCTTCCCTTTGTCTTTATATTCTTTTCCCATGAGAACCACAACACCTCAGCATAACAGATCTGTATAAATAGGACCTAGTAAAGTAAGAGTGTTAATTCTAGTCTTGTCTGTAGTCTAAGCCGAAACTCTGTAACTCGCGTTACTCAAATAAAAGTTTTTTAAAAAGTCTTCGTCTTCACGTCGCCCGTAACAATTTGGTGTCAGAAGTGGGATCCTCGATAAAAGGGTCTTCAACGAGGGAGATCCGGAGGCACTTAGAAGGACAGTCTCCTCGGGGGTCACCACACCACTACGATTGGAGCCAGCTGAAAAGGGTCTTCGACAGGGAGATCCGGAGGCACTAAGAAGGACAGTCTCCTGAGGCCAGCATCCAGCAACAACAGCAGCATCAACGACATCCAGCGAGCATGAAGTTACTTCTATTGTAAGTGAAAAACTTGAAGTGAATTTTATTTGTGATTTTTTTTTGAACTTTCTACGTTGCTATTATTGAACTTTCTACGTTATAACGATATTAACTTTTCATTTCAACATGCCTAATAACGAAGCTATAAACTCTAATGTAAACAATGAAGCAAACGCTTCAAATAACGACGAAGTACCATTTAAATTAAGCGAAATATTTTCTATCATCCCTGAATACGATGGGGATCAAATCAATTTAAATACTTTTATCATTGCATGTGATAGGGCCATGCAAATGACTGTTGGCAACCAAGCCATTTTACTTGTTATAAAAATTAAAAATCAATTAAAGGGACGTGCAGCCCAACTCATTAATTCAAGAGAACTTCATTAATTCAAGATTTACAAAGAATGTGTCAATCCCAAAATGAAAATGCTTTGACTTTTGTAGGCAGAGTTCAAACTCACTGCTCGAAAATGTATGCCGCAATAGGAAAACAAAGCCTTCTCACTAGGGAACAAAAAGAATCGCAAGCTACATTAATCGATAGCATGTGCCTAAATACAGTTTTGACAGGTTTAGAACCAAGAATAGGGCAACTAATTCGTGCTAGCAATCCACCCAACATGATGGATGCTATAGCTTTAATTAAGAGAGAATTGCAACTTTCTTATTTTGAAAATCAAAAATTTCAGAGGCAAAATCGTGTACCAGTCTTCAATAATAATGTCAAAAGAACCAGTAATAATTTTCCAAAATTTTGTAATTATTGCAAAAGAAATGGACATACTATCAATGAATGTCGAACTAAAAATCAAAATAATTATTACAGAAATGGTCCAAATCCTTCTAGCTACTCTAACAATTTCCAAAATAACTCCCAAAGAAATAATTTCTCCCAAAATAGGTTCCATCAAAGACCATCTTTTCCTCAGCAAAATAATTTTCAAACTCCTTCTTTCCAACCTAGGAATCACCCTCAAAACTTCCAACCAAGAAATCAACCTCCTAGAAATTTTTCTAATAATATTCCTAGAAACAATTTCCCAAGAACTTTTAATAATAATTCAGGTTTCCAGCCTTCTAATCAAAATTTTACTCCTAGATTCCCAAATTCAAATCCAAATAACCAAAATAGAACTCCCCAACAACATTATCTGGGCCAAAGCGAAAATTTTCAATTAACAGCCTCGGACCAGAACCCTATTCCGAATTTCAAGAATCTTGGTATGACCAATACGGACCAAACGTTTGCATAAATACCGTTGACAATAGTAACTTATATTATATTAAAGATAATACCGATAAGTACAAAATTTTAATTGACACAGGAGCTGGTATTTCAATTTTCAAACCAGAGACGGTTCAGCAATTTTTAAATCGATGTCCAGAAAATTTTCAAATTAAAGGTATTTCTGGCCAATCAATTCCTATTACTGAAGCGGTATTTGTTTCTTTTACGGGTCCTTTTTCTCCCCATAAAGTTTATATTTGCGATCTAGATATAGGATTCGACGGAATTTTAGGCGCTGACTTTTTAGAAAGGTACGGTGCAGTAGTAGATTTTAGGAATAAACAATTAATTACGTACTATAAGGTACACGAATTACTCAAAGACGGAGATGAATTAAACGAGTTAACGAATAATAATGATAATAATAATCGAGTTGTTTATAAAAGACAAGTTAATGTTGACGAAAGATACGATAGCCTTCATATAAACGCTTATGAACGAAATAATAATAATAATGATTACACGGAAAATATAAATAATTTTGAAAGCGAAAATACGAGTTATAATATAAATCAGGTTACGATAGAACCGCGTTGCGAAAAAATATGCAAGTTTCATACGAATAGATATACGAATAAAGAAATGATTTTATGCGCACAACGAGTAGAAAAGGTATACGTGCCAAATGGTATAGTAAAAATAAACGAAGACGGTAATTTTTATACGACAATATTAAACGCTAATGCCATAACAAAGGATATTTGTTTCGAAGAATTTGAATTTGAGCCTTACATTAAAGAAACGAACGCTAGTGCTAATATTATTTGTAATTTTAATAAAACGAAAAGCAGAGTAGAAGAAATAAAAGAATCATTAAGGCTAGAACATTTAAACGAAGAAGAAAAAGAATTAATTACTAATTTATGCTTGAATTTTGAAGATATATTTTACTTTGACGGAGATTTCCTAAGTTTCACTAATGAAATAAAACATACTATCGATACAGGCGACGCTAAGCCAATTTTTACTAAATCTTATCGATATCCACAAGTTCACAAGGAAGAAGTAAAAACACAAATTAATAAAATGCTTTCTCAAGGAATAATTAGACCTTCTGTTTCACCATGGTCGTCCCCAGTATGGGTCGTTCCAAAAAAATTAGACGCTTCAGGCAAACAAAAATGGAGAATCGTAATTGATTATAGGAAATTAAATGAATTAACAGTTAATGACAGGTATCCACTGCCTAATATTTCAGATATATTAGATCAGTTGGGTAATTGCCATTATTTTACTACTTTAGATTTGGCTTCTGGTTTTCAACAAATTGAAATGAATCCAGAAGACATTTCGAAAACTGCTTTTTCCGTTGAAAATGGACATTTCGAATATTTACGTATGCCCTTTGGCCTTCGTAATGCGCCCTCAACCTTTCAGAGGGTTATGGATAATATACTAATGGGGATACAAAACGAAAAGTGCTTAGTTTACATGGACGACATTATTATTTATTCTTCCACAATTAATGAACATATCTCTCGTATTACTGAAGTTTTTCAAAGATTAAGAAATTCAAATCTAAAAATACAGCCAGATAAGTGTGAATTCTTACGAAAAGAAGTAATTTATTTAGGACATGTTATTACACCTGAAGGGGTCAAACCAAATCCACAAAAAGTACAAGCTGTTATCGATTTTCCTCAACCTGCCAATACTAAACAAATTAAACAATTTTTGGGTCTTACTGGTTACTACAGGAAGTTTATTCCAAACTTCGCAAAAATGACAAAGCCTTTAACTCGACTTTTAAGAAAAGACGTACCATTTATTTTTGATAAAGATTGTCGTGAATCTTTCGAACAACTTAAAAATGCATTAATAACTTCACCAATTCTAATATATCCTAATTTTGAAAAGGAATTTGTTTTAACTACAGATGCAAGCGCTTTTGCTGTAGGCGCGGTACTTTCGCAAGGACCTGTTGGAAATGATCTTCCCATAGCATACTTTTCAAGAACCTTAAGTCCAGCAGAAATGGAATATAGCGTTATAGAGAAAGAACTTTTGGCAATAATTGCTGCCGTAAAAAACTATAGACCTTATCTTTTCGGACGAAAATTCTTATTGGTTACAGATCATAGACCTTTAACCTGGCTTTTCTCAATAAAAGATCCCGGTAGTCGTTTAGCACGTTGGCGACTTAAATTAGAAGAATATAATTATCAAATAATTTATAAACCTGGAAAAATTAATCGAAATGCCGACGCTTTATCTCGAATCAAAATCAATCATATAAAAGAAGCTGTTTCCTTTCATACTTCCCTAGACGAACCATCTACTTCCCATGATAATCCTCAAGACATTGACCCGCCTATTGACAATAATGAGACTGACGAAATTGCTATAATCTGTAATGAATTTGACAGATTTTTTGATCTATACAAGACGACTTCAATGATCGACTATTCTAAAATCCAATATACAAATAATCAACTTTTAGACAAAACACACAAGGACATTGTACTAATTTTTCAACAAGACAAATTAACAGACCTCCACGAAAAAGTTATTGATGATTTACTTGAGCTAAATCCTGATTTTAACTATAATAAAGCAAATGTTCTTTCCAGTCAAACCGTAGCTAAAAGAAAATATTATATAATTCCTGTTCCTTTTAATTTTGAAACCGCAATACAAGTACTCTTCATATCTCTTTATTACAGTAAAGATATATTCGAAGAAAATAAAACTTATTACATTGAAAACAATCCAGATTTTCCAATTTTAGAAATGTTTAAATTTTTGTTCTCAGATAAAAATTTCCAACTAACAATTTGTCAGAACATTGTGACTATACCAGACGAAGACCAAATACCTATAATAATAGATCAATTTCATTCAGGCAAGACAAACTTACATCGAGGAATAAACGAAACAATTAGACGCATCAAACAAAAATATAATTGGACAGGACTAACTAAAGACGTCGAAACATTTATTCGGCAGTGCGAAATCTGCCAAAAGACAAAAATTTGTAGACAAAACTTGGACAGTCCCTTAGTTATTACCGAAACTCCTAAAACTCCTTTCGAAAGAATAAATATCGATATCCTAGAAATCCCAGTAAAAAATAATATCCTTACCATAAGAGACGAACTAACAAAATTTACCCAAGCTTATGCACTTCCTATTAAAACAGCGAGATCTGTAGTAGACGCTCTGTTACTCTATTTTCAACATTTTGGAACTCCCTTAAGAATCCATTGCGATGTAGGTAAAGAATTTAATAATCAATTAATGAAAGATCTTTGTAAATTATACAATATAAAATTAACTTTCTCTAGTGTTAGTCATCCGCAATCAAATGGCTCCTTAGAAAGATTTCATGCCACCTTAACTGAAATGATACGCGCATGTAGTACAGAAAATCCTAACGAACACCCATTTCAAATGCTCCCTTACGCTTGTATAGCATATAACAATTCTATAAACAAAAACACACGGCTTTACTCCTTACGAATTGCTATTTGGTCACACCTCGTCTCGACCTCCAGAAGTTTTGTATAATCAGCAAGAATTAATCTCTAAGTACGTTCGCGATTTAAACAATAAAATAAAGCATTATTATGAAGTGGCAAGAAAGCGTACGGATATGCGCAAACAAAAGGCGAAACAGCGATTTGATACACACGTTTCGGAGCAGCGACAATTTCGCGTAGGAGAAAAGGTTTATGTCAAGGAGTCCCAAATAAAAAATAAACTAGCTAACAAATTTAATGGACCCTATAAAATTAAAGAAATTTATACGAATTCAGCTTTGCTACATAACCCAATTACTAACCAAACCACAAAAATGAATTTTGATATGCTAAAGAAATGTCACGAATTGGAGGAAGAAGAACTAACGGTTAAAGAATTCTTTTATACTCTAGATCGAAAAATCCCTATTGAAAATAATAACGTTTCCATTGAACTGGGCAACTTATTTGATGCCCCTGAAAATATTTCATTAGCTCACTGTGTATCTAAAGATTTAGAAATGAATGCAGGAATTGCAAAAGAATTTAAGAATAAATTTGGACACGTAGATGAACTAAAAAATCAAAATAAGTCAATTGGTGAAATAGCAGTACTTCAACTTCCGACAAGAAATATTTATTATTTAATAACTAAAGAATTTTTCTATTATAAACCAACTTATGCTAATTTATTTAATTGCTTAAAGGAATTACGAACAAATTGTCTCGAGAGCACTGATGAAAAAGATAAAATTATAGCTATACCCAAGTTAGCTTGTGGATTAGACAAATTAGATTGGGACACAGTTCCCGCTATGATCAAATATATTTTCAAAAATACTGATATTAAAATAATTTGTTATATCGAACCAAGTTCCTAATTCTGAAACTTCGTTACAGATTTTCTTTGTTCGCTACCGCTATGGCACAATATACACTGCGACCAATTAATAACACCATAGGCGTGTTCTATCAAGAGCAATCCGGACTCAAAATTTCTAATGACAAGTGGAGTTTATTGGTATATAAAGACATTTCATCTCTAAAAACAACATTCGAAAATAATAATAAAATTTTAGAAAATATGCAATTTATAATTCAACCAAAAGACGTACGAATGGCCGCCTTTCTAAGCGAAGTTAAGTCACATCTCACTTTACTAAATCAACTTTCCGAAAACATTGCGCTCAAATTTGAAGAATTAGCTATTGATGTAAGAAGATATAAAAGAGGTTTAATTAATGGTTTAGGGTCAGTTTGGAAATTTATTACCGGAAATTTAGACGCTTCAGACGGACAGTATTATAACGATTGTATCGACAAAATTAACAGAGACGAACACGAATTAGAAAAATTAATGAAAAAACAAATTTTAGTAACTACTTCAGTTATCAAAAACTTTAACGACTCTATCAACAAATTACAAATTGATGAAATTACTTTTAATAATGACATAAAACAAATCGAAAATTACATTTATAACATTTCTGATAATTTTAATTATTACACTGCAAAATTACAAGTTTTAGAGATGGCCGAAAGACTCCTAGAATCCTATACCTTTATCGAAAGCAATTTAAATGACATTCTAAACTCTATTACTTTTGCAAAGTTACATATTATTCACACGTCAGTTATAACTCCTGAAGACCTGGTTCATCATTTGCAAATAATCGCTCAAACTTTAAACAAAAATAATTTGCCCTTAACTCCTCAACTTCTAAATGTTGCAACTTATCTTGATTTTATAGAACTAAAGGTTTTTCAAACAGAAAATAGACTTGTTTTTATATTAGACATTCCTTTAGTAGAACCTCAATGGTATACTCTTTATAGAATTTATCCTATTCCAATTTTCGACAATAAAACTGGATTTTATCACATGGTATCCACTGATACTAAATTTGTAGCAAAAAGCGATGACCCAACTCTCTATGTAATTCTCTATGATATAAAAAATTGTAAAGAACTAGCATTTGATTTAATAATGTGCAAAGATTTATATCCTACTCCTATTGACTCACATTCAAGATGTGAAGCTCAATTATTAGAGGTAAAAACCCATTTACCTAATACTTGTGACATAGTCACAATTTCAATTGAAAGTTACAATGTACAATTGATTCAAGAGAATCAATGGTTAATAATTTTAAGTGAAATATTTCCTATAACTATTAAGTGTAAAAATCAAAATCCTTTGGCTATAATGCTAGACAAAACTTCAATTTTAACGTTACAATCTGAATGCATTGCTTATATTGGAAGTACTAAAATTCAAACGAAAAATTTAAATAAATCTAATCAAACCTATAAATTTCACCCAATTAATATACCATTTGAATGTTGCAAAGAAACTCCAAATAAACTAAAATATCCTGACTTAAAACCTTTACAACTAAATAAATTTAATTATGACGATTTAAATGTCGCAAAGCATAAATTAGACGAATATGCAAAGGATCTTGATAATATTATTAACGAACCAACTGTAAATAAGTATACGCCAATATTGACATATCTATCCATTGCTTTAATCATACTTTTAATTATTGTGTACTTTTATTTTAAATGTAAAAAGTCTAGGAACATTAAAATAGGCATTATTACTACTAATAACGGAGACGATCCTCCACAACCTCCTAGAACACGAAATCGCGTTTTTCAAAATTTAAGAAAATTTGTTACTGTCAAAAGAAGACCTTCGTATAGATTGGACGAACCTCGCGAAGAAGAAGAAATTGAACTAAATTCTAATACTAAAACATATGCCTAATTTAATGTCAAAATTTGTTAACACAAATTTTTAATATAAGGGGGAAGGTGTTATATCCGACCTCAAGCATCACCTTGATCATAACCTTGTTTTTACCCTTGATTCTGTTTACTGTTGGATATTATGTTCTCATTCTCTATTGTTCAAGATGCTTACTACAAAGATATCATTTTCCATTGTATATTGTTCTAGAATGATTACTAGAACATATCATATTCCTTTTGAGTATTGTTAAAACTTGCTTACTGCAAGAATTGCAGAATTTGATCTTCCCTTTGTCTTTATATTCTTTTCCCATGAGAACCACAACACCTCAGCATAACAGATCTGTATAAATTAATAGGACCTAGTAAAGTAAGAGTGTTAATTCTAGTCTTGTCTGTAGTCTAAGCCGAAACTCTGTAACTCGCGTTACTCAAATAAAAGTTTTTTAAAAAGTCTTCGTCTTCACGTCGCCCGTAACAGGTATCTTCTTTTTTTCGTATCACTTGGGTAAATTTTCACATCATAAATCAATGAGTGACGTCATTAACTGGTTGAGACACATATATCAATGTTATATCCATGGTTAACAGAAAATTCCTAGGGATTTTGTGGAGAATGTCATCTGACAAAATCGGGACTTCTTACAGTAATCGGGGTATAGCTATTATCACAGACTCATGTCACCAAAAACTAAAAGGTAACTATAGCAACAAGAAAGTTTCCAGAAATGTCCACTAGAGGCCGCAAAGTCTACTCACCCGGACCCTTAATTTAATATAAAAGACTTCTTATTTTATTACAACTTTGCTCCTCATGACTTTCAAAAAATCGAATAGGAACGGAAATGCAGCGCTCTTCGTGTTTTCAAGATGGCGACCGTGAGCCTACCTGTTAGAGTCCGGAAAACTTGATTTAGAGTAGCTTAGACTTTACCTTCCTTTTATTTTTTTCAAACAATATTTCTAATAATTATTAAAATAAATTAGGCTAATAACTTACTCATTGTAGTCATTGTCCGGGTCCGGGGTATTTTCTTCGAGTTCGCTGTCTGATTTGCTTTTTATATCTTCCATAAGCTCGGCGAATTGCCGAGGATGTTGGGTTCGAAGGTGCCTATATAAATTTGATGTGTTGCCTTTATTTTTAACAATGTTTTTGCATCGCATGCAAGAGACTGAATTGGTTTTGTCCTTCTGAAAATACCTCCACACCTTGCTGCGTGCCATACTCTGAAATATAAATAATTAAATACGGATTTAATTATATCCTAACCTAAACTCACTTGTATTAAACGATATGCCTCTTAACAATGATTATACACTGAAGTCGCGATACACAGATAATGGTATGCCAGCTAGGAGAACGAAAATTAAAATCTTCTGCGCATCTACGTCACTTCGACAAAAGCGCGGCCAACTTATAAAAACTAGTCCTGAAATTAGTCTCACTGACATACGTCAGTTATCAATTTCGCGTCAAGTTATATCCAAAGATAGAATGTAGGCACCTTGAGACACTTTGGTGTATATGTGGTTGCCTGGCTAACTATAAAACGAGTCAAATTTCCGTTTAAAAATAAAACTAAGCCATGATTTTGTCGAATAAGCGTAACCATTGACGTCACAGCACCTGCGCGCGGACATACCGTTTACTGTGTATCGTGCACTGAAGTAAGCTTTTTAAAAATATCTTAAGATATTCGTCTATACACTCCCAATAGTCCCAATAACTTACCTTGAAATATAAATAAAAGTGTGTCCTGAATAATTGTTTTTTATCCCAGCGGGCTCAGCGTAGGTACGCACACTAGGGCTAGAATATAGTCACTGAAAGAGCGTCCAGACTGCGGCCGACACTTGCCGATCGGCTTTGCTTAAGGCCTGCTTGTGTCAGTGTGGACCACAAAATATAGGTTAGGTTAGGTGTGGACGGACAAACCCGCGCGGCGATGTCGAACTGAAAATACGATCGGCAAGTGTCGGCCTCAGTCGGGCTCTGGACGCGCATATAAAAAAGGCCGATCGGCCTGCTGCGGGCGCGGTCTGGTCTGGACGCAATGGGTGTAGCAATTTCCTTTATTTTTGCAAACAATTTCAAAAGAGTAAAATCGAAAAGATCGATAAAATCGAAAAGATCGAAAAGATCGAAAAGATCGAAAAGATCGAAAAGATCGAAAAGATCGAAAAGATCGAAAAGATCGAAAAGATCGAAAAGATCGAAAAGATCGAAAAGATCGAAAAGATCGAAAAGATCGAAAAGATCGAAAAGATCGAAAAGATCGAAAAGATCGAAAAGATCGAAAAGATCGAAAAGATCGAAAAGATCGAAAAGATCGAAAAGATCGAAAAGATCGAAAAGATCGAAAAGATCGAAAAGATCGAAAAGATCGAAAAGATCGAAAAGATCGAAAAGATCGAAAAGATCGAAAAGATCGAAAAGATCGAAAAGATCGAAAAGATCGAAAAGATCGAAAAGATCGAAAAGATCGAAAAGATCGAAAAGATCGAAAAGATCGAAAAGATCGAAAAGATCGAAAAGATCGAAAAGATCGAAAAGATCGAAAAGATCGAAAAGATCGAAAAGATCGAAAAGATCGAAAAGATCGAAAAGATCGAAAAGATCGAAAAGATCGAAAAGATCGAAAAGATCGATAAAATCGAAAAGATCGATAAAATCGAAAAGATCGATAAAATCGAAAAGATCGATAAAATCGAAAAGATCGATAAAATCGAAAAGATCGATAAAATCGAAAAGATCGAAAAGATCGAAAAGATCGAAAAGATCGATAAAATCGAAAAGATCGATAAAATCGAAAAGATCGATAAAATCGAAGAGATCGATAAAATCGAAAAGATCGAAAAGATCGATAAAATCGAAAAGATCGATAAAATCGAAAAGATCGAAAATATCGATATTTCGATTTATCGAAATTGAGTATCGAGTATCGATAAAATCGATAGTATCGATACTTTCGATTTTATCGATATTTTGTCTCAGGCCTAGAAATAAGTAAGCAACAATGCAAACTACCTTTTGGGAAAAATTTCGTTCTGGTCGGTTAAAAATTAAAGAAGTTATAAGGTTGTTTTACTATACAAGTGAGACACTCTGTATGTCCGGTACCGTTCATTGCAGTATGACGGGGACTGGTTGTAAATTGTGACCAATGCTGTATCTTTAAAACCGCCTTTTCCACAGTAATGCTACAGGTAGCAATCTGGCGTTAAGCTCTAAAATACGTAGGTAGTAGGTACTTACCGGACACATGTGACTGGTAACGCACCTAGTTAAAAAAGCTTCATATCTGTGCGATACCAGACACGTGTAACTGGTATTGCCCGAGCAGGTGTATTACCACAGAAAATATACTACGAATTTTCTGTGGTAATACACAGTTTGTGCGATATTGTAGGGGTTTATTGCATATATTTTTGTTTACAATGGCTTCACGTTTCCCAAAAATCTTTGAATTATTGAGGAACCAAAAATGAGTACTTTGGATTTATCAAGTCTTGGTGGTGTGTCTTGTGGAAATACCATATTACAAATAAGTTTTAAAATTTCATTGTTGAACATAACCTATACCACAACTTGTAAAATTACTAATATTTAATAATTAATATCATTTTAACTAAAGATCACCACAAGTGAACAAAAATTCTCTGGAGAAGATATAGTTTTATATTTTAAAATGTGAACTTACGTATCTGTGTAGTAGATAAGCCCTGAGGAAGACGCAAATAAACGTAGGCATAATCTAAACAATAGTTATCGTTATTTCTGCCCTTTGCTTCATTTTAAATCGAAAAATGATTCAAACGTTACATTACATTACTTAAAACCAATGCAGATGAGAAACAATTGTTGTACTTCAAGCGTTGACTGACGTATTAATACGTCAGTCAACGCTTCAAGGCTTCAAGTTCAAACGTCTGAACAGTTCTCGCTTCATACCTACGTTTTCTCAACGAAATGTTACATTTTACTGCTTGGCGTTTGTTTCTCGTCGGGATGCCTATCAGCCCGCCAGAAACTGGGTTGTCTCCCTAGAGGGAGGAGGGCGCGAGGATCGTTGCAAGAAACATAAACGAAAATTCAGTGGGAAAAGGTTCTACGCACTTTACATCCACCACTTTGTTATTTGAGTTTTGTTACGGGTCAGATAAGGGCTGTACCGATATTGGCCCGTAAAACAGAATGGCCTCGGCCTCTATCAAAAGTTTTAATAAGACTCGCTAAACAGTATCAGAGATTCAATAAATTCCCAACTTAATTGGAGCGGAACGGAAGAGCAGAAAAGCTTCTTAGGGGACACGGCGAGAGCGAGAACACAATCGGAGTAATATTTTAAGAACATAATAGAATTAGGTGGAGAAATAAGGTGAGATTGACTTGCAATGGTGACAACAGTGCAATGCCTGAAAGATATATCCTCACAAATGCAGGTATTACGTTTTAATTGTTTGTAGCGCTTAATTTAGTAATATACGGGTGTTCCATTTGTATCGCTTTTACAGAACACCCTAGATCTAGATTGTAACAAGAACATGGAAAAGTTTAAAATTTTTGAATTTACCGTTCCCATAAAATAAAGAAGTTAAGGGGGTAAAATATTACGTTGATCAGCGTGTATAATAATTGGCATCTAAGCATAATTCGAAATTTTTAAACCGCTGTAACTTTTTTATTTTTGACCAGTAAAAAGTGTAACATGAAAATTGTTTACAGGAACCGTCAGAATTTATATATTACATTAGTTTTCTTGTCTCTTGGGCTCGAAAATTAAATTATTTGTAAAAATGTTTAATTGTATGCATTCATTTTGTATATACAAACTGTCCCATTCAATTTGATGTGTCACACATGTCTGTTTTGCATTCACTACAAAAATTTAAGAAAAAATATTGGTAATATTGGTAATGAGAATACTTAAAGTATGCAGCAGCTTGTTGAAGAATGTGATGTTGTTTGTTGTGAAAAGTAGATGTTCATACTGAGCATTTATTGTAAGGTGCCATATTTTGTTCTTATCATTTTTAAGACAATCATTGGTTTAGAATTACCATTATCAAAATGTTAAGTCTTATGTTAAATTGAAAATATTAAGTATTTTTAATTTATTTTTATGGCAGAAAAGAATGTCTATGATTTGCTCATTGTTTTATTATTTAAAATAACAATAATTCTAGATTAGCTATTCGATACTACGATAAGGGCATGTAAACCACTTTATTTTCAAATTATGAAAGCCTACTATGTCTACTTGAATAAATTAACGTCATACTAGATTACTTATTTCCTTTGACTACTTATTTCCTAGGGTAAGCTGTGACTAGATCTTATACCAAGTACATATCACCAATTTTTTTATTCCAAATTTTTATGGTAAGTACTTAACAAACTGGCAAGTGTGACATGGGTTATTTCGCTTTATAAAAAATGCGTCATGAATATATTTTCCAAATAATTTAATTTTTGATTCCAAGAGAGCTCAAATTTAGTCATATCTAATATTTCAAAACTGATCTAATATTTGGATTCTGACAGTTGTTGCAAACAACATGTTATACTTTTTCGTGTACTTATAGAAATAAAAATTTACGGCGGTTTAATGTTGTCGAATTTTTTAGGTTTTTGGCCATAATTTTCGTAGGTGAACTTTTGTTAAAGAAGGCCGCTGGGAAGAGCTATCGGTCGCAACCGCCACCGATTTTTCTGTCAAATAACAGCCGAGATATTTTGAGTGAGCCACTTATATAAGCCACCAAGTATAATAATAAAATAAATGAAAGTTTGTTGCAAATTTATTTTTAGAGATAACTACGAACGTTGGAATCTGCAGAGCAAAAAGAATCTTGAAAAACTGACCAAATGAATCTCACTTCCGGTTTAACAGGTCATAACCAAGGATTATTTTTGGTAAAAAATAGTGACATTATTACTTTGTTTGCGCATGCGTATTTTAGAACCTTTTGGTTCACTACATACACGAGATTAAGAAACTTACATTGCATTTTATATAGCATTTAATTATTGATCTAATAATCTTCTGTATTATGTGGGAGGGCTCATGGAGAGATTCGTTAGTTTCTTCTCAAATTTTCTCGTAATTCGTAACCTTAAATTATTGTCATTATTTACTGTTGCTTCTAATACGTGTTATTCACTGTTTGAATCTCCATTCCCTCTGCAATGTTAATACGTCCAACAGCTGGACCACTCACAGACTTGTCAATCTCATTGATGTAATTTTCAAAGGATTAATTTTTCTTCTTTATTGCCCGATATATTTTTATTAATCGTCATAAAGACAACTGATTTAATTTATTATTGAACATTATACCTTATAATATAAGGTGTTTTGTACCTACATATTATGAATAATAGCTATATTATAAATAATTACCAATAAAAACATGAAGATATTTTTAATTACCACACATTTTCATAACACTTTTACTTTGTATAATTATTTCTATGAATATTTTTAATAATAACATATTTTCCAGGAACATTACCTGTTTCTGAATTTTTAGGCAGTCTGTTTTATTCCTTAGATTACTAATGAAATTTGTTCATTTTGTTTGTTTAGAAAATACAAGCAAAAGAAAACTTGGTGGCTTCAACTTTTGCCACTTTAATCTTTGCTTTACAAATGGAGTATAAAGTGAAGTGACTTTAGTTACGCTCTTCTTCGATAAGCTTAATTTTGCTGGCGGTGATCTGCAGTAGTTAACAGGTTTACTTGCTGCTAAATCCATTTCATAATTCTATTTGCTCTAGAAATGCGGCTCTCTTCGTCGCATCGAGGATTACAATTTCTCCGTTTTCCTTGTCTCCACGAGTTGCTTCCTGAACCGGAATGAACGTCTTTGGTGGTCTTACCAATTTTGCCTCCGCTGCTTCTTGAGATAGGTTTGTAGATGGTAGAGCACCAATACAGAGCGCCGCGTTGCCAATTATAAATTCCATGTGGTGGAAATTTTAAAAATCTTGAGGTAAATTTGTTTTACTTCTCTCAGATGAGTACCTACCAAAGTATTTTGTTTATATACTTCTGTCCACAATAATTAAAATAACGTTTGCGCAAAAGCTAGATGAACATGTTCAAGCATATAATGAAATTACTCGCAGAAGACGATAATGCTCTCTGGAATGATTGCTTGTCTCACATCAAATAAACTCTTATCTCTATTTCCCATTAGCATCCTATGTCCCCAATAAAACTCCATTTCGACGTGCAGATGACGCGACTTGTCATCATTCCTTTCTTGTCGAAATTAACTCCGTAGATAGCTCATTTCATTCAACGTTGAAGGACGTTACCGAGCAAATTATGGAATTGGTCGCGCTTTTATTCTCTCGGTGGGATACGTTTAGTTCTAAATTTAAATTTGGATAACCAAGGCAACACTACGAACAGTTTGATTTGTAGCTATGTGGGGTTGACCCATATTTCGGTACATGGCGAAAAATGAAGAGGTTATTGATTTTCATATTATACATAACAAAAAAGAAACAACTAAGATTACAAGAAAGTAATTATTAAGAAACGGAGATCGATTGATTGCCTGCAGCGAATTCATCTGAGCTTTATAAAATTTCAATTAGTAATACCCTTGTTCGTGGAGTCCCTAGTTGGCCAATGTGTGTCAGAGACGTCAGAGTCATAAGGATATAATAATATATGGGAGCAATAATGGATACCTATCAATTGCCTATCAAGTTTCTTATGTCAAAATCTACTAAAAAAAATAGCTGGACAGCTTTAATTTTTGCAAAATCCATGCCATATATCTTCTGTATTAAACAAGGGTACAAGGGTAATACCCTTGTTTATGGAATCCCTAGTTTGCCAAGTTATCCTGTTACTTTTTGGTAGATTTTATTAAAAGATAATTATTATTAGTAGGCAATTACTGGGTTCCTTTAATTTTTGGCTCCATCAATATCCTTATAACACTGTCACACATTGGCATTGGCTGTGATATGCCCTCAGTGAGAATTCAGATTTTGATTAATATTTTTGAGTAGATTGTGAGTAATAATAATAAGATGATAAAATTTCACGTCCCCAATAGATTTTTACAGAAAGAAAGTTAGCGGCTTTATGGGACTATAAATTTTGGCAACTGGTAATATCATACCAACATCAAAGTTCTAATGGATGTGCCGGTGTTTTTATATTTGAATCGTTCGAGAAGGTAGACTACGACAGCTGTTTCCCCTTATTAGGTTCATCAAGGCAGCCATAACCTTCCCGAACGACTCAAACCGAAACGGTAGCACTTATAATAGTGTAACTTGCACTTGGAGGTGAGAAACCAACCAGTGGCGCCATCTAGCATCAAGCTGATAGTACCAGAGCCGAAATTTCACAAAACATAGTAAACACCAACAAGAAAAAGTTAGGTTGGTGTTGAATCCAGAAAACTACAAAATAATGTGAAGAAGAAGCGACACAGGAAACAGGCTCATTGGTCATTCACCACTGTATCTTTCAAATCTGTGGAAATCAACAAGGATCTGACCGGGAGCCCTATCCTTGTGAAACTTGCATCTTAAAGCCGCTAACTTTCTTTCTGTAAAAATCTATTGGGGAGGTGAAATTTTATCATCTTTTTAATATTTCTACGGCTATAAGATGCAAGTTTCACAAGGATAGGGCTCCCGGTCAGATCCTTGCTGATTTCCACAGATTTGGAAGATACAGTGGTGAATGGCCAATGAGCCTGTTTCCTGTGTCGCTTCTTCTTCACATTATTTTGTAGTTTTCTGGATTCAACACCAACCTAACTTTTTCTTGTTGGTGTTTACTATGTTTTGTGAAATTTCGGCTCTGGTACTATCAGCTTGATGCTAGATGGCGCCACTGGTTGGTTTCTCACCTCCAAGTGTAAGTTACACTATTATAAGTGCCACCGTTTCGGTTTGAGTCGTTCGGGAAGGTTATGGCTGCCTTGATGAACCTAATAAGGGGAAACAGCTGTCGTAGTCTACCTTCTCGAACGATTCAAATATGAAAACACCGGCACATCCATTAGAACTTGGATGTTGGTATGATATTACCAGTTGCCAAAATTTATAGTCCCATAAAGTCGCTAACTTTCGTTCTGTAAAAAAGTAATAATAATAATAATAATGATAATAATAATAATCATTGTTCACCTACTAAAACCGATTGGCTATTGACGAAATAGAATATGCAGAATATAGGGATAATAAATGGTTAGTATAAAGTCGTACTTTAAACATTTTCTCACCTTGCAATTAAAAGCATAACTTCGGGATTATTTGTTTTCAGCAAAATCGGCTGAATTTTTGCTTGAATATGTTGTTGACTTGGTAGATTTTGATTCAGGTCGTATCTTTTATAAACCAGGACAGAGGTTGACAGCAATCGAAAAAATTGGGTACATACAACCCCTCGTATAATTTATGACATTCGCTAGACCTCCGTCCCCATTTGTCTCTTGGATTTTGGAGATACCCCGCAAATTGCAAACTGATTCAAAAGTTTTCGAGGCAACGTAAGTTTCAGCAATAGTCTATAGGTCCACTTGTTCCAATATGAAGGTAACATTCTGAATAACCGTTATGTATATAAAATTTCTTTTTTCATGTACCGAGTGTCCCAGAAACTAGCCCAGATGCAAATTGACGTTGATTATATTGAGCAAAAACCTTTTTCGAATACAGTATAAGAAATATAAAGAGGCTCTTCTTTAAAACTACCCGTAAAAAATAAGGGTTACGCATTTGTGTATATTATTGAAACCATTATAATTATTGTAAAAAATAACAGGATTACTTTTACTGTCCGTAATATTCGCTTTAACATATTCGTTTTAGTAATTTAATTTTCAGAAACGGAAATTTTAATTACCAGAGTTCTATTATTGGATTGCTTTTGGTCCGATTCAAAATAGTGTTTTATCGGCGTTAACCTTGTCAGGTATGTTCGCAAAATACAATGCAAATTGAAATTAATTGATGGGAGAGCTCACTGTTTATCTTGACAAGGATTTCCGATAGTCAAAAAAGCGAATGACCTAAAAAAGGGGTATCGATTAGTTTACGGTAATAAAAATAATCAATATCCATATAACTAGCTATAAAATTATATTTTTCTTTCATATCAGTGAAAAATTCGGGCGTTCTATTTTAAACTCAGGAATGAGGCAGATAAGTTTGAAAAAATTATTTGAGTCAGTAGTTATAGAATAAGTATATACCTAGTATACCGAATTTTCTCACAGAACAATCAAAACTCGTTGCTTTGGTTGCCAAACTTTATTGTATCCTTGCAAACAATCACTCCATTTAATGGTGTTTGTGGAAATAATATATATTATTCTGGTTTCAGATATTTGTGCTGGACTCAGATATAAAGTAAAGTATTTTTCTCTCAAGGTTGTGGTAACCATAATTAGGGTTAAAGTAGTTTCCAATATATAACGAGACACAATATAACTATGAGAAAGTAATGCCTATTTAATAATTCCTTAATGAAATTTAGTTTTAGTAGCCCTATGGGATTGGGCTATGCCCATAGTACGTGTGATAATTTTATTTAGAACTATCTCCAACGAATATTTTTAGCACCTTATAATTTTTTACATGCCCCTAAGTAATTCATGAATATATATATATATATATATATATAATAGATGAATACACTCGAGAATAAAATATTGTAACTTTAAAATTTATTACAATTCTTAGTTTAATCACAAGAAAGTTATTTGAAAGTCTCACCTTAAATGGTAATGAAATATCATACATAACAACCGTTAATGGATGGTATATGAAGTTCCATTAAAATATCCTTTGTTTTCAGATAAAATGTAAAGTTAGGTAGACATTAAGTATGAAAATATTTCCTATAAATTGAGAAAATATCAACAAATGAACTATTTTGGGGCTGCAAAAATTTGTTCCAAATTTGTTTCACATATAACTTTTATTATATCTATTACAAAATTGGAACAATAAATCAAAACTTCAACACTTTATTGCAAGAACTGTTGAACCATATTAATTATTTTGACATTATCTATTGATTTTTTAGAAGTTTTACTGAGAAAAGTTGGAGCAGTCTGTATATTTAGCTGAGGAAGTTACCATAATTCATTTTGACGAATATACTCATGACGTAGTTGTATAGTAGCTTACCTGATCAACTTGCATGATATCATTCCCGTCTTCCAAAATCTTCGTAAGATGTGAGACACCTAAAACAAAAAATATATATTTCAATATAGAACTACATTCGAAAATACCTAAACACCCCAAAAATTTCTTGGAAACCTAGAGCTTTTTGTTATTGTTATTTTTTCCATCCCATTCAGCTAAACTATAGTCATTTTTTACTTCTGTAGCTGGAGATAATTTGACCTAATAGTAAATTTGTCAGAGGGTTATTCCGATTTCCTTTTTTCTCCAATTATTTAATTTCATTTTCTAATCTGAGCATGCTAGATAGCTTGGAGGGCTTGCCATTAACCTATACACGGTGTCCCAGAAGTATTGGGAGATATTTGAAGGACGGTTAGATCGGACAAAAAAATACTAAAATGTTCTATAAAATTTCTTCGTAAGACCCTTCTTTTCGGAGCTTTGCGTGTTAAACCCTGAAGAAGGTTGAAAAAAAAACTTGGACAGTATAATACACAGTACATAGGATTGATAATATGAAATTATAGCAACATTTCAATCAAAAATAACAATGTGATTTGTTTTACTACCTATTATTTTTTAGCAGTTAAGTGTTTTGTTGAAAACCGTCCTTTTTTTCATTGTGAATGAAGAGTACATTTTTTGTTCTAAATTAGGTGGCAAACTTAAATAAATAATTGCAAGTTAAAAAACAGGTTTTATCAAAGTTTAGGGGCATTTTATATTAAGGATGGTCCACTCCTGGTTCACAAGAGGAGATTGGAATAAAAAAAACCTTCTTCAGGGTTTAACATTAAAGCACAAACAGTTTTAAATAGAGTCTTACGAAAAAATGTTATAGAACATTTTAGTCTTTTTTGTCCGAACTAACCTTCCTTCAATACTTCTGGGACACCCTGTAGATGGTGATGAGGTACAAAGAAACCTTTTGATCCTTCTCAAAACAAAATATATAAAAGTGTTATCTCATGCAATGTTGAATTACATGTGCAATATATATTATATTTGTATAATAGCGAATAAATATTTTTAAAAATATTTTTAAAACCATTAAATGACTGTCTGAAGAAAATCACGTCTAACATACTAAAAACACATTCTTTCAGGTACAGACAGTTTCTTTGGGTTCCTAATTGTCCATTAAAAAAAAATGTATTTTTATTTTTGCCTCGTGGTATATTCGTGGCTTGCAAATGTTCAGCTTGATTGAACTAATGTTTCACATAATATTACAACAAATCGGAGAGTTTTCAATTTTACTCCTTGTAGATCGAATAGGAGCAACATTCGTATAAAGCCATTAAGTTATATAGGTACTAAACGCAGGTTGGGTCACGCATTCCATAATATATACATTTACATATTATTAAAATGGAATGGCATTACAATGGTGGTTGATTTGACGTCTGACTTCTTTAAACTGCTTCTAGCGTGTAGTGGCGACACGAAAATAAACCTAAGGTAAGAGTTAAGATCCTTATCTTTGGCATAGAAAAGAAAGTTTCAAGGTTCAATAATAATAACTTACTTTAGGTGTGAATATTTAAAAACTCCTACAGTGACTTTTAAACAATAATTTGTAATTTGAACTATGGAGTTAGTCGAGGGTAAAGGGATCAAATTTTTTGTTCGATCAACTGTGGTATCAAGCAGGCAAAATATATCAAAGAAGCCTCTACTAATCTGGCAGTTCCAAAGGTGTCGACTGGGGTGCAATGTATAATAATATATCCATAATAGAAATCGATTAAGTAGAAAAATTTAATCTTATTACTTATTATCTTATTACATTGTCTAATTAGAAATGTAGAAAACGATTGTTTTGTTTTGTTATATTTTATAAGTATGTTATTCTTTAAATACAGATCGAATAAAACATATTATTTTGGGTGTTTCTAGAAAAAGCACAAAGAGTTGAATAAAGCTTTTACACACCCAATGAGATTAGATTGTAACTGATACATTTTAGGAAACTCCATCAATGCTAATAACCAGTTTGCGTGTTATTAATTGATAAAAAATATTAATTAAAGAGGAAGCTTTTAGTAAATTCCATTAATTTAATTCATAAAATTATCGCTGGAATCCTATAATACTAAAATTGTAGTTTTAACGAGAGGTTATTGATAAAATATGGATAGGGTTTTCAAGACCACAAACAATATTAAATTGGAATACAATATTGTAACATGTTCTGGCCTATATCAAATTAGAGACAATGTCATGCAAAAACATCACGCAGGATGAGGATGTTTTTCTCTTTAACTAGATTTTATTAAATTGCAGAAATAAACTCCAAATTTTTGAGCTTGAAATATGTGTTTGATTTAAAATATACAGGATGATTCAGCCACGATGTAAAAAAACTGCAGGTGGAAAAAATAGCTTAATACGAATACGAAATTAAAAAAGTTCTAAAGTAAAAAAAAATGTCGGAAATATTAAAACCACTTATTAACGGCGCTATGCTGATCAGCTGGAAACCTTGCCCGTCGAGACTGGTAACCTCCGGTGCACGTTGCCAGTTGCACAATACATCGCAAATTTACTTAATTTTTTACTTCTTTCACAGAAATCTAAAAATATGAAGTTCGATAATTTTTTTGGAGTTTTTGTTTTTTTGGGGAATTGGCGAACGGCATGGTCAAAGTTGATCGATATTTGTTATTTGTAAACGACTCCCGGCTTCCTTTCCTCTGGAGCAACCTCTCTATCAAGTGGTTGCTATAATAAGGTATCCGAATCCGAGCCGCTCGCCTTGCCTCTGGCAACAGCAGAATAATAGAAGGCAACACGCTACCCGTCCACAAATAATGCAGCCGTGTGAAAATAGGGCGACTGTATAGTCGCGTTGCAGGGAATCCCGCAACGGACACAGACCGTTCCACCACTCACACCGGTTCTATCACCCCACAGAACCCCACCATATACCCACTTCTTTTCTTACAATCTTCCATCTTTCTGCGCCGTGTAGACGTTGTTGAATTTGTATAATATTTTACCGTTAGCAATATTATCGTGTAATTTAAAAATTACGAGAAAAGTGTGTGCGGAAATTCGAGAAAGTTTTCAAGCAAATGCTGCAGCTGGGATGCGAGTTGAGTACAGGGTGGCTAAATATATATTGACACCCCCCTTAACGTGTTAATTTTTGAGGTTAGAAAAAGTTTTTTTACAAAATTTTAAGATACTAATACAACGTTTTTTGTAACGTTATTGGACTTTATACAGTGTGTTCTAGAAAGCCGTGGCCGACATAACTTATGTTTTTTTAAATGGAACACCTTGTATATTTCCAACGATGTATATACATATATTAAATGTTAACTCCAACCGTTCCTTCAGAACTGAGCCTTTTTTGTAAGGGATTACTCCTTGGGTCATATAGGTTGCCATGGAAGACAAATGCCAAATTATAGTAATAGTTATTATTATTGACAGTTTGCAAGTATATTCACGCTTTGGAAAACAAATTGGGCTATATCAAGATTTCAGAGAAAAATGAAGAAGGGAAATTGAGAAATGAGAAATTTTAAATAGTAGCATAAATAAATTTCGTCAGATTTATTGTTTGAAATTTAATTTTTATTGAAAACGACAATAACATTTAATAAAAGATATAAGTATTACAAAAAATGCTCCACATGGCCTCCATCTTACTCAATGAATTTATTGATATTTGCTACTTACTTTCTGAGAGAATCTTTAAGTAGGTAGTATTCCAGAATAATCAGGTTTTTGAAATAACTTCTGGTTTTAGCGGAAACGAAAGTGATTTTCTCTATTTTACAGATGTAACAGATATAGGGTTCCTTTTTTTAATTCTGAATCCAACTATATATAATTGGACTTATTTGTCTCCAACCCTTTCAGAGATATTTACCAAAATGCTAATACAAACTAGTTAATATGATCCCTTACGTGCAGTATCTGATGTAAGAACTAAGGAAGCTAAACCTTAGAATCAGATTTATGAAAAATCAAATCAGCCATGACAATAAAACTAACAATCAAGTAGGGGTCAATTCAAAATTTTTACTTACCTGTCAGAACTTTTGAACCCTCTTTCAGAACTCTTTGACCAAGAATCGCCAGTATTAAAATTATAAGACTTAATCTTTCCAAGCGAGCTTCACCAGTGGTGTGCGTGGAGGTGAGTGGCACCACTTTTTTTAAACATAAATTTCTATGCAAATGGCGATTGAAAAAAGATTCTTTTTAATTTCCAATGCCTATTTATAAAAGAGCCCCTTGTAAAATTTTTGATAGAGATTTTTTGGCAACGCACGCCAGTGGTGAATCTAAATAGGCGGTGCTTCCACGTATCTGTGGGCCTTGAAGACTTATTACTACATATACTAAATTCGAACTTGATGTACCATTTTGTTCTAGAGATAAAAAATAAAATAAGTATGAATATAATTATTTTTGAAACGCTCTGTATTTTGAAAACTAAGTGTTCATACACCCATGTCTATAGGGATTTTTTGTTCTAAATTGAGTTTTCTACAAATTGTCTGCTGTATCACAAAAAACTAAATAACAAAACGGTTTTTATATAAGAAATTAACTGGTATTAATAATTTCATTAATGCAACAGATTTTATGTTTTGCTTATATTTTATGTATTCATATCGAGGGCGTCATATCAGAAGGGCGTATGAGCCAAAATGACGAAATTCTGATTTTGGGGCGTATTTGACCGTAGCATTATTCCGCATATTATATCATAAGGGCGTAAAGCTTCCCACTTTGCAATTGGTTCAAATATCTAAAGTTTAGTAGGCGTAAGAACCAATTTTCCAAAATAAATATATCAGAAGGGCGTATGCACATACGCCCTTCTGATATTTTAGTATTTTTAAATCATGGTAGTTTATACGCCCTGCTGAAATGCTTATACCCCTATTATTATAATATGATTCTTCAGTTTTAATCCCCACTGCTGATGCATCACCAGATTTTAATTAAGATTGCTATTAGCTAAGAGCGGGCAAGATAAATTTGTTTATATTGTGGATGTTGTGAGTAATTCAGGTGCACAGATTATTGTTGTTTTATGTTTTGTTCGTGCGTAAAAAATTGCCAATCAGTAAATCAAAAATGAAAAATCTACTATCATTGTGTGAAAGAAAAGATGCCATTATTCCTCCCGAGTATATACAGTGTGTGGCAGTGAAGATGAAGGCACTCCTGTATTCTGTTTTTTTTTTGAGATATAAATTTCCGGCTTAGCAAAGTTATATAACTCGATAAGCTCTATTTTTAGATGTATTCAACCTAACTGCCATGTGCATCCCAAGCCTGCTATGACCTCGCGAATAGGACCAATATTCAATATTTTGTTTCGCGCTAGAGATATCGAAAAAGGTTATTAGGAAAAGTTGTTCAGAACCGAATTTTCCTGGATACCAAATTTCAATGACAGATTCGCATTTCATTTTTTGTTTTTTCCCAATTTTAAGTCCCAATTTTTTTACCAAAGTTTCAAATTTTGGGTAGGTAGCCATGGAAACCATTGAAAATAACAGAGGTAATCAATCTAAATGGCAATAAGATTAAAAAAAACACACAAATATCCTCATTATTGGAAACAAAAACAAAAAAATTAAAATGCGAATATGTCATTGAACTTTGATATTCAGGGTAAAAATTCGGTTCTGAACAAGTTTTCCTAATAAACTTTTTCGATATCTCTGGGGCGAAACATAATATTGAATATTGGTCCTATTCGAGAGGTCATATAGCAGGCTGGGGATGCACATATGACAGTTAAGTTGAATACACCTAAAAATAGAGCTCATCGAGTTCTATAACTGTGCTAAGTCGGAAATTTATATCTCAAAAAACAAAAAAAAATACACGGGTGTCTTCATCTTAAGTGCCACACACTGTATATTTGCTATTTCTTTGGCTATTTTTAACGAATGGTGAAACGGAAACGACGTAAAAATTAAAATGTTTTCTATAAAGTATTTTTTGGGTCTATAGGTCTTTTAATTTGCGATTCAATTCAAAATATCAGAAGGGCGTATAAACCATTTTACTACAAAATATTGATATTGCCCTAATTCATTCAAATTACACTTATGCACCTAAATTTGAATGTGCTCAATTCATAAATGCAATAAATTATCTCAAAAACTCAAATTACTAAATGGTTTTTTCGTTTCCTGTAAAATTTACTTTTTGGCTCATATACGCCCTTCTGATATGACGCCCTCGATATGTTTACCCAAATTGACCCTCTACTTTTCTCCATTAAATATAAAAATCTCCTCTTTCCCATAAATCATTTTGTCCTGCCAATAGAAAGCCTTATATCAATGAGTGATCGATCCCTCGCATTCGTACCACATAACAAGCATGCAAATTAAAAATGAACCGTGCGTTTTCGTAAGCCATTCCATCGATTTTTACACTCCACATGCGTTTGCCTGTGCCATACCCGGAACACAAAGTACAATATTACTGCAACGTCACCCCAGGCGATAAATTCGGATATTAAAATGTTAATTATGTATGGCTTTGTGCGTTAATTATGCACGGGTTTGCCCCAAATCCCGGGATGGAGCTTATATTTCCCTATTACGAAAAAAGGAGCACCTGAAAATGTGATTCCCAGTTACTAGGAAAAAGTTTAAAGGTCAAAGATCTAACTTAGGAATTCTAGAAACCTGCTATGACTTAGTTCATTGGCGCATCGAGGGGGAGAGTTTGGGGGTTAACCCCCCCGGAACGACGCGACGCCCGTGAGTAAGAATTATACTGAAATTAGCCCCATGCCCTACTACAATGAGACAGATTTAGCAACACTGCGACAATCTCAACTAAGCCTATCTTAATTGGCAATTAGATCGGACTGAACAAGCGTGAAGACAACTCTCATATACAGGGTGTTTCATCTTAAGTGGGAACACCCCCGTAAAATTTGTATTCTCCATCCGATTTTAGCAGCGTTTTTTTCTAAAAATAGGCCACAAAAAACTCTACGTTGGTGCAAAATTTCAGGTCTTAAGTCAATTTTCAAGGCCTACTACAATTTTTTTTCTAGTAAAAAATGACGAAAACCAATTAGCGATTTTTTTATTTAAAATCTGACACCACAGCGTTAATCAGAACAACCTAAAACCCCCGTATACCAAATTTGAACAAAAACTATACAGGGAGTTCCATACTGCAGGGTGTCAAAATTGAGCAAAATAGGAATTTTAAAGGCATCTGGAGAGTCAAGTGTGCCATGGAATTACTTTGAAACTGTTGGATGATGAACAGAACCACTTACAGTGTCGATGTGCAAAGATCCAATAAAAAATATACAAGGTGTTCTTTTCTGTAGCAACTCGAAATGGTGAATTTTTTAAAATTTATACAGGTCAAAAGTCGAGTATATCAAAACCACCCCAGACATTACAAACGAACTAAGTCTAAAATATACAGAAGCCTACCAGTCAGTAAGTCCATATGAGTTAAGGTGGCTGGTGTGCCACAACAGGAAACGCACAGAAAATGTATCATCTTAGACAGTGACTTTATTGATAAAGGTCCAACAATTTGAATTGTTTTCATTTGTTGGTTGGATGATGTAAAGAAATAAATTGCTTTTGTATCTATTAATATTTATTCAATGATTCCAGAGCACTCCTGACCAATATATAGTTTAATAAAAATTCAGCATTTTGACATCGCCCAGAGAAAAAGACCCTGTACATTTTTGTATCGAATCTTTGCACACCAACAGTTTGAGTAGTCCTGTTGATCATTCATCTGTTTTGACGGGATTCTATGGCACACTTGACTCTCCAGATGCCTTTAAAATTCCTATTTTGCTCAATTTTGACACCCTGCAGAATGGAACTCCCTGTATATTTTTTGTTCAAATTTGGTATACGGGGTTTTTAGGTTGTTCTGATTAACGCTGTGGTGTGAAATTTTAAATAAAAAAATCGCTAAATGTTTTTCGTCATTTTTTACTAGAAGAAAAAATTGTAGTAGGCCTTGAAAATTGACATTAAGACCTGAAACTTTGCATCAACGAGTTTTTTGTGGCCTATTTTGAGAAAAAAACGCGGCTAAAATCGGATGGAGAATACAAATTTTACGGGGGTGTTCGCACTTAAGATGAAACACCCTGCATATGAATCGGCGGCGGTGCTCTTATAGTAAAATTATTTTAAGAAGTCCTCACTGGGACTGTCAATTGGTAATTTCGCCATCCTAAGTTGGCATCAATGCAGAAAAAAATGCAACCGGGTCTTAAGGCCAGGTCAGTAACGAGCCCATTTGCACAATGAATAACTACTAATAACACGAACAATAACAACACAGATAACGGTAAAACTCACGAAACGTACAAACCCCGCTAATATTTCCACTGCTCAAAGTTTGAACCTTTTTGAACGATCCGGAAAACCTTCGCTGTCACTTTCACAACACCGAAATAAAATTTGCCTGAGTACGCCTCATAGACGCAGCCTCAAGTAGCAGATTTCACCAAAATACCAAAATGAAAGTGTTTCCATGAAGTTTGACATTATTATTAAAATGAGTTGTAATCATAGTTATTTTTATTTGTAGCGGTATAATCGTGATTGCAATAGGGTTTTTATTTTATTATGTTCTTTTTTTCGTATCGCTTGGGTAACTTTTCACATCATAAATCAATGAGTGACGTCATTAACTGGTTGCGACGCATATACCAATGATATACCCATGGTTAACAGAAAATTCCTAGGGATTTTGTGGAGAATGTCATCTGACAAAATCGGGACTTTTTACAGTAATCGGGGTATATTTCCTTGTCTAATAATATGGAAGCAGATCGGCTTCAGCTACACCACGGCACGTTCGACTTTCGCCGTTCAAGACACTCTCCAATAGAAACACAGTATTTCGGATAATCGCAGTGAAACTAAGTTGCTAGCTGCGATATACGTATACACTCATAGCGTAAATGGAATATGCCATATAGTCCTTATACATACAGGGTGTCCCAGGATAAATGAGTTGAAATTTGACCATTATTTGGGTTCGAAAAATTAAATTAAAATTAAATCAAAGTACGTCTTGCCATGAGAAAAAAATCATTTTCTGTTTGGACAAAGTGACTTTTCTGTGTAAGATAGGGAACATTTTATGAACAAATGTTGTTCAAAATGAAAATTAAAAATTTAGAAATGATTTTTCTATTTCTTGCCAATTTTTCAATAGGCGAGGTACCTTTTTTGTGCGCGAAAATTTTATTAATCTTAATTTCCACCAATCACAAACGCGCAATTTTAAATTACAAATGGTTTCTAGATGGAAAAACTGTATGAGAGCACCTGTCAGCAGTTTTTTCGAGTTTAGCCGCGGCAAAACTTGACAGCTGTTGTTAATAGGTAGTATGTTTTGTAAGCTATGTGTATTCAGAATAATCTGTTACTCATGAAATAGTCTTTTCAAATACCATTCAGGCATTTAATTTTTCCTGTGAAAAAAAATCCAAAAAACACAATGCTAAGTAATATTTTTTTAACAAAATGCATTCGTGTAGGTGCAAAAATCCTCGTCTTCGACCCGGATTTTTGTTGCCACCATCACTCATGCTTCTTGTTAAAATATTACTTAGCAACGTGTTTTTTCGTTTTTTTTCGGAAAAATTAGATGCCCTTATGCTATTATTTACGAAAGTTGTCCAGAATAAAAAAAATTTGCACCTTGCCTATAAAAAATATAAATGTGAATGAGAATTTTTTTAGAGGGATATCTTTGTACCCCATCCCCCAATTCTAAATACTGGTTGCGCCACTGATTTAGTTAGGACCTTATGTAGAGAAATGTAGAGAATAAATAAAGTTGTACAAAAGTTATAATTATTATTTGTATTGTATTGTGTCATTCATGCTCCAGCTGATAGCATATACCAGTTATTTTTGCACGACTGGTTAGAAACAATTCTCAAGCTATTTCAACTCAAAATAATAAAGGAATACAGTTGCAAGTTTTAAATAAATCAAAGGCACAAACCAGCATTTATAAACATAAGTCAACAGTATAGCTACACCCAAGTTTGGACATGATATAATTAGTATTCGATCTCCAAAAATTTAATTTACAGTACGAGAAAGAGTCTCAATATCGTCATTAAACGCTCAGAATTCGACACTGAAGTAAGTCATTATTTTACAGCTTTTTTCTCTCAGTTGGCGAGAAACAAACGTTAGACTGGTCCGTAACTTTTCAACTTCATTGCGAAATTCCTACCTATAACAAGGTAATAATATTCCACAATGATAAGTTCGGTCGGTTTGAACCTTTGAATAAAAAATCCCATGAAGGAGTCAAAGCTATGTGTATTATAAAATACGTGAGACGGAAATCGTCCTGAGTAGTAACCGAGTTTTGACGCAATATTTTGGTATCTCACACGGTGATAGGTATCAGTATGATCGCCAAAACTAAAATGTTTGAGGATAATAATCCATTGGTAAGTAGTTTTGTAATCTAAATTACCTTTTGAGACCATGCTCCAAAGTGGCGTTTGTGTTCTTCATAATTGGAAATTTAAAATTATCTGGAAATTATAAGGATTCCTAAACTTGTAGGTACTGATTTCACGATTCCTCGATTAGATTGCCGAAACAACTCAAAAGTGTGCGCCGCTGTAAAAACGGAAACGGCATCCCGCCATATGCAGAGAATGTCCGCGTTAAGCCCAAATTTGCTCCTTCCTGGGTTTCTTTATTTAAAGGTTTGAACAAGGATAATGTCCTGTATATAGATTGCAACGAGTCGCCCGCAAATCAGATGCGCAGCAGTTCATCGGGATTAATCTAGCAAGAATGATATGTAAAGTGCAGCAACCGCGTGCTCAGTCGGCTCCTGGATGGGTGACTACGCTCTCCAAATTAAATTATTTCGTATAATAGAACTTATTTTCCCTCATTTATAAAATATGTCCCTCGGCATTAAAGTTCCTTTTTATAAGTTGTGTGGTATGTGAGGTAATTTGATAGACCGCACCGATAGTTTGGAAAATAATAAATTCAAGGTTTGCTTAATTTACACAAACGCGCCTGAGATAGCTTAACGGTAATTGGTTGTTTAAGATTTCATATACCCTAGCTAGGGTGAATATGAAATTATTATATCCGCTCAGTTAACTAAAATTACCTACTTAGACATTCTTTTAATTAAATTAAGCAAATATGCATTACATGACGTAATTGCAGCACTAATTTATAATATATGAGGAAAACAATAACTTCTAAAATCGGGTTATAGAAGGACTGCCTACAGCTATTCACACCTGCATATTCCTAACTTCTCACGAGCTAAGTTTACCTTTTATCTCGACCACGAAGGAAACTGAATATTCGTAGTGAATTAGCAGGAGACGAGGGGGGACATTAACCTTTGACGTTCGAGCTACCGCCAACCTGCGTTGTTTACCGGCCTAATTAGATTTCTAATTATTTTGCGCGGGTATGTCGTTACATTTGGCCTAATTGGGGAGACACAGCAATAACTGCGGGGCAAAACGTACGCACTTACCGCGATTGGAGTAGATAATAATGTTATTATGTAGGTAGAGGGGCGGTCTGAAATAAGGCGTATCAAGGAAGAAAAGTGTGAACGACACTTTCTTGTATACGTTTTTCTCTAAACCTTTTTCTTTAGAAGTATAGAAGCGGGTGACTGTGCAACGTTAGGTTTATGTTATTTCTATTTCAAGAATTTTATACTCTCGGTTTTATTACTCACTAGTTTCAAATTAACCCCATGACCTTCCATCCCAAAATTATTTTTTTTATGTTAGTAAAAAAATGTTATTTACTGCGACGTTATGCAATTATACTAAATACATACAAAAACTACATTATCGCAAAAATTTAAATAAAAGACATTCTCGTCACCCATTTGCACTTTGAATTATACAGTTAACAGGCGTTTCGAAGCATATTTTGTCGATTTCAACGCAAACAGTTGATTTCATGAAGCAAGAGTACCTTTTTGTTGCAAAATGAAAAGGTGCACTAAAATTATAATTATAAATATTGCAAGAGATCCGTAGAAGTGGACATCTTCAGCTAATTCATTCCAAGAAACACAGCAGTGCCAAATTTCAGTTCAGCGGTTTGGTTAATTTGGTAGTATAGCCATAATTCAATTTCAAAAATGAATAGCAGGAAAACAAAACAAACAACATTTGTATAATAGAAATTAGTAAAAGTTCATATACTTTGCACAGATATGTATTTATTAAAATCCTGTCATCTATAATACGTATAACATAAAACACAAGAACATTCAAATTGGTAAACTTACTTACTCAATTTGAATGTTCTTGTGTTTTATAACATAACTATACGTATTGTAGATGACACTGAAGATGGTTGTTTAACCGAAAGCGCTCTGTCAGGATTTTAATAAATACACTGTGCAAAGTATATGACCTTTTACTAATTTCTATTTGATATCTGCACATGCAGCTTTAATTTACATTTCTATAAAGCATATTGGTCTCAATCGTCATTTTATTTCGATTCCTCCTATCTCCGATTTCGGGATTTCCCATTCCCAATGAATAACTCTGTCTGTATATGATTAAAAATTAACCAGCGGAAATCCAATCATAGATGAGCAAATATATTGCAATATCATCACAAACTCAGACCAAAAATAATATATAAACTTATTTCCAATAGAAACTATTTACAGTCAGCTTTTCTATGTTTGCTTACATAAAACTTTGCTACATCGCTACTTACATTTTACACAGAATTAATTGGGGCATTAAAATATATATTAGGGTAGAGACGAATAGACGGATTACGTTTGAAGATTTTCAATAATAATTTGTGTTACCACAATATGTTCTCGATTACTGTTGAAATATGCAAGTAAATTTTGTTATGACGAAAGGGTAAAACTTACAGTCTCACCTCCACAAACACAGTTCTTTTAATTTTCAACTATACATACAGGGTGTCCAACTTTAAAACTGTACAAATCAGTAAAATCTTCATTTTTGGAGATAGTCGCCTAAACTTTTTTTTGTTTAAAAGGTCTTCAAAAACCGCTTCTTTTCACCTTTCTGCCATTTTTAAAAATGCAAATCCAGGGCCGGCTGCGATTTTTTTATACCCCCGATTTTTACGAAAACCATTAAGCGATTTGTTTATTTAAAATCTGACCACACAGGGTTAATCAGAACACCCCAAAACCCCCACACACCAAATTTGAATAAAAAATATACAGGGAGTTCCATTCTGCAGGGTGTCAAAGTTGAGCAAAATAGGAATTTTAAAGGCATCTGGCGAGTCAAGTGTGTCATGATGGAATCTCTTCAAAACAGTTGAATGGTCAACAGGACCACTTAAAATGTTGGTGTGAAAATATTTACTACAAAAATATACAGGGTAGTTTTCTCTGAGCCATCTCAAAATTCTGAAATTTTCTTAAACTTATACCTACGGATCAAGAGTGCTCTGGAATCATTGAAAAAAATATTGATAAACACAAAAGTAATGTATTTCTTTACAAAATGCCAACTAACAAATAAAAACAATTTAAATTATTGGATCTTTCTCAACAAAATCACTGTCTAAGATGATACATTTTCCGTTCATTTCCTGTTGTGGCACACCAACCACCTTAACTGATATGGACTTACTGACTGGCAGGCTTCTGTATTTTTTAGATTTAGTTCATTTATAGTGTGTGGAGCGGTTTTAATATATTCGATTTTTGCCCCGTATAAAGTTCCAACAATTCTGTAACTTGAGATGGCACATTTCAGAACACTCTGTATATTCTGTATTGGACCTTTCCACACCAACACCTTGAGTGGTCCTATTGACTATTTAACTGTTTTGAGGGGATTCCATGGCACACTTGACTTGGCAGATGCCTTTAAAATTCCTATTTTGCTCAACTTTGACACCCTGCAGAATTGAACTCCCTGTATATTTTTTGTTCAAATTTGGTATATGGGGGTCTTTGGGTGTTCTGATTAACTCTGTGGGGTCAGATTTTAGATAAAAAAATCGCTAAATGGTTTTCGTGAAAATCGGGAGAATGAAAAAATCGCAGCCGGCCCTGGGTTTGCATTTTGAAAATGGTAGGAAGGTCAAAAGAAGCGGTTTTTGAAGGCCTTTCAAACAAAAAAAAGTTTAGGCGATTATCTCCAAAAATTCAGATTTTACGGATTTGTACAGTTTTAAAGTTCGACACCCTGTATGTTTCGACTCACCTAGGGGGTCATCATCAGCAGTGTGACGTTAAAGAATATTCAAAACTTCCTAGACATAATCAAGTTTAGTATGCGAGTGTGGAAAATTGATGTATGAAAACATTTATGATAAAACGGCTTCGTAAAACTTCAAAAAACTTTAAAAACCTAAAGGTAATATAAGATGGCGGAATCCTCAAAATATCATGTAGCATTAATCTCAAAATAAATAATAAATTTCACTTGGGCAACGAATGAAATAATACAAATTTACTTTAGGAACGAGGTGAAAAACTTTAGTTCTTGTAAAAAAAGGACTACAAGTAATAGTCCTGATAGTTCAAAAAAGTTTGTTTTTAATTCTACCCCTCCATTATTTGGAAAATTCTTTAAATGTGAAATTCTTGCAAACGACGGTTCCGTATTTTTTTATTTATTAAATGCGTGTCGTTTCACATTTTCGATCCATTCGAGCTGGTCAAAAATAAACATTTTATTTACTTTAAATGGTCGTGTTGTGAGCCCGGTTAAACGGATTTGTATCAAACATTTAATTATAGTCCATAAATAAATTAATGTTCTTGCCAGTTTCATTATCTTGAGCATAGATCAACAAGAATAGTATATTACATAGCGAGAGTTGTAAACAGCTTATTACGTATGAGTGGAAAAGTTGCGCACGAGCCGCGCAGCGGCGAGTGCTGTAATTCGACGAGTATGTAATAAGCTTACAACTCGAGTTTTGTACTATAATTTTTCTTCGACGAAAGAAAAACTATTATAACGACGAAAGAAAAACTATTATAATAGATAAACTATACCTCTGATTATCTGACAGGCAACAATTAGAATGTTGGTTGGTTGGTATGATGGCGCGGATGCCGCGCTAACAAGGCACCCGTGATAATTGTGTTTTAATTAAGAACAGATATGTAATTTTTTTATTACGTGTCAGTCATTACATGTCAGTCATTACATGTCAGTCATTACGTGTCAGTCATTACGTGTCAGTGTTCGTAACAATGGACTAACTTATAACCTAAATCGTTACTTAATAGGTATGTTACTAGTATAGGAGTAGAAAAAAATAAATGAAAGACTAGAAAAGCACGAAACCATAAAAACAACGTCAAGCCAAGAATTTTAACAACAAGAATTTTCGCACATATTTATGGAATGAAATTATTCTATAAAAATAATACCCCATTTCCATATCCGCAGTAATAATAGCAGCAATTAGTATATTTCAAAGAAAAGAAATCTGAACTAACAAGGGAACAATGAAAAAATAGGCCAATTCAACAGGTGGGTAATTAAAAGTGTGTACTGCAAAGTGCTGGCATAAGATACACAAATTCTGAAATGTAAATTTTAAATGATACAAATAATATTATATTTTTAGGGCAGGCAGGCTTTCCTTACAACCTTTATATAGAATTAATTTACGTACATTTAGAATGAGCATTGTGCATTTGGCTTTGTCCTTGTCAATACGTGAACTGTGAACATTTATGTCTTATATCGTGAATTTAGTACTTTTGCTATTTCCTATTTTAGGTCAGGTATAAACTGAGAGTTCCAATAATAGGAAAGGTGTATATAAAACCTCCAGCTTGGTCGTTGGATTTGGAATCGGAGACGTACTTATTCATTTTGGTTTGTTAGTAGAATCTGAAAAATCAATTTGATTTTTTTACATCTGCCTATTATTTTCTAAAGTCCCACTATTACCTTTTTCTAATATTATTACCATATTATCTCAACATATGAAATGCGTATTTGATATAGACAAGACCCATGTTTCTAAGTATACTTAGGGTTCTTTTAGAAATAAAAAGTCGCAAGAAGTCTCTCAGAAACTTTTTTATTACACAGGACATTATCTGGCGGTTTAGAGTTTAACAAACTAACTTTCTTTATAAGGCAAAATTTGTTTTTATAAAGCCTACGTCTAGGGCGCTTTATAAATCTTTGACTTTTGCTTAATATATTAACCTATTATTTTGGGGCATTACTTTAGGCCTCGAAATTTTATAAAATTTCATTGGTATTGTTTGAAACTGTGTATTAAATAATAATTTTAGTACCAACTGTTAGTTACTTTAGTGAAATATAAGCGAGTGTGTGCGGCATTGCTTTATCTTTAGCAACTTCTTTTTTTAACTACTTAATTTTAGAGGTCTTCCATATAAAACTTCTGACTTGTTCTTTAATTAAAATTAATTGTATAAAAATACGCAAATTTTGCATAATAATTCATCCATTCATCAATTAAAAAAAAATACCTGGACTTTTTTTAATGAGACCTTGAGGAAATTGTGTTCAATCGAAACTTGTGCTCCATAATTGGGCTTTCAAAAAAGATTTAAGAAATTAGTGAGCTAAATTAGAGCTAAATTTACTAAGTAGAAATCAAATTCTGGAGATCACCTTTAGCACTGGATATAAAAAAGAGTATATACTACTTACAATCATTAAAACTATTTTAATAATAAAAGGCGAGTGCTTAGGAAGTAGCTAAATATTTGCTTGTTTTTTTCAATGATAAAATAATTTAAATTTTTGTTAGTTCTGCAATAATAAACATTGATCAGCCGCACCCATATGGACTCATGCCGGAACACGGTATGGGTCCAAATGAAATTTCACAATCAATATTATGCATGTACCTTCGGTTGAAACTAACAATTCATTGCTCAAAGTAGATATGAGACAACTAATCACTATCAAATAACAAACACTAGATTCCGTTTGTCATCGTGGATTGCAATATCCTTCCGTTAACGTTCGAAAGCTTCCTGTTAGGAACAATCATTCGTTTAAACAGCAAGCAGTGATTAGATTTTATACACACAGCGAAAATTGTCAGTAAATTTATGTCGACAATATATCTTTATTACACTCGTGTCTTTACTAATACCTTTAATACCACTATTTTAGGCTTATCAAATATAATTTTATAACTAGCCCCTCCTTCTTTACAGTAATTACAGTACCTACAATATTTTCCGAAAATTTAACGGGAAACATGGAAACTACCATAACTTTGAGTGGGTTATGGCTGCTGTCTCCATTACCTTAATGCATTTGTTATGCAGAATTTCAGACTCTATAGCAATTCTCGCGTAGATAGTGCATAAAATATATCTCATATGGATTTATGAACAGGCTACATGCCCAGAGTATACAAAGTCTACTCTTACATAGTGTAGAAGATCTTTGCAGGGCGAGGTGAGTAATCCGAATGAGTAATGACCACAACTCGCGAGTGGACTATTTATCATGCTTTCTCCATGACTTCAGACTAGTTCAAAATATTCTAAACCATTTCGAATATTTCGAAATCACTTCGAATATTCTGAACTCTTTTTTTATAATACAATCACAAATCGACAGATTGCTTTGTTTTTATTGTCGAGCATTAGTTGCTGTCGTCCATAACAACCATAGGCATAGCCCGATATTATATTGAGAAAAATTTAATAAGAAATGTTGAGTTAGGAAAAATGCAGGATAGTGATTGACCAAACGGTTATAAATATTTTCTGAAATTTCTAAACCAAACTTATTAAAAGACAACTTTTTTAAGTTGTCAGGAAAACTCATAAATACCTACCTAACATTAAAAGAAAGCAACTTTGAAAGTTAACTCAAAAAATAACGGCTCTGTTTTCTGAGCCGGAGAATAAATCATAGATAAGGAATATACCATATGGAATAAATCTTCCTCGCTCCAAAGGTAATGTCAAGTCAAAGTATCATGACAAAAGAACAATAACCTAACCACCTGTCTGATATTGTACCCTGTGCTTTATCTAATTATCTATAATTACTCTTTGAATGACTGGGAATATTATTTTACCAAATTCTACTGAACATTCAGCAACACAGTTGTCCGTATTCCCTAGAATACATCCTGATTCCTTAATTTTTCGCCTATTTCCTGCTTCTTCTTTGAGAACTGGTTGGGACTTATACCACAAAATTCTATGATTATTATTAAAAAATAATAAATTAATGTTAAGTGACCCAGAAATTTGTTACAATGTCAATTAAATATGTGGGAAAAAGGGTCAGAGAAAGACTTCGAAAAGTTTTTAATTTATTGCCAACGTTTCGACTTATTTAAAGTCGTCTTCAGGGCTCTAAAAAACAATGTAAATATTAAAATAAATAAATCCACTTGCTATAAGTTATTTTAAGGAAAAAAAAAGATAAACTTAATAAAACTTACCAAACTATACCTTTCTGTCTTTTTTAAAAAATGTTGCCATATGGAAAAGACAGAAAAGTATAATTTGGTAAGTTTTATTAAGTTTATATTTTTTTCCCTTAAAATAACTTATAGCAAGTGGATTTATTTATTTTAATATTTACATTGTTTTTTAGAGCCCTGAAGACGACTTTAAATAAGTCGAAACGTTGGCAATAAATTAAAAACTTTTCGAAGTCTTTCTCTGACCCTTTTTCCCACATATTTAATTGACATTGTATTATTAAAAAAGTTTTCACATATTTTTGACTTTGATTTTGACTGATATAATTTTTATGTTTTCCACATTCATAACTTTGTAACTCATTAAATGGTTTCGTTTTAACTAGCATCGATATTAATGTATCTATTGTTGGTTTTAAATACTGTTGTGACATGAGAAAGATTGCCTATGCATTTTAACGTGTCTGATAATCCAGGAATAATATAAAGAATAATTAAATTTACGAGTCGGTCCACCAGATTTATTTCCCTAATTCTATTAGCATTGTTTTGTTGGCAATTCTGAAAAACTTGTTCAACAAATTCAATAGGATAACTTGTTTGATATGTTTATTTTCCTCCACAAATTGTGCGTTCTTAGAACAAATAATCGTTCTAGCCCCGTCCTGAAATTTTAATTAGTCCCTTTTTAACACTGATATGAAGATTGGAATTAAAATAGAGATATCTATTAGTATGTGTTGTTTTTTCTATAGATACTAGTTTCTATATACTATCTGATTTTAATATAGAAACATCTAAAAAGGACTGATTATTATTTTCTATTTCTAGGGTAAACTTAATAGGACGTTCTTGTGAATTTATAAAATTTAATAATGAATTTAAATCATCTACTCCATTTTCCCGTATAATAAATGTATACTCGTATGTCATCTACATAAAGATCTCCACCAAACATATCTTGTCGACTCATTTTGTTCAAAATATTCCATGAATAAGTTGCTTATGAATGGTGATAAAGGAAATCTCATAGCTATTCCAAATTCCTGCTGGTAGAATTCATTTTATAGTTGAGTGGATTTAACACATAGTTTTGTTAGTTTTAATATTGCATCTATATACAAATTTGTCCTTTCTATATTAAACTCTGATCGTTTTCTAAGTTTCTGCGTAAAATATTCAATGATTTGACAACAGGTACATTTGTAAAAAACTGACCACGTCAAAGCTAGCTAAGATGTAATGATTCGGAAAATAATGTTCCCTATTTCTTTTAAATGGTTACTTATTTCTGATAAATGAATTTGAGTTTCCTATTAACAATTTTAAGTTCGCGGTATTTATAGAATGTTTTGTATATTCTAGCTTCTGTTGAAGTTGTAGGGTCTTTGTTTAGCCTCGTGTAAGTTTCTTCATTTCACCTAAGTATTTGATGACAAATATATTAGGTACCTACACTTTTTTAAACTTAAAGCAATTTATTCTTTAAAAAATAAAACGCAGTAAAGGCTTTGTTTTGTTCACCGCCACCTAGTTCCTTTACTTTTTCTGTAACCTGTTTGCCGAATTTGAATCCATTCATTGTTTGATTTACTATATTAACTAATTTCTAAATCACATCACTTATAGCCACTTCGTCGATCTCAAATTAATTAATCTACAGGACTACTCCCTTTTTTACTGTTAACATCGATCCGATGTTATCGATGGACTAACCTAATAGCTAAATTAAAATACCTATACCTCAACTTAGTATCGAGTTCTACGATTGTTAAGACATTGCAATCTATTGTTTTCGTTCCAAAATTAATAGTTTTAAGGTTTTTGTGGATTTTTCAGGACACGTTTTAACAATGCTAAGACTATCCATGTCTCCTTTAGTCTATGGTGCTATATAGATTTTCTAGATATTTTCTATTGACTGCTATAATCCTTCCATGCAACAAGGTTGAAAAGAAACATGCAAAAATACTGAAAAAATTATTATTGAAGTTGATGAGAGAATTCGAAGTATAGAAGGGCGATAAGCTATCCCACGTGACGTCATCAAATTAATGCAGCTTTATCATGGTGGTATATATTGTAGTATGGTTCCCGATATTGGGAAGGGACATACTCGTTCTTGGGTTACAAAAGTCAATTTATTATTAATTATTATTTATATATTATTGATTGTTATCTGTTATTTCAGCAGAATGGCAGAGACCTAATAACATATGTATTATGTATATTCGTAAAATTCATTTACTCTCAACATTTGAGAGGGAGATAAATTATTTTTTTATGCATGTTGTAGATACTCATTGAATTTCTTCTCGAAAGAAAGGAAAACCAACATCGTTCCGTTTTAGCGTTTTTCGAAAATTTCCGATTTATGTATTTCGTTTTCGTCAGAACGCAAAATATTTTATATAGGTATCTCTGTGTAATAGCTCAATTGACGCGTGTTTAATAATCCTATTTTTGGATGTTGATAAAACTGATATTTTTAAAGTTCTGAACTCATGAGCGTATCTCCTACCATTATTCTGTGATAAAGATATCTATAAATTGTTAAAAAATATAAGTTAATCTATTTTTAAAATCCTGAAAATAAAAATAATTGCGGTTATAAATTTTCTAACTTGCTTCTTGCCGGTAATTACATTATTTGTAACTTCGTTAACAGTTTTCTATAAAAAAAATACTGACTATTTGCAATTTGCGGGTTTCAACCATTTTAGGAACAACTTTTTGAAACCCACAAATCGCAAATCGTCAGTATTTTTTTATACAAAACTGTTAAAGAAGTTAACTAAATCTACCCACTAATAGAGAAACGTTTACCTTAGCTAACAACCCTCGGTTCTAGAATTCTGTATCCATTTATTCGAGAATTTTACTTTATTTATCATCATTACAAAAATTGGTGTGTGAGAAAGCAATTTGAAATTTACTAGCGCAGTTTCTATCTATACGTTATAGTTTATAAAGAATATATTTTCCTTCTAGTTAGCTACATCATTCTATTTCAATATTGTTCTACCACCATATTGCTAATTGAAAGAGCTTGGTCCCATTAAAAAACAGAGGGAGTGGCTCTAACAAAAATGAAATATATGATTCAAAAAGCATCCGCTTCCAAACGAATATCGACATAGGTGTGAGCGATTTTTTAAAAACCTCGCATGCGCTGAATTAGGAGGGGTGGACACTTTTATTTGTGACAGTTGTGGCACAGTGTGTACGGATTGTCTATAGAGACTCCCAGCTTGATTTGAATTAGAAAGAGTTGTTGGGAGTTCTACATTACATTCAGATGGAAATTTTAATAATAATAGGTTTATTCTAATTTTTTATTATTATAGTAATTGGTTACTTTGTAAAAAGTGGAAATCATCTTCGTAAAATATAGGAAAAAAAAAATAGGAAAAGTTGTTGGGATTAAAGAACACGTAAAGATGCCAAATTTCACTTATTATCGTATTCCAGGCATTTTGGAAAGTCAAATATGAAGATAAGCCGATTATACTGAAATGTGGCACCCTTCTTTATGAATAGAACAAAACTGAATCTAGATTTATACATATTTTTAACCCAACTTTGTGAGTTTTCAAAGAGCTCTACTTTCGAATCAAGGTAAAAAAACGCAAAGAAATAAAATTACGGAAGATGAAAGTTTTTTGTAGCTATACTCTAATCTGTTGTTGGACTTCCGTTCAGTACAGGGTCCAATTTAAAGCTAAATATATAATTAAAAAACTAGAGTTATGTTCAATTTTCTAGGGAATTTGAATATGAAGTCAAAGTTGTTATATCGGGTAATTTTAAGTTATCGGAAATATTCACTTTTGCATACAAATTTAAAGTGCAATTTTAGCACAAAATGTTAGTAGATAATGCCTAATCCTAATCCTAATTCTGCGAGTAAAAAAAATTGGCTCAAATTTCCCTGTTTGATCGGAAGTGAGCTGTATATTTTTCGATTTATAGATTACTCTTGTTTTCGTGATTCCAAGGATATACAGGGTGTCCCGAAATTGTTCCTATAAACATGGCCTTAAAAATGTCCCCTACGGGGGCTATAGCCCCCGAAATGGACCCTTTGGCAAACGGTTTTTTCTAAATATTTCCAGAACGAACAAAGACAAAATTATGAAATTCGGTATGTGATACCTGTGAGATTTGACGTTTACCGAGGTAGAGATAGTTTGACATTCTTCATTATAGGCGTCCCAAATAAGGGGGGGTCAAGGTGTTAAAAAGATCCCATTTTTTTTTGTGCCCTTTTTTTATGATTTATTCTCCCAGGTATGTCACATACCAAATTTCAGAATTTTATCTGTGCTCGTTCCGGAAATATTTAGAAAAACCTGTTTGCCAATGTGTCCATTTCGGGAGCTATAGCCCTCTTAGGGGGCATTTTTGAGGCCATGTTTATAGGAACTTTATCATTTTTTTGGCCCTCTGCAAAAAAATTTCAATACGATTTTACTCGAAAACGGTGCACGCTATCAAAGTTCGACAAGAGCACAATTTTTTCGTAGAATACCCTGAAATTTTATAATTTCGCAAGAAATTCGGGAAAAAAGCACACACACAAAATTTGGGGTATTTTTAACCCCTTACCCCCCCCCCATTTAGGACGCCTATGATTAAGAATGTCTAACTATCGCTACCTCGACAAATGTCAAATCTCACAGGTACATCACGTACCAAATTTCAGAATTTTATCTCTGTTCGTTCTGGAAATATTTAGAAAAAACCGTTTGCCAAAGTGTCCACTTAGGGGGCTATTCATAGCCCCCTTAGGGGGCATTTTTGAGGCCATGTTTATAGAAACTTTTTTCATTTTTTTTGGGTCGCAGAATACTGGTAAATTATGGCAGGCGAATTTCGGGACACCCTGTATAGTTTTGTATATTTATCTATAAAAATAAATGGGCAAGAAAATTTTATTTTTAGTAAAATTTCATAAAAATACGAGATTTGCCTGTAATAATAAAAAATATTAAATTTAATCATATAAAACTCTATATCGTTGGAATTGGGAGAAGACATGCAAAATATACAGAGTGTATAAAAATTGACCAAGTAATGCCTACTTCCTGTCAAATCGGAATTCAAAATAAAGGAAGCGACAATTTTTTCGTACTTCCTGTACACTCATTTCAAACAGTCTGTAACAAATTTGCCCTCAACTTTTCCGACAAATTGATTTTTGAAATAACTTTTTGACGGCCTGGGTATAAAAAACATGAAATTATATTCGGATTGCCCATAAAATTGTACATAATTATATTTTTGAATTTTATTTTCAGCTCAAAAATAATGAAAATAATAAATAATTAACAAAAATTATGCTTAACTTAAAATGGTTCTTAACACGGATCCTGAACATATTTATTTACTCTGGGTAGAATAATACTTAATAAGAGTAGTAATAATAATACCAACGAGGAGTTTATTATTACTAAAGGGCGGAATATATGCAAATTGCATACATATGCATTTTTTGCATATTTTATTCAATTTCGCAAAACATTGCATATTTCTGGAAAAACTATATTTTTGTGCATATTTGCATGTTTTTCCTATACTTATTTATAGATATAAGATATAACCAAGATTATGAGAGCCTAGAGACAACTAGCAGTGTGTAGTGCAAAGTCAAGAAATCTTGAAAAATGCGGATGTAGCTAACCAACTTGTTTTTATTAAAGTTAATTTTAGTTTTATACCAGATAAAAAAATTCTTTCATTATAGAAAGGAGAAATTTAGGTTTAAGCGAATGGATTGATTTTGTTCAAACATTTTCCGCTAAATGTAGAAAGGTTCCCGGTAATGTAGGTATTAAAGTTAGAAAAAAATTAGATGCTACGGTGCTACTGTAGAAAAAAATGAAGGGTTAAAATCTTTAATGGCAGTAAAGAGTATTTTTGATAGTAAATCATCCAACCAAGTTGCACCTTGGCCTTATACCGTACTACCCAAATTAAAACATTGTCCTATTATATCGGCAGATGTTGATAGAAGCTTTTCTACATATGTATAAACATATTTCTACTGACAGAAAACTTTGAAAAGTATTTAATCATAAAATTCCTACTATACAATTTCAAATTAAAATGTTTTTATAATTCTGCTTTAATATAGGTATTTTACGAGGTATTTTATGTATTTGTTTTCCTTTCATTTTTCGTAAAATAAACCTTTTCTCTAAAATCAGTTTTGATATTGTTTTATGGTATTTGTACATGTAAAATAAATGCATATTATTGCATATTTTAAACAAAAATGATGCATATATATGCGCATATTTCGATTGAAATTAAATGCATATATTCCGCCCTTTAATTATTACATAGGGAGATGGGAGATGTCACAAAATGATATAAGTATGATGTGATTTGCAGGATCGAAAAGCAAGAGTTTATTTCTCGAGGATTTGGGGAAGTTGTTGAAGATTATTGAAGAACTTACTTTGCGATGCCTGTAAGGAGAAGCTTCGGAGATTCTCCTAAATATATCGACTAAAGGACTGCAACGAAATAGTGTTTATCGACAATAATTGACTGCAGGGTCGAAAAATGCGAAATTTTCGTAAACAATTCCTTAACATCGTCAGGGGATTAAGACCTTCTAACCTCGCGTGCTCACCTCTGAACTCGACCTTGGCCAGCTTCTCGCCCTTGCAGCTGGGCGCCTGGAAGCGCCGCAGCCGCACGGCGACGGACATGGCGGCGGCACCGTGGAGCGCGACCGCCTCCTGCCGCGGCTGCAGGAGGACTTGTTGATCGGGCGCCGCGGCCGCGGGGTCGTAGGGGATCCGGCGCGTGCGCAGAGGGACCCGCGGGATCGGGGGTGAGGGGCGAAACGTTTATATTATGCGCCCTGTTAAGGCTGAATTGAAGACCTCGGTGCAAAAACCGGACAAGTCCACTTTTGGGTAAAATTGACTTTTTCCACCACATTTATGTATTAAAATATCGCCGATCGATTGGTGCAAGAATCGGCCAAGTCCAAAGCATGATAAGGTTGATATATAGCTATATAACAACGTTATCTTAAGGACTTGGCCGCTCGCATTCTTGGGTGCAAGAACCAGACAAGTCCGGCAGTTTTTTTTCATTTTCTCAAAACTTATAAATATGGGTAAAATTTTCTTTTTCCACTACATTTATCTATTAAAATATTGCCGATCGATTGGTGTAAGAATCAGCCAAATCCAAAGCAGAATAACGTTGGTATATAGCTGAAGGACTTGGCCGCTCGCATTCATGGATGCAAGAACCAGACAAGTCCGCGAGTTTCTTTTTCATTTTCCCAAAACTTGTAAAGTATGGACTTGTCCGGTTTTTGCACCGAGGTCTTCAATTATGGGAATAACTTTTTTAATATTATCAGCACGCCGACATAGTAGTAGGTAATAACAATGGGGAACTTGAACATTTTTTTTATTTCTTTAATGCATTTGCCTATCTACAGTATGTTCACGGATGGGGTAAATAAGAGGACAAATGGACCAAAAAGTGAAAGATACGAAAAAATGTTATTCTTTATAAAAGAATATTTATAATCCAAAATTACAGAAACGGCGAGAATAGTTATCGCCATGGGCGCCCATAGGGGGGGGGGGGCAAGGGGGGGCACGTGCCCCCCCCCTGGAGATTCTCAAAATCCCTTCGCGTTATATTTTATATTATTATAGTTGAGGAAAAGATAATTTTCATATCCTTCCAGGTATACAGGGTGTCCCGAAATTAGCCTGCCATAATTTACCAGCGTGTTCTACGACCTAAAAAAATGAAAAAGTTCCTATAAACATGGCCTTAAAAATTCCCCCTAGTGGGGCTATAGCCCCGAAAAGGGGCAGTTTCACAAACGGTTTTTTCCAAATTTTTCCAGAACGAACAAAGATAACATTCTGAAATTTGGTAGGTATGTGATGTACCTGTGAGATTTGACATTTGCGGGGGTAGCGATAGTTAGACATTCTTACTCATAGGCGTCCTAAATGGAGGGTTAAGGGGTTAAAAAATACCCTAAATATTTTGTTTGTGCTTTTTCCCCAAACTTAATGCGAAATTATAAAATTTCAGGGTATACTACGAAAAAATGGTGCCTCTTGTTGAACTTTGATAGCGTGCACCGTTTTCGAGTAAAATCGTATTGAAATTTTTTTGCAGAGGGCCATGAAAATGCGTGTTAGAAATTAGCCTGCCATATTTTACCAGCGTGTTCTGCGACCCAAAAAAATCAAGAAAAAGTTCCTATAAACATGGCCTCAAAAGTGCCCCCTAAGAGGGCTATAGCTCCCGAAATGGACACTTTGGCAAACGGTTTTTCTAAATATTTCCAAAACGAGCAAAGATAAAATTCTGAAATTGGGTATGTGACATACCTGGGAGAATAAACCATGAAAAAAGCGCAGAAAAATTTTTGGGATATTTTTAACCCCTTGACCCACTTCATTTGGGATGCCTATGATGATATAGATATATCACACACCAAATTTCATAATTTTATCTTTGTTTGTTCTGGAAATATTTAGAAAAAACCGTTTGCCAAAGTGTTCATTTCATGGGCTATAGCCCTCTTAGGGGACTTTTTTGAGGCCATGTTTATAGGATTTTTTTTAATTTTTTTGTATCAAAAAACGTGGTGGTAGATTATGGCAGGCTAATTTCTAATAGGCATTTTCATGGCACTCTGCAAAAAATTTTCAAAACGAGTTTACTCGAAAACGATGCGTGCTATCGAAGTTCAACAAGAGCACCTTTTCTTCGTACTTCAACTTTCACATTTTTGCAAGAAATCTGGAAAAAAGTATACAAAAAAAATTTGGGGTAATTTTAACTCCTGAACCCCCCCATTTGGGACGCTTCTGATTAAGAATTTCTAACTATCGCTACCTCGGTAAATGTAAAATCTCACAGGAACATCACATACCAAATTTCAGAATTTTATCTTTGTTCGTTCTGGAAATATTTATAGAAACCCGTTTGTGAACTGCCCCTTTCGGGGGCTATAGCCCCATTAGGGGGCATTTTTGAGGCCATGTTTATAGGAACTTTTTTTAATTTTGTTGGGTCCTAAAACACGCTGGTAAATTATGGCAGGCTAATTTCGGGACACTCTGTATAAAACAAACCCCTGAAATATTTTATACAAAATTTAACTGGGCCACAATCACATAAACCAATTATCGATTCAGAGCTAGGTAGTTCTAAAAAGAACAAGGTTAGATGAGATAATTTTGCCCCACCCTAAAATATTTTCTATGGGCGCCCTTGGTTATCGCTACGTTATTGAGAAGTTTCAAGAAAAGTTTCCAAATGTACAATTATGCATAAGTTCAGTACATAAGTTAGTAATCAGATTTAAAAAAACTGGATCCGTTAATGATTTAAAGAAGACGAAGAAAACGATGCTTCTACAGTAGATATTAATTTTGCAATCTGTTAATGAAAATCCTATGCTGTCTTTAAGAAAACGAGCCATATTCAAAATGTGTAGAAGGAAAATAAAATTTATCCATTTAAACCAATTTTTAACCATACTTTGGAAGATTGGGGCAATTACAAACGCTTGGATTTTTGTTTGTGGGTCGGTGATGAAATTCTAAATAACAACGTGAACTTTCATAAGCTGATAATGTTCTCAGATGAGTCAACCTTCAGTACAAACGGCACTGTAGCCTCTCAGCATGTGACATACTGGAGTAGGAAATACCCAGAGTTTAAAATTGCGAACCGCCGCCAGTATTTTAAAAAAGTAAATATTTGGTGCGCCATTTCCCATATTTTTTTTGATAATACGTGTAATAGACATTCTTATTTGCATATGCTGGAGTCATTTCTGTCAGACAAGTTGGAAGAATTGCCTCTTCAATGTCGCCAAAATATGTATTTTCAGCACGATGGGTGTCCTGCAGAATTATGCTACAGAAGTCAGGGATTGGCTCAATCGCAAATTTGGAAATCGATGGATGGGCCGAAATGGTCCAATTTTGTGGCCCCCTAGGAGTCCCGACTTGACAATTTGTGATATGTTTCTATGGGGGCGCATTAAACAACTAACATATGAAAGACCCATTGAAAAGAACGAAGAAGTTTTAAAGCAGAGAATTTTAAGAGCCATAGAATCAATTTCACTAGGAGAAATAAGAAGCAGCTTTAGCCATTTACGACGTCAGTTAGAAAAATGCGTAGAATATGGAGAAGAAGTTTTTGAAAAATAAAAATAATGTGCACTTAATTGTTTTAAAGTTTAATAAAATAAGAAATATTTCTCTAGTATTACAATTATTATTTAATATTCCATTAGTAATTTTATGTAACCTGTTTGTAATTTTGGATTATAAATATTCTTTGCTCTAAAAACATCCTTCTTATTTTGACAAATACGCCACAGTTATCAAAGGTGTAATCAAATAAAAAGGTCAGAATATGACTTGGAAAAATTTCGGTTTTAAAAGAGTAATTTAGAAATTTCAAATTTTTCCTTGAAAATCTGGAATAAGAATTCTTTTAAAATTTCAAATAAGTTTTTATTTAACGTTTTCCATTAAAATTTATAAAAAGCCAACTTAACTCTTCATCAAATTTTACGTTTTTGTATTTTTTTTGCATACCCTGTACAAAAAAAAACAAATTTTTGGCATCGTAGATCTTATTTTTAAAGCAAACAAAAACTTTTATAAAGAATAACATTTTTTCGTATCTTTCACTTTTTGGTCCATTTGTCCTCTTATTTACCCCATCCGTGGACATACTGTACATATAGAAAGAGCACATACCAAATATCAGCCCCAAAATCGCAATATTTAATTTGCAATAAATAATTAAAGTTGTGACCGCAAGCTATTCATTTGAAACGACACGAAAAGCCCGGCAATGGTCGTACGTCACACCGCTCGATCGATCAGAAGGCAGTGATAGGAGTGACAGCTACACAGAATTAGGAAAGGAAGAATGGACATTGAACTTTAAAATAAACAGTTCGGCGACCCATTTCCATAGGGATCTGACGTAGGTCAAAAATAAGAACCGCCTAAAAGTCCAAATCTAACAAGCACTTTTTTAACTGAATGGTGAGGCCACGGGACTAGTAATTCGTAGATCCCGGGTTCAATCACACAAGAAGTTTTTTTTATTATCACTGCATTCTACCTCTTATATTTATCACTGATTATCGTTTTTAGTAATAATTGGACAATGTTTATTTTGAAGATTATTACTCATACAATCTACTCCATAGGTACCTATTTAAATTCAAAGTACTTACCTACCTAATATGAAATTGTCCGTAGCAGGAAAAATTTAATACATATTGCTCGATGCGTAAGCTGTTTTTGGCCTCGGGAGAGAGTTTTAAGACCCCAGGCAACACGAGCGTTAAACAACCTCCTCGGCCAAAAAAGTGCGCTTACCTACGCATCTCGCAATGTAAATAAATGTTTAATACAGCACACTCTTCTATCCCTCTAATAAGAGGGATAGACAAGGATAGGACGTTCTAGTTGCTCCTTCTAAAAAAAGCGTGCGTGGTGCTGTAGTTTTGATACATGTGCCGCCGATATTAGTTTATACATGGTGCCGCCGCCCACCAGAGGCGCCACCACCAACGAGCTAGTTGACGTCACAACCAAGGAGGGCGCGCTTGAAGAATGATTAAAATTATGCAGTTTTTAATTGCTTACATTTACTTATTACATAAAAATAAAAAATGAGTTTTTTGTGAACTGTGGTTCATTTAATGGCAATAAATTACGTTTGAAGGTAATATTTTTCAAATTTAATTTTTGTGCAAGTTCCCCATTGTGCTAAAAGGTAATGTATGCAATGTGATGTACAGCGTGATCTATCGAAGAATAAAACCCCCTTATTTCTTTATATGTTCATATTTTTTACCACTGGTACAGGGGGAGAGGGGCTATGTTTTGAAAAGAAAACAAGAACACACTAGTGGTCAACTAAAAAAATAAGTGAGTACCGAGGTGGGTACCTACTTTCGGCATGGGCTTTTTCTTTTTCGTTTTTAATAGTAATTACGCATTTTTGCATAATTAATATAAAAAGTGCATAAAGTAATAATTCCCGTTTTTTAAGAAGTTAATAACGCATTCATTTCCATCCGGGGACTCTTTAAAGTAAGGGGACCCAGCATTATACTTTCCAAAGTGAGTCATTTTCTCATTCTAATGGTATCAGTGATGCCAAGTATGCCATTTTATTGGAGAATCTATGAATAAAACAGGTACTTTGATTGTTAGTAAAAATTAATAATGGTTTCCATGATTTCTAAAAATTAGACTTGACAATGTTGTGCCTACAAAAACAAAGACAGAATATGGCAACTGTCAAATGAAACAAATTTATTGTAGGTATAGTTGAAATTCTTTAATTGTCACATCTGAGTATCTGCAAGTTAGAAAACTTAAAAATTGTGAATTATGATGGGAAATTTTTGCCTCCTTTAGAATCTATGGCACTATCTTATCACATAAAACCTGATGGCAGTTGGACACACTGACATATAACATAACCTTGTACCATCTTTCATATATTATATTATTTAATCTGTGGTACCATCCCCTTGCCAGCCCCCTTGTGGTCTCCTTCGAGTCTACAGAAAACAAACTTCCCCTCAAGGCTTCACTTTTCCTATGTGATAGACTGTGAAATGCTGGGTCCCCTTATTTTAAAGAGCCCCTGTTTCCATCATATACCTAAATATCCATTTCTTGGCGATAAACTTCCAGGACGCTGTTCAATATTTCATTTTGCACCGTTTTTGATGTACCTACCTCTGAACAGGCTTGGATCGTGAATTATTGTAGAGGTCGGTCAAATCCGGGTGAATAGTCCTGCAGTCGAAAATGTTTTAGAGTGCTATGCACAAACTAACTTTTATGTTTTTTTTATGTTTTGAGTTTTTTAAATCAAAGAAAATATATAGATATACCTTGAAAAATCCATTAGACAATTATTATACCATTTAAAAATTCGGTAATTATTTCAATGGTGTAATCTAGCCCCGATTTTCTTGAAAATTTGGCTACATCCCCTATTTTCGAGGTCTGAACACGAATCCGGCCTCCCGGTCCGACGTAGTTTTAGAGAAAATGAATTTTCAAATTTCCCTTCGACATCCCGGATGTACGCAGCTCAAACTAATCACCACACTATTTTGCACCTTTTGCAACAGCGAAACTTCGCGAAAACCCGCGGAAAAACCGAAATTTTGAAAGGTTTTTGCCGTGTTTACGTACGCTATTTTCGTCCATGCCCAACATTCGGCGCGCGCCGCCGTACTCTCTCAACTCTACTTATATGCCTATGGAGGCGGTTTCACATAGCACTCGACTGCGATCGGAGTGACTGTTTGGTGGTTCGCTGTCAAGCGAATATCCATGTGATCGAAGTACACTGTTATCGCAGATTCTGTTATAACTAGAAATATTTCTAATTTTCAGCTGAAAAACTGTATCATCTAATCGAATTATATCGAAACCATGAATATCTATGGGACATTTAAAGTCACCTCAATATATTTGTCGCATTGGAGACGTGTAAAATTTTGGAAATATCCGTCTAGTGTTAATTCAATTATTCAGTCAAAACGTGGTCTGCCTTTTCTTCTTATATTTACGTCTGATATTTAAAATTAACTTTTACACTTTTACACTCTCTTTTATTCGTCGCCGTTTTGTAACTACTACTGTCAACACACTTTTGCAAGTATTGTGAAACACCGCATATAACATAAGCATATAGCAGTATAAGCCTCCCCCACCAAACAGTTGAACTGTCGTCGGCCATGTACTTGTCTCTTTTCGGCTTTAGAGCGGGCGCGTATGCTGTTGTCTCTGTCTCACTTGCAATGCATTTATCCTTGTGGATTGCCATAATAACCCGTGAGTTCAATTTAAAATACGGCCAGGCGGCAGCACATAGGAATAAATTATTACTAGACATTAGTAATCTAAGCTCCATTGGTAATAATTGGGGAGTTTTTGCATGAAAATGTAATTACATTGTTTTAAATATAGTTTATTATTAAACATTAAAAAAATTAAAATAAATTAGGTCGGTCATTGACCAAATGACCTTATGTAGGAGCCGCGTCTGCCTCTGAATAATACAGAACTTTTTAGATGTTCTTTCATAATAGAATCTAAGTCGGATGTAAAATCCACTAGGTCTAGAAAAATACCACGATTTTGAGAGTCCTCTTTTTTGTCGTGCCCTCGTAACGCTAATAATTCTAGTTTTCCATAAAATTTTATGCAGTTTATTATTCTTTTTAAAATGTATGTATTTTTATCCACGGCTTCGTTATGTTTAGTTTTGCCGGTACGTGGAATTTAATTGAGCTGCAATAGTAACCTTTCCTAAAAATTCTAGTACTGTAGAACAATTCGTGAGCCGAACAGAAAGCTCGTGTTTTTTTTTATATTTTTTTCATATACTATATGTTTTAAATCCTTGTCCATGTCTTATCCACTCCTTCTTTAAACAGTAAACATTTTTTAAAAATTTTATTATAATAACACCATGTGTATTTTTGTCCCATAAACAAGCATTTCTTATGTTCTTCTTATCTTAAGTAGTGAGCCATTTAAAAAGTCGTTATTTGACAATGAGAGAGAATAAACACACCTAACTAACCCTTGGTAAAAACTTCCATAGAACAACTATTTGTTTTGTTTTGTCTTTTATGGCTAATCCAATTGCGATTCATGAAATATTTTTCGAGAGAAGAATAATATACCTTTTTCGCAATATATATTTTTTGCACCATACCTTAACGAAAACCCTGTCTCTACTACATGAAAATACTCAATATAATCTATGTTTAATCATACAATTTACCTAACTTCGACTTAATGAAAAGGGGCCATTTGCATATACTGCTAAGAAAACTATAAACTATATACAGGGTGTAACTAAAATGCTTGGCCATATTTTAATGGCGGCTTCTACGTCATGTATCCGGAAAAGCTTCGTTTTTGAGATACAGGGTGTTGAAAAGCAAGGAAAAATATGGATTATTTCAAATTGAATCTTGGACTTTTCTCAACAAAGTCACTGTCTAAAGGTTACCTACATTTTCTGTGCTTTTCCTGTGACACACCAGCCACTAGCCACCTTAACTCATTTGGACTTACTGACTGGCAGGCTTCTGTGATTTTTAGACTTAATTAATATATGTATAATGTCTAAGGCGGTTTTGATATACAAGTACTTACTCGATTTTTGACTCATATAAATTTTAAAAGAATTCAGCATTTTGAGATGGCACGCACAAAAACACCTTGTATATTTTTTATTAGATCTTTGCAAATGAGTGGTTCTTGTAACTGTTGTGAGGTTATGGCACACTTGACTCGCCAGGTACCTTTAAAATTCTTATTTTGCTCAAGTTTAGAATGCAGTCATTTGTAATTTTGAAAATAAACTAAAAACCACCATTAAATAAGAGTGAGTAAAATGAGAAATTCGGCGGCTGTGTGTATTTCCAAATTTATTAATTATTGTAGGTATCGCTTTTGGTTCGTGTGAGCATAGATATCTTTTTATCTACATATTATTATGTCTTTTGTCTCTTTGAAACAAGCAACAATGCAACAAATTCAATTATCAACTGAAGCCATGTGGAATCACGTAGCGAAGACAAATATTTTGGGTTTATAGAACAAAATTGAAATTTTCGCAGTATAAGCATACTAGGTCAAGAATTTTTCATATATTCGGTATTATGAGATGCCAAATATTTCATGCAAATAATAAAGACGGCATATCTTGCCTTCACTTATTTGCCTGCTCCGTATTTCGACTAATGTAATACAAAAGAATTCCGAGATAACATTGACTGAACGTCTTATGTTAGAAATAATTTAATAAAGTTTCTGCGTCATTCTGGAATTACTTTTATTTAAATTTACTCAACTGCGCACAATATTAAAAAGCACGCAAAGATTGGGTTAACTACCATTAGTTTAGCCAGAAATTATAGGCGCTATTTCACGAAAGCAGTGTGTATGTTGTATATCGCTCTTTCTATCTTAATGCAAAGGTTTATCACGCAATGGGGCATATTAAAATTATTGCGAAAATTAATTATGAAATACAAGTATGCTATGAAACGTAGTAAGCTACCAGAAAAACTTATCTTTTAAAATTGGGCAAGAAAAACTAACCTTTAAGAACATAGAACATGGAAACATTTTAGAAATTACTTTTGTGGGATTTCTTACATTGGAAAGATAAGATTATTTTAAAATTAATAAAGCAAACCTTACAGTCGAAACTCCACAAACAGTTTATATTCTCAAAAAGAAACTGTACATGTTTCCAACCACCAAGGGTTCATCTTCAGCAGCGAAATGAATCATCATGAAATCATGAGTTATACAAAGCTAGAAATAGGTACAAATATGAAAAGTCAACATATACAAAAAAAGGTTTTTAACCTTACCTTCCAAGCACATTTAAAAAAATTATATTATCAAAAATTCATAAGAAAACTTCAAAAGTTAAATGGAGTCGAGTTGTAGGTAACCATAAAAAACCCAAAATTAAAAATTAAAGCCACCAAAAGGCTTTAGATAGTTCATAAAATTCTGAAAAGAAAAGAAAACGATTATTTTGCCTGCACAAAAAGCTCTAGAAAAAGCAGTTTTAAACACTGATCAAACTTCTTACGGGATCCTTTCAGGAGTGTACCTACTGCTCTCGTTAAAGTAAGGCGCAAAGTTCATATTATTATTATGCATCCGAAAACGCTTAGTTTTCTAAATTTTCGAAATGATTAAAATGAATGTCGGTTCTTTATACTAGTGAATGAACACATTTCTAGAATACTTTGATTCACATAGGTACAGTGCTATAAGATTTGTTAATATGAAGTGTCCCCAGCAATCAGTATAGCGGATATAAGATACCACCCTTTGTAAAATTAAAATTGTTTCCATTTTAGATGCACAATAAACTGGGAAGATAAAATTAATATGTATAGTTGCTTTTGGGAAAAATCTATCCACTATAAGGGATGAAAATGGAGGGATGAAAACGTTTAGTATTTCGTAATTTACAAGTTTTTAGAGAATAAAACTAGTACCTACACAATACAATTTTTAGTATAAACTGTAACGAAGTTCGTTATTTTTTTTACTAGAAAGGAACGAATTTTTAATTTTTTCTGCCGACCGCACCGAGTAGTTTTTATTATTTTCACCGGCTAGATGAATGCGTAAAAAGGAAGTAAAATGTTTTAATTTGAACAAAGTCTTATTTTTGGCATTTTCGCATTTTATAAACCGTGTTTTAAAAGTCGCTTTTGATTATAGGCGGGCAATACTTTTGTAAAATATATTTAGTAGGAAATAATAATTATTTTTAGGGCTAGAGACGCGTTTCTTTTCGAAAAACCGATTCAATTTATTCATACTATTTAGTCTTATTACCGGAAGCTGCGTCGCATCGCCGGCTATCGGTGTATGAGATTTTTCTAGTTTTTTTTATGTATTTCGCACCGCACCAAGTCTCGATGCCGGCATAGCAACCGGGCTCTTTTTTTTTCGACCCCTACCAGCCCGGCCGGACTCGGTTATAAAAGGGGAACCGAAAAATACGAATTTATCAGATTTTGATCGACCGCCGATTTAGCCGTATAGGTAAGAAACTCTTGTATGATAACCATTTCATTTTGCTATAGTGCCCAAGGTATTTTCTTTTGACTGAACATTATTATTTATAAAAAGGTGATATCAGGTTTAACTGCCGGCCCTTGCTATTGTAGAGTACTTGTACTGCCAGGCAAGAGGCCAGGAACTTTGCAAAACCCGAGATCAACAGATAAATAGTTTGTACTTGACGTCAGGTGTAACTGCTGGCCATTGTCCGTCGAGTGCCAATTTTGGTACTGCTAGACAAGGGGCCAGGAACTCTTACAAAGCCAGCAGTCAAATTAAACTATTTCTCTAACTAACAAATGAAACCGATCCTTTATATGTTTTAATTTCTGTGATAGCTCATTGAAATTGTGTTATCCCGTATAGCGAAACTACCTGCTTTTAATTAAACTTTATAATTAATAATTAAAAATATTCAGTTGCCTACCCAAAGAATTTTTACCAGGAAAATTCTATGCCTGTGTAATTAGCAACCCTTTGAAAATCACCTCTACGATTCATCCTTTAATCTAGTTTATATTTGATGTATTTTATTACATGCATGCTTCGATGCTACTATACTGATACTCCCAGTTACCATTAATCAAAAATCGGTCGTTATAAACTAAAAATTCGTTGTCTAATCTAAATTCCCAACGGTAGAATATAAGAAAAATAAAAATAAAACAAAAAAAAATTATTATAGAATAAGGACCTCTGTAGGTACATGGTTGTTACCGAAATCTAAAGATAACATCGAAAAATTTTTCTCTTCGATATGCCAAACCAGAGCTGAAAAAAATTTGGCATATTGATGGAATTATTGTTTCTGGATCATTGCCGCATATCTATCCTATGTTCTTTGCTTGAAAAAAAAAAAAGAAAACTACCTAATTTATAGATACCTACTCGTGCTAATATGTACTAATACCTAGATATCTAATATTCAACATTTGTTGTGCATTTTTCAGAGAACTTTACCCATTTGAAAAAAAAGCCTTTTCGATGGGCTAGTAAAAACATATTCGAGATCCATGGCCTACTTTCAGATATTTTTCAAAAACTCAAAAATTGCAGAGATATCTTTGGCTTGTAACTTTTATTTCAAGAGTTACTGAAAAAGTTTCTCCATGAAATCTGTGTGCAAAACTTATTTATTTAAGCCTAGGTACTTGAAAAGTTGCTCAATTAGAGCAGTCCATAGCCTTAAAAATTACCTATTTTTATATATTACTAAATAGCTGGTTTACGGCTGTGTAGTTATACTTAGTAGATAAAATAACGAGTCTTTCAGCCAGAAAGGTATATATTAAACTTCTTTTTATAATACTAAGCTTTCGGTCTACTTCGTCACTCACCGATAAGGTGAGTGACGTCAAACTAAATCCAATATGGCAACCGCTCTAAGATGGCGGATTACCTATTCCTTTACAACCTCCTTGGCATGGGTATCAAATGAAAGGGTTTGCCAAGCAGAATACGAGATGTGATTCTAATTTCAATATGACGGATGCCTCGAGATGGAAACTCAAAACTAAGAGCAAAAAGTCCTTGTAATAATGATGCGTTATGAGAACTGTATATAGATTAAGACATACCTACTAGCTAAAGAGCACAAAATAAAAAACATACAATCAGTGTCCAATGCAATTAATTGGTAGGCCATGAATCTAGAATATATTTTTACGCAAAGCCCATTAAAGGTGCAGTTTGATTTCAAGTGTTCTGCCTAGATAAATTTGAACTGATTTTCCGTTAAAACTTTGTTGGTCAAAGTCATTCAGAACGCCATATGTATGTTTGTAATGATTCGTTTTGGTGTTTCCATAGTGCTTGCATCGGTTTTCAACAATGAATAAGGGTTCTTTATTCATAGGTTTTCCAGAAGTAGGTACTCTGGAACTTTGTGATTTGCAGATATAAGCAGGTAACATTAGTCAGAAATATTCTCATTCATCCATCTTCCTTTTCCCGGACCAAGGTCTGGGAATTGAGCCAGAGTGTCAGCTAAAAGTTAAAAAAATGAAATTGCTGAAAGATTTGGAGCCGTAAGTATTCGTAGAATTAAATTAAATGAAAAATGGGCTATTAAGGGAAATAAATCCAAGAAACTTGCTCTTTTGTATCATATGCGGAATGTGGTGGGTTTCAACATTCTATGGTCTTCTCCAATTATTGTACCTACTACTGAAGGGAATATTCCAGCCAAATTGTGAACTGTTTGGAAAAGTTACAATAAACTTGGTAAGCAATGGATACTTTGTCAGTGATGGACCAAAATTCAACATAATGCAATTTTTAGATATACTTAGTTTACAAGAAAGGGAACTTTACCAAAAATAAGCCTCTGGGACCCGTCACAGCCTACTTCATTAATTAATCCTGGCTTGGCACTTCCCGTATTTTAGAAAGTAAGCCTGTAAGAATTTAAGAAAGTAAGTTTGCAAAAAATTAGTAAAATTCGTGAGGATTCCCAAGATGAAGATTACCTTCTTATGTACCTGCAGTAACTAAGAACATGTTTTCGACTAAACGCTAGATGAGAGAGAATCGATGATATCTTGTCGACAGAAAAAAGATAAAATGTAGTGTATCAAACCAGGGGAGGTAATAGTAATAAAATAAGGATGTGCACAAAATATCAAGGATTTATTATTTAATTTATTGCAAGCATCGCATAAAGCTCAAAACTGAAACTTGTAAATAATATAATCTTATTTATAAATTATTAAAAAATATCTAGGGAAATACATTCGACTGGTTTCAACACTAATAAAATCACAATATAACAACTTAAAACATTATAATTTCCAGAGCACCACAATATTCGATTTTTGTCTTTAATACAGAAAAGTTATATGTACAAGTGGCTTCGCTCAATCATGTCTCGAGTATCAATTAAAATGCATATAATTTAGAACTATACACTAGCGTATGAAATACTTGGTAGGAAGATGTTCAGGCAACGCCTATATTCAAAACCTTGCTGAAAGCAGAAATTCTTCATTTTGTGATTAACGCTGACAATAAATAGGAATAAATTTAAGGCTGAAGAATTTCTCCACCTGCTTGTTTTGTAGGATTGCCATGTTGCACTTACAATATTAAACTAAACCTACAAAATGCACAAACAAATTAACAGCCTATCTTGTTCATTGTTCAGGCGATTTCCATCTTATCCATTTCAGAAAATGGTAAGAGGGGCCTGAAACTTGGCAAAGCCGCCAAATTTCTCCAGAAACAAGCTTTATAAAGATACTGCGAGGTTCACCCTACTTGTGTTGTGTATGGCATTTTCAAAACTTCCTCAAAATATTTGAAAAACCATACTTGACGTAAAATGTAAGTACCACAAACTAAAAATTATTCGCATTTAAAATAGAATTTTATACAATTGTTTCCAATTTTCACTTCTGAAATACCAGTGATCAAAAAAATACCCACTGAAATGAAAATATCGAACCACAACCCAATTAACAATTTCCTAACCAAGTTTTTTTACTCCAGCTGTAAGCTATTTTATTCATTGCAAAATTTAAAAGTCTAAAAAGGTAAGTTATTAAGTCTTGTCCAGCCAATATCCAGAAAATTGATCCCACTTTTGATCAAAGGTATTTGCAGGGTGTTGGACAAGATCTAAGAAAGCATTAATTAAAATATTCGCCATGAGACTAGGCCTGTTCGATAAAACTCGAACATTAGAAGCTCCAATTTACACACTAATATTTATAAACTATATTACAAGTCAGTCTGTGACAATGAGAGTCTCTTTCAGAGCCAATAGCTGCTCTTCACCTAACTTAATTTTATCGGAGATTTCCTTAGTGTCCATTATAAGTTTTGCCTTCATATTGATGAAATGATCATAGTCCGCATATTCCTCTGTATTCAGGTATTTGAACAAAATGTTGGCAACACTAACACTACGTCGATCGATGCACTCCTTCAATTTTTTGGCTTCCTCCAATTGTTCGAGAAGTTTATCTCTTTTGGACTCCAAAATTCTCTGCAACAAGGAAACAGCGCTTTAGTATTGTCACACCATAGGATTTTGTTAAAATTTTTGTTATGCATCAATGTGAATTAACATGAAAGCAGTAAGTGTTATAAAGATTTTCAAAAGTTGTAACATAGGAAATAGGTATTCTGCATAGGTGGCAGTTGATTCAAAAACTTACCCTTTCAGGATGATCTTCAGGCATACTCATTAAGGCGTTTTCGGCCCTTGCCAGTCTTCCAGACAAACCTAACAGAAGACTAGTGATCTTCCCGATTTCCTCAACATGAAGCTTGAATTTGGAAAATTCTGCTGGATTAGCAAGCTTGTTGAGGTGTGCCTCGACATTCTCACCAAGCTCATCGTTCACCTTACACTCTTCTGATACCACTAGTGCTTCACTCCGCAGAACTTCAAGTTTCTTGTCCAAACGGTTCACCAGTTCCTCCTGAAATCACAAAAAAATCATTAGTAGAATGATATTTGGAAGTGGTAAAGGTATTATTACCTTTTTTATGCTCAAATCTTTGGTATCTTTCACAACATGACACTGGTTCATGTCTTGGCTGTATCTTGTCAAAAATTTCGCCTTTGGCTCCGATGTTGTGAAGTATATCGACGTGCCAGACAGTGGGCTTGTAGGCTCTATTGATGGAGACCTTGAAGGTGGCACACTGGAAAAACACCATTAAAAAACATTCCAAGAAGTCAAGCAATTAGAAAATACAATTTGTTTAATGGTACGTAACAACTTACTTTAGTTTACTCGGGGAAGTCTTGACTGGAGGTGTCAACGTTGGTGGAGGACTGTTGCTTGGGGTGTTGTTTCTGCTTCTAAATGGAGAATTTGCGGGCCTTGGCCTCGAAGTTACATCAACTCGGAACAAGCCTTGCACATAATCCGTGGGCTTCTTGTGGTCAGGACCAGGCACTGCAAGACAGAGCAACACATTAATGATGTTTCATAGTATTTCTAAACATGTACTTTCACGGAAATATGAAATAGGCGTTGTGTTTATCGTCTTTACAAAATTCTTGAGGATAAAATATATAGGTAATTGTTTTTATTCTTTTGGGGAAGTGTTGGTGTGGTCACTAAACTGCATAGGTTTGTGCTAGCATGTCCGATGATGACGTTAGTGGGAATCATAAATTTTAAAGCACAATACAGATAGTTCTTTAACGAAACACAAGCTGGCCATTTTACCAAGATAATTGTTTGGTTAGTTAACTTTATTTAATTATTAATTCGATTTTTTAATTCTTTGCTAAAACAAGCTACCGCGACCACTAATGTAGAAGTAAACTTAGTGTGAGATGTTTAGACCGAGGTTAACGAGTGTCAGTTTTGAAGTTATGAACTATAATGCTTCGGTGTAACAGCATTCATTTTGTTTTTAGAAGCCAATCGTAGAATCCAAATAAGCGAACGATTAAAGAAATCGGTGCTACTTACCCAATATATCTTTAAGTCTATCTGACGTTGGCAGATGATTGACGAAGTCTTCAGATAATTTCTCGCACTCTATCTCTTCTTGAAGCTTTTTCCTAACAGGCAGTGGCGTTGGTGGCAACTCCTCCTTCTCAGTTTGCGAAGAAGCGTCAGTCGTTGATGTGTTAACCCTCAAAACAACTTCAGTTCTTTGAATCATTTGCAGCCCCTCCAAAACCACAGGGTATTCTTTCTTCGGAGATGGCGGAGGTAAGGTAGAAGTAGACTGTTCAGTTCTTGAAAAGGTAGAAGTCGACGATGACACTTTCAAAGGAGTACTGACTGCGAATTGTGGAGAACTCGACGATATTGCCGTGGAAGCCACTGAACATATTATAGGCGTTGCCACAGAGAGTTGCAAGGGAGAAGCTAAACTTAGAGTATTCGAAGGAGAGTTCCTTAATGGCGACAATTTCATAGGCGAACTGGGAGACAAAGATGGCTTTATATGCGGAGGAGAGGTCCTTTTAGGGGACTGCGGTGAAGTTCCAGTACTGGTAGTTCTTATTTGCGATGAAGTAGGAGTGGAAGTAACAGGACTTGGCGTTGACTTGTTCGAATTCCTTAATATTGGAGAAGGGTTAATGGCAGAAGAAATAGAAGGAGACGATGACAGACTCATTGTACGTAATGGTGAGAAAGGAGAGCCCCTTGAGGGGCTCTTAGGCGGCGAAGAAGGAGGAGACTTCTCGGGTGATTGCGGCGAAGTCTTTGAAACTTTTTCGTTGTCCAAAGGCGACAAACTCAGCTGCGTCGGCCTGTTGTACTGTTGAGATCTCGGCCCGAGCCTCTTTACGTTCACGGGTAGTACGTCTGGTAACGCGAGGCTTTGCTGCTCCAAGTCTTGCTTCTCATCACATTTGTCCTTACGGTGCTTGTCGCTGATCGACGTCCTCCTCAGGATGCTGACATCCTTGCTCGACTTCAGCGGCCACACGGTCTCCCTGGAATTGACCTTAGGTGATTCGCCCAGGGTGTCTTGGGGAATGGCGTGACCGTTAGGAGACATCGTTCTCTTGTAGCTACCAGTCTCGGAGTCCGGAACGATGCGGTTCCGGTCTCCTCTGGATGCCAGGTAAGAGGCTTTCGACTGGCTCCTGGAACAAAAAGGAATAATTTAATATTTTGGAAAGTTGTGATTTCATTTCATACATTTTATAAAAAATTAGACAAATACGATCAAGAAGAAAAATTGTTAATGTGCTTGTAGTAAAGCCCAGTCAAAATCGGTGATAAGAGTTTTGAAGATCGCTAAACAGATGTCTGTGTGGTTAGAAATCTATGAGTTGTTGCGACATGATTCGACAAGTTACCTATAGTACATATATCGCGTATTCAGATCTCGAAAATAATAATTGTTCTAGTCCAGTGTGTTATTAATCAATTGCGTAAATAGAAGAGTTCGACAAATGCAACGAAGAGCTTTATCTGAACTGAAAATTAACTGCGCGTAATTACACGTTTGGAGCGTACATCAGACGTTCATCTTTCACTGGAGATAATAAAATGCGATGTAGTGAAAATAAAAGTACCGAAGAAACAGAAAGTTTTCGTGTATGAAGGATGTCAGTGGTGCTGAGCGGCGTACTTGTTTCTTGTTATAATAAAACTACATCAAAAATATGTATACCTTGGCTTGCTGTAGATAAAACTATGGTGCACGTATATATAAACGATGCTGTTCTATTCTGGGTGCGTTTATTTTCTTGGATACCCCGCGGATATCTCGCATTATATAAACCATTTTAGACTGAGAGCAGGAATCTACATCATTAGCGCAAATCATTTATATCGTCTACATAGTTTTTAAATCTTATGTTGACCTGGGTTCGATAAGTACCAATGACAACAATTTATTGAATGGGGATTATCATTTATAGGTATGCGGTTTTTAAAGGGTTTATTTACTGCTGTTGTAAACGTGGGAATTCCTAGCCGTTTTAACGTCGACAAGAAGCGAGCTATTTTATACTTGGAAATGTGCTTTTGCACATGCAAGGGCATTTTTTGAGGAGTAATGGAGGCAAAAAAACCTGAATATACATAAATAACTTGTGTCACCCAGAACACAGAAAAACAACAAGCGATGCTGTCTTTATATGCCCAGAACAAGGAAGACAAGGATGTGGTCCTTTGTGAGAGGAATTACTTAACTAATACCAAAGAACCAAAGAGCCAAATTAATATATTATCTGGCTATGATAAAACGAAACGTATTTAGCGTTTGACTTTTTGCTTTCCCACAGCATTATATATGCATTCAATTACAGGTTTTTATGTATTTCCATTTCATACTTGCCGGTGGGTTGTGTATTCTACCGTTTCTTCATCAAAATGGAGATTAATGTTGCAAAGTCAAGCATAAGGTGTGGTGATGCCCGTGGCCAAGCAGCCTTGTCAACAATATTTACCACTCAAGAAAAGGAGAAAAACCAAAACAAACCCAATCAATCTCCTTCCCGACCAGATGCGGTGTGTTGCGCTAATGGATATGGGCACAATTATGATTCGCAATAGCTGAACCGCAACGCCTTGTACAAAGATTAAAAGCGGAGACCCCGCGAGATGGTAATAAGCCTCGCGATGCGACGTAGAGCGACTTTCTTCTTTTCCGTTGGAGCAATTTGCGTGGAATGCCGGCGGAACGTGTTATTTTATTTACTTATTAGAAGATAGAAAACGCGCCGGGTTGCGCTGTAAAGGTTGGTTCAGACTAAACGTATACTAACCTAATGGGACTAACAATAAAAATAATCCGTAGAAAATGTTTATATGAGTTAGAAGAGAAGAGAACGGAGGCATGGGTTTGGGGAACGGAATTCGGAATTAGCAGTATGATAGTAGTCTGTAGTGAACAGAACTTTGTGAAGAGTTTAATGATTACAGTTAAAACATTAATAAGTATTTGTATTTTTCGGAAGATTTGTTGAGAGAGTGAGAGATTTCATGTGTTCAAGAAAATGAGGCATAAAACGTCTTGAGCTTTGAATTGATCGTTCTTAGTGTTATGAAAACACACCAACAAGAAAAATAATTTACTTACATCGAAATAGTAACTTCCTGAAGTGACTAGGTTGTGACTAGTAGATGACTATTACAGTGTCACTGATCTAACATTACGATGTACAGCCTGGAACTCCCTTAAGCATTCATCGACGTGTGTGTTTGAATTGGAGATTACAACAGATTTGGCTGTCGGCAAAGTCGGCTAACGAAAATTATTATTGCGTCAAATATGTTCTTTGCAATTTATAATTGGTGTCTGGTATTCGACGGGTAGAATATTTTCATTAGGTGGCAAGTAAATTATATAGCTCGTGTTTTTATTTTAAAATTTTCAAATTTAATAAAAACTTTAAATTCGGTATTCTCCGTATGCTTAAATCCACACACCAATAACGTTGTTTTTGCACTTAAAACTGAGTTTTAATCATCTCCTGATGATGCTAACTTGGTTAGCGAAACGCGCGTGGTGTGTGGATTTAAGCATAAGAAGTCTAAGTTTAAATTCGGTATTTTTAATTTGAAGATGGGTCATATTGACATGTAATAGATGCCTTAAAGAAAGGACTCCCCTCTAAATAGTAATATTTGAAAATACCACACACAGGTGAGTGTACGTTTAATTATTGTTTGAGTGGCACGATAATTCAAGATGTTAAAGTTTGATCATCTGTAATCTCATGCACTTCAAAGGGAACTTTTTGCATGCTTTATTTATAACTTTGACTTATGCTGATACTTTCAATCACAAGTTTTAATAAATCACAAGAAATGAACTAACTTTCGGAAAGTGGTGAAATTAGATACTAATTTAAGAAAATCCATTACCTGCATATTGCAACGGTGCAAATTGAAAATTTTTGGAGCATTTTTTCACTTTATTTCTAGCTTGTTCAAATTTTATATTATAGATATTGATGTTATTGCTATTAAATACGCTGCGTCATCGTTAGATATGACTGGAGTTTCCTTAAAGTACACATTACTAATGAATGTATGAGTTACTAAACCACGTAGATATTTCAAAATTAATTAGCAATATACAATGTGTTCCGGATAAGAATGAACAGCATGGGGATCTTGCAAATGGTGGGAGCTAGAACAACGGTTAAATGGGGAAAAAGTTGCGCAATTTTAAAGTCAATAAAATGGTACAAACAGATTTCTAATATCTTTTTTCATTTTTGAGTTATTTTGAAAAAAGTAAAATTTTGCATTTTCGATTTTATTTTTTTTTCTGTTGTTATCACAGACAGAAAAAAGAAAAACACTTTCTTATGGCACTTATTAACGGGCTTTAAGATGGGGTTTTTAGATTTGTTCTACAAGATTTCGTTTTTGAGAAACCATCTTCAACTTTATTTTTAAATATGGGCCTGGATTTTTTTTTGCAGATTTTGAAAGCACTTTTCATTGCAAATACCATGATGTATGACACGAAATATTTTAAAAATATTTTGAGACAATTGTAGTGAAAATTCTTTTTTTTTTTTTCATTCATTTCTTTCTAATGCGGCCCTCTATTTAATAATAAGAAGTCTAAATATTAATCAGTATTGTCAACTATTTATCTTATCTTTCAATCGGAGAACCAAAAAAGGACAGCAAAGATTAATAACAGTCACGTACGATAATAAAAAATAAATAAAAATCCTCCACCTAGGCTTTGAAACGACGAAACCAACCCCTTGTCATTTGTCATCACTCTCACTGTATCATTTAGTTAATAATTTGTATTATTAGAAATGGAGGGTACTTTTTCAAACTGGCAAAAGTTATTGGTTTCATTGGCTTAAAGCTTTCTTCTTCTTACTCCAAAACAGAATGCGACACTGTTTGCTGTACAACAGAGGAAAACACTAACCAGTTACCAGACAGGGCCGTATTTAAAAATTTTGTGTCATACATCATGGTATTTGCAATGAAAAGTGCTTTCAAAATCTGAAAAAAAAAATCCAGGTCCGTATTTAAAAAAATTAAGTTGAAGACGGTTTCTCAGAAACGAAATGTTGTAGAACAAGTCAAAAACCCCATCTTAAAGCCCGTTAAAAAATGCCATAAGAAAGTGGTTTTCTTTTTTTCTATCTGTGATAACAACTTCAGAAAAAAATAAAATCGAAAACGCAAAATTTTACTTTTTCCAAAATAACTCAAAAACAAAAAAGATATTAGAAATCTGTTTGTGTTTGTGTCTGTTGTAGCATTTTATTGACTTTAAAATTGCGCAACTTTTTCCCCATTTACTTAGCCGTTGTTCTATCTCTCACCATTTGCAAGATCCCCATGCTGAGGAATAATAAATTTGAATCATGTCAGGCTTTTCTTCATGTGAAAATGAATTTTTTTCAGTAAAATAAAGTATCCGTGACACTTAAAATTGCACTAAACTATTAAACGTTATATGGGGCTTATGTTTCCAAGGCATTCTATGTAGAAATGTCAAACATTATGTGGCTTATGTTTCCAAGGCACTATGCAAAAACGATTAATTTTATATTACGGCAAGAAAAACAAAGTAAAGCATAATGTGTGAAATATCATTTTAACCAGAAAAAAATCCTCTTTTCAAAAATTGAAAAATCCAATATAGCGCCCATAAGAAAAATAAAAGTTGATCGTCATATCTTTGTCCAGGGAGGCGAGAAAAAAATGCGAGGTCATATTTAGATTCCTTGTAAAAAAGTAATAATGTTAACTTAGAAATCACCAGCGCCATTCGTTTTCGTTAAAAAAAAAATAAAAACGAGAACGACAATTTTCAGTTTTTTCGCATTATTTTTAAAACAAAAAGGGCCAGCCAAAATTTCTTTTTATCATGTTACTCGGCATCAAATTCCGCAACTTTGCCCCAATTTAACCGACCTCGTATCTCTTTAAGATAACCCCTGCATAGACTCGAAATACGGTCACCCTGTATATATATATATATACTTAATTGCATTAACATATCCATTTGGGAGAATCACCTACATTCCAGAATGTAGGTGGAAATAGGAAACGTGAACGACAAAAGTGGAAAGAATTTTTTGTGGAAGGTTGATGTAGCTTTAAAGATGTTTTTAACAAATTTTAATGTGTTTGACAACTCTCGTTAGTGTAACAAAAGTGTTTGCGTGTCTGAGAATGTGAACATTGTGGTTCACGAAACTCGTCACAATTTTTAAAATAAAATAAAAGTTTTTTGGGACGTAATAAGGCTTCTTTGGAAACAAACCCTATAAATATATATACTTGTTGCGGAATGGGCATGATGTTTTTAATTTCCCACCAACTCATAAAATTAATTCAGACGGCTTGTCTGGAAAAATCGAAAGCAGATGCGCGCATTCAAATCAAAACATTTACTTCTCTCGAAATTATATGCACCAAATGTGCCCATATCATGTATACGTAGCGAATTCTTTATTATTTATACCGAGTTGGTATCTGCAGCTGAAGGCCGCCCACATGTGTGAAACCTAACGCCGCAGCACCAGCACCCACAATGTCAATAAAAAATAAATCGAGCTCGCTGTATCGGTCAGACACGAGACCGTAGCACACAAAGACAAGTATATAGATCTACTTAGTTATAGAACTGTTCAGGTGAGAACCATACCTAGAACCTACGACAAAATTGCTTGTTGCGGCTCCTTTCAAATCCAACTCGTAACTGCTTAGGAGGTAACAGTATACCTTCATCAGTTCATTGGAAAGCACCTGATACACCTTAAAACGCGTCTTTAAGCTTTCTACAAAAACTATTTATTTGTCATCGTACCTAATGATACCCAGTTAATTTACCGATTGATTTCCAGGTTTTTGGATTACTACCAAAGTTATGGTAGAAAGCTTACGGTTGGCATGAGGAAAGAGGTGTTAAAATACGGGCATGCGATGTGCTTTATGTGCATTTCCCTGTTCATGTTATCCGCCTGCTGTGATTCACTCATCGAATTAATGTCAGTACTAATACGCACTTTCAACTCATTTGTCGATTTTCCTTAACGACCGACGCGACGGGAAAGTGCCTTCTTCGTCAGGAAATGAGGCGAACAATTCGAAAACACTAATCCAAGAATTTTTAATAGTAGAATCAAGAGATTGCATTTATTTTCAAAACCATTGTTTTAATATATCACATTATACAGTCAATGACCTGCCTGTGCCTTTAGCCGGTTTAAAACAATAATTACCGCGGATAAAAGTGTTGAAATTCGGCGACAATTGCTCAAATTAATTAATTATGCATCCAAGTAAAACTGCGTAAATTTGATTTCTCTCGCTGCTCGAACCAGAGAATTCTTGAGGTCCAGTGGAGGTCAAAGCGGATCAAAAATCTCTCTTAGAGAGTAGGTACCTGCCGTGACACTGCGGTTGCGGTTGCATAACGCTGCAAAATGATAACCAACCAATAACAGCACCTATTATCTACACATATTTTAATGGTATTGGTGAACTTTTCAACAGAATAAGACATGACCTAAAGCGTCGGAATGTAATCGGATTTATTTTCGTCGTTTGGAATGCGGCAAACAAGCAAAAATTTTAAATGGTACATTGGGATTAGCGACACGTAGCGGATGCCAAATTACGTGGATTTGCAACGGTAGTTCGCGTTGACATTTGGAATTTTTTGCTCGGATAACTGCTCCATTCTTCCACTACAAAAATGTAATAAGGCAGGTCTCCAAACAATAATATCCTAATAAATTTTCAATTAAGAGCAGTCAGGTTACCTACCCAGGCAGCAATTAAAGTTACTGATATTTAAACATGGTTTAATAGAGATCGCTACATTCTCCTTATTTAGAACAGTATTTAACTATCCATACATCTAAAGCAATTATTTGGAATTAGCCACAAGGACACATCTAATAGAATACACTGCAAAATAGGCACAGTGCAAAGGAAATTTTATTATAAATAAGCAATAGTTCAAATTTCCTATTTTATTTAACTCTGAAAAATATAAAAGTTGGAAATTTGAAAGACCTAAGGATATTTTAGATATTATATTCTTTGGACCTCTAGGTAGCCCTAGTTAGCGATACGATACGGAAGCAATATTGTATAGCAATATTAAAGTGGCCCAGTCATTGCCTAGGTACTAATTTTCTTGTGTTAAAATGTATACAAAAAATGGCTGGACAACTTTATTTTTGCAAAACCTAACCCCTGCAAGTTATCAATTGTATTTCTGTCATATCCTTATGGGAATAATGTTATATGATCTAATATGGTTACCATAAGCAAGACTATTTTTGGGTTTAACAATTTTGGAGTCATTTTCCTTTTATATGAATCAGTGTTGGTGCTTGCCTTGGAGTAAGAATGCAGCAAACTGCTAGATGTTTTTATTGACTCCTCTTTGTTATTTGTATTTATATATAATTTCAAAAATAAAACGGTTGCTACTCAATCATACACTCACACTTACATTTGAATAACGAGTCTCACCGCTTGCAGAAAGTTATACAAATTTAATAAAGTCGAATGTACCGCGTAATTTTAATACTGGATTTAAAAAATCGAACCAGTAGTAACCGCATAAATTATTTATTAATCGATTGCAATAATTAAGTAATTACTTGCTTAGCATAATGTACCGTAATGCAACCGAATTGATATGCAAAAATAACTTCATGATTTATTATTTTTCCGCGTTTTCGAAATCACGAACGAATATGTTAAATAATGTCATGCGTGCAAAATATATTTGAAAGTTTGCGTTGTGGGGGCACACCTAAAGGTATCCTTGGTGAATATTAACTTGGAGGGCGTAAAATCCCATGAAGCACGTAATATTCGTGACAAAAATTTAACTTTTTTAAGTATAATATATAAGGTCAACATTTTAGGCGTTTAACACGAATGGAGCATATTTTATGGAACTATAGATATTTTTTAATTGAATTGTTCTTTTAAACTTCCTCTAGTTGTTTTATTTGTTGAAATAACAACATTCGATATATAAATTGCTGTAGTGAAAAACTACTCAGATCTTTTTTAAAACGGGGTTCCTATACTGTATGCAAAGTACCTGTCTATAATGTTTGGATTTGAAAAATTCAATTTAATATTAGTATAATTATTAAGAAAATTCAACATTCAACTTGCTTTATTGCAGCAACTCTCATTTTTAACGAATTATTTAAAGGCTGGACTTTTCTTTAAGATTACATTATACTTATTTTATATCTAATCAATGTTATTGAGCACTGCCCATTCTCGTATTGCACCAGAGTAGGTAAAATATATGCCCATATAAAGCAAAATAGAAACTTTATTATAGTTCTGCAGTTAAATTTTTTGCGGCCTGCAGTAAATAAACTGTAGTTGTTGTTTGATATCCTTATCTGTAGTAGGCGTGCATGCAGGTGCGCATTAATAATACAGAAGCAGCTGCTACTAAAAGAATTTGCAGAAGATAGCGTTATCAGTTCATCTCCTTTGTAGTGACATTAAACAACTTAAAAATACTCCACCTGTAGGCCTAAAACAATTCAAATTCTTAGCGAGCGTTTAGACATCGTATCTAATTGTTATAGCCACTGAATACTACTCTGTTATGTCATAACGGTCACTTAAACTGAAGTTCAACACAAAACAAACCTAACCGTATAACAATAGACATATTAAACCCATTGGAATATAAAATTCAAGCAAGTGCACATGCCATTCTTTAAGTGCCACAAACCGGGCACATAACTGACATATTTAAGACGAACCGCAATCCTCATTGTTTCGAAGAACAACGGCAGAACTGCATTGAGATAGCAAACGTTCAAGACGATAATTGTAGATGAACTACCGGGTAAATAATATTAAAAGTCGAAATCCTCACGAGGGTATCTATAATAAAAATTGGTTAATTAGATGGAAAATGTATTTGTTTCTTCACACTGCATTTTATTCTCTAGAAGAAATAAATATAAACAAATAGCAACTTAGTATATAAGTATGGGAAAGTGAAGACAGTGGTATACAATAGAAATCGTATCTTCATTTAAGATGCGAAAGAATTTCTATGTGTCTACTAGAAAATGCAGCGAGGTAGATGACGTCTGGAATACCTAACATAGGTATTATTTATGTTCCATTTAATTTAAAAATTATGTGTTATAACACATAAAGTCCATGTTTGTGACCAAGTAGTAATTAGGCAAAGAAAAAGTTATAGTCAAATGAAAAGATGGTATGTGCTAAAGGCTACTGTTTCATATTTCTCGGCATTCACTAGGCAGACACATCTCAAACCTCCTCGACTTATTGATGCAGAGACTATGCTACTTTTAGAATCGTTACTCGTTGCCCTCTTATCCAAAATTTTGCATAATGATTGTATATGACCAATATGTCAAAGCTATGGTGAAAATGATTTGGGTTAATTTAAAAGCCGACAAGATTTTTTTCTATATTTTCTAACACATAAGATCGGCAAATTTTGTTGGACTACATTACGACACGACTCACAAACCAACCCGGTATTAGAAGCAATAAGCTTCTGGTAAAAGGTAAAAGTAATAAACTACAAGATTGTGTTTGACAAAACAATAAAACTGATAAATTGTAAAGACAGGGTACGTACCAAGTCAATCTCTTCAAGAACATTTCTTGAAATGCACAGTCGGAAGAAACTGTGCATTATAAAGCAGTGTAACCGTGAAGTAACTAGACATCAGAAAAAGTGAAGAAACTAAACCAGATTGACAACCCTGTACATTCTACATTGGCAAACCGAGTCAGTGCTCTGGAAACAATGGTACTCAATGGACTCTCTGACCTGTCGTACGTACGGCACGCTCTGACGGCTCGAGGAGCACCAACCTATGCCGCAACGAAAAATGCGATAAGGCGAAACAAAAAAAACGTTTTCTTTCGTGCAGAGACCCCCAATAACCGTTAACAAACCAAAGTTACGTGCAAGCGCCTTTATTTGGTGGGGACACGCGTCTATTTCAAATACGGACTACTCCCGCAGTCGGTAAATTATTAATATTGCCTGCACTTTCGATTTCTGCGCCGCATGCGCTTTTATTCTGCTGTAAGCAAATGGCGCGCATTTTTATCGGGGAAGATAAATTGGAAGTGGAGTAATTGCTTTTAGTGTTACGGCATGAAGATAATAAATAGAAGAATGGTGCTTGGTCGAACGAAGAGGTATGTTTAAGTCAAGCCCTAAATTTCAGTACAAAGCGTTCACCGACAACTAATCCCTCTTTGTTCTCTACCAACACTCTTGACACTACGAGATATTGGAGACCCAAATATGATGAGCAGAACAACATACAACAATCATTACCTTAAGAGGTAAATAACATTCAAATTTGAGACCAAAGAAAACATTTCTCAAGATTAATCAAGACCAATCAATTAAATAAAAAAAATCCATGAAACTGTGAAAAAGAAAGTGCCATTTAATTTAGAAAAGCTAAGTACAAAAGGAGCTACCTTACGTTGTTTAAATTAATACCCAAAATGAATTCAGTTTTGTGAAAAATAATATACCTACCTACAAGGCCTACTTTGATGACAATTATCTTATACCACTTTTCTTGTTTGAAGCTAAAAATATGTCCTATTACCTAAATAAAAATGACTTCCGCACACCGGCATGTGATTCACAAAATTATTCATAGGCAACAGATGCAAATATCTGACCTGTTAACCTCCTAGAAAATGAACAAGTATTACTTTGTTGTTACCGGCACGGTTTCCACGTCTTATGCAATGTTTGTCCAACGGCGTACGACCTACCAAACTGTGCCCTTTTGAAAGGTCCAACGTAACTAGGAAATTGTTCAACGTTTTGCTAATAACTAAACATCAGGAACATTGTTTTTGAATCGTTTATAATCCACAGAATGTTTATTACGAAAAAATCTATTATGGCTTGTTCATTTTCTTGCAAATACTTATTCAAGTACAAAATTTATAATATCTAGAGGAACTATAGATCTACGGTAGGCGTGGGTGAAAAAAACTTGGTGAAAGGTATACAAATCCATCCCATATGGGAGGTTTCAGACATAATTAATTATCTGTTGCAATTAGTTTGCATAGGATGTATTAAAACTTAATTTGCATACTGGAACCATTGGTATTTACCTTAAGGCAGTGCATAATAACAGATTAACATATGTATTCCAAAAAATAGAAAAATCTGAAAATACTTGTGTTAAGTTTACAATAACAGCAATTAACACTGAATATTTTTACAACCTATGCGCGCGGCCTAGACCTTATTTAGACCACTTTTAAATAACTATGCCGTTTTGTAAATAGCACAAATCGTCTGTTGTACCAGAAATATCTAATTAAATACGTAGAGCTGTTAACTTCATTTTTAAAAAGAAAATATCCTGGTCTATTTTGACAGATTTACATTCTCTTTTGTGCTTTCTTTCTATAAATAATCGGAATGAGATGGTGATAGCCTAATGACCACCTGCCTGAGTCGGAATTGTAACAACAATAATTTGTTTACATTTTTTTTAGGTTGGTAAAGATGAACGTATTATAGGAATTCGTCACGTACTTACCAGAGTTCGGTCACCTGGTTTCTCATGTGATATATTGAGGTTTAAAAAATAAAATGACGCCTACCATATGCGTGACTTTGGTGTCGTAACTTATATCGTCAGCAAAATGTATTTTAATATTTTGTTGATATTAAATTTCAACTCAAAGCAGATGCCAATATTGAATCACCACTGGTATACGACAAAATTTTTGGAATCACGCTAAAACTTTTTGAGAAATACCAATTAGACAGAATATCTATGTTTTGTTTGTGGGTTGTTTAAAAATTTTTAGTTTTTGGTAAAATATATCCTTCTTCTTCCATCCACGTACCTACTGAAGTGTCTGTAAATTGTAAAAGGTTTCACAATCTTTTAGTCTACGTCATATTTGGAGTTTTTGTGCAAAATTTCGCAAACAATGGTTTATTACTGTGTTGAAAACAATCACTTACTTAAATAAATATACCGTTACCTCCTACATTATAATGGTTTGAAATACTTCAATATGATAAATTTTTTAAAAATATTTGTTGATATTTTGTTGGGCAATTCCGTATTGCTTAAATAAAATTACGGACTATATTTAGAGAATGGTCTTACGCTTGCAATAAATAATTTGACCGTTTTTTATTTGAAAGTTTCAAGATTCAACAAATGTTAACAGTCATTGCCGAACCGGTTGTGGCATACTTCATGTAAATAATACCAGTGTTTTATATTTCAGATGACAGTGTCCAAACAAATATTATGAAATCATGCGTAAATTTAGAGGTTGAACCCTTGACCACAGCAGATTATTGTATGTGGTCCCATTAACAAATCTAGAGTAGGTGTTTCGGAAACCCCCCTTAGGATTAGATATTGTTTGAACAGCAATAATTCTCATAAAACTACAAAGCAATATCTTTGGACGTTCTATTTTGCAATAAGATTGATAAAAGAAAAAAAGAACGACTACCTAATTGTTTGGTAATGTAAGCTAACTCAGTCATTTTAGTGCAATTATTGAGTAAAGGACTCAATCGTGCAATATTTTTTGATAGAGATAAAATAATACAAGCATTTGCATGAATAAAATATCTGCGTCTTGCAAATTAAGGTTTACATTCTTCCGAAATTGGTGGGTGATTGTATTTTCTTGTTTATTATTTTTATGAATGGGCACACCTCCAAAATTTATAAAATACATAAATAGTTTTAGTTCATAATTATAGTCTATCCAAGTTACAGGGGCAGTAGATATAAACAAAGTCACATGACCGCATTGCGATCGATTACCAGGGTCTGACTAATATGAGATTCCTAGTGGCTTGTAATTCTGAACTAATTCTTTTTGAAGTTCTAAAAATTGTGTTTTTACCTTTCGTGGATCTTTATAAATTTCCTTAAATTAAGTAGCAAAATAAATTTACAGAATATACTGCTCGCGATCCGATCTAAAATATGCAGGAAACTCGACTGAGGGAAGAGCCGGCCCTGCATTCTGCTCGCCGCGTAAACATTTTATGACGGCCAGACCAATAAGAGAATAGGTCACGTGATGGCCAATGTTTTGATCCACTGCCTCTGTAACTTGGATATACTTTAGATAATCTTCCAAGAGAAATGATGGAAAAAATAATAGGATGACACTTTCCATTGCCACCAAATATAAAATATTAAGCCCTTTAATAAGTGTTCCCTGACTAACTAGATAGTTTTCGTTTTACACAGTTAAAATTCACGCAAGAATGCAAACACATAATGTACAGACTATGCAGTCTGTCATTTTGGCAAAATTACGTGGTAAACTGAACCAATAGCCTTGGAACGAAATTTAGGAAAGTTCGAAGTTACTAAGCTAACTACCTACTGTATAGTTTCTACGGCGATTAGTTTTCCTAGCATGAGTCAACAAGTTAATGAGTGACACGAAAAAGGGCACCCCTTCGACTTTCATGACGTTGCCGGTCGGGCACAATTCGAATGCATTAAGTAATTCGTGCAGTCATGCAATTTTAATTATGCATCACGCGAGGTCCGTATCCAGTACTTGCCGTATTTTGAATTTAAAGCAGCATACGTTCAGATGCATCGATGGCATAACACCGAACATACATCAGTTTTGCGAGTTGATTTCGGAACGACTGAATCACGATTTCGTGTTTTGAACTGAAAATAGCGATGCGAAATCAAAATGTAGCGCATACTTGTACAGGGTGTTCGCAAAACTTGGTCGACGGACATTTGGAATCTCTTAAAGTGCATCGCCGCTTCAAAAGGCTGTATACTAAATAAAATTCCCTAAAAATACCACCCTATATAATATACGTATGCACAACTTTAGACAATTTTGATGGTTATATACAACGTAGGTACCTAACCTACCCAAATTTAGTAAATAAATAAGAGGCACAGTTCACAAGTTTTAGGTTTGAACCAATAGGTCTTTTTCATGATTTTTATATTTTTTGGAATGTTGGATCAAAATGAAAAAAAATGCTAGGTACTGTTTATTTTTTCATTGGAATAAATCTTAGTTACCTATGAACTTCTAGTCGGCCATGGATACAAGCAACAGATAGCGTCAAAAATTAAAGTGGTCCAGTCAAAATTTAAGTGGAAATTAAGTAAATATTATTATTAATTACCAATAGAGTAATAAATTAAAGAAATCATCTTGCATACTCAGTACCTACTGTCTACAAAATAGGTCATAACATTTATTTAACATTTATATTGATTTTGTTTCTAGTTTTAAACTAACATTGTTCGTATTACTGGTACCAGCATTTTTAAAAGTTAATAAAGTATTCCAATAGATATAAGGTGGGTCGAAAAAAAAAAGGAATTTTTATTTTTCCTCATATAGCTACTTATTTTCATTTTCAACGGGGTTTTTCATTCTAAGTAGGAATTTGGCCATTTGGATTTCCTCAAAATCTAAGATGGCGGGCACTAACCAATTTGGGGGAACATTAGTAGAAGCGCGGGCACTTCTTTAAAAAATCACTTGTTTTCTCGTATCCAAATTTTAGGAGAAATCGGAAAACCGCGAAACTCGCACATTCACTCACACACTTCTTCTGGGAAAAACTGCTAATTGACATTCGCGACGTAGAGTAGTGACGTAAAATTTTACGCAATTTTATTTAATCGATGGAGCTAGTATACGTTGCAGTTAGTTATTCTAATTGAGTTTGTCATTTACAAGTCATTATGACATCATTTTTGCTCACCGGAATATTACTCTAAATTGTAAATATACCTACATATCTACAAAACTATAGCATTAGTGAAACCCGGTCAAAACCATTGAAAATTTGAGTCACGTAAAGTATTCGATACTTGTTTCATTATACCTCAGTGCGCTCCGTCCTAACGTAATAGTTAGCATTTTCGGGCCAAATTTAGAATCAGGATAATCATAGTTGGCTATGAGGTAGCGATGCTGATAATTCACCAACTACGTAATATGCAATAAGAATCCAACCAAATGACGTTAGTTGTTGACTGTTGAAACGCGAGAAATTGGGTTTTTATTAAGATTGCGCTTTTGACTTGAAGACTTTTTTGTTAAAGGGTATCTATGTTATAGACTTAAGGACATCATAACAGCAAATCCGCCATTTTTCGCAGAAAAAACGCTCACATGAAATTTCGAGAAACACCCTGTACATATTTACCGTTAGTCTATAAATACCGTCGTCTGGTGTTATTAAATTTGTCCGGTATTATTTTTGGGAACGTACGCCGTCAAGGAAAACAAATAATGACGAGCTTTACCACAACACCGAAATGTCGCTAGAGTAAATAAAAATCGTTTTTATCGTCTTCCCGCCCAATAACAATGTGTTTGCCCATCTCGTAATAGACAGCTTAATTATTTATGTAAAAGCTAGTCCTATTTATGTGAAAAATATCTTCTCCTGTTTGTTTGAAGTTTTTGATCAATGTTTGCTTGCCAATCAAAAAACCATATGGTCATGAAATAGCGTTTGAACGAAGTTTATTTTTTGCAATATATTTTCCCAGCTATTTTTACACATTCTATAAATAATGCCTTAGTAAATATCTACTGGCCAATATCGCGAAAAATAATATTTTATTTAAGTACACCGCCTAACTTTTGCAACAATGCGTTTGTTTTCTCGGAATCTACATTCAAGGCTAAGAATATAATATTTTATTGAAACATTATACGATTCAGTCAAATAAACATGGTCGAACGAAATATCTGGGGTGTATTTTTTAGTGACGAAGGCTTACCCCTTAAGCCCATCTTTGACCCACTTCACGAACTTAAGAACCTTGACCTTCGGTAAGCTCTTCCTGCGAGAGCCGTCCTCGCTGCGGGCGCTGCTGACGCTGTCGAGGCTTCCGCGACTTGTGTTGACGCGACCGCGCCAGCGAATGTCAACGCTGGACCGACTCATTTGGTTGTCGCGTAAGCCCGACCCGTAAACGCGGTCGGCGTGGTGTTCCTCGCACATTTTTGGCGCGGCGTCCGCGACCGAGGCCGCGTCCGAACTGAGGTTATCGCGCGAGTGTTCGAACGCTAAATATTTGTCTGGGGGCGGTACGTGCTGGAGGGGTCACTCTGATAAGGAGGATCGGTTGACTCACGGTTTACGATTATTTTGGTAATGGTTTTGAAGGCATATTTCTGTGATTGTATTATAAGAAAAATTATTAGTCTGATAAACAAAACAAATTAAATGAGGTAATACTCCAGTATCGGAGGCATCTGATGACGGTACCTACTAGCGATGTCTTAAATAAGTTAATAATCAAACATCCCACATTCCAAGTCCAATACGTTTTAATACAGTGTGGTCATTTAAGTGTGCAACATGTGGGACTTTTTTTTATTAATTGCACAACCAAAATACAGACATGGCCGAAAGTTGATGCACGTTCAGTAATCATATTAGGTGCACTTAGAATGGTTGCAACTTAAACAGCATACAGGGTAGGTCAAAAAATATAAAATTTGCAATTGAGTAAAGTAACCTTATTTCAAAAAATTCAGCAAAAGGTTAATAAGAAAAGTTGTTTAGAATTAAAAGCTATGCCTAAGTACCAAAACATAGTCTCCAAAGAAAAAAATTTTTTTCGTCGATTAATTTCTACAGTTTTTTAATAAACATTTAAAATAAAAATTTTGCACCTTAAATGAGAGTTTTTTAATATACACATTATCATAACTACTGTTTTACCTTGTTCAAAAGAATTTTTGCGAAATTTTAAAGTTTTGTTTAATATCGTTACAACAAACATGAAGTTTGTGATTCCCTAAAAAATTTAAAATCTAAGTTAATTTTACAAATATGCTTGAATTTGGACAAAGTTATGCGAAACTGATATAATATTGATTGATTTATGAAATTGTTTAGGGTGAATATTAAAACAATTTTTTAGGATATTCTTAATGTTTTTCAAAAAATATATTTATTTTTCTTAGGAGGCCATGTTTTGGTATTTATAGGCATAACTTAATTTTAGACAACTTTTCTTAATAACATTTTGCTGGATTCTTTGAAATAAGGGTACTTTACTCTTGTACAATTTTTATATTTTTTGACCTACCCTGTATGCTGTTTGACTTGCAACCATTCTAAGTGCGCCTAATATGATTACCGAACATGCACCAACTTTCGGGAGTATTTGAATTTTCGTTATGCAATTACTAAAAAAAATCCGATATATTGCACACTTTAATGACCACACTGTATATTTAGGTTCTAAATATTTATTATATAATAACCTCGATAAGAACCCTGTCTAGACTCAATAATTATAAAACAATGAACTGTTAAGGCACACATTTGTGCAGACGACTATGTCACATAGGTACCTTCGATAAGTTTACTTTGCAAAAAATACATAAAAAATATTAAAATATCAAATACTAAATATTCCACAAAACAAAGTAATCTATTTAGTAGGTACTTTTATTGGAGTGCGTACGGATGTAAAGTGATTTTAAGCACAGGGTCATAACTTTTCCCGCTCGCAGCCATTCGGTTTTTTAAAAAAATAATCTCAAAATATAGGTACCTACACTATTTAATTTTTTTGGTTAAAGTTTAACACTGATAACTATAAAGTAAGTAAAAATATCGTAAAAATATCGGCCCCATTTCTGAGTTACGGTTTGAGCAATAATTAATTTTCAATTTCTCATTTTGTATGTTGACAAAACTAGTAAGAAAATGAAAAATGGTTTATTAAATAACAAAGAGTCCAGTTAAAAGAATTTTGCTGGCACCCCTTTTTCGCATATAAACCTCAGGGGGAAAACATATTTATGTCAGGAAAAAGAATACACCTATACATATGCACACACAAAAATTATGAAGCTTTATATCACGTTGAAATGCCGTGGGTGGCGCCCCCTATTTTTATAGCAATGTCAATATTTGAATTCCACGTCCCCAAAAACGTAATTATTAACAAATTACGTGTAAAACTTTCGATTCAATCAAAAATTATTAGAAAAAATATCAAATAAAATTTTAATTTTAACACCCTGCAGCTTTTGTTAACTTCTCTATAATGAACTTTTCATCTTATTTTCAGCGTATAATACACTGTTTTTGAAAGACCGTAGAAAACTCATCGGAAAAGTCATGGAAAATGTCAGCTGAACATCGTTTCATTTCTTTTTAGAATTTTTGGAGTAAAATAAGTACCATAAAAATGTGTTTTAACGAAAAAAATCTAAATAACAGACACATAATAATAAACTAGTTTTTTTAAATTCAACTTTAGCACACTGTATTTTGAAATAAAAGTTTTTAAATGAAAGTTGGCATAAGAAAAATCATGGTTCAAAGAGTCTGTGTTCAATGGATTGCAGCACTTTTTTTGTTAAATAACTATACAGTGTCTCCCCGGATTGAGTTCACATACGGTGTGAAAATAAAAAAAAATCGAGTTGAAATTTGAGCTTCTGGGGATCAGCCCTGTTTGGTATGAAACTAATTTGTGACATGATTTTAGTTTCGAAAAATGACGTATGCCTTGGACGAAGGCCTAGACTTTCGAAATTTCGCAAACCTACTCAGTTTTTCATTTTGAACAAGTTTCCTTAATAACATTTTGTCGTAAAACCTACAAACCGGCACTTTACTTCAATTCTTTTCTTATTTACACCTTATGTGAACTCATCCGGGGGGCACACTGTATATCGGTTTGCGCCCAGAACAAATTTGCCCAAATCGATTTTCTTTGGGTATTTATTTACTTCTACTATTTATAGGAACCTTTTAGGGACACCCTGTATTATAATATATACAGAATGAAATCAATATTTCTTCAATGAACGGAAGCGGTTACACTTACTGTTACTGTAATTATAAAATCTTGGTTTATAAGTTTCAGAACATTAATGTCAACGCGCATTTATATTCCCTACTATTTTTAATAATTTACCCCGTAAAAACTTCCTTGATTCTCCTCATAAACTTGGGCATTTTCAGTTTCCTTCTGCGCGAACTCCTCTCGCTCGCGACGCTGTCAAGGCTGCCGATACTCCGGTCGACATAACTACTGCGCCAGCGCACATCGACAGCCGACTGACTCAGCTTGTTTTCGAGTAGGCTCGAGTCGAACGTTTCGCTGTCGAACTCCTCGGACATTTTGACGCGGCCGCTACCAGAACCGGAACTCAACTGGCGTTATCGCGCGTCGTACGCTAAATCAGTGACTATAGACTATAGTCACTGGCTAAATATTGACCTGGGGCAAAGATCATAATATTCAAGATGATCTTTGCCTGGGGTGCCTTAGTAGGGCGGAGCTAAGGTGATAAGGAAAGCCCGTTGTGTCATTTGGCTCGACAACTATTGGTAGGTAGCAATTATTTTGAAAGGGTAAAGGTATAATCTTCATAATAATAAAGGTACCACAGATTGATGACTCCTAATAAATAAATTCAAACTTGTTATTGTGTAGCAGTGATATGATTTAAAGATTTGTTGTTGTTTATCCATATATAATCTTAATTAAGAAATAAATTTTGAATGCGCCTGTTAGGCTGCTTTAAAGATAGCCCTCAAAATAGATATAGGCATAGTACGTATTTTATAACAAATACATAGAGATTCAGATTTTTCCTTACAAATTTTTAAACAAACAGTTCTAGAAATGTGGACAAACAATAAACAATTAACTCTATAACGTTTCGCAGTAGCAGTAAATCATTGCCCCTTTCTTGTACAAAATTCAGACAATACCTAACATATTATGTAAATATTGTTTTAAAAAGTCTACAGAAAATAAGAAGAAAGGCTGAAAGAGAAGAAAAACTTATGGTAGAGATTCTAGGAAAATCATTATTCCTAATATTATAAGTACCTACCCTTACAAGCAGATTGATAGTGTTTGTCCATTAGTCAATATTCAATTATGGGATTAAATTTAAAAATGCTATGGGCCATAATATTTATATTTTTGGTACATTCAAATGATCTGGAATTCCCAAAAATTTTAAGTCATATTCATCATCGTATAAATTTACAATTAATATTTTTAAGCAACAATATCCAACAAAAATAGTTTAATGGCCTTATGGGGCCAAACTATAATATTCATCCTATGAAGGTGACACTTTACAAAAAAATAGTGGCTACAAAAACTGCCATAACATAATCTAGAGAGTACTTCGCGATTAGATGCGAATTTTTAACCAACCAATCAAATATCTTCTTTCTACCATTGTCGGAGTGACGACAGTGTCGTCAGATTCGTCAGTTAACTATTTGATGTAAATTGAGTGTGGTTCTAAATAAAAAGATTTTGTTACAGAGTGTTAACTCAAAAAATACCACACCACCTGTTATCATACTATTATAGGGGGTTCTTCCAGCTTTAGTAGTTTTTGTTTTTTGTCCTTAGTCTCAAATTAAAGCTCTTTGAAATTTCATAATAGACTGCCTACTTTGATATTTTCCCATTGCATTTCCAGATATTTCGACAGAAATAACTACTCTAAGGAATACAAATAACAGAAGTCTAAGGGGAGTCTTTTATGTAAAATTGTTCAATAGAAGCCTGCTCTGCAAAGTTATTCCAGCCTTAAGAGGGACAAAAAACTTGGTTTTAATTTTTTTCTCACAAAAATGGTTGAATCTAGAAACTTGAATTTTGGGATACGTTAACAGAAAGTTGGAAGACACTTTACGGTAGAATTACTTTTCGCACTTTTAGTCCAATTAATTTAGAAACTTTTTTATTTTTGTTACTTTATCATAAACTTAATAATTTATCTAAAAAAATATATATTTTTTCATATATAGGGTGGTTCACTTTTATGTGGTAGGACTTTAACATTAGATAGAAAAAGATAATCTAAAATGAAAATTTTATATCAACATATATCGGGGAAAGCTTAGTTTCCGAGATACAGGGCGTTGAAGTGTTGGAAAAAATATGAAGTATTTTTTACACTGTCCGAACCAGTGGAGATATTTAAACCAAATTTGATGTGTAGTACCACCTTTTTGACTACGATATTTAGTGATAATATGAAGGTCCTGAAATAACCAGTGGTGGAGTTATGGGTTTTCACTATCACTAAATTTAAAAAGTAATTAGTACGGACCTGTCTCACATCAACGTAAATTTTTTTTTCGTAAAGTTCTTTCAATTCTCTACAAAAAGTGTATCTTGACATTTTTTTGTATCTGCCACGGTTGTGTAGTAAATAAATTATTTCGTTTCCATCTCAGCCTTTTTTGCCTAAAAATGTGTTTTCTAAGATTATTGATAAATATCGCAAATAACAGAAATTAATTATGGAACACTTATCGGATTCAGCTATTTTATTTTTAATTTTATGGAAACAATTTTAAAAATAAACTGGCACTTGGTTTGAGGTACATTACTTTATTATCATTTTAACATTTTTATCAAATCTGTATTATTTCTTAATGATTTTTATAATTCTAAATTTGTAGAATTCTAAATTATACCACGACGAGTAAAACATGATTCTTCCGCCCATAAAATGTTATTTAAAAATTGTCTTATTTCCTTTGACTACAAAATCCATCGGCAAAATACTAATGTCCTTTCTGCATCGCCGTACTGTGAAGATAAGTGTGCCATGGAAAAGAAAATCTTATTGACAGTTAATAATACAATAATCTGTCATCCAGTAGATGAACGTAGCAGCGTCGCAGTTTGTCTTTGTTAATAATTAAAATGCCGTTCCAATTTACAAATGAAGAGCAGGCTGACATCCATTTCTGCTATGGAGTTGCAAATGGGAACTCTGCGGAAGCAGCCAGAGAATACCGGAGGCGATTTCCAAATAGGCGCCATCCGCGTCCCTCGGTGTTTGTTAACATGCACCGGCAATTCAGAACTCGCGGTCTGAGAACTAGAATCGTCGAACGAGGAAATGAAAACAATATCCAACAAGTCAGACGCAACAATGAGATTCTTCGTGAATTCGATAGGAGTCCTACAACAAGTAGCAGAAGAGTGTCAGTGTCCCTACGTGTTTCAAAGTCTGCAAGTTTGCGAGCTTTAAAAAGAGATCACAGGCATGCGTATCATCTACAACCCGTACAAGGTTTAAGGCCCGGCGATGCAGAAAGAAGATTAGTGTTTTGCAGATGGATTTTGGAGTCAATTGAAGGAAATAGACAATTTTTAAATAACATTTTATGGACGGACGAGTCGTGTTTTACTCGTCGTGGAGTAGTAAACTTTCATAATCAGCATATTTGGGCACAAGAAAACCCACATGCAATCCGGCCAAGAAATTTTCAGGTCGAATTTAGTGTCAATGTTTGGATTGGACTGTACAACCATCATCTGTTTGGACCCTTTTTTTGCCACAGCGAGTGAAGGGTGACAATTTTTTGGAGTTTTTAGTAGCTGAGCATAATAATATGTGGGAAGACATTCCTTTAAACTTAAGATTGTTGGCTTGGTTCCAACTTGACGGCTGTCCTGCACATTTTCACCGAAATGTGAGGAACTGGTTAAATAATAACTTTCCAAATAGGTGGATCGGACGAGGGGGACCGGTCGCTTGGCCACCACGTTCTCCGGACATAACACCTCTGGACTTCTTTGTATGGGGATTTTTAAAAGAACAAGTCTATGCGACTCCTGTAGAAACAAGGGAACAACTTATTGATCGTATCAGAAATGCGTGCGATGAATTGAGAAATGGCAATTTAATCGATGCTGTTCATCCGTTAGGCGTCGAAGTGAATTATGTGTGCAACAGAATGGATCACATTTTGAACAATTGTTGAATGTTGTACAAATTTAGAATTATAAAAATTATTAAGAAATAATACTAGATTTGATAAAAATGTTAAAATGATAATAAAGTAATGTACCTCAAACCAAGTGCCAGTTTATTTTTAAAATTGTTTCCATAAAATTAAAAATAAAATAGCTGAATCCGATAAGTGTTCCATAATTAATTTCTGTTATTTGCGATATTTATCAATAATCTTAGAAAACACATTTTTAGGCAAAAAAGGCTGAGATGGAAACGAAATAATTTATTTACTACACAACCGTGGCAGATACAAAAAAATGTCAAGATACACTTTTTGTAGAGAATTGAAAGAACTTTACGAAAAAAAAAAAATTTACGTTGATGTGAGACAGGTCCGTACTAATTACTTTTTAAATTTAGTGATAGTGAAAACCCATAACTCCACCACTGGTTATTTCAGGACCTTCATATTATCACTAAATATCGTAGTCAAAAAGGTGGTACTACACATCAAATTTGGTTTAAATATCTCCACTGGTTCGGACAGTGTAAAAAATACTTCATATTTTTTCCAACGCCCTGTATCTCGGAAACTAAGCTTTCCCCGATGTATGTTGATATAAAATTTTCATTTTAGATTATCTTTTTCTATCTAATGTTAAAGTCCTACCACATAAAAGTGAACCACCCTGTATAGCTACAGTTTTGACACTATCCTGAGTGTCATAAAAACATACAATTTGTCTGGTTTCTCGTGTTAACATCTAAGTAGGCTGGGGAATTGAACGGGGATTTTTTTATAGAGATACTGTCCCTATATGAAAGGTCATTTGCGAAGTAATGGTTTGGTATTGGGGCGAAATCCTGGCCTACTGCGATTTTTAAAGAGGCGCGTTTTTCGGAAAATCGTATTAGGCGGTGGCTATAGTATTTTTTTCCTGAAATCAAAGACATTTAAATAAAAAAATGAACCCCTGGCTACCATTTTCAGTAAAAATATTCTTTATGTAGACGGTAAGCGTAAGGTACCGTTTATGTCCGAAGATATGAAGAAAAAAATATATAATATGAAATACTTAATCAAAATATAGGTCCCTAATATAGATTTTATAAAAAAATTTTTAATTTTAAACTCTCTAGGTAGGTAGGTGTACCTACCTGGTTTACTTTTGGCGGCTTTTTTAAAACTAACAACCACCAAAACACCGTCTGTGTACTAATCGATATTGCTTACTTTAGTTTGAGAGCAAGCAAAGTTATTCCGAAAAAATTAACATGAAACTCGAAATGTTTTTATAATTTGCACCTATTCCGACAACAATCCAACACGGGACGCACTGTATATGTCTCTTATAACAATTATTGTTGCCAAATGCCTTAAATAGCCTCCAAATGGAATCCGTGAAATACAAATAAAACAAATACCTACTATTTTCTGTATAAAAAAGTCAGAACTATGTACATTCATTTCAATTTGGGAAACGCTCTCATTAGCTTGACCTCTCGTTAGAACAGTGGCGCAACCAGAAATTATTGTCAGGGGGGGTTGATTGATAAAGATCATTTTTCATTGTTAAGAATTGTGCCGCAGGCGAAAATTTTCAAATTTTCAATGTCAAACATTTTTAATGAACTAAAAAAAATTAAGTAACCTAATATTAGCAAAAAATATTACGCAACTGATTGTAGTTTTTCCTTTATTAACTGTGCAACCATAATAATAATTTAACTATGCAGTAACTGTAAGAAGTAGGTAGGTACTCTTTTTTTCTTTTACATATAAAAGCCCGAGAGAGAATTCCTTGAGTGATGTGGAAGTAAATATAAGTTAGTGCCTATAAATGTATTGCCACATCCTATAAATTAACATGTCCCCTCAAAGGGCCAAATGTAGAAAATATAGATAGGTGGGTATCTTCCTATAGAAATTTATTTCCCTGTGGATTCATAATGATGGATTTTTAAAAGCAGGAATTAAAAGGAGGTGTTCACTTGTTAAAATGCGCCGCATGCGAAATTTTTTAGAAATTTTAAGGACAGACAATTTAACTGAGGCGTAGAAAACTGTAAATTTACATCACCATAATGTGTTTCCTCTTCTTTTTTTCTCAATAGGAAGGGTTTGAACACTCACCCCCCCCCCCCTTATCTAGGGCCCTGCCGTTTAAAAGGACGGTAGAAAACAGAATGCCAGGCGCGTTCGTGTGACTTGTGTTTCTGTTCTGTGCCAACTGCCGGCCAGACAACTAATCTTTCAGTAAATGTCAACTACTAATGTGTACCACCGATATCCTCAATATCGTAAATTTGATAAATCATAACATAAACTTAAAAAATACAGGTAAAATAAAATACAAATCATTCGGTCTTGTAAAGAAACGATCCTGTAGCATTGTTTTTATCTAGCATTGTTTAGCGCTTTTTCGCTTGGTTGGTACGTGCTCGGGGGGGGGGGGGGGGGAAGGCTGCAGCCCGGCAGCCCCCCCCCCCCTCGTTGCGCCACTGCGTTAGAATACTACCTCCGAATATTTATTCAACTCAACTAATGCTGCTGACATTAAACTCGTAAATCTACGACCACAATTGAAGGGCAAAGGGTCGCGTTTTGCCTGACTCCTCGTAAACATCGAAACTAGACCGCTCGCCTCCAAGCCACTACTTCCATATACCGCGAACAAATAACCTCCTGACCTTTCAACGAGATATCGAACCCGCGATTTCGCGTGCGCCCCGACCGCTTTGCTTTCGTTCTATTCCCATTTTGAGCAATTAAAGTGACTGCAATATTTATTGGCTTATTAAGTGACCGTTTGTGCGCTGCGGAACAACGCCGAAGGTGTGAATGACCGTACGGAGCGTTACTGTCTAGTTGATCTTCCGCCATCGACGCGAGCGAGCACCCACGCCCAACCGCGCTGGTTTAGCAGCTCAGCTGGGCCATAAACATCGTGATGAACGGGTACGAAGGTGTTATAATTTCATGGTTTGGTCTAGACACGCTAGATTTTATTTGTGGGGAGGAGAACGATAAATCTTCGAATCTAGACTGATAGAGAGTATGTTATGTTATGACACGAAGATGAGAAATTTAGTGGGTACAATAATATACACATATACTTTGTTCACTCTTGAACATGATAGCACAACATCCTAATTGTTGTAAATGCATGAAAGGGGGAACACAATAGAAACACAAATGCAAATGAGGCATCCACGGTTTTGTGCTATCAACTCCTAGCGAACGCAGTTTAGTTAAAAAAAGCGACATCAACTGCTGTGACCAGAGTAGATGTGGAAGTTTAATCACTTATTCAGCCTGCTTTGTTGCTTAAAATAAAGGTAATGTTTGGTTGTAATATCAGATATTTTCCCGCAGCAAAATATGGAATAATAATTGATGATTGACCCTGGCATCTATTCGTACTTTGTACAACTTTTGATGTTTGTATCTGATTGGGATGACTGTTGAGATCCAGCCAATAGGTCAACGAGAGATTGTCGTTATAACTATAGATTTATATGCCGCCTTCAAGCTGTACTGTTGTTAAACTATACAGGGTGGATTTTTGAAAAAAAAAAACATATATTTTGATAAAACGAAATTTTGGCGATTCGTTCTAATCCGTCTAGCTTCGTTGTTTCTGATTTTAGATAAAAAGTGCAAATACCAAAATTGGAAGGATTTGTGGTTATCATATCCTACTTTCCGTCACACCTGTCATTTTCAAGATATGACACAAACTTTGTTTTTTTAATGGAAACAATAGTTGGCCATGGTCTCAAAAAAAAAATCAGGCATTTTTAGAGCTTTTCAACGATAAAATACACGATGGTTATTCAGTAACTATGGTTTTCCATTTTAAAAAACGCAAATCTATGTCACAACAAAGCTAGATGGATTAGAATAAATCGAAAAAATATGTTTTTTTTTCTAAATATCTAGTAAAGCCATGATTTTTTTCAAAAATCCACAAGGCGCGTTAAATTGGGCCCACAAAACTGCAATTCTTTCCCCATTTAACCCTCCGCTAGTTTCCGAGATCCCCATACTGATCATAAGAAAACTCACCCTGTATATATTTTTCATGTTAGTTGAAAAAAAATGAGCATTTATATGAGCGGAATTATAACCTTACTTTATGTTTACCTATATTTCAAGCATGTAATTTGGTGACCATATTATGCGTAAGCGTTATTTGCTAATATTAAGGTTAGCTTTCAAACACCTGCCTTGATTAACGTAAAATCTTCATTACAAGGTGCTCTCTTATTGCTATTGTTTGTTATTATTAATAGTAAACTTTGCAAATGCCGTGCGCCTCTCAATTTAGGTCAGGTCAAGATTATAGTTCACTGAATGTACCTAGCATTGTTCTGAAGAAAACTTTTTTTTGTCTTTTTTGGTTAAATTGCATTTTTATCAGGACCGAGTACCAAAATCCGAACGAGAAAATTTAGACCAACCTACTCCCGTTAACCTTCAAGGTGTTTTGCGTTTTTTCTTCGGCCTCTTCATCTCGCTGTGACTCACGCCATCAGCGTCGGGCAAAACGACCGCCAAGTTCCAAGGTAGTATTTTTTCCACTTCGCACGGAATAACGCTAATAATAACTGTACCCTACGTGTGGATATTCCTGAAATCCCCGGCCCGCGCCGGCCGGCTTCCTGTGTTAAGAAACGCAACAAAAACCGCGTGCCAAATTGCACCTATAAACGTTCGTTATTCCACTTTATCGCCGCATTATTTCCCAGGGAACATTAGATAATGAAGCACACGTACGAGCGGGCACAAACGCCACAGGAAGTGCTGGAGTTCCACACAAAGGAAGTGCGTTAGAGTGTTGCCGTCCCAACCACAAGGCCTTGTTCCAAAAGCCTTAAATCATAGAAACTTAGACCTACTTTTTTTTAATCCAGTTCATTCGAATATTTTTCCTCGGAATTTGATGAGATAACTGAAACTTTACTTCCTATTATCATCGAGGATATAGCACCTAGAAGAGTCACTCCGACTATGGCCTAGGCAGTCCGACCGCAGTTACCTTTCGTCCCCGCTGCAAGACGCAGTTCGTTTATAGTCCAGTCGGTGGGAAATAATGGTGAATGCGACGGGAACGGAGCGCTTCCTTCTGTGGTTCCAATTCTAATTTTGGTCCCCTGCCGCCTGGACTATTGTTATAGACGGGAAATATCAAGAATATACATCGGGCAGATAGCGGCAAGCCTTTGACGAGATCAAAGTGCCGCGGCCAAGTGCAGCTACTACGGTTATGTATTATAAAGGGTGCTATTATTGTCAAAGTAATTGAGAACTTAGAAGAAGACAATTCAGATTCAAATAAATTCATGAGAAGTACTTGATTAAAAAAACCAAAAGTCAAATTTTCATAACTTTTGGCACAAAATTAACTCTCCCAGTCTCAAGATCCATTAATTTGAAACCGGAAGTACGTGTGTCCTGTGATACTGGATACGTCGTTGAAGACCTCACTGTGATGGTTTTCTTTTAATAGACATTATTACAGATTATTCAAAAGACAACGAAATACATCATATTGAACTTTTTGAAGAACAAAAATAGAAAATAGAATGATGTTAAAAGTGAATAATTTTTTTCTGTCTCTAAACAATTTCTAGTTCGAAAACATCAAGCAAACTGTATCTACCTAGCTGCTCTTCAGAGTTAGTTGAAGTTAAGTTCCGTTGTCAGAAGCAGGTTGCAAGTTAGCTTTCGAGATGAAATGAACTTGATTCATTCCTTAACTGGTGTTATTTTCTCATAAAAAAGAAAAACAATATTTTAACAATAATTGATTTTTCATTCAACTAATAAAAAGTTGGAATTAAAAACTGTCGTAAGGTATCGTTATCCAAGGTTAGTAAAGGTTGCCTCTTCAGTATCCAAGGTCAACAACTGGCACGCCATCCTACCTATACTGTCAACTTGTCCCGTTTGTTTACCGTGTAGAGGTGTGAATTGAGGTTACTATGTTAGGGCGTTGTAGTTCTTTTTTTGAAATTGAATTATGGCAATATCTCCCAAAAAATCAAGCTGCTGAACTATAATTTGGTACTGCTATGTTTTTCTCATAGAGGGAGCCACTTGGGCTGTTTCGGATCGTGCTTTCACTCGTAACTTTTTTGAGGTCCTTTTTTTGGTCCTGTAGGTTCATCATTTTAGTGCTTCTTTTCATTTGCAAACAAAATTATACTTGTTTTATAACGATAAAATCAACCGGTTGCGTTGAAATTGGCAGACAGTGCCCCATACACCTGTTATCTCCAACATTCGAAACATAAAATATTCATCTACCGCTTTCATGAAGGAAAAAATGGCAAATGGACATTGGTCAAAACACCATTGGTTTTCTTGAAATAGGGTGTACATATTTTTAAAATTTAATTTTTTACCATTTTGAAAGTGAATAATTTTTGGAACATTGTTCATAGGAATTTGGTGGTACAGTTGATTTGTCACATTTGAAAGAGGTAGGTGAACATTTCATGTTTCGAATGTTGGAGTTAACAGGTGTTTTAGGGCATGTTTTGCCAATTTCAACGCATACGGTTGATTTTATCGTTATGAAACAAGGGCACACTTTTGTTCACAAATGAAAAGTTTGACTAAAGTGATGGACCTGCAAGACCAAAAAGATATCCTCAGAAAAATTACGAGTAATAGCACGATCCAAAAATAGCGCAACAGGAGTCTTCTGTGAGATACGTAAATTTTTACATCTTAAGCTTATTCTTCAGCTCGATTATTTTGGGAAATATTGCCATGATTCAATTTCAAAAAAGAACTTCAACGCCTTGTATTTCAGTAACTATTGAGATATGACCCGTAGTTATGGAGCTCAATCGTGATATTTTGACGTCCCCTACTAGACCGTCAGACAGTGACAGATTTTCCTTACTGATTTTCTCATTTATGCCTTGGAGAGGGTTGAAAGTTAAATCGATGCTGAGTCGGAAAATAGTAATTTTAAGTTTGGCCCCCGGGGAAAACATATGGAAAATTCTATTTTTCAAAACAGAAAAAAAGGTACTAATTCTCACTTATGCCATGTTCACCGTATGATTTCTTATACTATTCCGACCTCGAAAACCCAAAGGCATAAGTGTAGCGTGTGGAAAATGGTTGAATTAAGGGTTTGGCAGATCACACAAAAAATGACTTGGTTTACTGACTCCGTCAGTTATGCCGTTCGAAATGGTGAAAACTTATATCCTCACTAGCCCAAAAATGGATTGGCAGAAGTGACGCGTGGGGAAAAATGCACTTTTAGATCGGAAAATAAGTCGGAAAAATTTTTTTTTTCGTCAACTGATTTCTGCACTTATGCCTCTGAAACTATAGAAAGTTTTATTGCAATTCATTTTATCCCTGACAAAATCAGTTGACGAAAAAAATATTTTCCGACTTATTTTCCGACCCAAAAGTGCATTTTTCACAATTTCGAACGGCATAACTGACGGAGTCAGAAAACCAAGTCATTTTTTTGTGTGATCTGCCAAACCCTTAATTCAACCCTTTTTCCACACGCTACACTTATGCCTTTGGGTTTTCGAGGTCGGAATATTGTAAGAAATCATACGGTAACATGACATAAGTGAGAATTAGTACCTTTTTTCTGTTTTGAAAATTCGAATTTTACATATGGTTTACCCGGGGGCCAAACTTAAAATTACTATTTTCCGACTCAGCATCGATTTACCTTTCAACCCTCTCCAAGGCATAAATGAGAAAATCAGTAAGGAAAATCTGTCACTGTCTGACGGTCTATACCTGTTCCCGCTAGATTGCCCCATAATTAGCTGACACCCTATATACTTTTTAATAAAAGTATCAACAAGGGAACACGTTTGCAACACCTTAAAAATTTTGTTAAAATAACTGTCAATTTGCTCAGCGTAGGTTTGGTGAAATTGCCAATTATTGTTTCAGGTTTGATTCAATATTTACATTTCATTCAACATCTACATATTAGTCGATATGTTATACTGGTGACATTAAAATTTAGTATTAAAGAGGTATATAAAAAAAAACGAAATGCAACATAATATGTAATTATTTGAAAATATAGGCACAGTGACATCATGGTTTACTCTGATTGGTAACCTCTGTCTTCTTTTAGATCTTGTGACAATACCAAGGCCTTGTAGCTGCGACGGCAACTATATCTACTATTTGCACTAAACCCAGGCCATTTGTCATGCTTGAAGGTGCCGTGGGCACGCTTAAAAGTTACAAATTATTGCCGTTTCTTCCTTTAAATGCAAGTAAACTAGCCGCGTTCTTAATCAGCATTAAAATTGATTCTATAGTTAATCTATTTTCCGCTGCTCCGAGAGAATATGATAAAACGACGGCTTAATGTAGCTAGCACATTAAATATTAAATGTTAATACTTTCAGACAAAATCGATGGCAAATAGTAACTTAGGTATTCATATCTGACAGCAGCGATATAAGTATGTTCAGTGAAGTATAGATCCTGGCATGCTGCCACTGCTACAAAGTTTGTATTACAGGGCAAGAGTATGAAAGAATTCTTGCAAATAGCTGAGCTTACGCCCCTTGTAAATAAATTTATATATCCGTAATAAGGAAACCATTAACATTTCAACGAGAGCAACATCTAAATTCTTTATTTGCCGAAATTATATTTCCCCTCACGTAACTCGTAAACATCTTAGATTGTAATATAGGTATCTAAATTCGTGACCTAACCTATTTGGTAAAAATATGTTTTCCAGATTAGGTTAGATTCTTAATTCCGAACATGGCTTCTAGAATTTTAGTTGACATATACACGGTAATATCCGCAATGTTTTTGGAAGCTACGTAACAATGAGGACAATGAAACAATAACCTAAACGGTAGGTGAATAACGGTCTCATCACGCGACCAAATTTGACCACGTACCGAAATAAACGGGCCATATTTTTCCGCTTTGCGGAGCATTGTGGCAAAAAACAATGAAGCCTAGATCTTCACATACTATTTCCCCCAAAAAACGCAACAAATAATTATGTAAAGTGTGTCATTATATTTGGACAATAAGTCTTCTTCGGTCCGGTTGGTTGATTTGAAATTCGGGCTTGAAAATGCTTCCATGTGTGCAGCATTTACTAAATTTACTTATTGTTCTGGGGATAAGTGAATCGAAAAATATGGATGATTATTGTGGACCACAAATATACAATTGAATTTTACAGAAATGCGAGGTCTGTCGCATATTGACGTTTTAGGGATTATTTGTGTCCAAGGAGTCATTAGACACCATGGCTGGTTAATCTGGGACCGTGGTCTTGATTGGAAAATATAGCTTTCATAAAAAAAATTTAAAGAGACTTAAAAAAGTTAAAGAGACTGTACCTTCTATATTCCTTGAAGTTGTTACCAACTGATTTTTTGAGAGACAAGAGTCATTCTACAGTATGTCCGCGGATGGAGTTTATAAGAGGAAATGACATTCTTTATAAAAGTTTTTGCTTGTTCAGAAAATACGATTCACCATATGAAACTTCAATTGTATTCTACAGGGTAGGTAAAAAATACAAAAATGTTATTTCGAAAATTATGTAATTTTCATTTCCCGTAAGCCGCATCCGCGGATATACTGCGTAATAAGGTTCAACAAGTAGCAGAATATAAGTCTATCAAATGACTATTAATCTTTATAGCTTTGTTTCTGCAGACAATTTATTTCGAACGATTTGAAATATTTAGCCAATAAACCTTTTCTTTGCTGTTTGTACTCTCGTAAAGTGGCAATTTAAGAGAATTAGAGAGGACATACCATACGAGATCGTTATCAAGGTTGTATTAAAGTCAATTTGGTGGTGAAAGCATTTTTAGCAGTGTCAAAAATGGCCAATTAAAAACCAATTTACCTTAATAATAACCAATAATAATAAAGCTTAAACAATTAATTGTTCTGTTCAGTTATTAATGGTATGTTTGGAATGCCGTGTCAATTTAGATTTTTATGTATAAATATATGTATATGTATGGTGCAAATTGGTTTAAATGCTGTAGGAGTAATGAATTCAGAATTTATTAGTCTGATTTACTGCAACACTAGCTTAATCGGCATAAGATTGGTGATGACGTCACAGTCTATGTTTAATTCTTTAATTTTATATAAAAACTACCTAACCTAAAACCCCCATATAAATTTAAATTGGAAATTGCATATATATATATATATATATATATATAAATTTATATGGGGGTTTTAGGTTAGGTAGTTATATATATATATATATGCTTTGTGTACATAGTCACCAAATGTCCACTCCAATTATTACATTAAATATTTCTTTATACCTACTGGCCTATGCGACTTTGCAGACATAAATACGAAGAAAATAAATACTGTGAGTTGTCCAGTTGTGTTTGTATGCATAATATGGTTTGTTTAAATGTTAATACAAATTCCCTAGACTGATTAACATCATTTTTATAACCATGTCAATGGAACCATGACTTGCACGATACTTACCTAATTGCGAATTGCAAAAATGTTTCCCAATATTGTTTTTGTTTCTACCACGTTCCTGTTAAAGTCAATTTACCGTGTATCTATTCGAAAATAACCAACAAACAAATGTTAACTACTTCTTCGGTATCACACATCAACGGTGCCGGCACCAGAGTTCTTGGATTCGGCTGCTGTACTTTTAGATGGTGAAGGAACTGCATATTATGGTTGATTTATTTAATAATCGCCCTAAGGGTAAATAATCAATCTTTTAAGGAAATATATACTACAATTAGTCTTCATTGATAGCCAATTTTCAACAAATAATTGGTTAAATTATACTCGGTTAGATCCTCAATTACAAAAGTAGCAGAATAGAGCTTATTTTGGAATGAGAAAGAAATATTGAAATAATATGGTAGGTAGGTATGTGATTTAACAATCAGGACTAAATCGTTGCTTGTAATTTGTACCTATAGGTATTCTGACTCCATACGTATTTTGTTCGCACATGAGAGCAACCAAATAAAATAAAATAAATAAGCTCTACCATTGTTGTCTCAAAGAGGTTTGGACAGGCCACCTCACAGCAGGGTCAGCTACCATACTAGGAAATACTGAAAGGCAGGTTAAAGTTTATAATAGTCGAATATTCTTATGTGCAGTTAATTTTGTGTATGGAAGAGCGTTTACCGAACACCAAGCCTTAACAAGTAGGTAATGGTAAATTAATATGTTAGAGACGGTGCTAAAGTCCCCGTTGCAGTAAATTTTATTACTGCCATGAAACACAACCAACACAACCAACACAACCAGTTTACTTAAATAATAAAATAATATTTCACAATTTTGCGCCTTGTTAGCTAGATCCAGTTCCTATAAAGAAATATAGCGGTACCAAACAATAACCTTCAGTGCCTCGTTAGTTATTTGCACTGACTAGCATCAGACTTTTGGTTTTAGACTACCTCATACAGCACTTTTTAAGACTTGATAATCGGCAGCTTGGAAAGTACGTGTAGGCGTGTAGGTATATCATATTATGCCCCTTTAAGGAAAAATAATTTAATTGGTGAGTAGACAAGCGTTATACCTAAGCAGATCACAATTAATTGTTTATTTATTTTATGGACCCGTCTGGTTTTGATTGATTCTCATTCGCCTATTTCGATTTCGTTAATCATAATAAATTCTTAAGTGTTCACTTCTGAACAGAAAACAAAACAACCTTATTAGCGTTATTGGCTGTCAACATCACCAAAACCTTTCTTTACGGGTTTATAAAACAAAGATAGATGAATTAATTTGCCTTCAAGCGCTTAATTTGTTTGATCACGGTGATTGCACCCATTTATTCATTATTATGGTAACATTTTTTTCTGTAGCTGTCAGAGAAAATACTTTAGGTATGCTCGATAAAAACAGGCTTGGAAAATTATCTATAAACTTTTTGTTGCATATATTCTCACAACAATAAGGTATGAATCAAAGAGTCATCCTGGGTTCTTCAAATCAAAAACAGTTTTCATTTATTCGAAAAATATTCGTTTTGATGATATGATTTTAGTCAGGCTGTCATGTGTTTTATAATAGAAATTCCTCGGAAAACCATAGGCATACCGTTAAACGCGGACCCAAAGGGCTACTAATGCCATGTGAACTTTTATTTTAATAATTACATTTTCGAAGTTCCAGGCTGCCAATGATAAGTATGTAAGTTCTTGTTATAAAACTGCTGAAGAAAAGATGGCATGCCGTTTGCGCATGTCCAAGTACAGTTTACATCGAATAAATCGTTTTAATTATTAAATAACATGCGCAAATGGTATGCCATCCTTTTTTCAGCAGTTTCATAACAGGAATTTGCATAGGTACTTCACAATGTCAGCCTATTTAGAAACTTGGAAAAATTAATTCTTAAAATACAAGTTCACATGACAATAATAGCCCTTTGGGCCCACGCTAACGGTATTCCTCTGATTTTCCGAGGAATTTTCTATTTTGAACTTCGGAATATAAAATACATGGCAGCCTGACTAAAATCATATCAAGACGCATATTTTTCGAAAATGAAAACTCAGTTTTTCATATGAAGAACTCAGGATGACTCCCTGATTCATTCCGTATTATTGTGAAAATTCCATACCTACCTTTTTTGACCAATCAGAGGCTCGTTTGTTGCTTCGTTGTCATGGCAACTCAAAAAATTTCCGGAAATATTCTCACTTGCTCTAGGCAGCAGGAGGTGATTACAGCGGAAATTTTTTGACAGATGTCATTATTAGGTATAATGTGACATTGTAACAAAAATTTTGATAATAATTTCGTTTATTTTACGTGTAGGTATGGAAGTATGGAATTTTCTTACCGAATCCCCCACGTTCTTGAATTAATATCCGGAAATTTTTCTCTAACACGATTTTTTTGAAATGATAAATAATGATAATGATAAAATGATGCCCTTTGAAAGGGCATCATTGAAAGTAAAATCACGTCCAAAAATCTGTCACTATCTCCCGATCTATTGTGATGAAGGCTCTCTATTAAAAACTAACCCGAAAATAAAATTGCATAACTTGACAATAATTGTTCACTATAAAACATTCTCATCGTATAGGTTGACTCGGATACATAAAAATTGCCAGTATTCGGAATAATCAGACTTTCTAAAAGCCTGAAACTCTAGTATCATCAGCAAAAGCTGCACTGAAGATTATTGTAGGTATACGATAAAAGCGGTTACCTCTACCAATTTATTTGTACATATGTGAAATTTATCAGCTCTCTATTATTTTCATTGAATAAGTTGCAAGTCTCATAAGGATAGGGTTCCTGGTCAGATCTTTGTCGATTTCCAAAAATTTGAAAGATGACAAGTTTTAAGTAACTTCTTATTCGTGTTTGCATTTGTTTTGTGATGCATATAGTAAAATTATTATAAGAAGTCCTTACCGGGACTGTCAATTGGTAATTTCGAGATCCTAAGTTGGCATCGATGGAGCAAAAAAATGCAACCGGGTCAAAAGTTCAGGTCAGTAACGAGCCCATTTGCACAATGAATAACTACTAATAACACGAACAAGAACAACACAGATAACGGTAAAACTCACGAAACGTACAAAACCAGCGAATATTTCCACTACCCAATGTTTGAACCCTTTTGAACCACAAAATATATATAATTTTTTACTTTCACAACACGGAACACGGAGCCTGAGTACGCAGCATAGACGCTGCCGCAATTAGCCGATTTTACCAAAAATACCAAAATGAAAGTGTTTCCATGACGTTTGAAATTATTATTAAAATGAGTTCTAGTCATAGTTATTTTTATTTGTAGCGGTATAATCGTGATTGCAATAGGGTTTTTATTTTATTATGTTCTTTTTTTCGTATCAATGAGTGACGTCATTAACTCGTTGCGACGCATATACCAATGTTATACCCATGGTTAACAGAAAATTCCTAGGGATTTTGTGGCGAATGTCATCTGACAAAATCGGGACTTCTTACAGTAATCGGGGTATACCTCGTTGGCTTTTACTATTGAATCTTGTGTATTTGGCATCAATGCAAATTATTGTGGTTTTGCGGATCCCAGGGAGTACCTTCACACCACGACGAAATATTGTTGAACCAAAAAGAAGCAGATCCTAATATGTGAAATTACCATCTTTCTATTATCCCCAGGTTTGCCAATCGCCAATTTTGCTTCTCAGTAGGCGTCGCTGGTCCTCTAAGGAAAATGGACAATGTCATTAGTCGTTTTAGTTGCTAAACCGTTACGTTTTACGAGCTATCGAGCTCGGCTCCCACCGGTGTCGTTGAAAAGGAAGTATAGCTATTAATAAGTGTATTGTGGACGTGGTCAGTAAACAGGCCCGATCGATTTGCATAGGAGAAGCCATTGTACGGGTATGGGAAGTGTTTATCGAATGTAATTTATTTCTTTGATGTGGAAATGTGTTTATTTTAAAGTTGTTTGCCGATGGAACTTGTAAATAAAGAGGTGTCGAGGTATTGTTACAGGATGCGATGCACCCCTAAATATACCTATATATAGGTGGTACATTAAGCATTTAAAGAGTTCTAGATTATAGGAAAAGATGTGTTTCAAGGTATTTGAAATGATTTATATTTTATTGACACGTCAGGATATTAACCACATATTAATATTAATTGATTAAATAATAATAAACTAATTAAATCAACAGATAACCACCTTTAAAAAACAACTGAGCGATTGGCAAACTCTCGTTTCCAGGATCGTCAGTGGCAAACCTGGAAATAAATAAAACAAACCTAAGCATACTTATTTCACTAAAATGAATTTAATTGAAGTTAAACAAATAAAATTATTTCCCGATTGTTGGACTGTCCCAGTAACGACAACGTACTGACAATGCATGAGTAACGGACATTATACCCATCCAAAGTGCCTGACTAAACGTATTGAGTCGTGCAATGAGCAATACAGTACTCACTCAATACCGTAGCAAACACGCTACCTGAGTCAATTACTCATAACCAAGGTTGATACAGCAACCTCCGATCTAGACCACTTGACAATATCACTCTGTACTGAGGAGTGCAATGGACACCAAAACGCGAGGGTCCCCTCCAGACACAGAGCCCTGTTCGTGCAATGGTCCCAGACCTACTCCAGGTATCAACAAGAAACACCATAACTATTGCCAAAACACCACAGGCAAGACAGTCAACAAGCAGTAATTAAAAATATCCATTACTCAGATTATTTGCACAATAATATTAAAACATCGGTACAAAGACAAACAAATATGCAGAAACAAATATGCCCTGTGAGAAAACTCACCTTTTTCGTGCAGGTCAACACTGACACAGAATTAGCACAATTTAAATATTAAGCTTCTTACTCGGGAACCAAAACTCAAGTGAAGGCAAATCTGTTAAATCTTTCGATGTAACACATCGTGTGCCATAGAGAAGAAATCAATACCCTTTTATCCTCAGTATCGCTAACTTTGCGTTACGTTTTATAAACAACTTAGCCAGAACAGATTGTTGAATTTTCTTAATTGCCTAACAAAATATACTGGAAACTGTTTCGGCTATGCGTCCGATAAGAATGATTTTTAACAAGGGAGAAAAAAACAACATATTATACATACTAGAAAATAGTGAGTCTTGTAAGATATCATATCAGATAGACAAATATCGTAGTAAGAAAATTTAGGCTTGGTAAGAAATTGTTGAAAGATGTCGTTCCCTTCTTCCCCAATACTCTAAAAGCAACAATTCGCAGAGTTTGCGAGCACCGAAGTTCTGTCATCCCTAGCATACAAACAGTTGAACCAAAAAGAAGCAGATCCTGATATATAAATAAATAAAATACAAGATAATTGGTTCTCTTTAATGGAAATCTCCTGTAAAAGGAATAGGTAAGCAGAAGTGCAGAATTAAGAACTCGGGTATTATCACGGCTGCAATATATTCAAATTCAAGGAATTAACGGTTTATCAGCAAATCATTTATTTGTCAGTATTACTTATTTTTAATAAACCAAACTTTCGGTCAACGATGTGGCCTTCATCAGGGCTGAAATTTAGTTTGATTAGATATGTTAAACTTACTATTAATTGAAGTTATGAATTATATCATTTTTTGTGCTTAGGGAATTTTCCAGGGCATTCATAAGAATGTGGTATAAAATTGCAAATATATTTTTAAAAATTCTTATTGTCAATAGATGCTATTCATATGCCTGGAAAAACAAAACAAATTCAATCATACCAACATGCTTGAAAACAAAAAATATAAAAATATCAACCAAAAAAATCAAAAGTTTAAAAATAATAGTTATTTATGTACCAAGGCACTGAAGTTCAACTTTTTATGACTCATGTGGAAACCACATGAGTCATAAAAAGAACTTCAGTGGCGCGGCGTTGCTTGACTTTGACGATCGCTCTACCTAGGTCATGGATGAGAACAGAAAAACCAAACTGCTGCTTGTTGTGCAGCCTCCACAACAAATCTATTGATATTCAAACCCACTAAAATATTTATACTGATAGATTGCGGTGCGATAGGTAACAATTTCGCAATGTGTACGAAAAGTTAAATGGGCCTTTATTGGCCGGGTTTTGAATATTTGGTCGCTTTAGACGGGCGACGGCTCCGCGTTTGACGTTTGATGTTTACATCTCGCCGAGGCCTACTTATTGAAAAAATCGTACAATAATGGTCTACTTCAGTGCCGATTTCTGAGCTTTTAATGACGATTTTGAGACACTTCACTGCCGATTTCAAGAAAAAAATTTTTTTGTGTCGAAGCTGAATTACAGACTTCCCAGAATACAGAGTTTATCTTGTCAAATATGTCTAATGGAGCCCAACTTTAAACGGTAATTAATACATTGTAGGTCACCGTGGATCTTCTTTCTCGGTTTTAAATTAATCTATAATAAATGAAGAACGCAGTCTACTTCATAGTTTATCTGAACGATCTTATCGGGTTTGTGAAAAATTACGTAAAAGTTGGGCTCCATTTGACATATTTGAAAAGATGGACTCTTTGTTCTCGGTGGCTGAATGAGAACTAAGTAACCAAGGTATTACATTTTTATCAAAATATATCATTTATACAAGATATTTAAATACAGCAGCAGATATAGGTTCCAGCTGAAGAAACGATAAATTCTTGAATTTGCAAATTTAAGGTTAGAAAGGGATTATCCTGAAATTGAATTTTCTGTACTGCCTATATCAATGAATTCTCCTCTTCTTTTCCTAGTTAGCACTAGCTCTACTAAGTACGAAATAACGCGATTTTACTGATCTAATGTCACAAAAGAGGGTAAATTTAATAATGAGTTATAAGAGATTGGAGATTAACATCATCGCAAGCCTCAAAGCGGACACATCTATCATCCTAGACAGTTATTACACAGTGTGGCAGTCATTCTCCTTTTGTTGTCACACTTAACGAAACATTTGCATAATATGCCTTTATATCTCTGCTATAATAGCGTCAGGTTTCCGAGGAAGGCCTCCTTAAAAATCGGCATATTTGCCTACAGAAAAAGTGCTAATTAATTTAATCCCTGTTAACATTAGATTATCTGGTACCGATAAGCGGATCCTTCTTTCTTCGCTTCTTGCAGTTACAGGAAATTCGACATGGTTTCCACGAACCGCCTTACGGAGAGATGGACAGATAGGAGTTCAATTAAGCTGGGCACATAACATGATGGAGGAACCTGGCGTAGCTATCGACTATGTTCGTCTGCTTTTTACGACGCAGTTCATTACGTTGATACGGGTCCCGTTAGGAAATTGGAAAACACGCGACTTTTTCACGAAGCGTTAATGTATAAACAATAAAAAGTATCTTTTAAGTAGATTATCAGCAATTACTTCCCATATGAAATGCCTATTCGTGATGAAATTTTGTTTTTACTCGCCTTCTGCACGAACCTCATTCTTTGCTTTAGAACATTTTCAAAGTAAATAATTATTTTCCCAATGACTTTAGACAAAAGAATGGAAACCAATAAACGACGATTTGTTCTTTCGAGAACGACAGTCATGATTTTAGTCGATATTTCATAACGCCGTTTCAACTAAGTGTTCATAAATCGCAAAAACGTGAATATTGGAACAGCCGTAATGGTACTAGAGAGGAGATTGATTGATTTGTTCCAGCATCTTATATCAGTTATAAATTAACAAATATAACGAAAAATAATGGAAGCTAGCCAACATTACGATTTCAATAAAAATACAGACAAGTGAAATTTTTGAAAACGGCATGTGACGTCACAACGCCGCTGAACGAGGTCAACGATAAAGACAGGCCATGGCGCACGAAAATCACGAAATGACTTATCAAACGCAGAGGATTCCTTTTTTAAAAAAATTTACTTCTTTTGTGTTACAACAAATGCGAACGAACAATACAGACTGAATAAAACAAGTGTCTTCAACGAATTTATAACATCAGTGTCTGCTCGATGGGTTGTGGTTCGGTCTTTTTTCTTCTGTGGAGCTTGTTGTACACTACATATTTATGATAGCCCGGTAAATAAAAGTACATAGACTGATACTGTCCAATAGCTAGGAAGTGTAGATACTTCGTTGAAATTTAAATCTGGCTGGTTTTCTATAATTTGGGTTCTCACTTCATCTAAATTAAGTTCACCTAAATTTTTTCAGATTTTTCGTATATTTTTTCTTTAATTATTATCGATATCGGGGATAATGACTGGTTCGTGATTTTTCTTTTTGATTGGTAGTTATTTCTTGATGCGTTGCGATTTGGCAACCGAATGTAATTTCTATTTAAAATATGCCTGGAGATAAAAGTTGTATTTCTTCTTGTTGGTCACAAAGCAATTTAACTTGTTCTTTGTTCGGCAACAGGTTTCTTCTAAATGTTTCACAACTGGTCTTGAGATTTGAATTGAAGTTTTGGAGCATATTGAAGCATTGCGCATATTGAATTTCTTGTAGGTCCATTTCTTGACAAATATATTTTGTTGTTTGAGATATAATTTTTTATTTTTATTTTTTTTGAAGACATTAAGAGGTAACTGGTTTTTTGATAATTGATTTTGTATTTGAAGGAGTTCTACGAACAAGTGATCAGTTTTTATAATACTAGGATGTATAGTTTGTAATTTGGAAAAATTGGTCGAGTTTTCTACGCGTCCTAAAGTATAGAATTTAAATAATGTAGGTACATATTAATAATTTGATGCATTATGTCCTTGATAAACTTTGAATTTTCTCTGTCTGCTTGACGCTCCACAATTAAAGTAATTTGTTTGATTTTTGATTCCAAATGTACTTCATTAAGTATGTGATATTTGCTGAATAGCAGGTACTATTGAACTTGTCAATTAAATTGAGAGATAATGAATGTCTTTTGATAGACAAAGCTGGTTTTACTTGGTTAGATTGTAATTCTCTGATTAATTGGTAGTATTTTCGCCATCATTTGAGTCTAAATTTTCAGAAAATTGTGCCTAAACCATTAATGCGTTCGCGCTTAACTCGTTGTGATTGTGGTAACATTTCTGATATTTTTTCTTTGACTTTTGATTCTGTAAAATCGACAATTTTCCAGTAAGTAATTGATTGTTTCAGAGAAGTGTTGTGAGTTTTTCCTTACTAATTCGTATATCATTTTTGATTTTGACTGCAGCTTTCCGAATTCTTCCAAAACTGGTTGTAAGTCATTGTAATAGATAAGAAAGTATGAACACTCTTGAACTTTTGTAGATCCTAGTTTCACAGGTATAAGTCCGGGGATATTTTTTAAATTTTGAATTCTTATTTTATCTTGAAGGGCAAGGGAAATTGTCCCAGTTAGTAAAATCAAGAGGAACCTCTGCATAACAGTATCTATAAGGACGACGGCTGGATCAGCGATTTGTGTCTTCATCAAAACCAATCTTCCTCGCGAGATCGAGCATTGGATGTCCCGGCCTCCGATGTATCTCCTTCCGGGGGGTCCTTGAACTAAAAGCTTGTGTTTTGAGAAGTTCTAAGTGTTTAAAGTGTTATTAAACGTCTTAGTTAATATTTTAGAAACAATTTTTTAATTATCCTTAGTGCGTATATTTACAGTATCTAAAGGTGAGTTCATTTTAACTTGTAAAAAATAACCTATACATATCAAAAATATTGGGTTTGTTTACATTTGATTCTTGTGCCATAAATACGCTGATATTGAATTCAAACTAGTTAAATTAATCATGCAACTATAATTATGAATAATAATATTTTCATAATTCCGTTGTTTAAGTTCTATCTTTGAATAAAGATATAAGTCACCCGTATTGTCGAATATTTGCTAGTTTTATTTGCAGTTGTCAGTTGTCATTTGCTTTTTACTGATATATTTTCTAAAAAAGTGTCATATTTATTTCATATTACTTAGTTATTAAATAACTTTATAAAAATTGTATCATTGAATAAATTGTGTTTATACTATAAATATTATTAACTATTAAAATTCATCGACATTGTAGGATGTAAATCGGGACATTTCGAAGAAATCAATTATCAATTTTAATTTACCTTATTAACAAACTATTAAGAAACGTTACTTTTTCGATATTTATCTATAGCCCTGCTAACGCAACCTGTCCAGTACTTCCATTAATCTTCCGCCACGCAATTTGCTCGCATTTTTGCAAAAACTCCTATACCCACTTATCGCCGCGAACCCATACCACATCTATGCGTGCGTTCGAGGCCGGGCCCTCCGCAATCGCGATTTTAATTTCAGAACCCGAAGATGCCGGGAGATTACAAGGCGGCGTGGCGCCATAAAATGTCGCGAATGCGGTCCGATCCACTATCGGGTACGTGGGAATCACAATCAGACGACAGCGACGGATCAGAACGACGAGCCGTTGCGCAATAGCGGCCGGCATTGCTTTCTCCCTATGTGGTGATGGAAAGAATTTTCTTTTTGGAGCGTGGAAAAAATTGTGTCGCGGGATTTGAATTGTGAGGCACGTAACAGTATTCTCTAGGACTAGGACAGTCTCAGACCAAGACAAAATAGATAACTACCTACTGTATATTTAATTCCGAGTAACCATGTGCAGGCCGCTTGCACGTGGTACCGGGCCGCCGCCGTCAGTCGAAAGACGGTAAGCAGGGCTTGCCTTGACGTCACTCTATAGTATCACAAAGTGTTAATGTAGTGTTCAGTCGATTTTAGACACATTGTCTCACCCAGAACGCTTGTAAATAATGCGGGCGGCGTCTCATATACGTATAGGTAGCAAGCGTAGCGGCTTGTTTACCTTTTTTTTTATATCAAAATTAAATATACAGTCAGTCAGACATATTTTTGTTAAGAAATAAATTGTGTATACATAAATTATACTATAAGTGAGATATACAATAAATTACTCTCCATTTTTATTTCAATAATAAAAATAAAGATTGTATATAAATGTTCCGAAACTAGAAATTTGCCTACCTGCGCTGGCCCCGCAGGATGGGCGTATCCCCAGGCCTGCGGCCGCAACCTTCTTTACTACAGCTCACGCGGGGATCTCGAATGTCCGGTCAGTGCGGCGGCTCCGCGACTTCACATCCCCCTTCGGCCTCGTGCGTCAATTTTGGCGCCTCGCTTCGCTCGACGCATTGGCTTGTTGCCGCACTCGGCCTTCGGCCTCGCGCATCAATTCTGGCGAGACGAATGGGCTGGCTTTGCCGGCAATTTTGACGAAGCTAGTGGGCTCTGCCGGCCATTGCTCCTCGCTTCGCTTGTCGCGATTTGCGAAATACGATATTTTCTAAGTAATCAAGGCGGCTGGGAAAAAATTTTCTAGTTTTTTTTAGTTTCGTATGTCCTTTTCACCTCCGCAGAAAGTATCTATCTTTGAAACACCAAAACGGTCGGGCGCGTTTTCTCGAAAATCTAGTGAGCGTAGGAAAAATTTTTTCGGGTAAAATATACTGGGTGTTTCGAGAGAGTGACAGTGCACTTTTTCGATTTGTTCTATCTCTGAAAATTAAAAAGTTTACGCTGTTAGCTCTAAAACCAAGAAGCCGGGGGAAAATTTTTTCACGTCGATTTCCTTCCTTTCCATCCCAACAGAAACGAAATTTTTATTTCGCTAAACAAAAGAGTTGTATCTGTTCTGGGAAAACTGAGCGTGTCATAAGGAAAAAATTATTATATATTATATTACCTACCTTATATAATATGATTGTATCGATAGCTGAAATTCTTAAAATCTTGATTTTCCCAGACGTTCGCACTATTCGGCAAACTATTTGATATGCTTCGATTTACATGTGCAATGTGCACATGTTACATTGTTTCCTAGGAGGTGCGAAGTGAGCGCAAACGTGTTGTTAAAACTTTATAGTCGTGTGTTAGTGTAATAATTTTGAACAATGAGACACGAAACTTTGTGTGGTATGTAAGAAACAATCAGTCAGTGCACCTAAACAAATATATTTGTTGTGATTTGTTATATAATGCCATTTTTTATTATCGGTCTAGTTATATTTTGTCTGGGGTCTCAGACGTCGTAATCTACAAATTACGATTTACTTATAATGAAATGGCTGACCCGTGTGATCTCGTTTCTATATCCGTAGGTACCAGTTTTGTATTAGTTATTTGTTACGAACAACAATTTTTCTTCGTCTCAAAAATAATCAGAACGACATTCCCTGTACATATACGATTAGGCATCCTAGTTCAGACGTCAAATCAAGTAGTTCTAGTTGAGGATAATTGGATATGAGATATGTAGACGCTTGCTAATAAATCATCTCGTTAAGAACTAGGCAATTCAGCGAAAATGAAAGACATCTGCACCCATAACTTTACACAAACACGTATTGCAATTTAAGAATTTCAAATCAATACCAAATCAAGTCATCAGTAATTAATTACTATTCTTGAAAATTCAGGGCGTGTCTCGCACAGTGAAACCTTTCAGCGAGTGCATTTAATCAAAATACGCGGTTATCGGCATTCGGTAGCTAACCCATTTACTATGGTTTCATAAAATTCCATAGCCAGTGGCGTATAGCCAATCGTTAACGAGGTTATAGTTTCAAACATGAATAGAGAACGATTATTTTTAGAGGAAATCGGTAACAAGGATAGTGTACAATTTACATTCCCAAAATAATGGAAAGTATTACCAATACTTTGTTGCTCCGTCACATTAATAATTGCAAAATCGTACCTGCCAAAAAATTGCTTAAAGGTTACGTCCATGGTGTTTATTTTTACAATTATTGCGGTCTATTGCACTATATCAAACGATTTGTTAATAATTTATTTAACAAACTTTGTTTTCGTATAGGAGCAGGCTTTTTATTTCATAGCGTAAGTTGTTTGTTGGTGTATAAAATGCCGATGTAAAAATAAAAGACGAAATGTATACATCTTTAAAGTGGCGGTACCTTCTAAGCAGAATCATTCGAGTTTATTTACAGATAATATGAAATTTATGCATTTTTTGTTTTGTAAAAATTAATATCTCTCGAGTTGATGCAAATAAATATCTTCAGAGTGATCCACTTGTAATGCGCACTAGAAACTAGAAATATGTATATTTTTTCTGCGGAATTTCAATATGAAGTTAAAGTTAATATACCTACTGGGTGTTAAACAGACGAAATACCTATGTATACACTTTTGCATACAATTTTAAAGTATAATAATTTTAACACGGAATAATTATAATAAGGAAGGTCAAACATACGATTTGCCTCGAATCCTCGAATTCTGAAAAATATTAGTATATATAAAATTACATCTTTGGCATAGCCACAAAATATACAGGCTGTCTCAAAAAACTGATTAAAGGCTGTCTCCGGTAGAACCGTCAGAAATAAGAATCGACAATCTTTTGTAACCTACACACCTATTTACCTACTTATTACTAACATTTCGTGATAAAATTCGCCATATTTTTTCCCGAAATATTGATTATTTTAAAATATTTTTTGACTATCTCTCGTATAAAAAACCTGAAATCATTTTCAGTTTCCTCCTAAAATTCTATTAATAATAGCCAGTGTGCATTTAAATTGGACCACCCTGTATTTTTGTTCACATAAATCACGATGAATATACTAAATAATAATTATTATTACAAGCATAGATACGAAAAACTTACCACATGTTTTATTACTATAATTCTATAATATATTTTTTTTTATTATTATCCTGTGAAACTTAAATTATTGAGACATATTGCCGACTGTTTGAATGATTTTTCACAGCATCTGACCCTTAATTTTTGCAATAAATTTCAAAACCTTAGTATTTTTGAATAGAAAATGAAAAGACGTTTGAAATGAGATATTACGAACCCTTATTTCTAATTTAAAAATTTGGAGGTTTGCAACCACTCGAAAGGGGTTGAATTTAGGAATGACATTTTTTTACGTTGTACTATGTGTCTAAAATCTAAAATTGACGTGCTTCGTCATTTCCTTGAGATGCGCAAAAATATGAAGTTATTGAATTTATTCTCTTTGGCTGTTCCACACTGTAAAATATCACTGCAGGTCTTCTAAGAATTTCAGCTTCCAGAATGCATATCAGAAGAGTGTATCAACTACAATTTAGCAATTTTCTTTTTAAGGTATATTCATCACTTGTTTTGGTTTATATTTCCCCTATGCAATATCTTTTCCGCCAGTTGAATACTTCAGTTTTGCCTGAAAGCTCTCTCACTTGTCCTATTTTGGAAATTTTCTCAAAAAAGAAAAATATGCTCCACCCATCTCTATACTTAAGTAATATTTACTATAATGATATAATCTGCTAAACTAAGAAAAATATTCCTGTCTCATAGGACACATTACTCTATAATAACTGGTTTACTGGTTTGCAAATAGAGGGAACTACATTTTGTTGTAAGTCGAATTTTTGTGAGAATTTTTCGCAAAGTGCGCCGTCAGGCAAATGATGATTTCCTATCTTCCCTTTTGGTTAAATTTTCATAAAAATACAAACAACAAGCGAACAGAGAACTGCATGTTGTGAAGGAGAATAATATCTCTTGTGATTGAAATGTCAGTTAGGGTCAATTTCATAATACATTCTAAAATATATTTTGACTTAATTAGGTAAAGAAACTTTTGCAACAATATTAAACAATGTCTGGATTGTTAGAAAGCTCATTTCATCTTAAAGGGCACTTTAGTTTGTCTATGCAATTGGCCCATAATCATTTAATTCTTAAATTTTCGGCCTTTGGAAAGCCCAAAACGAATACAAGTTTACCTACCGCCTGCCGTCGAGCAAAGAAAACCTAGCTACTTCAAGTTATTATTAGGTATATAACTAAGTTCTAGCATCCCTCGGCGATTCTAGGTATCTTAAGGCTTTAAACTGTAAAGGCACGATTCTTCACTTAGAACTTTTATAGAAATGTTTCACTTTTGCACAAACAAAACAAATTTATAAAAAAACTGTCGCCAGCACTTCGGGCTGTCTGTTTCCACCCAGGGACACACTGCCTCGTCGTAGCAATCTGGCGACGATAGCACTACCCGCACTACACAAATTAATTCTGGTAAATTTCTTGTAAATCAACTGAGAGGGAGTGACAGGCCACGCCGCGCAGACGAGCAAGCCATGTTGCCAGCTTTCTCAACTTCAAGGCTTTCCTAGAGCCGGCTGTGTCATGAGACACGCACCAACACTGACGTCACGCGCTCCTGATAGTGGCGTAAGGGAAGTACACATGCGACCACCGATCTAGTATATTCACCAACATAATAATTATAATTATTATAATTGCGATTAAAACATATTTTTGTAAGCCCTCCAGTAAACAGTGTGGTCCACCTTTGTAAATGGTAGTTCACAAGCAGAGCGATTCAGCGACAAACACTTTAATTTTCAAAGCAAACAAAAGAATTGGCTAATTTTAGATACGCCAGTTGTGCAATCGTTAACCTTGGCTAATGCTACCATAATACTACATTTATAAATCTAGGATGGAATTTTTTTAAGGTTGTGGTCAAGCATTAAATTTAATAATTCTTTGGCGTGAAGAAATTTATAATGTAAAGTGATATTGTTCAAAGAAATTTTAAAAATATGGGTCACCGGGTCTGTGGCACGTCGAGAGAGGTTATTTTGGTAGGTTTTAATTTTTCATCGCTCAATTGCGTTTATTCGCAAATTACATTAAAATGTAAACGTTTATAGTTGCTACGTGAAAGTAAGCATAAACAGTTATCCGATGAATTAAACATAGACTTAATTAATAAACCATAGTGGAATGTTTTTCAGGTACACTGATTCTCCGCTGGTCTCCCAATTTAACACGAATCAGTTGAACAGTTTATTAAAACAATTAGTCTCAATTATTTTCACTTAGTTGTAGGTTCAGTTTTTTAAACGAGTTATCTCTGAAATCCTTTGTACTTTCTGGGGTGAGAGCATAAAACAAGCCACCAACTTCTTTGTTTACATAGTACGCCATCCCAATTTCAAAATGAAGCGTCACGATCGTGGCCTATTTCGATTTTTTTCAATAAATCAATTCTTCGAGATGTAAAGTAACTGTGAAAACTGGCAAAGTGCACTGTTCTCTAGACCTGTGTAGTTTTCTTAAATGTGTGTAATCCGTTGCGTAGGCAGTTGTGATTTCGACACAGCTTCTCGTCGGTTTCATGCTCTACCTTCGCTAATTTTTTTATCTGTGAAACCAGAAAACACGAACGCCAGTTAACCGCTGACTTAAGAATAATGTGTACGGTAAATTTAAGGTGGTTGATGCGACGGTAACAGACGAGCAAACAAAGGAAATTAGTTGTTCTAAATTATAGATTATAAGCACAGATTGCATCTATTATGAAATCCCTGCTTACGTAAACTCAGCAATAATCGTTTTTTCTTAACAAAAATAGTTTGAATCTGAAGCAGTGAGCAGTAGAAGGAGAAGCATTGCATCTTCCCTTCAATCTTTTTTCTCCATGTACAGATCTTAACTGAGAAGTATAATTTTAGGTAGATATAACTCTCATCGTGAAATGATCTTTGATATGGATCTTTGAGAGAATCCAATTTATCTTGGCATATTGGATGATTCCGGTGTGCTCTATTTTAGAAAAACTTAGAACTTGGAATTGCATCTTGCAAATATTTTCATGAACCACTACATAATATTTGCTTGTTGTATCCAAAAGAAATAACCAATGATCTATACTGGGAATGTTCACACTCAGCTAGTGCGGTGACTTTGTTTTATAGATTAATTTGGCATTGAACATGTTCGTTTTATTCTTGGCTCAAGAGATATTATCTTTCATTTTTATACTAATAAGTATATACTCTCAGTAAAGATCATCATTATCCCATCTTCTTGTTTACTTTGTCGAACTTGTCCCAGGCCAAGACTCTATATGAGATTACTTGAATTACATTCTGGTGATGAGTATACTGCCAGTAATTTCTTCTATAGACCGAAAACTCTTAGACATTGGCGGAGTAGTTGTGCGTAACTATGGTTTTGTTGTTCATGAGTTCTGTAGTTGGATGTACGAACGAAAATGTAAATATAAAATAGTGTATGTAGTGTGTAGTGCAGATACAATAAAACTACTAGAGTGCAAAATGATGTAACCCTCAAATCTTCTTACTACCAAAAATAATTTTAAATATCGAGAAACTAAGCAATTATTAGACAAAATAAAATATCTTTAAGGTTTTTAGATGTCACTGTTTAGAACGGGAAATAAGAGGATGTCTGTGTCTGTTAAATAAAAATGCTCTTATTAATGCTATCACGATGGCAGGATCGGGATATGGAAAATCGCAATTAAAAGCGCATACATAACCATAAATTATTCAAACCAGAAATTCGACGAAATGCTCCCAACCTCTGGCAACTGTATGGGCATTCCACACTGCGAGGATCATCCGCGGGAGAAGGAAATGCCCGAGAAAATTATAGTTAAGTGGTTCACGAGCTAATTGGGTTCATGCTACCAGCCGCATTTTTGTTGCATCGGGCGAACTTGAAAGATGGCGACCGAGCTTACGATGTACAGTTTGAAAATTTCCGGTATTCTTGAGGCGCGGCTGTCGAAAAAAAAAACAGACTGGATTTGTGCCCAGTGAAATATCAAATTTCCTATAACAGGAAAGATGCGGCCCAACAGCTGTGACCAATGAAGGCAGGAAGGAGCGCATTTCGATATGTGTACAGTTCGCGCAGATGTGTTCATAGCAGGAACATCATAAATGCATGATTACAGATGGTATCTTTTTGCTCATAGTTACAAAATGGTGTCTTCTTCTTGCTGGCTTAATTTCAATTGCATAAGGTTCAGCTGGTCGGAAAAGTTTAGTCTTGGGTTATTGAAATGTCACTACAACATTGCGTTAAAACTAAGTCTCTAAAAATTTACAATCTGCACCATAATAATTTGCTAATACGACTATAATATTTATATTCATATGCAGCTTAATCAAATCGTTGGAGCATAGGATTTGTTGCTTCTTATAACACAAAATATGGAGCCGAATAGCGAGACAACATTACTGGTTCTTAAATTCATAATGTTTAATTTGGTAAGATTTATTTTTTATATCAACGCAAGGTGTAGGTGTTTCTGCAGCTGCCCAGAGTGAGAGGAATGATATGAAAACAAAATGTTTAGAGGAAATGAGGCAGTAGGGCGAGAACGGAACACCTGGTGTCTGGAGCGTGCCGTTAAGTTCCACCGTAAAGAGGGTGGGCATACAAATGTGTAGAAGGCTAGGTTAGTATTTACACATGCTGAGCAGATGTACAGGGTGAGTCGAAGTTAAACCGCCATACACAAAACTTGAGTAGTATCTTTAAAAATAAATGGGGTTCTTCATATAACATTTTGTCCAAAAACGCTTCCTTTTCGACATACAGGGCGTCAAAGTTTTCTTTTAAACAAAAGTTTTTTAAACTTTTTTGTCGTTGAAAAATCTGCATTTTAGACAGCGGAATATTAAATTACATTCGATTTTGAACAAAAAATGTCTCTTGTAAAAATACGAAAACCTTAACCGTTTTCATGAAAACGCAATTTTGTGTCACGGTGCGCGTGAATTCGAAAAAATTAAAATTTCGTAGTAGGCTGAGAAATGGGATTTATTCATTTGGAATTCTTTATTTACAGTAGGTATTGTCCTAAATTAACAATTTTTGTGAAATTAGTAACCCACAATTGTTTTCAAAGCCTACTAAACGTTGAAGCGCTTTTTCTCTGTTTTTGCTAATAAAGTTGTCTTGGTTAAAGTTCTTTTTATTACTAATTTCACAAAAATTGTTAATTTAGGACAATACCTACTGTAAATAAAGAATTCCAAATGAATAAATCCCATTTCTCAGCCTACTACGAAATTTTAATTTTTTCGAATTCACGCGCACCGCGACACAAAATTGCGTTTTTCATGAAAACGGTTAAGGTTTTCGTATTTTTACAAGAGACATTTTTTGTTCAAAATCGAATGTAATTTAACATTCCACTGTCTAAAATGCAGATTTTTCAACGACAAAAAAGTAACGACGTAGCCAACGCCCTCTAGCGGCTAGAAGAAAGTTGATAGAAAATTCATAATCGCCGTCCCAGAAAACATAAAAGTACCAATTTTCAACTCGATAGCATAAAGGGAACCGAAAATACTAATTTTTTTCTGTTTTTAAAAGAAAACTTTGACGCCCTGTATGTCGAAAACGAAGCGTTTTTGGACAAAATGTTATATGAAGAACCCCATTTGTTTTTAAAAATACTACTCAAATTTTGAGTATGGCGGTTTAACTTCGACTCACCCTGTATATTAAATTTGGTCTAACAAGATATTTCGGGGAGTATTTACTGCTGCTTATATCTCGAATAGTTTGACAGACATTTTAATATTTGAAACATATAAAAGATGTTTAATCGATCTGAAGTAGAAACGTCTCAAACTATGGCAGCCTAATGACTATAATATGATTTTCAACACATACTTTTTTAAACGCGCCCCTCAACTACAAACCATTTATTGTTTTGAAGTTTGAACAGTAGATCTATGCAATAATGATTAATTTCTTCTCAGCTTAAATCTTGTGGTATAAGCTTTCTTTAGTACAGTAAAACCAAAGGTAAAACCTGAAGAAGAAATATCTATCTTCTCTTACTCGCAATGTCTCAAAACCCAAGACTATTGTCTTTTATATTGGGGTAAGTATGATCCAATTTAACAATCTATATTAGCACTCGTCTAAAATAAGAAGTGGAGGCCAGGTTAACGACCAGTGATATCTGCAAAGCAAACTAGAAGATAGTGGCGCACAGTCCATGGTTTTAAACGTTCTGTTATATAGTTGATTAACTTCTTGCGACTGCTGGAAGAAACTAGCCGGGAAAGCTTCCTGAAACCAGATCCCGCCCGAACACATAAACAATTTGCCATTAGCTCCATCTCGAAAGCTCGATGAAGAGGAACCCCGCAATGTGGAAATTAAGTGGATACACAGCATCATGAATTACCACTAAAATGCGGGAGAAATCCAAGATGATGCTCAAGAGCGGAAGATTGAAATACAATACTACCGGCGCGGAGAAATTACACTAAATTGCTCATATATCGCCGACCGCAGGCTGATTTCTATCTTCGTGTGCGTGAGATGTGTAACACTTAAGATATGGTACATATTTATGAATTCAAGGTCGAAGAAAATATATTATAAGGCAGTGGATTTCACAACGCTGGAAAGGATGGACCATTCTCACAAAGCATTAATTTCGCGCACGTAAAAAAATTTGTCATCAAAATCCGAAAGCAGCATTTTCAGGACAAAAGATGCTACGAAACCTAGAGCTATTTTTGTTTACGGAATACCTACTGAAGAATCTTGCTTGAATATTTGCGTTATAGGGCAATGAAGAATGTAGTTGGTACAGTTTCTTCGTATTTGAATGCTTGGGGTTATTCACCTTTCGCCATATCAGACATTTTATTATATGTTGATATTATATAACCGTTATGTACTAAATTCTTGATTGTTGGAAATTGCGTAAAATGTGCACAGGAAAAGGCAACAGTATTTAAATAAACTCAGGAAACCATTGAATTAAAGCAAAACAAACCGATTGTGTCCTATACTAAAATAGACACGTGCTGTAAATTTTCTGTAAATTTTTTCTTAGATTTTGTAAAAATACATCAGTAGCGTCAAAATCCAACTGGCGTGCAAAGCTAATCTGACAGTAAAGAATTTTAGTGGTATTTATTTATCTTTTTGTGCAATACAAGCGCATTATGCACCGGAAGGAAACATGACATTTGAAGGTTTGCTGAAAGAGGAAGAAACATTGGCAATAATATGTTTATTGCTCGGCTTGCTGATATTCTTCACACCGGTCAAATTGCACACGTGACAAACATTAATGTTTTGTAAGCTGTACTGAAGCCTCGACTGAAGCTTTCCGAGATATTTTTTTATTTGACTTGACTTTATTTCGATCATCTTTAAGCTTCATGGTCCGTAAAAGAATTTCTATTATACGATCTAAGAGAAGCGTTGTGTCAAGTGTAGTAACGATATCCATGAAAAGATGAAGAGATGAAAAACGAAAATTGTCAGTTAAAAAATGGTTGTTAAGGTCAATCTGCAACAATATTGCAAAAAAAAGTATGACATGTTGTGTTTATTCCAATAAACGAACATCGCTCGTGGTCGCTTGTTTTCTTTTGAATTTTAGGAGATTAACATAAATGTCTCAGATTTTTTCTCGCCGTGTAAAGATTCTATATACCTAATCTGTTCCAATCTTTTAGGAGTAGGTATATTTTGTGTATTCTGAGATCAAGTAAATTATCTGCACCATATTTTTTTAGTATTGTGTAAAATGTTGGTGACTTTGTAATAAGCCTACGTAGATATTTTCTCTTGTCGCTATTGGGTGTATCGTAAATTGTTTTCATAGATCGAGATGAAGTCATAAACCCCGATACACTCTGCACTCCTTCTTTAATACTCGTGATTTCGTAATCGTATTTACTTTTGCTCGTAAAGAAATTTATCGATTTGGCGTAGTTAATGTCTCTGATTGTATTTATCGCTATATGCGCTTGAAGAAATAGAGAGTTTCAAATTGATTTATTGCTGCAACTGCTGTCGCACTTTCAGCCATACAACTAACGTAAATCGAAATTGAATCTTAAGGCTAAAAATCGAGCAATAAATTTCAGAATTGCTGCGAGCGGTGGTCATGTAAGTGCAACGTTTCTGATGAAGATTCGTTTTGAAATTTGCTAATACTATCTTTTAAAGTTAGTGAATGAACTTTCTAATTAATAGAAATTTATGCATGCAGCAATAGTGGTTATACGACAGGTGTGATGTAGGTGTACGGTTTAATTGCTTCCTTAGCCGTTGTAGCATTGAGGAGAACATAAAATTAAAATGCGAATGCATTTTGCAACGCTGTATGTCTTTTCAGTTAACTATAAAATGTGTAGCAACTAAATATTATCATTTGCAATGGTCTATGTTAGCACTACAGTTATGTTTCAATTAAAAAACGTCCATGCAAAATATTTTGTTTGTTTAACTTAGCAATTCGCGCTTTGGTGAAGATGTTGTGAAATATTAGATAGGTATAGGTAATATGAATTCTACCTTCAGTTTGTTTTACTTATTAATGACGTCAATAATTCTATTTCGTGAGCCCATAATTTGAAATAATCAAATTTTGTATGTATCCCAGCTAATGTCTTTGAACTGCATTAACAATATTTGAACGGTAATCAATTCCAATAGAATAAACTATAAATAACAAAGGACGTAATGGTATTGAAAATAACTATATCGACAACTATATCTTTGGAAGGCATATTAAGCCCAAGGCAATTAACGTCGGGTCTAAATATTGACAAAATAAGGAAGTCTGGCTTTATCATGATTTACAATATCACCGGAATGCGCCGTATAATAAAATTACCTCGTAATATCTCATTAGGCGGCTGTAAAATGTAAAGTTTCACTTTAAACGAAATAAGAGCAGCTGGCCATAAGCAATCCCTATAGATATGCGGCATGCCACAACCGCCATCATTATTGATCTGTTCAGGCCATTCGCAACCTTTATGGCGCCTTTACGTTAATGTCTTTAGCAGATATACGCCAAGTCCCTTTCAGATTCTCGAGAATTACAAAAACATTCTGTAGAACATCTTCAACATATTGTGTGAGTGTCTTTCAGTTTCAGTTCCTTCAACTATTGACAATATTCGCAGATTGGCTTGCTTTCAGTAAATCTTTAGTTAGAGTTTGACATAGTTATCGTGGATACGATGACTATGGAGTTTGAAGAAGAAGGGTAAATCAGCTCTTGATACTCTGATCCAGGTGATAAATCTGGACTAGGTATAAGTAGGCAGGTACTTTTATTAAAGCACAATGAAATTGCCATCTCATATATCTCCTCATAAGTGGAAATTTTCATCGAAAACTCATCACTCATCACGAAATTGTTACATTTCCAACTTCACTGATATCCTATTGTTCTGAGAAAAAATCATTCAATAAGGACCTGTTGTTGGTAAAGTCACGAATGATCAGAAGCATTATTCAGTAGTTCTTTCGATTATGTATGATGAGAAAATAAAACTTATGATGGCAAAACATGTCGATGTTCATCAGGATATTCATAACCAAAAAAAACCACTAACGATATAAGTGAGGCAATTAATTTACATGAATATTATATATTTTCTGGATTGCGGAAACACTATTAAGGTACCTATCCCACAAAGTTTTCTATAATCCAAGGAAACAAACTGTCGAATTAATTTTGAATTGTAAATTCGTAGATAACAGTCGACTGTGAGCTAAACAGCTACCTGGCTACGTAATTCCTACATTAAAATTTAAATTAATTGCACGTAAAGTGCTAAATTTGAACGATGGCGCGCATCGCTCGGCTGCTGCCGACGTCCTTTCAATTCCATTAATGAGAGTTATAAGATTTTTGATCTTGGCTATTTATGAAGGCAACAGCGAAAGTGTTAACGGTTTTTAATCAACGTTATTGCTACTCTGTTAAATGGAATAATGCACGTAAGTTTTGGGGAGCGTTCATTGACCCCACCCTAAAACCACAAACGGTAGTTATGGTGTAGGCAAGGGCAACAATCAGTTTGTGGCGAGGTTACGTTACTTGAACTAGAAAAAGAATGAATATCCTTTGCGGCAAAATAAAACCACACTTTTGTATAGTAGGTATTCTTTATTCACAATAGATTTGTAAGATGACTGTGACTATAGACAGTATTTGATATGCCTGCCTAACGGGGAAACACAGTGTAGTTGAAATTCTACAGAACGTCTTAGAAAATGATGAATAAGACTAACATTACAAAGAAACGGCTTTTGCTTCGAACGAGGCTTCCAATCAGTAGGTAACCATCATTATATGGTTATCAGTCAGTTGCGCTCACGTTAACATGTGCAAGTTTTCTCGAAATCTTGTAGATAGTACATATTTTCACAGTACATGAGAAAGAAACCTATTTTAACCTATATTGCTGTAGCCTTTTTTAAATCGCATTTGAACTAGATTACAATATAACGTGAGCTCAAACTTAATTAGGTTTTTTAATGCAACTGTCACGTTGCAGAAATGCGTATGTAGCAAGTACGGGTTCTCCATGGCCGTAAATATTTTTAGTTCGGTTCATTGACAAATAATTGCATAAACTACTCCACAAATCCAAAAGCATAATTAGCGGTTTAGTAGTGAAATCAGCGAGCACTCGCATACCTGCTTCGAGCCATATGCGGAATATATCGGTTCGCTTAAAAATATATTTACACGAGTAAAAGTTATACATAGTCGGTTAACTTTCCTGGAGAAAATGCAACGATGACAGCGAGTTTCAGACCATTCATTTTACAATCCAACTTGGACGTTAATAATTTCATTCAATTAAACATAGTTTAAACCGAGGTTTAAACGTTCACAATAAGACCTCAAATTTAATGTACTTCCATCCAGCAGCATTTTTTCGTCAAAGACAACTAAATAAATAAAATTGGAGAGTGGGATACTCCATACATCATAGATAGGAATTTTGCAATTAGTCGAAATATAAGCAAGAATTCAATGAGACCAGATTCGGCAGAGTTAAAGTTGAATGAATTTCATGAATACTATATTGTCATCAATGACAAACTATTGAGAACGGAAACTAGTACCTACCATTCGCTGAATTACCACCAGATTGCTACCACCAACCAGTTGTTATAAAGAAAGACACAATCCTAAAAAATCCGTTTTAGGTACGAATATTTTCTTGTTTCCAGTTCTTAGAATGTACCTTAGTACCTACATCTTGGCAAGAATGTCAATAGTGAATTCTATTTTAGTGAAATGTGAAAAATCCAAACCGCCAGAGTATAGAGTGGTTCATGGGCATTAAAGAAACTACCAAGGAAACTAACTGCCACTCAAGACGTATACCTAGTTTGCATGTGATCCGAACTTGTATCCGAAGAAACCATTTTACGAGTTATTACTGTGTTCTTTGTAGTGAGCCACCGAAACTTGCAATGCCAGGCATACTTGTCATCTCCGAGTTTTTTTAAATGATAAATCCGAAGGGTATAGAGTTCCATCCACAATGGTCTAAGCTCAAATCTAACTAGATAACCTCTTATGTAATTAATTAGTAAATTTTGATAACAACTAAGATCAAGGGGAAACACCGACATTAAATCTGACAGAATATTATCAAAATACTATGATAATGTAAACCATATATATTATTTTGATGTTGTGTTAGGTAGCTGCACGGATAGGTGTCATTTTAATACAGAATCAATCCACAACCGCCATCAGTCCACAACGATTTTCTAGTGGTGCCGATATCTCAGTGACGCGTAATAGTGGAAAAGTTTAAACATACTGGAACTTATTGGGATTAACTGGAGTCCTAGAAGAATACAGACGATTTTCCCTTGGTTTTTCCATTCCTTCTAAGAATACAGAGGTGGATAAATTGTCTTCCATCACAAGGACTATGTAAGGAAACATCATTAATGTATGCATCAAAATTAATTTTTATTAGAAAAGAGGAAAATTATAATGTCCCTAATGAAATCATTACCGACTTCACAATGTCACTTCGCAGCTAAGTGTGTTTTCAGCCCTAGAGGTCTACAATTCCATCCCCAATCATCTATAGCTAACTAATTAACTCCAAAGCTCTTGAGAGGGGCACTGCCACTTCTTACTGTTGTTGTATCATGTAATATATAGCTCTTTATATATTACCTTCTGGGCGAACTTCTGGGTATATACCTAGTTCTCGACCTAGGTTAAACGCACCTTCATCTAGTTGGCACACTAATATTAAAACGTTTGTTTAAGCAAGCGCTAATTACGCAGATCTCTCAGTAGATCTTCTCTTGGATACTGTTGTTCTAAAATATAATGAAAGCATCATCTGGTACAGCCAATAAGAGTAGGCTTTGTAATAAAATACAAATTATTTAATGTTCTAAACAATGCGAAATCCGAAACTGCATTGTTATCGCCGATAGAGAAGCGTTGAAAGCCCGTTCGAGAGATGTTCCCATCCCACATAAATAACAATTAAACCGATTGCTGACCTCCTGATGCGGAACTTATTTCCACTCCCAAAAACCATCTCGGGCGGCTAGGTCGGCGAAATCCAAGACAAAAGAACGTCGGGGCCACGGCACACTACTCGCATTTCACGATCGCGCGGGAGCCCTGTTCCCGTAACTGTCGGCGGTCGGCGGGCGACTGAAGCAGACCGGCTGTTGCCCGCTTCTGCACTCCCTCCAACATGGCTGCGGCAAGGACGGGCTTCTCTCGCGCTCGCAGAAGAAGAAGAAAGAGGCGGGAAGAAGACGCAGTGAAAGGAGAGTATCGCGCGAAAAGCTGGCGCCGGGCAGATGCGTCAATATTTTCGGAGGGTAATTAGGGTCCATCAGCGGCGAAAGTAGCAGAAAAATTGCGCGTCCGACGACGTGAAGTGTCAACGCTGTAACCATGTAAAATTAACTTTTGACAACCGGCGCCTGGTTAACATGACTGATATACTGCCGGAAGAACGATAATTGCGGTTTATCAACCAAATTGGCACCAAAATTGAACGCGTATCCTGACACTCTACGTTCATGCAGCGTCAAACCGTAGATACAAATTTCAGTTGGGGAAAAAGCTTCCTTACATAAACTTAATTGTAAATATTATTCTCCAGCAGGTTGATAGTGGTCATATGTAAGATATTCAAACTAATACTAGTATTCCCATGACCGCCATAGATTTAATTTTTAGAGATCCCGAACTAATCAATACGAAAGGTAACTGTATCGTTAATCGTTATGGGTATAAATAAGTAAGAGGAGCAACTACTGTCAAAACGCAACAACAATTATTAGAGCCCGTCCAAGAAAATTGAAAATATTTTAATTGTCTCTTTAGACCAGCTTTGATTATATTTTTTTGCAGTCGTTCAATTCCGACAGAGGTTGAAACTTACTTAATATTTGATATTGTTTAGAAACTTGTTACAATAAAAATGTAAAATGAAACTGAAACCCTAATAAGAGTGTCTTCACATTACATATTTATTTTATCCATAGATAAAACATAAAGAAATATTTCACTTGGCGTCCACGTCAAGTTTACCTACAGGGTAATTTAATCACGTTGTAAAAATGGAAAATGCTAAATTTTTGTCAAAGTTTAAAGCGTGGTTAACCTTAGCACCCGATTAACTCGACGCTCCTGCTTCAAAGAAAACTATCAAGGTAGGCTCTGGAGAGCTTTATTGCCACATTTCAATCAATCGTAATATATACCTGTTATATGCATAATTGGTGTTCTTATAGTTTTGATTCTACAAAGAGCAAGCATTATAACAATTCTAACTCCTTAAGAAAATATTGTACACGCCAGTATTTGCTTTATGTTATTTTTTATTAAGCTTTTCTGAAATTTATGATCTGAGTGGCAGCCCTGATAATTTACAAATGAGGCAACGCTGGCGACATTCGTATAGCGTCATGAACTATTTGCCTTGGTTCAAATCGGAGCAAGAGTTCGTTGTATAATATGTCTTTATAGAAAAACACCACCAAATGCGCTGGGCAAAGTGAATTCACGTTATTGCTGCTATCTGTATGATTTTCTAAATGTCCTACATTCATTGTGAATACTACGGTTTTGTAGGGTTGACTATTATTCACTGCTATACTAACCGTGAATAGATTTGTCACAGTATCTAACAGTTATAAATATCCTTCATTTGGTCAAATCGTAATACTAAAACTTTTAATTTGAATTCAGTCGTGTTTTTAAATTGCCTCAAACAAGCTGAAAAATATTTATATGTTTATATATTTAATGCGATTTCTAAATCATTAAAATACATCCATATTTAGTTATCGATAGACATGATACGAAGTTAATTTATTTACAAGCAATCACAACTGGATAAGTAGAAACTCGTGTACGTAAACGTTCTTGTTTTTAAACGAAACATTGCCATCCGAGTGACAGATCCTTAATACACACTTGGCCTATTTACTTGGGAAAAGTTTCACTGGACAGTGACGAGTGAAATGGCCGATACAATGTATGTACTAAGTATAGCATTTTTGTATTGGGTCATACTGTGGAACACAAAATATTCCACGAAATCAAAAATTTCTTCTGCATAGTTGTTATAGACTAGAAGATAAGTAGATTGGCCTTACCTGCTAAAAAAATATTGAGAAAACTGAATTGGAAATTAATTTGGGAACAAACCATGTCTAAATTGGATGTTACAGGATTCGAAAATTATGTCGTTTAGCTTTTACTAGTGGATTTACTGTAAATTGCGATACCCAGTTTTTACGTAACCGCAATTACGGTAGCTTCCAATTCCATTAAGTAATTTATTCATCGAAAATCAGCACCAAGGGTACCATGTCCAATATCTGCGAATTGTATCGAAAAGTCAATTTCGCCTCAACTCCGCCTATTCCTCATAGCTTTGTTCTGCGTGGTGCTTACAACCTAACAATAGGAAGTGATACATATACCTACCGCCATTGCCTTTAGAAAGTGTTCTCGCCAATTACCATAAAATTGTTATTGAATAACGGCAGAACCCCTTCGTTCCGAATCACGAACCGCCTGGAACTTTTAGAATTGAAAAAAAAGTCAACGGGTACCTTCAATGACGACTTATTTCAAAACAGGCAGTGAGAATTGGCCAGTACGTGGAACCCACGTTCCGTAACAATAACTCGGTTTTCCTTGTTTCTCGTCCAAGGTTGTCGATAAAGTTTTGGGTAAACTCAAGCGGATGTAATTGATATTGTTATGTGATGCCACTTCTCAAAGCTGCTCCGTGAAGTGTGAAGGCTTCACATATTTGAAATGCTTAAAATTTATGTAAAATAATCGTCAGGTGTTTCTACGCGACAGCTGATAAAATGACCTTAAAACTATGTGCTTTGTGGACATTTGAAAAGTAATTATATTGTTCACTTCTTTACTTCATTGTACTATACCAAGCATGAAAACATATTATGGCGAGATGTTGAGCATATATCTACCACCGAAGAAGAAAAACGCAGAAAAAGAAATTAACCCACCCCACCTAAAGAGAAGAACAAATTAATGCCAATCTACAGCTTGTTCGTCTAGATAAATAATTAATAAATACTTTTTTGGTTACTTATTTTATTATTGTTATTATTGTATTATGATTGTAACACATTACTTAAATTAAACTTAACATTTGTCGTCAAAAGGATTAATACTTAAAATTTTAGATTCTATTTGAAATCTGCGACGATCAGAAAAAAAAAGAAGAAAAGTGCCAGGGGAATCTAACTAAAACACTATTAGATATCTGCCTACATGTTGTTTTTAATGATATATAGTTATTTGTTTGTTAAATGTGTGGGATATTTATATAAATGAAGCATATGAGCTTTTTATTATTGACTTCCCAGAAACTAAAACGACTAACTCATGTTTCACGATCATAAGCCAGTATAATAAAGTCAGACCTACGGTTTTCTTTGAGGGACCTTGCTTATGTTTACCTCGTGGCTATTTGTGGAATGTTTGGTTCATCAGAAAGAATTCGAAAATATTTACATACTTTCTTCAGTCATTGACATGATACTAGCAACAAAGCAGAGAGTTGTGAAATGCGTACTAAGTTACCCGTTCCAACAAGCGACCTAATAGAGTTCAAGGAGAGATAGATAAAAATCATATCCCCACAAATGTTTTTTTTTCTGTCCGCATTGCCGATGTTATCTAACATTTTATCTATGTATTGGATCTTGGATCTTTAATACGAAGCGTAATCTGTCATCTAACTTGCCAGGTTGTGAGGTGAGTATTAGTTTACTAGTTTGAATTGCAAGGCAAAAAATTAAATGCGGTATGGACGTGGCTTTTGTCTACAAGTTATGTAGACAATGAGTCCAAATTGAAATTTGGAATCTCCACGTGTACATATCTCCGGGACTTCTCTTCATGCCGTTGCCTTAAGCGTGTTTTGATAGTTTGGGTGACTGGCAAACCCGCAATCAAGCAGACAAACATGTGCAAGTAATTTGGTAGTTAATGTAATAATAGATCACGGTAGATAGAACAGTTACCTCATTTGGAATTTAATATTAATTAAATTACAAATTGCCATACGAAAAAGAACTATTTTTTTAAACCTATTATTACATTTCTTTGGTATAAGCAGCTTTCACATTAAATGCACGCAACGACAAATGAAGGTCGCACGAGGTCGCCATTTTAAAAATATAGAACCTTCCTAGTTCGTTCCAATACCAGTGTGCACCTTACGCGGCATACATAATGATCGGCTCTAATTGCCACAAATTCGATTATAATCGATACGATATATTACCATTAAAAAGTAAGATCATTAATTATTAAAACCCATTACACGACTAACAGTATTATACCAATTTGTAGATAAGTTTTTTTAAAAAATTTAGTGTTGACGCTAAGTTACAGGTTTGAAGGAAGTAATAAGTACTTAGGTAATTAGAATACTATTGCAAAATTATTAATGTTAGTACAATATGACATGCAAGGCAATGTTATGAAAGTAGGTAGGTATAGTTTATCGAAATACAGTGCATAGCCGTGCCATAAATTCACAGATCTTAGGATATACTTGAGTAAATGGTAATTACAATCAATAAGGCTTATATTATAGTGTGCATTACTCTTATGTTTGTTGACATCCTAGAAAACCTTAAAAGTTATTGTGTTAGCATGCAGATGTAACTATTATATTATGAAAACTGTTTGACGCCTATTCCTTTTATGAAGCAGCTTATAGTTTTTATGCTATATTTCAACTTATTTTATGAATAGGTACTAGGTATACTTATTTTGATATGGTAATATGAATCAGAATTAAGTAATATTTGTAGGAACTTAGTGTGTGAGATGAGAGAGAATCTGAACAAACAATATTATTATTCGGCCAGGATATACAGGGTGCCCACACTAAGTGTCCCACTACCCCCATAACTTTAATTTTTTGTGATAGAAAAAAAGTTTTAGATAAAAGTTGTAGGGAATTTTATGCAGTTTTCTGGGATAGTAAGACATTTCATTCAGGGTTTTCGGCCAGTGCGTGTCAAACCAAAGTTATGTTTTTTAAATTGAACACCTTATATATATTGTTTTAATGTTTTGAAATCTGCTCGCGAAGGCAACCAAAATGCTATAAAACTTTCTATCATTATCTTTTCCGTTTTTGAACTATTCCGTTTTTAAATTTTATACGAGAATTTATTCAACTTGAACTTGTGGATCTCGTGATGAAGATAGACAATCGATGCAATAACAAAAAATCGTTGCTTTGATCAAGATAATAACATAATAAAATTCTAAAATATTCAGGAGCTTTTTCAGATTTTACTGATATTCTCGTGACCACATTATTTGAGTGGGTCATTTTTCAACTTTCTTTAAAGAAAAAGTTACCTAAACTCGAAGGTTAAATTTCAACATAAAGCATTAATAAAAAAATTCCCCCTATATGATGCCAACCATTTGGAAGACACTGTATTTCACTAGAAGTGCGCTTCTCATATAAAAGAAATGTAGTTTTGCAATAAAATACAAGACTTAAAAATTGAGGCCCTTGGGCCACCGTTTTTAAAAATCGGACCAATCAATAATATAACTAACAAACCGACTTCAACTGGATTAGAAATATTACAAATCGTGATATTTTCAAGTCTGAACTTTACACTCGGCGGCGTCCCAAGCGTGTAAATTGGACTAACCTCTACTAATTTCATCAATTTAAATCCGAAACGACACGTTTATTTTGCATTTCGGCGAGGATTGCATAAACGCTCAATTTGTAATTTGGACAATGCCTATTCGTGCACGGTTTGACTTTGAACTGCATATCAATCTAACCGCCTATTAAGATATCTCCCCGAGGCCGTTCGAATTGTTTCGTGAAAATAGCAGCAATAGACTTAATTGGAAAATATTCCGATTTAATTACGTATAAAATAACAGTTTGCCCGCGTAAAATCAATTTGTGGCCGTTTATGTAAGAGCTATCCGAGAGTATAGCCATTTTTAATGGTCATCTTTAGTAGCCGTGTGATTATGTACGCGGGCAGCTCGAACAAAATTTAATTTAATTCAACGCCGTTGCTGATTCTATTCTGAAGTTGGGTTCGTTGGCAGCGAACCTTTGGGATGCTCCAAAAACTTTATCAGTGAGAGCTATTGGCACGTGATTAAACTCTCGGTGCTGACTACCTATATCAAATATCGAATCATATACATACACAAGTTATAGTGAATATAGGTTGGAGGCAGTTAGGAAAATAGTTGACCCCAGTAGGCATTTATTAATTATGGTATTATTTTTCTCTCCTGGCATTGAGATGGCAGACACACATCCTCGGACCAAAAGTAATATATACTCAAACCTTTCTTAAAAAACATAATAAATTATAATGTTTCCTTTCTAGGCACAACGCATCCGAACTTTAAATATAGCTTTATATCTACAGTAACCGAAAGTAAGTAAGAAACCGAAAAACCGATATCTCAATTTGGCGGTAAGAAAAAATGGCGTCAAACTCTCGGTCAAACTATACCTTTCCAAAAGTGATCCCCAAGATAATGAAAGGTAAATTATTTACGTCAAATTTTTACAAATGGCACATACAGACCTCGTATACATTGCTTAAAACATTAATAAATATCAGCATTATATCTAACCGTTTACATTATTGTTATTAATTGTTTAATTAGTGCCTACTAATTTTAGTTTTCTACTCATTAATCATAGTCCCCAAACTGAAAAATCCATCTTTCTTTAGGACTAGTTTGCTGTTGCACAAACAGCCATCTGGTCGCCGTTGCCTTTCAAGAGAGAACCGAGATAATCTCGATAGAAATAAATAATTAATTTAATTACGGCTAAATGAATTGGAATCGGTCTCCCACAACGAAAATCTTGTTTACCCGCTAGAAAAACTGTATAAATGTCAGCACTAATAAGGTCATTGGTAAACTATGGTTGATTTGTGTCCTAATACAAAGGCAATTATTGAATTTACAGTGAAGCTACAACAAACTGTTAGTGAGGTACCTATACGCTGGCATCAGTGGCATCATAATATTTCAGCACGAATATTCGAAAAATGAAATAACGGAGATACTATACGCGGTGTTATAAATATGTTGCTGAACTTCTATAATAGGTATTAAAAACTTGAAACAAGCTTACTTTCTTACCACGAGGATAGTGGTGTAAGGAAAATTTCCTTCCCCATGTATTATGGCAGATTGGTTTTTTATTCCAACGTTTTAATCAATGGAATGTCGTGCTTCATCAATGATATGCAGTGTGTCCTCAGATGGGGTACCGCACTCTTGTAAAGTTTTTTTATATTTGATTTTTCGAGAAAGTCATTCTTGATAAAAAAGTCTGCTTGTTCTTAAAATGAGATTGTCGTGGAAAAAGGTAACTTTACTTATACTGGGTGACCAGAAAATTGAAAAAACGTTAATTAGCATAAGAGTAAACTGCCTTTGTTTGTAAAGACAGTGAAAAGAGTTGTAAAGAAAATTTGTTCAGAGAGGCAAGTTACTTAGTTGTACAAAATTTCAAGGCGTTTGTTTGTTTTTTGTTTTTCTCCGATTAAGTAATGGTTTCCTGTAAATAGTATGAAAAGACTGTATTAACAAAAGTTACCCAGAATGGAAAACTGCGCATGATGACAAAATTTAGCAATTCTAGGCCTACTTTGTATTTTAGAAAATATTGGAATAAACTCAAAGTAGGCCAGGATTGTCAAAATTTTTTCATCATAGATAGTTTCCTACTCTGAGTAACTTTTGTTAATACAGTTTTGTCATACTATTTACAGAAAACCATTTAATCGAAGAAAAACAAGAAAAAATCAAAGTAAGTAGGCCTAACGCTTTGAAATTTTGTAGCTTACCAAGCCGAACCAATTTTATTTATAACTTTTTTCATTACCTTTACAAATAGTTTACTCTTATTCTAATTAACGTTTTTTCAATTTTCTGGTCACCCATTATAAGTAATGTTAACTTTTTTCATTGCCAATCTCATTTTAAGAACAAGCAGATTTTTTTTTATCAAGAATGACTTTTTCTCGAAAAATCAAATATAAGAAACTTTACAAGAGTACGGTACCCCATCTGGGGACAAACTGTATGTATGCATGCATGCATGTATGTATGTATGTATGTATGTATGTATGTATGTATGTATGTATGTATGTATGTATGTATGTATGTATGTATGTATGTATGTATGTATGTATGTATGTATGTATGTATGTATGTATGTATGTATGTATGTATGTATGTATGTATGTATGTATGTATGTATGTATGTATGTATGTATGTATGTATGTATGTATGTATGTATGTATGTATGTATGTATGTATGTATGTATGTATGTATGTATGTATGTATGTATGTATGTATGTATGTATGTATGTATGTATGTAGGTCTTTTATTTTCATAACCTATACTATGACAATTTCGCATTAGTTTTCGAGTTGGATAATTGCCATAACTATTTTTATTCTAAATTCCAATATCTTTCATAAAACTATAATATCTGTACAGGGTGTAAACATGATATTTTAATGTGCCACGTATTTTTTTTCAGTCGAAAGACGGGTTTATTTATTTATTTTTAAGTTAATAGACTCAAGAGGTACTTCCCGATTTTGGCCTACCCAGCTAACTCACTCCACGGTAGAGTGTCGTGGGTTAACTTACAAACAAAATAAGGGACTTATAAAATGGCGCCACCCGTTTTCTCTAACATGGCCTTAGAAACAGGAGAGTACTTTTGATGTTCAATTCAAAACGGGAAATGCAGTTATCAACAAAATAAAAAAAGGTCTATAAGTTTAACAATATGAAATAATAATTTATTTAAACAAGCAGGAATAGTAATCGCACAGCCAACAAATTATGATAAAAAAAATATATCACAGCCTCTCAAAAATAGAAACAATTATTATTGACCTTAAATCAAGCATTAAATGGGAAAACTCTTTATACGAACGTTAAAAATATTAATATATGGAAAAAGGGGTAGGTACGTGGTATAATATTATACTCCGCTTACAGGTTTTTGGTTTCAAAACCAGAGTTACGTAATTAAATTGAGATCGTTACAGTGCGGCTCGTAAAAAAACATTAAAAGAGATAATAATAATTGGAATGGACTTGCCAATTCTCCACCAGGTGAATAAGGCTCAACCGAAGGTGTTGCGTAATTATTGTCCAGTTTTCAGAAGTAGCGGGTACGATGATGACTCTCGCAAATCGCCGACGCAGATGGTGAGTTACTCCCGCGGAGTACTCCGCAACGTACTAATTTAAGGTAAAAGTACGACCACATGGTGGTTGGAACACACTGTACAAGTGGTTTGGTTTTTGTTGTACAATAAAAAAAAAGCCTAGAACAAAACCAAAAGGACCCGAATTAGATACTCGCCTTGGCCCTCGAAAAACACATCTTTAAGTGCATAAAATGAATAAGGTCGCTTACCGTGGGTGGTGATGGCCTTTGATGGTTGATGATTAGGAACTCGAACTCCCTTTGTTTGTTTGCAAACTACCTCCTAAAAGAACCGACAAAATCGTCGCTGGATCACAAAATCAGAATTTGAAGGGTTTGCTAGGGGTTTCTTTAAAAATCGGCAAAAATGCCATAAGCTTAAAAATGGCTCCTCAGCCAGCAAGCGTAGAACGAAGAATGACAGAGTCAGGAACAAGTCCATGTATAAAAAAACCACCTCAAGCCAAAAACGCGGGATCACGATTTAGGAACTTTTAATGCGGAACCGCAACCGTGAGTGGTACCGTGAACATGGTTTTGACATCTGAAAGTGACAGTGAAGGCTGTCATATGTCAATCAAAGTTATTGACATATAAGTTACAGCTTATTTATTTATATTTTCCATCGGTTCCGGGAAATCCTACAAGAAAATCGTGATCCATAGCATGCTTGCACAAAAGATGTGATGATTTTAGAAAAGAAGTATGCTTTGCCAAGGTAAGCACCCAGAGGTATCCTTTTGCTTTTCTATAATTACTTAGGTATGCACAGGAGATGGCTTTTGTATGAATGTTGTGTGACTTTAAGTTAAGTTGATATTACAAAAGGAGACTGCGTATATATTTAGATAGTAATAGCTTGATATAGATATTTATTATATATATTTTTTCCTAATAAAATTATGATTTGTTTTTAAGTTGGCCGATGTTCGACGAGGTTCCAAGGCAGCGATAGAAAACAAGCACAGTAGGCAACCCAAACTACACTAAACATGATTTGGATACGCAGCGCAAAGCGTTCCCAAACCGCGCCAGTGAATATTGTGAATACAACAGGTGGTAAGCAAGGGCAAAATAGCAGATTTTGGATGTATTGTTTTATTGTTTTCTCTTTCTTTCCAGATATAGATTTCCTAAGGCTCGGATGGTACAATAATTATTGTAAGAATAAACTAGAATTGTAGATAATTGATTTTAAATAAATAGCCATCTGTTTATTCACTAGAAAAAAAGATACTCTAAGTTTTGAAATTTTTAAACACGTTACAAATGTTGTGTTGTTATGTTAATTTGCACCACCCTGTATAAACCGTACAATACTTTCTTTTTTATGTAGCAAATTGCTGTACCTTTTTTTAAAATATCGTTTGTCATCCTCACCTCCTATAAAATGGTTTCAATCGGTTGTGATTCGGTCCGATAGATCAACCACCTTTTAACTTTCGTTAGATATTTCGATATCGCATGCGGCAGACTATATACTTAACGTCTCCGATTCAAAACGAGATTCCACCATAATGATATTTTACCATGTTTAACGACAAGTGAAAGAGGCTAATTAAAAGTAAATTGCGATTTCCTGAAGATGCTCAGTGAAATTGTGTGAACAACCTCGGTGATTTTTATTTACTCTGGAGCTAAGTCTCAGCTTATTAACTACTGTAAGTATTATTCAGCACTAATTGCTAGAGGCCAAGCCTCCAGACTGGGCAACTTTTTTGAGATGTATTCAAGAATTTTAGATATTTTCCCAGGGACACCATAGGACCTAACTACGAGTATGTATACGTAATAACAAAATATGCGGTAATGACGCGAATGTTAATTGTATCTGGTGCCATTCTGCTTTTTACTAATTTACTTTTTTGTCAGCATGATTTTCTATATTTCTGTCAAAAATATATTATTCTGGTTAACACTTCTTCATTCTGCTTTTAGCAACCTTTTTGTTTAATTTGCAAATCATAAATTTTAGCTATGATTTTTCAATTTTCTTTTAACGCGTATAAGTGCACATTTTTGGCCGAGGAGGTTGTTTAAAGATCTCAGAGGCCAAAATAGGGCTTACGCAACCTGTAATGTATTAAATTTTTCCCGTTATCGACAATTTCATATTATAGGAACCTTTACTTAGAATTGACACCGGGGAAATATTGATGTTTTTAGTTTTTCTTTCGCATAATTAGTATTATTTCTGATCAAGACCAGAACATAAAACGGTCATGATGGAACTTATTAAAACTGCACTACGTGTTGCTATAGGCAACACTTTTTGTACCTAGCAACCACTTTCGCATCTAGCAACCAAACTAACAGGGTACCTCGAACATTTGACCAATGCTCTCTGGTGTGCTGGCGAGTACGTAAAATTTACTTACGGAGGAAGGAACAAGAAAACGTAATTATTCTGTCCTCTCTAAGTTCCTTTTATCCTCGATCTGACCTTATTTAATGGAAATTATAATTTATTTTTATACCCGGAAGCAAATAAATGGAATCTCAATAAACCCTAAATTACACATCAAATATTTTTTACATTGCTAAAATTCCATTACACCACAAAATTACAGCACTATATGAAGGTTATTGTTTCGTAATATTGCGATGTTATATTTTGGTAACACGAGATGATTAACATAACAATAAAAGTGCATATGTCTTTACGGAGAAAGTATATACACACCATTCTAAGGAAAGCATATTTTTTTACGATTACTATTATTAGGTATAGGGGTGACATTTAAGAAAACAATCTATAGCTCGGTAGGGGTATGATGTTCTTAAAATTCAGGTTCATATGGACTCATATTTTCATTTGAAAGCTCGCTTTTGCAATAAGTACATTAATAATTGCTCAATTTTTTATAATTTGAGGTTGATTTGGCATTGTTGTTAGCACACTTTCCCACAATGTAAATATTGAAATAAATCGTCTTAGATGATCTGCACTAATTTATTTAATTCTAGGTAGTATCAATCAAGATTATGATCTCTCAAAACAATGGAAGTATAGATAATAATAAAGGACTCCAAGGTTAGAGAATTTGTTTCAATCGGCATATATGACACGATTGCACAAAGAGTTCTTCGTGTTTTGGTTTTGACCTTTGTTGTGCAAAATGTACCTACCTATGGATGACACGCACTGAAGAGCTTGTGTTCATTCGCGAGGCGACGGTTTCTCACTGTTTTGATTACTTTTTTGAAGTACTCTTTGTTGCTTACCAAGCCTCGTCTGCATTCTACACTCACCGGCACGAAAAACGGAGCAGTTATAATTTTTATTTAAAAAATGTAAAATTTTAATACTTTGCAATGGTTTATTATTATAATAAGTTAAAAGCAAACAACAACATGTTTTAAGTAATATCTAACAACAATTAAACGTGTATTTGAAAAGCAAGACTAGACTGTTTTGAATAAAAATTTCCAAAAATTAAAAAGTACACAAGTCTTAGTTGGCCATGACTTTTCTTTTGTTTTTATTGTTTTGACAAGTCTGAGTTTAAAGAAGTGAAACAGTTCAAAGCTGTACTGCGTTTATTTAAGGTAAAAATATGGCTGTTAATCCTGAAACAGCGGCTGCTATTGTTGCGTTTCTTCAAGACGGAAGAACTGAGCGATATGTTGCCCAAGAATATGCCGTATCCAATAGCACTGTGCACCGTATTTATACACGTTTTTTGGAAACTAGAGCTTACACCAGACGACCTGGAACTGGTCCCCAACGAAAAACTAACGCTCATGATGATCGCTTCATCCTCTTGCAAATTCTACGAGATCGTCGTGCTACAGCTGTAGAAATCAGAAATAGACTTCATCATGTTCGGAATACCAATGTAAGCGAACGTACAGTTAGACGAAGACTTGGAGAAGCCAATCTTACCAGTCGTAGACCTGCAACAGGTCCAGAGCTTCTTAGGCGTCATCGTGTTGCGCGACTTCGGTTTGCCAGAAATCATGAGCACTGGGGTGAAAATGATTGGGGGCGAATTTTATTTACTGATGAGTCCAGGTTTAGCCTGCGATCTCCAGATGGTTGCGAGAGAGTATGGCGAAGACCACAAGAGCGTTTTGCAGAATGTACCTTCAGTCCTAGAGTAGGATACCAAGGAGGTTCAGTAATGGTGTGGGCTGGAATTTCTCTAGAGGCACACACTGAGTTGTACATCGTTCCAAGAGGCTCCTTAACTGCTGCCAGGTACATTGATGAAATTCTCCAAGATTTTGTTGTCCCGTATGTTGATTTTATTGGAAATAACTTTCTTCTGATGCATGATAATGCCAGACCTCATACCGCAAGAATCACTCAACAGTATTTAAATGATGTAAACATTCCTGTTTTGGAGTGGCCAGCGTTAAACTCCAGATGCGAACCCGATTGCACATGTTTGGGACATGCTTGGGCGAAGAATGCGAAGTCGTGTTCCTGCTCCTTTAACCATAAATCAGTTGAAACAAGCTCTTTTAGAGGAATGGGACCTTATTCCTCAAGAGGACATTCGCCATTTGATTTTAGGCATGCCACGGAGAATGCATGCAATCATTCGAGCTCGCGGGGGTAATACCCGTTATTAAAAATGCTCCTCATTAGTTTTTGCTCAAAAATCGTTTAAGTTTTGATTCATTTAAGGACATTTTGCCACAACACCAATGTGGGTTTATCGTTCTAATTTTTTAAATTGTAACAAAAGTTTTTATTTAAAAAAAAGCGCCCAATTGTTATTAGAAATTACTTAAAACATGTTGTTGTTTGCGTTTAACTTATTATAATAATAAACCATCGCAAAGTATTAAAATTTCACATTTGTTAAATAAAAATTGTAAGTGCTCCGTTTTTCGTGCCGGTGAGTGTATATTGGTACAACCAAGGACAATAAATTATTCTCATATCATCCATTACCTCGGTGTAAATACTAATTAAATTATTTTTTATTCTTAAAATAATATGCACGGCTTTAGGACACGTACATTGTTACCCACTGCCTTATGAAGTTATCGTTATAATTACTGAAACAAAACAAAACTTCATACCCCTTATTAGAAACAATTTTATTGTTGTGTTTTTATGTATAGGGACTGTGGTTTTCGGAAATTCCATAGCGTAACAAATAAAACAGTATAATAATCTCTCTCGACTATACAATTAATAATAACACAATATACCAGTATAACCAGTAGTAGAACTACAACTAATAAAAATAAATATTAACAAGGCAAGAATGCCTGAAATTAATTGCTATCGCAGGTATCTAAGAAGTTAATTAGTTTCGATTCAGAAAAAAGATGTCTTAAGAAGTAAACCATCAATCAAGTTGTTCGCATGCTTTCAATTTTCATAGACGTACCTTTTCCTTTCAGGAATCTGCTCGAAATGAGTTCAGGAAGAAATGTGTATACGTGTAAGTATGTGCGGGTGTAACAGTTAAGTGGAGGAATTAGAAACAGGCAGAATTCCTGACAAATATTCCTTGGTGGTAGAAGAATTATTATGAACTAAGAAAATATCAATAAAATATTTAGTCCAACTTTAGAAATTTTGCAGTGGATTATTCTTATCAGAGAGAAGCATGGTTGTTTTTAAATTTCTTCTTTTGTTTGGAAATAAATAACAAAGTTTTTTCTTAATATTAAGAAACCAAAGAAGAAAAAGAAGGCTTGGAAGTTTGACATATAGTAATTTTAGTAATTTGTTTGAAGGATAAATTATATATTATAATGTATACTAGTTACAAAACAATCAGCATAAATTCAGATTAATTTACCCCATTAACACAGAACCTTTTGAAGATAGACGAGACCTTCACGTCTAGGTTATAAATTGCTGTTACAGAATTTCTATTTTGGTAACAAAAATTTACTATTATGGGATTATTTAAATGGTTGTTTACGGATACACCGTTGCCTACTGTGGCACCAACTTTTTTTGACGCATATTTCACAGCCTTTGAAAACCCCAACAGGGAAACAATTGAGCTTTATATGACAGAGATATATAAATAATGGAAATCACATGAGATTTGCAGCTCTAAATTCATGATTTCTTGTTTTGGAATCAACAAATTTCGAGTGTTGATTTGACATCCGTATACCTATACCATTGTATGTTAACTTTTCGAAGAGAGGAATTGCCCGACACCCCCAATTCTAGCTTGCGTGATTTATTGAGAATATGTTATAGTACCTAATTTGCAGATAGTATACAATACAGGGTGTTAGTAAATAAGTGCGATAAACTTTAAGGGGTGATTCTACATGAAAAAATAATGACAGTTTGCTATATAAACGTAGGTCCGCAAATGCTTCGTTTCCGATATACAGGGAGTCAAAGTTTTTTTTTTTTAATGATAATTTATTTATTGTTATAGCTATGCGCACCTAACTAAAAATATTTTATTCGAGATATTTTTACTTTCATTTGTTGTTTTAATTTATTGTTGCTGCATGTATAGGATAGGTTTTTGAATGGCGGCTCCTGTGAAAAAAAGGTAAGAGAGCTTTTTTGTCACTAATTAAACGAGGATTTTAAAAATAATTTTTATTTTAAATTATCTCAGTGACATATCATTTATTTTCTTAAAAATATCGAGGCCATTACCCCTATGCACGCCACTGATTAACATAAAATTTTTAAACGGGTGTCAAAAAATGCGCTTTCTAGTCCTCTTAAAACCCACCAAATTTCATTTGAATATCTTAATCCGTTTCAGCGCAATAAATAAATTATCTTTTTTTTTTAAACTTTGACTCTCTGTATATTGGAAACGAAGCATTTGCGGACCTACGTTTATATAGCAAACTGTCATTATTTTTTCATGTAGAATCACACCTTAAAGTTTGTCGCACTTATTTACTAACACCCCGTATATTGCATATAACTTCAAGGGTGCCATTAATCTAACACCCCAGCGACAAAAAAATTATTAGCCAGTGAAGATCGATAGCTTGTCTGGACCCGCCCATCCCCTGGAACCGTCTCCATATTAATTCAGCTTAGATGCGATATAGTCTTAGTAATTATTGTTGAAAGTAATAAAACTACTTTATCTAGATAACAACTTAGTACGGCTATTAGCGATTTTTTGCAAAAACGGACATATATTACCGACAGCGTGCAATTACAGCAATCTCGGAGCCTCCAGTCCGCCATTACACTGTGTAGAGGTGGTTGCAGTGATGATATTTAGAAGATATTGACCGTACGCTATAATCAGGAGCTATTATGGCACGGAGGCGTTTGCCTAGGCTAAATATAGCACCGTTTACTTTAGTGAGATGTTTTATAGCAATGGGAGGCCGTTAGTATTGTTTATTAAAACGATTTAGCTTCGATCTTCGGTTATTTTCTAATGCGAGTTCCGAGCTAACCGGCGCATTATATGTATAGCCGCTCTAAAGTATATTACATCACGTTAATACGTTTCTAAGAGCTTAGAGTAAATTGCTCCATAAAAGATGTTCGCCACATTATAAAATATAACAATTACTGCAGGACTATAATATAAGGCTCTTCCATATACACGCCGTCTAGAAGGAAACTAGACAGTTCTTAGAGTTCTGATGGAGTTTGTTACATGAATTTGTTATGAACTATTTTAGTATGTACTGGAACCTTCCACAGACAGAAACCAAACTGATAGGTACAGACACCGATGGCTATAATAGGAGCACATAATATATAACCTAACCCAATTACATAACCGAAAGTGAAATATAGCCGAATATGGCAATTGAACAAATGAACCAAAAAACAGTAAAATAACCAGGGTATACAGAGTGTTCCAACTTGTGGCTTTTTCATATACTTAAACATGTCATTGTATAAGTGCCAAAGTTAATTTTTTTTTCACATTTTCTTTATTTTCCTCTAAAGTAAGATAGTTAAGGCAAACATACAGTGTGTCCACGGATGGGCTTAACTAAATTGTAAAAAAAAAATATTTTCAATTTTTCGAAGAAAAGTCATTTTTCATAAAAAAGTCTGCTTGTTCTTAAAATAAGATTGGCATGGAAAAAGTTAACATTACTTTTACTGGGTGACCAGAAAATTGAAAAAAACGTTAATTCGCATAAGAGTAAACTGCTTCTATTTGTAGAGATATTGAAAAAAATTATAAAGAAAATTTGTTCACCGTAGTAAATTACTTAGGTGTTACTTTTTTTTATTTATTTCCAGTTTTTCTTCGATTAAATGATTTTCTGTAGGTAGTACGACAAAACTGTATAAATAGAAGTTATTCATAGTAGGTAACTCTGTATGATGAAAAAATTTTTAACAATTCTGGGCCTGCTTTGAGTTTCTCCAATATTTTCCAAAATACAAAGTATAGGCCTAGAATCGTTAAATTTTGTCATCATGTGCAGTTTTCCATTCTGAGGAAGATTTCTTAATACAGTTTTGTCGTACTATTTACAGAAAACCATTTATTTGAAAAAAAGAGAATAAAAATCAAAAACATCAAAGTAGGTCTAACGCTTTGAAATTTTGCGCATTAAGTAAGTTGCTACCATGAACAAATTTTCTTTATAACGACTTTTCTCGAAAAATTAAAAAAGTATAGTTAGGTCCATCCGTGGACACACTGTATTTGGTGCAGTGCATAAAATGCTAAAAACTAAAAACAATTTGGCCTGTCTACTTCCACCAGTGCCAGAGAGAGGAGGTCAACCATATTTTTTTTTTATAAAAAAAATGGCACGCTACTGGAAAAGTAATCTTCTTTTGCCTTCAACAATTTTCCCATCTAAGAAAAAACTATTTTCGACCTTGTTTCGAAAAATATACTGTTTGCGAAAAATTAATATTTGAGCGTTTTAAATTTTTTGGCATAAGAAAGCAAAGTACGTCTAGGCTTTTGAAATTTTGCACACCTATTCGGTTCTCAATTCTGAACAACTTTTCTTAATAGTATTTTGGCGTAAAAACTACATGAAGAGCACTTTACAGGTGCGAAAAATTAGTTATTTGAAAATGTCCAAGACACATGATTTCTCGAATCAAGAAACCCTGTTTTTAGGTTTTACGACAAAATATTATAAAGGAAAGTTGTTAGGAATTAAAAACTGAGTAGGTGTGCAAAATTTCAAAAGCCCACACCTACTTTGATTTTCTTTTGCTAAAAAAATTAAAACGTACGAAAATGATTTTTTCAGGAAACGGACCATTTTCCGAAAAAAGTCAGTTTTCAGTTTTTTTCTTAGAATTGATTGTAAAATTTAGTGAGGGCACAACAAGAATACTTTTCCATTGACAAACCATTTTTATTAAAAATATGATAATTGACCCCTCCTCCCTCTCTACACTGGTGGAACTAGATAGGCCAAATAATTTTTAATTTATAGCACTTTAGGTATATTATGTGCCTAACCTGCACCAAATATGTTTGCCTTAACTGTCTTCTTTTTGGAGAAATTAAAGACAACTTGAACAAAAATTGAACTTTGACATCCTGTATAAAGAAAACCGTTACATGTTTCTATAGATTCTTGAAGATTTATCAATAAAAGTTGAACCACCCTGTTTAGAAGAATTATTTTGCAAGTAAAGGGTATTAAATACCGATATCTTATTTGAAAGTGCCCAAAATCGCTGAATATTGCAACATTTTTGGTTTGTCTGGGCCCTTTAAATATAGGCTACTGTCAATTTTCCTACCCTAATCGATTCTACGGCACTGTATATAATCGCCCTTGTCGACCAAAATCGTCGACAATCCAACGGCGTTTTTTGTGCGTCGCATCGCTTCGTGTTTGACAGAGTTCAGTTCAGATCTGCTCCGATGGCGTGATGTCCGTTTTTACACTCCACAATGGGGGTCATTGTAGCACTTTCACGGCAAAATACGACCGTGCGCCAGCACATTTTAAGAGGATGAACAGGTCCGGAATATCGAATTGGGATTATTTCGGGTCTGTCGGTAATTTGGGAGTTTGCAGTCTCAGAGCAGGGTTACACTTTGTAGTTTTTTTTTGTTGGAATATGACGGTTGACAAGAAAGGATGCCAGAAATATTTGGCATGGCAATTTATTAATTTAATGGCCGTCTGACTGACTTCTTTTCAAGTTGATTAGTTCTGCATTTCTCAAACGCATTCTTCATATTTTCTTTTTTAGTTACTAGCTACTTCTTTGTTGATATCTTGAGATAACATTCCGCCGGATTTAGATATAGTTGGCTGATTTAGGAATGTGTAACCGAATCAAGCGAAATATAGGCTAGATTTTCCAAAAAACGCATCGTTTGTTGCACACCGTTAGCGGCTATTTTCAACAGTATACAAGATACAAGAGTACCAAATTTGGTCCATATTCATGTCAGTCGATTTGTGAACGTGCTGAAGATTGCAAGAGAAGAATTTTATGGATCATGGAGAGAAGTGTCTGTTTTAATGATGAGAAAGGTACCTAGGATAGGAAGACAACTGGGTTGAGAAGACTGACGCCACCATAAGAATGTTGCAGGTTAGACAGTGTAAGTCCTGTCACATTATAGCATATTTTTTGGGTGAAATTAGTTTTCCATTTCAAGAGATATAGCCCTCAGACGCTTCTTCTATTTAGAACAAAGATTGTTACTCGACTCTGAACTCTATTCACAATATTGTGATTTTATAAAAGAATATTTTTATCTCTTGGACACATCACCTCTGGCTACAGTTGATTCCATTTCTGATTGTTATTATCTTCCTCACCATTGCGTTTTACGTCCCTCTAGCTCTACGCCAAAAATTCGTGTTGTTTTCGATGCCAGTACAAAAGATCACGATAACTTGTCATTAAATGACACTCTTCTACAAGGTCCAAAATTACAACACGACATTGTGTCTACACTTTTACGTTTTAGGGTGTATCCTATTGCCTTTACGGCAGATATACCTACGCCAAATGTTCTTCTTCTGGCGTTTCTCTTCTATTTTTCTACCAATCAGATGCATTCTTCAATTAGCAAAAGATTCTAAATTCGACTTCCATCTCGCAGCACAAATTTTCGAAAATGGGTGATTGTGGCCACTGTGGTCAACTAGAAACGAGGCTCGAAATGTGTCACTTGTATTCAGTGAAACCCTGATGGAAACGTTGTAAGTCCAGAAGTAAACCCCTAACACATTATAGTCTTGGTTCCTGGCAGGAGCAAATCCCTGACTTGAGGATGGCAGAAATTTTATTGCAATAATAATATGCTAACAGTTTATATAAGTTCATCACCCTTTCCAAGACTTTGCTGAAGGTATTTGTCCGATGAAAGGTGGTCCACCAGATGGAGGAGAGCACATTGTCACCAGGCATGTGTAGATATTAGCGAAAGCGAAACTGATTAATAATATTAAGGAGTCTTAACGTCTCGGTACTAAGAAAATTGTGAGGATTTAGAAACGAGATGATGTTTTGTTCTCCTCAGTGAACCAGAGAGGACATTTTTTACAGAAGGGATTTAAAAGAAGTTCTCTTTGCGGTTTAGAAAAAAGTGTCAATTATTCTAAGTCAAAGATACACGCCAAAAAGGAATTGTAATATTACACAATTTAACGTTAGTTAAATTACGATCAACGTTATGTTGTGTAAAGTTCCATAACTCTGTGTAAAACAGATTTCCATAATAAAATATGTAATGAAATTTACATAAATTTTCCAGTAAATTTTCTGTTTATGATTATGTCATTTTCCATAAACATTTCTGTACAATTAGGTATTTAAAAAAATCGTGTAAAGAAACATATGCTTTTATGTGATTTTCAATATTGTTACATGCATTTTCACAATTTGGAAAGTTACATAATCTTAAAAGTAACTCACCATGTATTATTATGTGATTTTACCATCTTTTCGTGGATTTAAAGAAAACTGCATAATTTTATAATTAATATACCATATTTTATTATGTAAAATTTAAGTACTTTTTCTTTGTTTTTTCATTGATTCTGTATTTTTTATGCTGGTGTCCCGGAGCGAGCCTAAAAAATTATTACAGTAAGTGACTTATACATACAACATTGTACAGGGTTTCCCATATTAAAACACCTATTTTAATATGGGCATAAAATTCAAACGAGGAACTGATGGAATTTTTCTTTAGTTGACCATGATTCGCTATTTTTGGGATTAATTAAAATACATCATGAAGAAGCATCTGTCACCAAATCACTTTAATGAAGTATTGTTAAATGGCGTTTTTTGTTGTTATTTGTGATTTTAAATGGATTATTAAGTCCAACAATATGGGCTGTGTGGAGATTTGCACGCGGAACCTATCGTGTTAATAAAAGTGATTTGGTGACTAGAGGTGCCTGCCTGATGACAATAATTTAACCTAAAATTTTATGCGTAATGCGAAATGGATACTTGAATACTTATTAGTAGAGATACTAAGAGAGCACCAGACCAGACTTGTCGAAACCTGTCTGGTCTGGTACTCTCCTAGGTTTTGCCCGTCTCCCCACTCTCTCCCCACTCCTATTGAAACAGCTATATAGGAGAGGTTCAACTAAGATCTCATCAGACACGCAGATCATTTACAACATGTCCTTCTTAAATAGTTTAAACAATTTGCTGGTGAAAAATCTGGTGAATGTTCGAGATTTGGAAGTAAATAAAAAATTTGAGATCCAGTGTTTTAAGAGAATAAATACCAAGTTTGGGGAAAAGGTAGTGGTGGAATTTGCCGACTTCAAGACCATCCTGCCTCAGCGTTTTACGGAGCAATTAACTCAAGAGCGAATTGACGAACTGAATGGTGACAAAAGGTATTTTTTAACAAGCTTGGGGCCCGTCGGCAAGACTACAAATATTATATTTTCTGAAGCATGAGCGAGAGACTGCGGCGATATATGGAGGCACTCGAAGAGCTGAGACGCTTGATTATTATGTATGAACTAACTAAAAAGTTTAGAAATGTAAAGTTGTGAAAATAAAAAATATTATTTGTTTGTGTGTTTTTTATTTCCCTATATAAGAGGGTGTGATTGAATAAACCTGTGTCAATCCAATGCTGGTTGTTAAAGGGGGTGGAGTGTTGAACACATTAATTGACAAATTACCGATCGAGTTACATTTTCCGGGATACCAGTATTGTGGCCCTGGTACTAAATTAGAAAAACGTCTTTCTAGGGGTGATACTGGCATAAACAAGTTGGATGAATCTTGCTTAATTCATGATGTTGCATACAGTAAAAACAAATCATTAGAAGAACGACGCAAGGCAGATTGGGAACTGGAAAATCGGGCTTGGGATAGAGTCAAATCAAGAGACGCCAAATTTGGTGAGAAAACAGCTGCCTGGTTCGTTACGAGTGCAATGAAAGTTAAAAGGAAATTGGGTATGGGTATGAAACGCCCATTTTCGTTTAGAAGAGATATTGTAAAGAAGGTTGAAAAAGCCCTAAAGAAATCTTTTACTAACAATGAGTTGTTGTCTAAAAAAATTGAAAAAATCATCGTTAGCAGCCGTGAGAGCAGCACGCGTGCACATAAAAAAAGCGGGTGGAAAAAGTAAACTAAGAATACCTAGAATTATTCCCTTTGAAGAAAAGAAAGGAGGTTTTCTCCCGCTTCTGCCTATACTGGCTGCTTTAGGGGCCCTTGGTTCTATAGCCGGAGGGGCTAGCAGTATAGCCAAAACAATAATTGACGTAAATAATACAAAAAAGCTGATGGAGAATGGAAAGCAATCTATGAAGATCGTCGGTTCTGGACTCTATTTGCGGAAAAATAAACGTGGGTTCGGTCTTTTTTTAAAGAAAAAAAACTATTGAAGCCGCCCAACAGACCTTTATCCAACCTAGATTTACTTAAATATGCCGATGGAATTCCTTACTTTAGAGGTGTGTATATGAGAGATACACTACCTAAAAAACCGAGAAAAAATGAGTCGGCCATTTTAAATTTGGATGTGCAGAGGAACTCCGGGTCTCATTGGGTGGCATATCGCAAGAGAGGAAGAAAATGCGAGTATTTCGACAGCTTTGGCAACCTGAAACCGCCAAAAGAACTCATCAGATATTTGGGAAATGAGGTTGAAGTTGAATATAACAACAATTCTTATCAAAACTATAACGAGATGAACTGTGGTCATTTGTGTCTAAGCTTCCTAAGAAACTAAATAAAATTTCAAAATATGAAGTGTGTTTAATTTGTTCCCAAAAGTCGCCGAAAATATTCTGAATACCAATTAGACAATAACAATAACAGTTTTCAAGTTTTTCTATAAAAGGGGTAGTTGAGGAGAGAATTCATCAATTATGTCGCTGTTGTTCACACTACACGGATTTACTTCCACACTGTCTATTGACTTTAATATTCCTATACATTTAGAATCAGATTTTGAGTATGGTTTGGCCCTGCTAGGATTTCACACATATAACAGTATACCCAATATAGATGTTGGTGTCAACAAATTTTATTATATAAATGCTGATGGGTATCGCAAATGTTTAGTAATCCCCACAGGCTCGTACGAAATTGAGGCCCTAGAAAAGTACATAGTTGGCGCTTTAAGAAAGGAGGAGTCTGATCAGAAAAATCCAATTTCAATAAAAGCCAATAACAGTACTTGAAAGTGTGAAATTTACAGTGATAAATATACAGTAGATTTTCTACCAACAGACTCTATTGCTCATGTGTTAGGATTTTCTCCTAGTCTATTAGAGTCTGGACAATTACATACTTCTGATATATCTGTAAATATCGTGAAGGTCAGAACTATACATATAGGAATAATGATACTGTGGAAATAACCATTAATCAGGGTGATGCATGGTTGTTGATGTACGATGCGTCGATTTTTGTCAAAGGTACAGTGGCTAAGAAAACCGGTGCTGGACAATGCAAACTAGCCAACAACGGTGCCGCATTTCTATTCGATTCAATTTCTTATGAACTAAATGGCAAGGAAGTAGAAGTAGTGAGAAACCCCGGAATTGTGAGTACGATCAGATCATATCTTTGCTATACTGCTAATGACGAAAAATGCATGTCAACAGCAAGCTGGGTTGGGGTTAATAAATCTTTTGCTGTTAACAATGATGGAACATTCAATGTAAGAATACCGCTAAAACATCTGTTTGGAATATTCAACGATTATCAGATGGCAATTTGTGGTAAACAAACAGTGAGACTAATACGAGCTCGAAATGATAACAATGCCTTATTACTAACCCAAGACGCTGCAAGACCAGATCCTGCCATAACTGCAGAAATAACAATTTCCAACATTGAATTAAAGGTTAAACATATTCAGCCGAATGAAATCATTAGATTGGATCTGCTTAAATCTATAAAAATTGATCGTCCAATTATAATGGCGTTCCGCAAATGGGAGCTACATGAATTGCCAAATCTTACTGTAAACTCCCAAAGAGAAATATGGGCCGTAAAATCGTCAGCAGCCGCGTCAACTCCTCGGTACGTCATAGTTGGATTTCAGACTGATCGCAATGATAATTCTAAAAAAAATCCCACGTCATTTGATCACATAGATGCGACTGATGTAAGATTAATTGTAAACGGTGAATATTTTCCATTCGAACGTCAGAGATTGAATTTTGCTGCTAATGACTTTTTGGAGGCCTATCACAACTATGTGGAATTTTATCCGAGTTACATGAATGCAATGGAGAGTCGCCCGCTACTTAGCTATGCAGATTACAAAAATAATGCAACCCTGTTTGTAATTGACTGTTCTCGCCGGAATGAATCTATAAAAATAAACACAGTTGATGTTAAGTTGGACATAGAAAATAGTGATGGATTTCCTGATAGAACTCGAGCCTACTGCATAATTGTGCATGACTGTACCATGGAGTATTTACCTTTAAGTGAAACTGTACGAGATTTAATGTAGATCCGTATATATAAAAGAACATTTACTGATACATTTCAGTTATAATCAAGATGTTGCTGAGTTTGGGTCACATTATTTTGTTCTCATTAATAAATAATGTGTTCTATATTTACAACCCTGAAGATGCTAAGGTATCTATTTGCGAACAGGATAAAAGATGTTTCCCATTTAAAACGGTAGTTGAAAAAATTTCGGTAGCAAGACTGCCTAAAAATGCTACTCAGTTTAAACTTCGAGCAGTATTCCAAAATCATACGATTGCTGAAAGTGTGTGGAGGGAGGTCCCACCTTCCACCACGCCCACAATGGCCACACCCAGAGACCTCAGTCAAGAACAACATATAAAAGACCTCGCTTTCGTGCCACTAATTTACTACATTACTATATGTTCTTCATTGCTAGTAGCAAAATTATTTATTGAAATAGTAAGAGTATTACTGAATGAGCGATGGAGCATAATTACGAGAGTCTTATAAGAACGTTTGAAAACTGGTCAAGCCCCCTATCATCAGAGAAGCTTGCCCGAGCAGGATTTTTTTATACGAATTACGAAGATGTTGTCCGGTGTCCATTTTGCAATATTGAAGGATATAAATGGGAAAAGGATGATGATCCATGGCAAGACCATGCTAGCTGGAGTCCCAGTTGTCCATTTATTAAAGGTGAAATCAAGCCTGTGGACATCCCACCTGAAAAAGTAAATAACACCAATCCAGACTTTTTATGTATAGTATGCTACTGCAGAAACATAGAAGTCTTGCTGGTTCCATGTGGACATTTGGCATGCTGTATGAGTTGTGCAAACTCCATGGAGAAGTGCCCGCTGTGTAGGAGTATTGTGCAGCAGAAGATTCGAGCTTACATGCCTTAAATGTATTGTAATAGTTGTAGAAAATAAATATTCTTAATCGAAAAACTGTTTATTATTTACATCCCGATAGGTATATATGCATCAAGCATACGCTATCTTATTAGATGTATACAAGATGCGTATCGAATCACATCAACTATCTCTACCAATCGAAAATCTAGATTTTGCTCGAAGTGAGAAATCTAAACATGGCGTACTCTTACCAAATTCAATTAGAGCAATATTTTGCGGTCCTAGCGGTTGTGGTAAAACAAACAGTCTGCTTAGTTTAATATTCAACGAGAATGGCTTAAAATTTAAGAACATCTACCTTTACAGTAAATCTCTATACCAACCTAAATATCAGTTACTACAAGACGTGCTTAAAGAAGCAAAATGTGTTGGATATTTTCCATTTAGCTCAAACGATGACGTCATTGCACCAACAGAGGCTAGAGAAAATTCAATTTTTATTTTCGATGATGTGGCTTGTGGGACACAGGAAAAAATTAGAGAATATTACTCCATGGGTCGTCATAAAAATATAGATGCTGCATATCTCTGCCAGACATATTCAAAAATACCTAAGCAATTAATACGAGACAATTGTAATGTAATCGTTTTGTTTAAACAAGATGAGGTAAACCTTAGACATATTTATGAAGAGCACGTATCACCAGACATCTCATACGGTGATTTCAAGAATCTCTGCTCGCTTTGTTGGAATGATAATTTTGGAACTCTAGTTATTGTTAAAGATTTCAATATGAATGAGGGACGCTATAGAATAGGTTTTGATAGGTATATAAAGTTATGAGAAGCACAATACGCTTATTATTAATCGAGATGTCGATGCAAGAACAGATTCAAGAAGCGCAGCGCGCAAAGAAAATCAGTGAACTAGCTCGAACGATTAGAAAAAAATACACCGCCTTAAAAATAGGGAAATTTGATGAGAATGAAACTTTACAAAAAATATTCAAACCTGTGACAAGCTCTCTAGCAAATTTACAAGTTAAGCAAGAATTAAAACCGGAAGTAAAACCGAAAGTTGAACCAAAAGTTGAATCATTTATGGAAAAGTGGCGCGAGTCGTTGAAAAGTCCAATTGCACTTTTAGGAGAAATGAATGAAACGTTAAATTGAGGAATTGACAAAGTGTACAGGCATTTTGATACCGTGTATCCTAAAGTATCTATACCATGTATAACAGACTTTATGGCTAATTCACTTAAAATCGATAGGACATATGGTCCTAAGTATGACGAAACTAAATCAGTATGGATGCTAGGAAATAAATATATCGATTTTGAAAAAACGTCTGGTGATATAATCATCAACAATAGCCGATTCGCGGGAACTGATGGTCTCTACCAGCTAATTTTCTATAATAATCCAGAAGGTACTGATGATGATTTGAAAAGTTACAGAGATATTTTAAATCTCACTGGTGCTCATCTTACTTCAAACGGACGATTAAAACATAGCTACAAAAATAAGTATTCTAATATTATTAAACCTCTTATGAAGGGCCCGGTGGCTACCTCCACACCTGTAAAGGGTTCTGGCATGCATCTTAAGTATAACACAAAACCTGTGGAATATGTTTACTGGGATGATCCTAATGAACTTGTGGACAGGTTAAGGTTATTAATAGCATCAAAAGATGCCGGAAATACTTCCCACGAAAACGAAATAACAGCAATAATCAATGAATTGAAAGAAGCAAAAATTATTCTCTAACGTTATTTATAAGATGCCTTTAAACAAGTTCGGACGTGTTTCAAGGACTATTCCTTACTCGTTGAATGACGGGGATTATGATTTGAAAACCCGCAGACTGTGCAACGTTAATTATCCGATTAGCAGCAATGATGTTGTGACAAAGCAATATGTTGACAAACAAATGAATGAAGCATTCAAAACTTTTAACGTCACGCTCGAACAACATGATGTTAATATTGAGAGTAGCGTGAAAGACGCTTTGGAGAAAGATATCGATGAAATAAGAAAATTTGTTAAAATTGTTGAAGAATGTTATTTAAAAATGGTTGGTGAACAGTCCGGGCCAAATCCCAAATTATTAGACAGATTTGTCCCTATAGATCATTCAAGTTAGTTAAAAGATGTCCTTAAACAAGTTCGGACGTGCCTCGAAATCAAGGAGCAGGTCTTGCCCACCTGTTTACACATTAAATTTGACTCTAGAAGGAAACTATGATTGTAGCAACCGCAGACTGAGCAACGTTAATCACCCGATCGATGAAAGCGATGCCAGCACAAAACAATATGTCGATGAGGGGGTCATTCATACATTACAATATTTTTACACAAATCTTAAACAGCATTCTGATGAATGCGATCTTCATATTCGCAACACAATGATAGACAATTTCCAAGATAAGATCGATGAATTGAGAGAGTTGGTTAAAACTATGGAAGATTATTATTTAAAAATAACTGGTAAGAGCATGCAATCCTTACTATCTCTCAGACTTGCAGAGATCCTTGAGGGTGGAGCATAGTCATGCATAGTAAAGAAAAAATTCAAGTAGTTAAGGAATTACATAAACCAGCGCGAAAAAATTATCCACGTCGTCGAACTATCATTAAAGGTTTAGACGATTTGTGGCAAGCTGATCTTGCGCAGTTAGATCAGTATGCTAGTCACAATAATGGCTTCAAATTCATACTGGTTGTAATCGATTGCTTCTCTAAATTTGTTTGGTGCAGACCGCTCAAATCCAAGTCTGCCGAAGATGTTACCAACGCCTTTGCTGATATCCTATCGGGAACTCGAAAGCCTCGCAACCTTCAAACTGATCAGGGCAAAGAGTTTTATAACTCTAGATTTCAAAATTTGATGCGAAAATTCAAAATTAGTCATTACAGCACTTTTAGCATCACGAAAGCCGCCATGGCCGAGAGAGTAATACGAACTCTAAAAGAGCGATTATTTAAGTATTTTAGTCTAAATGGTAAATTTAAATGGGATGATTATTTGCCTACGCTAGTTGCCGAGTATAATAACAGAAAGCATAGAGTGATTCAGATGAAACCCAACCAAGTTAATAAAAGTAACGAACAATATCTGCTTAAAAAAGTGTATAGTCACGTGAAGATTTTCAGAGGTAGTAAATTGAAGGTTGGAGATATTGTGAGAATAAGTAAAGTGAAACACGTATTTGCCAAAGGATATATGCCTAGTTGGAGTACAGAATTGTTTAAAATAAGCAAAGTACAAATTACCAACCCGCCTACATATCTTCTAGAGGATTTAAATGGAAGTCCTATAAAGGGCGGGTTTTACCGCGAAGAATTGCAAAAAACTGAACATCCCGATGTCTACCTGGTTGAAAAGATTCTTCGTAGAAAGAGGGGGAAGGTGCTAGTACGATGGTTGGGCTTTGATAAAGACCATGACTCGTGGATCTCTGAGTCAAACGTCGTGTAGAGCTTCAAGTGTTAAGATGGTTGACAGCGGCTATGAAACCGATGGTAGCGACCATGAAGAAGTAAACAATGTAAGCGAAGATTCTCTGCTTCTATCATCATGCTTCACATTACCTACATATATTATTAATAATGGTTTGAGCATTATGAGATATTTCAAACCCCAAGTTAATATCCGATCAACAGTGCGACGAAATGTGATTTCGCTGGACTATTTGGAGTGGAAAGAATTAGTGAATAATTTAAACAACTTTACCAACAACCTGGGTACCCCGATGTTCATCAGATTTGACGATATATTGTTAAGAACCATGTTGACTGCAGATGGAAATCAACGAGTGTTGCTTGCAAAATATGGTGTTAGCCAATGGTTTTCCATAGCAGAGGTTTTCGAGCTACTAAATATCGCACCATATGTGACTTTAAGGATGAGCTTTTTGATTAATTTTGAATTGTATGATTTTTACCTTAATTTTTTAGATAAGGTCAATGAATTATTAGTACGTAGTAACTATGCCATAAATGTAATGGAAATTGTATTTTTAATGTGCAATGCGGTATGTAGCATGGAAACATATTGCATTTTTGAACTGTACTCTTATTATAATCAATTTTTGTTAGCAGACTTGTATAGAAGAAGGTTGGAATAAAGCACTGATTAAAAAATATGACTTTTATTTTACAATATTTTTATTTTACAACATTTTTATTCCGGGCCAATCCTGGGATTTCTTATGATCATCGACGGCTGATTGTTGATATGTCGGTAATACTCTTCCCAATTGATTTCAGGCACATGTCCCAACTGTCGCCGACACTTCACCAGATGATTCTGCAGTCGACTTCTCCGTACCATGTGGCTGGCAATGTAGGGGCAGGGCACCATGTCTGATTCGATCTGAATGGTCTGGTTGTACATGTTGCTGCGAACTCTTGTTACAAGTTTTCAGACTGCAGAATGAGCTCGATGTCTCGGTTATATATACAAACTGGGCGGTGGGACGTCAGGGGTGGGGGGGGCTACAAGAGAATGAAACACTATTTGTAAAATATATTTTTTATTCATCCACACGTACATCTTTATGACCCCAAGGAAGGGTTGAAACACTATCAACTAAATATCGCTTATCGTCAAATGGATTTAAACCAATCTTAGATTGACTTATGCTAAAGACGTTATGAGAAAACGATCGTATAGATCGTTGATTTACAATTTTCTCTGTCTTATCGAATAAACAATCGAAATAATCTTGATACGTTATCTGCTTCGCTACAACACTACCTCTAACACCTTTGGATTTTTTAACACACAAATTTTTTCCTTGAACCTTATAAGTATACATTTTAGATCTAAGTCCAACAAAATGTGTTAAAATACGACCATTTAATTCGTCCTTCATCAGTCCTGGCACCTTCTTATTTACAAGCGGAATTCCATATTGATTATCTGCAGGATAGTCACTAGTGTCAAACCGATGAATATGATTCTTAATTACATCCTCGAACATGTCCTCACAGCGGATTTCGTAAACTAAACTATCAGTATCAGTATATAATAATAAGCAGTTAGTTGGTGAAAATGTTTTCAACATAAAGTCATAGTGAAATTCGTAAACACAGGTTTTTGATATGTCCAGAATAGACATCCCAACGTACAGAGGTTTATCAAGCATAATATTTGTCTTATTTAATTCGACACTTATTAAATTCTCTTCAAAAATTATCCTATGTCTAAAACGAGGGCTAGAAATTAAATTTTTGGCGCCGTAACTACCCTCCCACGTCCTTAATAATCTCACAATCCTATGTTTTCTAACATTTTGCATTGTTTTGCCGTAGATTGCATTATTCATTAGTTTCATTATATTTTTTTCAAAATCTAATGTTGTCACAGTTCTTAAGTGGGTATTGAGTTGTATATAGGGAGCTAACCAGGTAGACTGCTTAAATTTCAAAACTTTGTGAATTTTTTTCAGAATTAAACCATGTTGTAAAGCTTGCTTAAGCGCTCTATAATGAATCACATAATTCTTCTTATCAATCGAGAGTGGTCATGAGCTTTTTTATTTTGGAACCTGGAGGTTTACGATGTTCAGGTGCGAAAGGAAGATCTTTATGATGGTCATGAAGATGATCGGGATACGACAAATCCACTTCTAAAATATATCCTTCATCGGCATTGTCAGCAACCTTGGTGACGTCAGTATCGTTGGAGGCCCACTCAAATCCTCCGTAAGGAAGGGGTTCACACATTGCCCAGCCATAAAGGTTGTTAACGTCCGCATAAAGAATATATTTTGATGGCATACTAGCATCATAGTTTGCCATATATTTGTTGTTGGCCTGAGAAAAGCGGTGGCTTACCTGGCTTACCCCACCTCGAATTGCCCTCTCGAAAAACATTAAGATGTCACTATCTTGGAAGGTTTCTAATTTACATTTCGTATATCGAAGCATGCAATCCCAACTGAATCCAGGCAAACTATAGTACCAGGCAGGATCTAAACCGTAATTTTGAAGACAAGTCGTTCTAAAGTGTTCAAATATATCTGTGAGCAAGAGCACGTCAGTCTTTAAGTACAGATCTAAATACTCACCCAAGGTTTTTACACCGAACCTCTCCCAAATTAATTGCGCATGTCCGTAATCCTTCTCGTTAATATTAGTGTCATTTAATTTGTTATAAAAATGTTGAATCGATGGTAATGCGGTTTCTTCCAATTTTTCCAGAGAATCGATATAATCATAACAAAAAACCCCTTTCGTAGTTAACAAGTCAAAATTTTCGGAAGACAATCGAAATTCATTTCTAGTGTTTTCGAAACTATTTAGAGATGATGCGAGTTTGTCGAGAGGAAAGGCCAAGAACTTGAAAGAATCGATGAACCGAAATTTAATATTTGTTTCATTATCGAATACTGTAAAGCTTATATATTTTTCATTATTAACAGGAAGTAGGTTGACATGATTCCGTTTGGCAAGTTCTCGTATTATAAAGTGGCTGTCATACCCACTAAGATTGTGGAAAATGATGGGAACTACAAACGAGTTTTTATAATTTAAGTTGCACGCTTGATGTGCATAACCTCGAAACATCGATGACAGGTGACAGTGGTCACGTACAATTATGTCGTTAACATTGAATTTTTTCTCGCAAATGTGACAATTAGGGGTGGCATCTTTAAGACTTATGGCTTCATCCATAGGTTCAACAAGATTCAATTTGGATGATATAAACTTAGCAATTTCCTCTATTTGATTGGCAAACCATATCATACAGTCTCCCCCGCGATAAGCTTTGTAGAAAGAGAGCGAGTTGTCAAAAGAGCACTTGAAATAATAACCGGCACTGAATGCTTCGTGTCTTTGATATTTAACAGTTTTTAGGCTAGCATCAGAATCTCCGCAGGGTTTTAGCATTGCTTCAAAGTCAGCATACAGGGTGAATGGGGTGCGTTCTTTATTAACAAAATTTTTAAATTCGATAAACTTCTCTTTGGGAAACTCGATTTTACAATTATTTATTTGCTCGCAATAAACTGTATGCTCTTCTAACTTATCTTGCGATGAAAAGTAATTTAAACATCTCTCGCATATAAATTTTCTACCGTTATGTTTACTAGACTGTTTCGAAATCAGTCTAGATAAATCTTTAATCCAACAATAATGGTATTTTATATCAACGTGCGCATCGTCGACAGACGGTGCTTCAAAGTCGCTAGTTTTCAAAAAATAATGACTTTGAATTAGAAGTAAATTCACATGTCTATCCATTTTATTTTTAGTTAGTCGAGCTGGAGAGGTGATAAATTGACGTGGAGTCTCACTTACCAACTCCAAAATATACACATTTATAGAAATTTCATTTAATTTTTCGAATTTCGATATTTGAGATAATTGCATTGGTAGGTCTATATCATCTAATTTAAATTTCAGCCTGTAGTGAGGATATGAATTAACCCGATCAATATGCTTTTGACAGGGGTAAAGAGCGGCAATAACACTCCAAAAGAAGCATGCTTCATCACTATTTTTTACATTGACACATGCTTGTTTTTTGGAAATTTCAACGGGGAGTGGCAGATATGAAGCACCGTTTCCTATCTCAACTTTATTTATACTGATGACTAAACTCAAAATTTTGCGTAACGCCCACCCCGATCCATTGTCATGAAAATCTTCAAGCTTCTTTATAATCCTATCCTTTATATTATCTGTAAACCACAACTTTAAATCACTCCCCTGGTCAATTATAGCATTTTTGTGTTGAAGCATTTGTTGTCACTTATGACTGTATCTTGAGACATTTTAACAAATTCACCATTAAAAACCGCATTTACCTTAACAATGTGAAAAGCATTTAAAGTTCTAGTTATGCGACTCTTAAAAAGAATAAATGCATCGTCAAAAAACTGGAATAAATCGATGTGCCTCATATTTACTATAACACCTGTGCGAAGACGACTCTGGAACGCTGCTTGAACGTCCACCCATTTGACTCGATGACTTCTATTGAGGTGTTGCTTACCAGATCCAGTTTTGCATAATGTTTTGAAGTATAATTGAAGTCTTTTGAGATGTTGCAGATTGGCATGCAACTTTGACAAAGTGCCTTGGTGAAAATGACATCGGAGTGCTGAGGAATGCTGTCTCACCGACAATTGCAACTTTTGCTGCCAACGTTGTAATACTTGTGGAAGTGTAGGTCTGTCACTTTCATTAAGTATGTTAAACACCTTCTCATATGCCTTTACAGTTTTGTCGCTCTCTGTAGCTATTTCATTACCATCGATCATCTTCGAAGCAATGAGTAGAGCAGTGTGCTAGAAATAGGCAGAGTTCCTACCTATATAGGGTAAGAGCGTCGAAGGATGGTCCCCTCTCCAAAATTTTAGTATGAAAACAGGATCTGAGAAAAGGTTTTTTTTTGCTCCATTTTTTATTTTAACATTTTACCATTTTCTACAAACATTAATTTCACGAAGCACGTCTTTCCTGCAGCGGGAAAGTTTTTAAATGGACTTTTTTTCATAATCATTCTTTTCTGCTGGAAATGAAACAGCATAATAACTTTACATTTTTATTTACATTTTCACAAAAACTAAATTATTTACATCGTCTTATAAATTCAGAAAAAAAACATTAGTTCTACCCTCGGGCAGTGAAATGCTTTTCCAGGCCTCGTGATGTGTCGCTCACATTGGTTTGCACGCACTCGCTCGTAGAACCTCTGCTGCTTCCGAACAAGGACGTCGAACTTGGGGCAGCCTAGATCCTCGATATTGTAAGATAAATGGGCATACCGCGCGGCCTGCAGCAGATTCCTTTCAACTTGTCCTCCCTTGTAAGCTATAAGTTCATCGCCAGCGGACTCCCCCAGACGCCGAATCTCTTCTAACGCACTTTCCTGGGCTTCATCCGTTGCACAATCTTCAAACTTCAAGCCGTGCAAGTTCATCGTTAACCAACGAGCAGTGCATGCATCCTTAGAAGATAGGCTGCGGTAGTTTCCCACACGATAATACCTGGATGTCACTTCCCTCGATTTCATATCGTATATCGACATTTCTTTTATAACGAACTTTCCACTAACTTGAAAGCCATCAGCGTCGATGATATACCTGATGTTAGACATTACGATTTGCAGAAAACTAAAGATTTGTAGAAACTATCACTGAAAGCAAAGATATGACTCTTATATTCCAATACTTCTTACTATGCGGAAAGAAGGGATGTGGGCGGTACCATGTAGGAGGGCACTGATGGGGCGGGGTTGGTGGGGACTTTCGGTAATCTGACAACGTTGCCTCCGGTGGGCGGGTCTCCCTAACGTTCAGAAAAAATCTACCAAACTGGCAACACTGTTCCGATATACACACGATGCGTGGCGCGTTTCCTCTTCAGTTCACCCGTGTTTCACAGTCGTGTTCCGAGCCGCTTTTACTCAGTTCACCCGTGTTCCGAACCGCTTTTACTCAGTTCACCTGTGCTTCGTCGCTTTGAACAGTATGGAATCATCAAAAATTAAAATTCTAAGTGATTGCCGTTTGGTAGCTGTAAGTTTTTTAATTTAATTTCTCATTCGATTCTCATTGAACCCATTTACTTGTAGCCAACTCGGAGTGCCGACGAGACGGTCAACGCTGTGGCGTCAATTTGCCCCGAACCTGTAAGTTTGCATTAATCAGTATTTTCCCATATAATGTTTTCCTTTCATAGCTGCCCAATCTCAACTCAAGCGTGTTGAGTCTGCTGGAGGAGCCATTCATCGCAGGGCTCACCAACCAGCAACTCTGCGACATGGCTCTTGATGATTATGGTTCCGATTTTGAAGTTGGACGTCTTCCATCACCGGCAGCATCGTCAAAGGTAAGCTAACATTTATAAAATTCGCTATTTTCAAATAAGGTTTCTTCCTCACAGATAGATAATCAAAGCCGGTGTGGGGGCTCCAGGGCTTCATCGCGGTCGTCATGCAAGAGGTTAAGCGACGAGGCAGACGATTTGGTAGCGAAGCGACCCTCCCAGGAGTCACAGACAACGCGTGGGGGAAAGAATTTGACAATGCTAAATGAAAAGGGGAGATTTGTGAACGAGCAGCATCAAAGTGTGAGTGAAGTATTTATGAATATGAGAGAGTTGGCAGATGGGGGCATTTCAAACGCAAACGAAAAAAAGAGAAGGTTTGAATGTGTGATGAATCGAATGCAAAGGGAGTGGGATGAATGTGAAAAGAGGATGTTGAAAATAAAAGCCATTTATAATCGTGCGAAAGAAGGGCGTGCCTCATGTATGAATGAAGTTGAAAAACTTGAACGCATGAAAAAAAATCTCCCCTAAATATATTTAGTTATACGTATATGTATAGATAAGTTTCATTATTTTATCCAATTAGATGTAAGTGTGTATATATTTAGAAATTAGTGTTTATTGTATATATATATTTTTTTAATATAAAACATAAATATATTTCTCTTGTTTCATTCCACACATTAAATATCTAACAAAATCATTCTGAGCCTTTAATTTTCCAGTTTCTTAAACAAAGAAACCAATATAATTAGTCTGGAGAGCGCTCAGTCAAACACTCTGTATACCATAGAACTCTGAAAATATAAAGAAAAAACTATTTTTATAATAAATAGAGAATAATTTGTATAACACAGCCGTAAAGTTTTCAAAATAAACTATAGTCGCCCCCAGTTAATTTTCAAGAATGTTTCTTAAGCATAGAAACCAATATAATTAGTCTGGAGAGCGCTGAGTTAAACACTCTGTATACCATAGAACTCTCTGAAAATATAAAGAAAAACGATTTTTATAATAAATAGAGAATAATTTGTATAACACAGCCGTAATGTTTTCAAAAATAAACTATAGTCGCCCCCAGTTAATTTTCAAGAATGTTTCTTAAGCATAGAAACCAATATAATTAGTCTGGAGAGCGCTGAGTTAAACACTCTGTATACCATAGAACTCTCTGAAAATATAACGAAAAACGATTTTTATAATAAATAGTGAATAATTTTATATAACTCAACCATAAAGTGTTCAAAAAATAAGTTATAATCAACCCAAGACCACAGCTTCCAGCCCGAAGCGTCGTCTGTACCGCACGTCGACTGGAACCGCGCCTCGACCTTCGATGGAGCGCGTGGCGCGTGTCCGCCACCTTCTGGAATGAGAGCGCCGAGTTAAACACTCTGTATACCATAGAATTCTCTGAAAATACCATAAAGAAAAAACTATTTTTATAATAAATTTGTAAATATCGAATAATTTTGTATAACACAACCATAAAGGGCCCAAAAAATAAGCCATAGTCAACCCAAGACCGTAAGGTCGAGTCCAGTTCGAAGCGCGGTTATTCTACCTGCCTGTCTGGACTGTACCGGAGGAGCCCCGACTGAGCGGTATTCTAGCGTCCGACTAGACTGTACCCTCGGCACGCCCGCGGCAGCATCCCCCGAGAAGCGGTACCGCTGACTGTACCACCGCAGCGCGGCGTTTGATACTTTCTCCTACTGGTCCACCCACGTTGCATACCCCAAGCAGGCGACTTCAACGCGCTACCTGAATAAGAAAGGGTAGAAATTTTCAAGAAACCCCTTTGGAAATACAGCCGTGGTTAAGAGACAAGCGTCTTTTGCTACCAGCTAGGTGTCTCGGGTTCAATCCCCGGGTATTTCAGAGCACTGAAAACAAAACTAATGGGGGGAGGGGGGGCCAAGGGGGCCAAGTGGCTAAGTGGCAATTAAAGCAATTGGCAATATTTTTTTAAATAAAAAAATAAAAATTACTTTTTCAAAAAAAGTTTTACTTTTTTTTGCATATTCTTAGAGCAATTGTCTAATTGGATATTATGTAGAATATTTTCTCACTGTCCTTGGGAAATTCGCTAGGCATTTTTTTTATGATTTGTTTAAAATCAGAATATCTGTGCCCAGACAATATTGGGATTTGTAGTAAAAAACACACAAACAAATAATATTTTTTATTTTCACAACTTTACATTTCTAAACTTTTTAGTTAGTTCATACATAATAATCAAGCGTCTCAGCTCTTCGAGTGCCTCCATATATCGCCGCAGTCTCTCGCTCATGCTTCAGAAAATATAATATTTGTAGTCTTGCCGACGGGCCCCAAGCTTGTTAAAAAATACCTTTTGTCACCATTCAATTCGTCAATTCGCTCTTGAGTTAATTGCTCCGTAAAACGCTGAGGCAGGATGGTCTTGAAGTCGGCAAATTCCACCACTACCTTTTCCCCAAACTTGGTATTTATTCTCTTAAAACACTGGATCTCAAATTTTTTATTTACTTCCAAATCTCGAACATTCACCAGATTTTTCACCAGCAAATTGTTTAAACTATTTAAGAAGGACATGTTGTAAATGATCTGCGTGTCTGATGAGATCTTAGTTGAACCTCTCCTATATAGCTGTTTCAATAGGAGTGGGGAGAGAGTGGGGAGACGGGCAAAACCTAGGAGAGTACCAGACCAGACAGGTTTCGACAAGTCTGGTCTGGTGCTCTCTTAGTATCTCTACTCTTATTTATTTTTTAGATTAGAAAAAAAATGTTAATAAATAAGATACTAAGGTGTAGATTAGAAGTACAATTACGAATTTGAAATAAGTTTGATTTGTCCTATAATATATTATTATTATTTGCATTTTGAAATATATTGTTCATTTTGCCAAAAATATTATAACATTATCACATATTTAATAGTGCAATTGTTGTTTTGTAAATTGAAATTTTTCATATAGACAGCGGATTTAAAAAATGCATAAAGTATGTACCTATAGGGTATTTCATTAAAGTTTGGATCTTATCTGGAAATCGTTTTCTTCTAGGTTAAGCCCAGACAATTTCCTATAACTTTTGCATTTTTTCTTACTTGAAAAATAAAGAAATTATTCAAACAGGCGATATGTTGTATACCTACAGTCTACAGTACAAATCATATAGTGAACTACATTTAGCTTTTTCGCAACATTTACAACTTCGAAAAAATTTTCTCTGTAGATACGCTCCCTCCGGAATATTCAGAATTATAAATAAAAATACTGGTATATTTTTGAACGGTTTATTAGACAAATCAAATTAAGGAACAGCGAAAAAACATTATACCTACGGTTTTATAATAAGTATCTACATAAGTAGGTAGGTATATCATGATTTTGAAAAGTGACCTTATCCTATCTGGATGCACGTATAAATAAACACTATAAACAACACGTAGGTACCTACTAAGTAGGTCTTATAGACACAGCAATGTTCATCCACAACACTGGCTTTTCACTTTTCTTCGTCCGTAAAGCTCAGCAGCGTAAGCATGTATCCGCACTTGTTACTAGAATTTTAGAACTGAGTCTGAGGATGATGAGAAACAGACGAGGCCCCTTTGCCGTGTGATTCTCTCGGCGCGGCGACGCGCCTTTAGTTGCTTGTGCCGTGGAATTCGCGTAATTTGTTGCGTGAAAATACAGAAATGACGTAGGATCACATATATTTTGGAATTTTTCATTGTGACTTATATTTGGGTTTTAAAATTCCACAATTTTTAGGTATTTTTACCATTGTACAGGGTTATTCACTGAGAATTGACCCCCACCTAACTTTTTTGTTTTTTAAGATAAAAGGGTGATTCAAAAAACAAAATCAATGGTTCGGCGCATACTTTTTTATGCCATGACCGTTTAGTGTACAGGGTGTTCCAAAAAGGTAGGACCAATGGCAGCTTAATTTTTTTAAATGGAACACCCTGTATATTATTGGATTTTTGAAATCTGCTCATCAAGGCAATCAAAATGATATTAAACTTTGGGGCATTATCTTTTTCCGTTTTTGCCTTATATTCTCGAAATAAAGAATTTCAGGAAAATCGTAAAAGCTCCTAAACATTTTGGAGTTTTACTATATTACTCTCTTGTTTAAAACAAATATTTTTCGTTATTACATTGATCGTCTATCTTTATCACGAGATCCACAAATTCGAGTTAAATAAATTTAGTATAAAATTTGAATGCGGAATTTTTCAAAAAAAATTAAATTTCTGAATTGTGCTTGTTACTAACTTGTTTGTTATTATTGTTTGTTACAATTTTTTTTTAAATATTCCAGTTGAATAAATTTAAGGGTGCGCAAGGCACCCTAACACTCTTAAATAATTTCTGACTATCAATTGTTTCCATAGGTATCTAGATTTCGAAAAATGATTAGAAAAAATTCCATGTTTTTTTGTATATTTGACCCTGTAACCTACAGAAAATTTCTTTCTATAAAAGTTGTTGAGAATGATAAGGACTTTCAATATATAGAGAAAAACTGGTATGTTTCTGGGAAAATAATATCGATGACGTCACAGCGGCCATTTTCCCAAACGTCAAAATTGGACCTTAGTATGTCCCATTTAAGAACCCCTTTTCGAAATTTTATTTTGAATTTTCGTGTTCCCGCTGTAGGCCTGGGGCGTCGAGTTTGGATCACCCTACGAACTTCTCAGTGTTTGTGGAAAATAGCATAAAACCTTGAAATTACATATTTTATAGTGCACGTATAGAATAAGTTATGTATTTTATTTCACGTAAGGTTATGTACTATTCCACCCATTTTTTGCTATGTATAATTTATAATTTAGATCATATTATATACTATGTTTAATATGTGTTGCTTTTTTCGAACGCCACTGACCACTCAAGAAAAATTAGTGCCATGGACCATTGTCCCTGGTGTGGGCCAGAAATGAAACTATAATACTATATAAAATATTATATTAATGTATATGCAAGAAATACAAATATAAAAGCCGAGTTAGTCAACTAGTCGTTTCGAGCGCCCGAACTCGACTCCCCCCTAACCTCTTATACCTACTTTAGCATTCCCAAAACCCTTGAGATGTATCTGGTTTATTTTACTATTTCTAGCCTAAACACAGAATTGTTAGGAAAGCGATAAGCTGAATAGGTCCCTTCAATATGTTAACACCTTGGGCATGTATACGTCTAACAGTTCGTCCATCCTGACAAAGGTTCGTCCTCGAACCCTCAAAATGCTATGGTCATGGCAGCCCTGGCTGCAGGAGTGTGTCATGGGAATGAATATCCGCTGCAGGTGTCCCAAGGTGTAGAGAAGCTGCCTGTCAGTGAAGAACATACCTAAAGTAACAAATCTTTGAACCTCTGTTCAGCTTCATGTCTGGCCTTTACATTCTATAATCTGTTCTGATTTTGATACATCAATTAACACCTCAGCATTAATGGCTTCCATTATTTCGCATATATATTTATACTTTGCTAGTTCAACTTCATAAAATGTCAACCAATAACTTCGACTACTAATGGGCATATTTATCATTGTGTGATAGGCATCCGACCATCGGGCATTTAGTCAGTTCACTTTCTTTTGTCGCCTCTCTAATAATAGCGAATTAGCGCACTAATTCTCATTGACTAAGCATCTGAATGTGTATAGAATTATCTATGGAAATCCCAAAACAGCCAAAATCACAGAATGAAACCTATAAGAATTTTATTAACCCCTTTCTCTATTTACCCCTCTTCCCCCCCCCCCTTTTCCTTTTCCCCCTAACAAAAAGAAAAAGGCTTCAACCGAGACTTCAACTGAATCAGGAATTCCACACACAAAACCATTATTCAGGACATCATCATCTCTTAAGCTGCATAGACGTGGGGACATCTATCATTTAAGGCATTCAACCTTGCGACATAGGTTGAGCTTCTAAAAATAACCAAGCCAATTTTGTTTCTTGGAAATTTCTAGGTATCCACGCACACAGTGTGAACATTCGATTCATAGGTATTTGTTATATATTGTATAGTATGCTTCCCTATAACCGAGCTTTTCATGTTTATTATACAGACTATATGCAATAATCAAAATATATGTATATATGCGAGTATATAGACACAAATAAAATATTTTCTGCCAGACATGGATTTCATTTTATTACAGGTCAAATAATATAGTTTTCGTTTTTGCCATACGTATTTAGTAAATTCAAACCAGGTAAATATCTACTCTTACTCCTCTTAGGCCTAGACTATATTAGTAAATGCCTACTTACTTGTATAATAGAAATAATATTATGTAAACTTATATGTAAACTTATATATAAACTGCGTTACAATTAATCGGTTGGCTCTCCTGATCATTCAATACGACCCAGGGTTTCAAACTGTCTACTGCTACTATAGAGATAGACACTTTGGAACCACGAAGATCCTGAACGATATATCGGTCGTTTTCAAGTACCTTTGTGACCTTGAAAGGTCCCTTAAATTTAGGTACCAATTTTTGTGGTCCACCACCCTAATCCACTTGTTAATGGAGATGTCACTTTTGCCAGGATTAAAATCGGGAATATTTTCCCAAGAGAACGTTTGGTTTTTACTGACCTCCGAACAACGTTTTAACAAAACTACCTCCTGTTGCAGCAGCCCCAGTTGCTGCTCAATTGTCATCGGCGGAGTGGTTGAACGTTGGCTGGTGTTTTCCACTGCGCATGAAGTTGAGGCTGGACAATCGAAGAACCGTGCAACTCCTCTATTGGCCATTTCAGCAGAATGATAAATCCAGTGGGCACAAAACAACACGCACACGCGACCGTTTACGCGATCTACTATTTATCCCACTTCTGACAATTTGTGGGCCAGAAATGAAACTATAATACTATATAAAATATTATATTAATGTATATGCAAGAAATACAAATATAAAAGCCGAGTTAGTCAACTAGTCGTTTCGAGCGCCCGAACTCGACTCCCCCCTAACCTCTTATACCTACTTTAGCATTCCCAAAACCCTTGAGATGTATCTGGTTTATTTTACTATTTCTAGCCTAAACACAGAATTGTTAGGAAAGCGATAAGCTGAATAGGTCCCTTCAATATGTTAACACCTTGGGCATGTATACGTCTAACACTGGCCCCGGTGCACCATCATCCGTATAAATGAACGCCCGGATCGGAATAGCGGAGTTTCACGGAACTTTCGATGGGCCTTTTCCAGCGGACGAAGCCGCTGTCGCGCCGCGACCTTCACGTATTTCTTCATTGTGTAACGCTGGATGCACCAGATTGTGTTTACTCCGCGTTTTTTTGTGGACGCCCCGCGGTCCGGTACTTTCACTTTATAATCGACGCGTGCGTCGGCCCGCGAGCATAAAATTCCACGCGGATGAAAATAGATTCGATGCGGACGATCCAGACAAGTAGGTAATTTTTCTCGCAATGGAGATTGTGTCTTGGTTCCTTAGGCAATAAAATCGTTGCCCTTCTTTTGCATATACTTAGACGGGGCATGGTAATGGCATATTTTATCCTTCATGTGGTGTATTGGACGGTGGAAAGAATGCACAGTAAAAAATTTGCCCGTGTAAAGCATGAAAAATTGCTGGTAAACTTTTCTCGTGTAAATTTATACACTAAATTTCGTTGAAATGGGTTATTTTTACAAACTTACTTTTGGTAAATCTATTTTTTCCACAGAAAATGCCTTCTGATGTAAAAAATACACTAGCGGGTGTTGAAAATACACGGTGTGTGTTTCTAAAAACATAAAGTGTAATTTTAATGCTAATCGGATGATATTTTTAACACCGGTAGTGTCTTTTTAATATGGCTCGAGTTTCATTTAAAGCGTTCGTGTGTTTTTTAACACCGTCCGTGTTGTGATCAAGGTCTAAATAACGGAATATTTGAACTTTCTCATCCCTCAGTCAGTCTCTTGTTGCATTTCTGCGCGACGTGTTCTGTCTATGGGCCCGAAACACAATGATAGTTCTAATTATATCTAAATCAAAAACCTTATTATTATCCGTTATGTGACACCGCTGGGACTTGTCTGGATGTGCTGACTATATCCGTTGAGTGGAGAATAAATATATTCCTTCCCCCAACGCTTTACCTAATAACTACGAGATTATTCACTATTCTTCGATTTTTACAGATCGAGTGATTAAGCACTACAGCACTACCAAGTATATCAAGTGAATATCAAAGTGTAAGCATTCCAAATATGTTAGTCTGTATATTTTTAAAAATTTGTTTAATAAATAAATCTTTAAAGTGACTTCCTATAAAAATGCTACCTCCTCTCATAGTATTGACTGGCCTAAAAAACACCTGCTACACCATGGAAGGTGTGCTTCTTTCCCAAGTTTCGGTTTTTAATTGTATACAGGGTGTTTAGTAAATATAAGGCAAAAATTCAAGGGGTTGTTCGAGGGGTTATTTTAAGAATATCTTGTCATTTGATGGTTTTCTAAAAGACGCTTTTGTTTCGAAGATATACTAAATACAAGGCTATTCCTAAAGGTTTTTCGACATTTCGACAATAACAATATTTTGAATGTTAGCTATCGACTTTAAACTATTGAGTCAATGCATTGCAATATATTTTATTAGAATAATAATTAAAAAAAAAGAAAGAAACTGTTGGATCGAAAAACCTTCATCGTTGTGTATCGCCGAAACAAAGCTGCTGTCCTAAAATCGTCAATGGAACAAAATATACTTACAATAACCCAGGCAATAACCCCTTGAATTTTTGCCATATTTTTAGTAAATAGTAAATAGTATATGGATAAAAAAACCGTATTATAAAACACCAGATGTCGTAAAATTTGTACACGGAAAATGGTAAATTTTACACTAAAGGCGTGTAATATGCTACACACGCCCGTGTAAATATTCGTGTAAAAATTCAAATTGTATCAAAACGAAAGTGGTTAATTTAACCAGAATCCGTGTGGACTTAATGTGACCACTTCTAGTGTTTTAATTTTACCAAATTTTATTACTGTGTACGTGATATTGCTAAGTATGCTTTTCATCAAGCAGTGTCCTGGCAAGAGTTGAGTTTGCTTTCAATGTTGATGGGCAAAATTTTTAAATAAGCTATTTATACAGGGTGATTCATTGAATACATGAACAATGTATTAAAAAATTGTTCGCTTCAAAAAGGAATAAACGGAATTCGACAAAATTTTGACACTCTGTTTCAAGAAACAAATTTGAACGTTGATTTGAGTTGATTATATCGTTACGAAACAAGATATTTTTTTGTTGCAGATTGAAAAGATGCACTAAAATTATAACCCAACAAGACCATATTCGGAGTTTTAGCACAATATTTGATTAATTGAGATGTGGCCTAAAAAACATAATTGTGAGTAAAATTTCAACCTTTTCTCAATATTTTCTAATAATTAAAAAAAAATCTAGCCCTGATGAAGGTCACGAAGTAGACTGAAAGCTTGGTATTATAAAAAGAAGTTAATATATACCTTTCTGGCTGCAAAACTCGTTATTTTATCTACTAAGTAAAACTACACAGCCGTAAACTAGCTATTTATTAAAAAAGAAATACTTAAATTTGAGATATTGACCTGGACACGTGAACATATCTAAATTCAAAATTATATTTGTCTCATATATATTTTTTGCATCTTCCAAGAGTAATGTGTACTCTTGACGCATTTTTACAGAAATGTATTAATGTTATCTAAACTAATGTTATCTAAACTATAAAAAAGGTTTCCATATTTTTTGGTAAATACCAACCAAAATATTAATGTTATATGAAATGTGATATTATGTGCAAATGAGTTTATTAGGCCTATCAAGAAACACTACAGGTATATAGTACAAGCGATGTTCAAATGGAATACCAGAGAACTGCTCTTAAACGTCGTACTTGAAATTAGCTTGCAATACCTATAAAAGCAACAATAAAATTAAATCAAATGAAGTCGTTTTAGGCCACCCATACATATATTTTTACTGTCAATAAATATTCTTGTAAGTTTTTGCAAATCAGAACTTTATTACCCGATAAATATTTGACGAGTTAATCCCAGGCTCAAGAATCGTAATCCGTTCATAACTGTATCTAAATAAATATGAAGCTAAATGGCTGTCATAGGTGCGGCAGCGTTGATTATAGCCATCAGCAAACACTAGTGGCATATAGGAGGAAAAAATATATTAGAAATCTTTAATTTGCGTGGTAACATTGTCGGTAGAACTAAGACATACTAACACCTTTTTTCGCACAAGTCGATGGATTATATTTCGTAATTGCACATCTGCGCTCGATGAAAATCTTCCATATTTGGCCGCTGCAATGCAGACATGTATGTCGGCTAACTTTGCATATATGGCAAGATTTTTTGAGTCTGGTATTAAAATCAGCAGCAAAAACTTTCGTATTCCACATTCTACGTGTTTTCTAATAAATTCCCTACTTATCGACATGCAAATTAATCACAACTGATAACCGGTGCAATGGATGGAAACTCGTCGAAAATGTAACACGGTTGGTTCTTTATTTCCTCTGGTAAAAAGCGCCAGCTGAAAAATGCAATCTCACACTTCACACCCGTATTGTTCCAAACAATTGGACCAAGACGAAATATAAAAAGTGTGGTAACAAAGGCTTGTAGACGGGAAGAAACAAACAGTAATTTTATGGTGTTAACCCTGTAATCCTTGTCGTATCTGACGGCGCAAAAGTTTGAATGGAACCTCAGAACTTAAATTTCCCTTCCGCTTTTGTATGGTACAACAAATCCTTTAAAGGCTAGGATTAAAAAATGAGAAAACACGTCTCGAGAATACTTGACGTGATAAATGGAGTTTCGCGTTTTTTCTTCACTTGAAATTTTAAAATTGGTGTTTATTATTCTTTGGTCATTGAACATTTTCGAGGCGGATGCGCAGAAAAAACATTTGATCAGAGAGTATGAGTTGCATTTTTTACGGCACATTCCAAAATATACCTAGGTATTTCCGTTAAAGTGCGAACAAATGAAAAAAAAATCTCCTAGTCACTATAAAACAGTAAACATGATAATGGAGGTAGATGTTAAATGAATTGAAATAACAAATAGTAATAATTACATTGTTCAATACTTTAGTAAGTGGTTACATCTGAATAAGTCGGTTTTAATTCCTGGAAATCTTGCTAATGTATAATGTTATAATTAGCAACATTTTAAGATTCAGTATATTCAGTCAAAAACTACAAAGCGACTATCATAGAAAAACCAAAAGCTTTTTTAAATTATTGTTTAACCGATTACGATAGGCAAATTTTAGCAATATTTCTCCAAAATAGTCTAGTTAAAAAATGTAGGTTTGAGTGTGCAAGATATAGCAAGATATAGATATAGCAAGTCGAAATAACTTTAGTTATTACAGTTTCAAAGCATTGTTCAGGATATCAGAAACAGGGCAAGAAAATATATGATTAGGTAAATAAGTAACGTAAATAGTTAATTCCAATCGTCATATTAGCGTTAAAAAATGAGTAATTAAAAGTTTATATGCGACTGGGCTAAAACGATTATTCTACTTAATAACACAAAAAATTAAACATATCAAATATGTTCTTAAGAAGAACAATTTATCCTATTGAATTTATAGAATTGCCAACAAGACAACAATAGTAATAGAATAATTATACAGGGTTTCCCAACGAAAACTTGACCCCCCAAAAATTAGAAAACTGAAAAATATTTGAAAATTCGCCGAAACCCGTCGATTTTTATTTTTTGGGGGAGCTTTTTTGACAATCAAGCCAACCCGAAATGTTCATACCCCTAATCCCTAGCAACCCCAACTTTAAAATTTCAAATGGAACTACCCCACTTGTGGCGCATCATTTTAAAGCCCTTTTAATTGCGAATACAGTGATGCGCCGTTTTTAGAAATCTGTTGAGATTTGACAGAATTATTGGCTAAAAACGGAAAGTTGACAATCCACTGTACGCCTAGTAATTTCTTACACAAATGCTCGCCACTAATAAGTTTTGTATTTACTACACACGATCAAATTACCTAGTTTTTATTGACATGTCGATCAGTTTACAAAAAGGTCACAAATGAAAAAGCTGAAGCAAGTTTTGTTCTTTTAATGTTAGCCATTTATGAAATTTCCAAGTTGAATCTAAACTAACCACTGACAAAGTGCCAGAGCTTTTTAACAGTGTTTTTTATGAGGGTATGGCGCCACAGAATGGCAACTTGAGAAAGCTGTCCCCTGATCAGATTGTTTGTTGAAATTTGTTCAGAATATTGGAAACAGGGCAATTAAATTAATTTATTTTGCCATTATTTGATGATTTGCTTCGAGGCGTTTCTTCTAAAATCAATCACATTAATAATGGCACATTCCTTAACGAGAATTATTAAGTCCAAAATCAAAGTAAATCCAAAATAAGTACCCAAAATAGTAAGCATCATCTTGCAGGAAGAAATCAAAATGCTCCGAGTAAAAATACCTATATATATATATATATAATATAATAATATGTTGGTTTGCAATAATTTCTCTTCCAAAGTAAATACCCGGCGATATCGCAAATTTTTCCAACTACAGTGACATCCGAAAATTGTTCATTTAAAACTTTCTCCAACATCCGTTACGTCCTTCGACTTGACGTAGGGTTCGTATGTCTCAAAACAGGAAGCGGCCTAATAGCATAATAATTAGAAAAAATATACGAATGACATGCAGCAACAAATTACTCTTTCATGGGAAAATGTAAGGACACCGCAAGGATATCAAACCTCGCGGTACTTTCTTTTCAGTCGAAATGATCTATATTTCAATAGGCAAATTGAATGCTGATGCTATCAGACATTTGTTATTATATATTTCCCACTTACATTTGAATATACAGGGTGTTTGATGAATAATAATTGATCCTTCTCTTAGCAGGCACATTTTTGGCAAATTTCTAGCAAAGTAAGTTTATTTGACATAATGTGTCAGTAAATGTTCGCGTGACTTGTAGCACTCGCCTTTGCCTCGTGCTACAAATTTTGACAGGAAAATTCAGCTGGATTTAATAAATGTACCTCTGATGTTTAAGAACATAAACAATTATGAAAGACATTAAAAGGATACCTATTTCAAAATCAAGGTAAATGTTGCCAAAATTACCCGTGCAGCATAAACAAGTTTTATTGTAAACCAACTATTCCACTTGCTCATTAGTCTCTATGCAGCGCTCCGAACCGTTCGGCATGAGGAACCGCGCCGTCGTCCGTTTGGCGGCGTATTATTACATTAATTGCCCGAGCTTCGGGGCCTTGACATTCGACCTGGTCATAATAAAAAAGCCGTGCATCATGACCGAGGGCGATAACCGGCTAGATAAGGCCGAACGCAGAAAAATGAACATGAACAGTCGCGGTGGATGGTGGTGTTCCGGTGCGGTTACTCACCGGCCGGACGCGCCGCTATAGAACGTGGAAAGAGAAATTTCGTGCAAATTTACAGATCGCGCGGATGTGGCGGTTTGTTAGGCGAATTCCTTATTTGCTTTTTCTACAGGAACGCCAAGAGGATTATGTAAAAATGCTTTCGAATGGACAAAAAAGTTTCCGGTAGTGAACGAAGAATGCATATTAGGTATTCTCACTTTGGTTTTGTTCGTTAACAGTAAATAAATAATCATAATCATGTCCGTGCAAGTTTTGGAGTTTTTTTCCCAGCATGGGTATGGCCACAACCTTCTAAAACTTACAAGCCCTGTGCAAACATATGGCAACGCCGCAGCGGGATGGTTCAACGGGTCTATGCAGTCTAGCGGGTCTAATAACGATCGGCCTTTTGACTAACTATTAAAATTGGTAACAAAATATACACAGAAATATAAGTATTTAATGCAAGTACGATTCCTGGTTTGTATAAGCACATTAGAGCACAATAGAGCGGACTACTTTGTAGTAAGTCGAATTTTCAGGTATATGATCATTATCTTCCCTTATAGACCGGGAGATAGTGACAGATTTTTGGACGTGGTTTTACTCAGTATGCCTTGCAAAGGGCATTATGTGGCACATATTCTCACAATAATAAGGTATGAATCAGAGAGTCATCCTGGGTTCTTCATGTGAAAAACTGAGTTTTCAATTATTCGAAAAATATGCGTTTTGATATGATTTTATATAGGCTGCCATGTTTTTTATAATATAAAATATAATTATAAAAACCATAGGCATACCGTTATCGTGGGTCCAAAGGGCTATTATTGCCACGTGACCTTGTACCTATTTTAATAATTAATTTTTCCACGTTTCTGAACAGGCTGCCAATGAGAAGTATGCAAGTTCCTATTATGAAAATGCTGAAAAACGGATGGCATACCTTTCGCGCATGTCCAAGTACTGTTTAAATTGAATGTTATTTAATCATTTAAACGAGTTATTCGATGTGTTTTATTTATGTATTCCGCTGTCAAGGCACAGCTCCCTCATTCACGAAATAATAATCACAAAACTCCTCTCGAGCGGCAACGCAAGCATGTCTTAGTAAGCATGTTTGGTAAGAAAGTCCAAATTGAAATATATAGTCTTTATCAAGCTCTTCCAGGATAGAACTAGGACATTCGGGTCTCAAAAATTATGTAAAGTGCAACATGCGAATGTTATGGTTTGCACTTTTTCGACATTCAAATTAATTGTAAAAAAACCTCTAAATCGTTTGGCTAAAATGCCAAATGCATTTTCATCTACTCTTTTAGCCAGACTTAATCTGTAGTTAAAGATGCTTTGGATGAAGATGGATATTGTTAGAACATTATGTTCTGATGGGGGAAATGCAGCACAAAAAAATGTTTTGTTATTTATTCTCTTGTGTTGGTATTCGCTAGAATCTGACATAAGGTGACAAAAAAATTCATCAATTTCTTCATCAGTGTAAAATAGAACTTGTCGTGAATTAATTCATGAAATTGTCAATGTAAAACAGGCTTAAAATATCTTTTAACTTTAATAGGTAACAATATTAACCAATGTTTCCATTGTTAAAAAAACTACCTTAATTTTAAAGGATACTTTAGGGTAATTTTCGTCCTTTGGAAAGCCTAAAACGAATACAAGTCGACCGCCTGCCGTCAAGCAAAGAAAACCTAGCTATTTCACGTTGTTATTACGATTTGACTTACAGACAGGTATACAACTAAGTTCTAGCTTCCCTCGATGATTCCAGATATCTTGAGGCTTCAAATTGTAAAAGGAACCAATAACTTCGTTCGCTTCTTCACCTCGAACTTTTACAAATGTTTCAGTTTTGCACGAACTAAACAAATTTTCGTAAGTTTCTTATGTAAAACCAATTGACAGGGAGTGACACGCCACGCCGCGCAGACCCGCAAGCCATGTTGCCAGTTTTCTCAACTTCAAGGTTTGCCCAAAAGTCGGCTGTGGAATGCCACTATTCTCAAATTTTTACGAGTGATTGTCATCGATTGAAATCCAGGATATGAATGAAGTAGGTACTACGAAAATTTTCGACATGTCTTTCAAAACCATCTTATTTCCAACAACTAGCTTCTATTTTTCAAGGCAGGACAGAGCCGCACATTTCTTTTAGGTTGTTGGCTATGCGATTAGACTGAACTGAAACAACGAAATTCTCAAAATTATTGACCATAGTGTATCTCCGAATAGGTCTAACAACTATAATTATCGACTTTGTAAATTTCTTTGTTTTTTGATACTACGGAAAAAAGGCACTCTATAATAACATCTCCTGAAATAAGAAACTTTAAGCATAATATTTTATATATGTATGTATTTTAGACTTGAATTTTTTGGGACACGCCCTATTAGTTTTGGAAATTTTAACATAAGATTCTGTGGTGTGACTTTTTCCGTAACATAATTAATTTTGATCGATTGTGTGAAAAGTGAAATTAGACATCAAATCGTAGCAGATACTTACATATCTTCCATCTTCTTACAGTCATCAAAAGCTTGGGAAATTTGACAACTCTTCTGTCTAAGTCCAATAAGACTTCAAATTCTAGAACCTAAAGTAACTATCCAAAATCTATCATTATTGTTAGGTGGTCGTCTGCTAGTAACAAAAGTTTATGAAAAAATCAAAAAGTTTCCAGGTTCTAAGCAGACTGTCTGACACTTGTCTGCTTTTTGCTCTTCTCGCAATACCGCAATACGCAGATTTAAATTGCAAATGCAAATCAAATCGTTCGTTCTCTATAGAACGGCATTTAATGACATTTTAACGGGTCAGTAGACTGAGACGGTTTTTTGCATTCGTTTTCACAATTTGACGAATCGATCGGCGTTAAACCGGAGGCAAAACTCCAATTCTAATTGCATTATCCTTCCACTTTCTACTTACTTTAGTCGGATACCATAAGGTTCAAGCCGAGCCTAGTTGGAGACGTTTAGCAATAGTCTCGAAAAAACAATACCTACCTAGTTTCATTCACGTCTTACTAGAGCCGGACCAAAAATCCAAAACCAAATTAAATCGCCATCAAAGCACTGACGCCATCTATTCAGTAAATGCATAGTAATCAGTCAATAGTACGTAGTTTGTACAACAAGAGTGGATATGATGCTCATATCGAACGAGCATGAGGATTAGGCACGACGCGATAGGCGAAATGCTCAATCGTTCGAGGACGATATGGACATTCCACTCGAGTTGTACAGTGTATTTTCTCTAGGTGTAATAGCTGCTAAATGAATATTTGGAAAAACAGTGAAAACAATTTGCCAGATCGCACTGGCATTTTTTAATAAAATTAGTTCCAGGATAGCTTGATTGTCAACTGATGCAGGATAAATCTTATTAGTCATTGTGCCAGACTTCCAAAATTGACCAAGTCATTATAATTTAGGGGAGTGAATGAAACTTCTACCACGTGTTTCTGGGCTCCATGTGGAGCAAAAATGTCGGGGGGGGGGGGCACATTATGAGGAGGTAGCTTTCCAATATGGCGGCCGTTCAAAATGGCGGTCCGACTGAGAAGTTTTAAATTTAATTATCTCTAGACCAATCTTGAATTTCTTTTTTTCCTAATGTAGGTCAATTAACTCACTACATTTTTATTCGTATGTTTATTGCCAAGAAACCAGTATTTATCGGTCAAAACTCAAAAAAACGGAAAGTAGGTTTTTCGAAATTTACGTTTGGCTGTTTATTGGATATGAGGGAAGTGTAAAATAAAATTTGTAGAGAAACATTTCACCTTTAAAACACAAAAAAGAAATTGAAGATCGGATCAATTAACTGGAGATGTCGAGATTCAAAATGGACGGGGCGGAAAACAGCAAAAATAAAGTGATAAAATTCTTTGTTGACAGTTGGAAAGAGGATACATTTAAGAACATGATTGGAAACCAAGAAATTTTCGTAACAGTTGGTGAAATCTGCTTCAGGATCACGTCTATTGGGAGCAAAACTGTTCCTGAACTGTTCTGCACTCAAGAAGAAGCTGATTCCAGAAAGATGTTGCATGCAATAAACACCGCTATATCATATGAATCAGTTTTTTGCTTTTCAGACGATACGGATGTATTAGTTTTGGCTGTAAGTTTATGGAAAGACATAAAAAGCAAAAACTTATGTATTGTGAAGAGAAACAAAAATGTTTTAACAGTTATTCAAGTTTTTCAGATAGTATCTGCCTTAGGCGAACAGCTTGTTGCAGCTCTTATCGGGTATTATTGCTGGTCTGGCTGTGACACAGTCAGTGCTTCTGCTGGTCAGGGAAAACTTAAAAGGAGCAAAGATTTATTGAAGCGTTCAGCAAGTTAGGAAGAGATTGGGTGCTGTCTAATGATGTTGATGACACCATCGAGGAATTCGTCTGCCAGTTGTATGCACCCAAATGCAAGGTGAAATCTGTTGATGAGCTGCGCTACCGGATGTTCACAGGGAAGGAGGGACAAATTGAGAGCTTCCAAATGCCTCCTTGTAAAGACACCTTGACAAAACATAATAAACGTGCCAAATACCAGGCCGGAATATGGCTCAGAAGCCTGCAAACCAAACCAGTAATTCCGGACCCTTTTGCTCATGGCTGGGAAAAGGACATATCTGGTAACTTGTGCGTCAAATAGATGGAAGGCTTACCAGCACCGTAGTGCGTACGTTCCTTTCTGCGGTGCCCCTGCAAGAGAAACTGTGTACCAGAAACTCGCTCGTGCTTAGAAACTCAAATTCGATGCACCGAGAGCTGTGCGGGTGCAAGGGGTGTACCAAAGCAACAGCAGATGAGGAAGAGTATAATAATTATTACAATAACTGCAATAGTGATACTAGCGAAGAAGAATAAATTTAAGTTTAACAATAATATTAATAAGGCATTTTTAATTCCCTTACTTGTTCACACCCTTGCTTTCAAATATGGCGGCCGTCTCGCCTCCACGGTGAGAGGCAACGAGCGCTTGGTCAATACGCTCAGTCCCGCCCCGTAGACTTTGAATCTCGACATCTCCAGTTCTATTGATCCGATCTTCAATTTCTATAATTTGTGTTTTAAAGGTAAAATGTTTCTCTACAACTTTTATTCACAACATTTTCCCCATATCCCAACCGTTAGTCCAATAAACAGCAAAACATAAATTTCGAAAAACCTATTTTTCCGTTTTTTCGAGTTTTGACCGATAAACATACAAATAAAAATTTAGTGAGTTAGTTAATTGACCTACATTAGGAAAAAAAGAAATTCAAGATTGGTCCACCCGATCTCGAGATAATTGAATTTAAAACATCACTGTCGGACCGCCATTTTGAACGGCCGCCATATTTGAAAGCTATACCTCCTCATGATGTGCCCCGCCGACATTTTTGCTCCACAAGAGCCCAGAAACATGTGGTAGAAGCTTCATTCAGTCCCCCCCCAAATTATAATGACTGATTGGTCTGGCACAAGGACTATATTAACTATGATATGAATCTAATGAGGAGTTTCGTTGACGCAGGATTCATTTGGAAGAAACTCTGATCTATCATAATATATTCTGCCTGTGGAAGTTTCCACTCAGGGTTAACTACGATTTCGATCTTATATCCTACTTAGGATGGATATTAAACAACTATATCTGGAGAGTGAACTGGAATTGACTATACTTATGCATTCTGTATAATGTGAAGAAAACAACAAAATATCGATTATGAGCAAATAGTAATTATTATGCGTGCATAGAAAATTCACAGGCGTTCTTATCGCTTTGCTTACTTTGAGAAGAAGAAATGTTTACGATTTCTTTGTTTTTGACGCAATGAAATCAAGAAGAAATTTTATGTATTTGAAGTAAAGACCCTATGACCCAGCTAACCAACAACCGTTTTTTTACGTCAAAATACCGTTATAGTTATAACTCCATAATGTTAGGAAAATCACGTTAAACTAACGTTATAATTATGACAAAAAGTCCGGTAGAGTGACGTTAATATCCTGACGTAGAAATAACCTCATAAACTTAACCTAGATATAACCTCATAAAAAATAAAATTCGCACACCAACACCAGGGCTCGAACCTACGAACATCGGAATTAATGTCGACGCTCTTACCAACTAAGCTATCGAAGCACATGAAAAATATTGCCAAAAACAGTGTAAGCTAGAATCTCTATGACGTCACAGAAATAAATAGAAATAAAATAAAGGGTGCCTAAAAATTCATGTAACGGAGGGGCAAAGCCAAAAGGATCTTAATCGTCTCAGGAAAGGACTCTATTGTGATTTCCCAAAAAACTTGGTCCAAGTTTTATTATTCGGGAGTATCTGTACCGTAGTGATAACGTAATATTGACGCTAGTTTTATTACTTATTTTTATTATGTCATTTTTTATGTATTTATAAAGTTATATTTCCTTAAATTGAACTACGTATTTGTTACGTTATTAAAATAACGCGTTAACGCGTTATAGGTAATTTGTGGTTAGCTGGGTATCGTAGTAATGACGTAATATTAACGCTACGTATTTTTTATGTTATAAAACTACGTTAAATTGACGTTATACATTAAATGTGGTTAACGATGCCGAAATAATGACGTTATTTTAACGCTACTCTAGAAACGTAATTTCTTTACGTATTTTTTATGTTATAAAAATTAATTTCTTTACGTATTTTTTATGTTATAAAAATACGTTAAATTGACTTTATACATCAAATGTGGTTAACGATGCCGAAATAATAACGTTATTTTAAAGCTACTCTAGAAACGTAATTTCTTTACGTATTTTTTATGTTATAAAAATACGTTAAATTGACGTTATACGTCAAATGTGGTTAACTGGGGAGTACATACAGGGACCTATGACCTATATGTTATTGATGAATAGGTATCACTGGTAAATTTACATACTGTTTAATCTTAACAATTTAGTATCATTCTTTTACAACTTAGTACTTATTATTAACATTTACAATTCATTCAAAATTTAAAATAATCTTTTTGGATAACTGTAACATAAAATAAATACAATATTCTAAACACAATGGACTAATACACCACTTTTTTTTTATTTGCTCATCGGATAGTATTGGGTGAGATATACTTGCTGTATTTTTTTTAATTTTTTTTTCGCCCCCGTTTTGCCGCAATTAATTTTTAAAGTTCAATATACGTAACTACCTGTTGGATTTTATTTTTCCCTAAATTTACCGCCGTGGCACCAGGTTTGGCAACGCCGCACCTTAATGCCAAGCTGTCAGCCTGCGAGAACATAAACATAACCTATTTTGTGGCGTCACAAATCGGAACATCGGATCCCGCGGCCCGCCTGTTTTACAAGCTTTTATTTTTTATGATTTGAACTATTTTCACCATTCATTCTAATAATCCATGACGGAAATGAACTATTCTATTTTGCTGAGGAAAATGCTGGGAGCACTAGGTATTGGTATTGATGATTCGGACGTTATGCTGGTTGGTTTACAAAACTTTTTTTTATTGGAAACAAGTCGATTTTATCTATAAAACGACACAATTCGTAAGTACCTAACTGAACTTGCACAAATTAGATATCTAGACTTGCTGATATATTAAAGACAATAAAGAACCAACCAGGGGTAACATTTTAGCTGACGATTTTAGATTAGTGGCTCTGCCAAACGATTTTTTACTTGTTATCAAGTATATTCCAGCGACTGCTAGTTGTTTGAAGAAACTGATGATATTTTAGCCTCAATACCTAGTGTCACAGAATAAATAGCTTCACAACAGAAGCGTCCATAAGGACATGTGTCAAAAGGATGCTGGCTTTGACGCGAAATATCTTCTAAAGGGATAAACATTGTGCATTTTGTTTGATTTTACATTAATCCACATTGCAAAGAGATTGTATTAGGACCAAATTTATGTACAAGTTATTGGTTATTTTCCTGTAAATTGAAATGGAGCTCGCTTATTTTTGACACGTCTTTATGGACGCTTCTGTTGTGAAGCTATTTATTCTGTGCTAGTGTTAATCAACAGCATTGATTGGTTATAAACTAAACTGAGAAAAGTCAATCCTCTAGACGTCAAGCACATACCTGGTCCGAATATAAAAAATATATTACTTTAATTTCATGAGCCCTTACTTACAGAATTAAGTTAGTAGTTAGACCTGCATCGGTTCAAAAATGTAACGCTAGAATATTGGAGAAGGTGCCAGTTCTTGGTGATGTTAGAAACATAACATGTAAAATGCAATAAAGCCAAGTTTTCAGTCGAAAAACTTTATTGTCATAGCTTGAACTATTTTAGACCCATTTAGGTAAATTATATTGTGATTGCCGAAGCATCCTCATAAAAAATGACATAATTCTTTAGGATTTTTTCACTATACATATTATATACCTATTTTTTCTGGAAAATAAATTTTCATAAGCATATTTTGTGATTGTGGTTAATGGAAGTTAAAAATAAAAAAATATAATGCAGCAGCCGGCCAAAAATTAAGATTTCTTTAATTTGCAAGAAAAAAAAAACATTATTTTGCTTTCTATGGCAAAACCCCAAATAAGTTATCTATTAAATTTAGTGAAAATATTCCAAATCAATTTTCAATTTCATGTCGCATGCACAGAGTGCAACAAACTGGATGTTTTTTTGGGGGGTTTCTTCTATTCTGCGAAGAGATAGACAAAGAGTAGGTAGGTGTACTGTGCTTGATTTTTGAGGGCAGTGGAAAGCAGTTGAATCTCAAAATCTTGATTCGTTTTGGAGATACAGGGCATTTTTCGTTTTTTAACGTGTCAGACAGTCCCTCCTTGTAATATGTTTTGATTTTTGACAAAAATCTTCTGTCATACTACTCCAATGTATAATAATTATTGAGGTATGTCGGTATGTCTTTGTCAACTAAATCCTGTAAGGTAGACCTTCATATTTTTTTATTGCACTTGTGTTGACTTTTTCCAATATAACAATCTACTGATGTTGTCCATGATTCTTCGCTATTTCCAGGAAGTCAGCTTACATTCATCTAAAATAAGTTTCCCATTAATATGTGCAAAAATTTTACAAGCGTGCTTAGTTCTATTAGTTGACAAAGTTAATGTCACTAGTGCAGAAAAGTACAACTTTCCGCATCAAAATGAATGCGACAAAGTGTACTACTACGGACTTAATTAATTAAATACTTCATTAGATCATACAAGAAAAAAATACCCGCAAAAAGTCATTGACGGTCAAGCACTTGATATCGAATGAAACTCTGCTGTCGAACTTGCATTGACTTTAGATTATTTAAATTAGTTCTGAATCATGGTTTTCACATGTAGATATCAACGATCGTTTTTACAAACGCATGATTTCTTGTTTTGATAATCGATTTCAACATTGGGCTGTGCGACACCCCCACGCCCCCTCCCCCATATCTTAACTATAGGTATATACACAATAAGTATTTCTTTAGTGTACTAGCAACTAAACTAGAAGCACAAAAAGCTGTATCTACGTATGTGCCACGATGTATGATCCTCGTACATCGTGGTATGTGCATAATTTAGGACTAATCTGCTTATGTTGGGTAATTACAACATAATATACCTACTTCCACAACTATTCAGTTGAATTTCTTCATTTTTAACATTTTTCTTATTAATTTTGTGCTCGGGGGTAATTTTTGCCTTAACCGGGCATTATGCATTCATTGCTATGTTCTTTCCTCTGCGTGTCTCCAATAACATTGTTACCATAATATTTATTCTCTAGTCTACCTAAAACCAGAATTTAAGCTATATCATCATCATTAAGCAATATTAAAACAATATACAAATCAAATAACAAACATACCTCTTCATTTCTCCATGTTTTGCTCCCCGTTTTTATTGATAAAATTGACACACCATATCAAAATCTATGCAAGGCAAGTTATCAGGACAAGCTTTAACAAATCTTGTCTTCATTATAAACCGAAAAAATAAAGTATTCACAGCAAGATTCTTTTAAAACTGAGAATAGAATTTATTTAGTTTTCACTAAGGTTATTAACCTTGGTTTCGGCGTTCCGCGGGCGAAAGTGAGGTTATATGCAAAGTGCGGCGTTGCCGACGATTTTCGTTAAAGCATTGAGTAATATGTCATCTGTCATATTTTATAGGGGGCATCTAATAAGTTCAGAATGGGATCAGTAAAATCCAAATATTTCATTGAAATGCTACGAAATTTGATTATTTCTCATCAGGCGCATACAAACTGAATCTAATAATTTGCCTGGGAATGCTTGGTTATATAAAAAAAGACGAAATAAGTACTAAGAAAATAGCAGGTACTTATTGAAATTAGGGATCGTGACGTCACATTCCCTACTTTTGCGACCGTTTTTTTCAATTTTTGAGCAAACTAATGGGAAAAAAAATCTGTTGGTTGGGTTTCGTGATTATCTAGACATGTTTTACAAATTCCAAGGCAAAAAATTATTTTTCATTCCTAAGTATACTTGTCCATTATAACTATCATTTTGGCTTTTTTTTCTGTTACATAAACATATTTAGTTCCGCTTCTTAATTTTTGTAAGGTCAGCACCTAACAGTTACTTAGCCATGTTACTGAGAAATCATCGTTTGTAAAACCGTGCACAATGATTGTTGTCTTGTAGATTTTTTCAAAGATCGACAACAATCGGACACCCGCTATTAAATTGTCGTAAGTATAAAATGTTTCCATTGTAGCTAATAACATTAATTTCTGCAGCGACGCCCTTACCATAGAAAATTTTAATTGGATTAATCCTATTAATGGCACTAAATTAAAATTAAAATATGTTATAATCCCTCCGCTCATGCGCAAACAGGTGCAATTACTATTATGAAATTATAATGTTATGCGGCATAATTAGTTCAAGTTCAGTAATTCTCGGAATTATTATCCTCAACAAAGCCGTAAAAGTGTAACTATGCTGTTCAAAATAAAATTATTGTTCTGAAACGGTGGCTAGCGGCAGGCAACTAGCAATACAGGTTCTGCTCGCCACGTTTTGAACAGGTTCATTTAGTTTTTAATGCCTGGTAGTTCCATGGATTCTACTGCGAACTGGTTGTGCTTACTGTTTTATTTCTAAAAACACTTCGCTATATGTACATTAAAGAAAAATAGGCAGAGAGACATAACTATATCTATATCTGATTCCAAGAAAACTAAAAAAAGTTAGGTATGGCTTTGAGGAAACCTCGTCATTCGCATACAATCATAAATCTCTAAATTAGATAAGTAGGTAGATATCCACGTCAAATTATTGATAAATGGGTTCCAATTAAAATTTTTTTTTTTAATAGCTCATCTGTCCAAGGATACAACGATACATTCGTATTTATCCGTATAATGATTATAAATTCGTTGTTTGGGCAACTTAAACATTATAGAATATAAAAATATGATATAGAGAAAACATACCTACCTAGATATTTCTAATACACGAGTAGTCTATAACTGACCGTTTATAATAATTTCTTAGGACTTATCGAAACAACAAAGAAAATTATACAGTTTTTCCTGTAGAAAATATACACTGTTATTGGAAATTAGAATAGGTAGCTTTTTGTGTTTTGCTAAATTATCATAGAACATAAATTATTGGGCAGACCTACAAAAAGAAATGGTTCATAAGCATGATTTTAGTTATGAATAACTATAATAAATTTCCGAATAACATTATTTTTGTGGTACATACATATTTTTTATAGCCGTTTCCCATAGATATAACAAAAAAAATTGCAAAAGAGGCTTTTTTTTATCATTACAGAAAAAACAAGTGCCACTAAGTATTTAATGGACTTTTGGGAAAAATATTTTTATGTCAAAAAATTAGATTTTACAGAGTGTATTCACCATGCAAGTCTGAGAACCTTAAAAAATAACTAACCAGTGCACTACTAGTGACATCCTCTATAATCAAAGCCAACCAAAGATTATTTCTTTATTCTAGGTACAGGGCGTGAATTCTGTAATATCTTTTAAAGCTTTCTTATTCTGATACTATATATTTAACTACGGGAGCTATGTCGAAACAATTTTTCCTCTTGACGTAAATTCCACTCATTATCAATGTAGGTTCAGAAAGAAATCATGCAGTACTCACGTTATGGGCGACCTGTGTTCTCTCGAGTCATCTCTTGCTGGTGACGTCCTCGCTGCAACCACTCCTGGCCTCTGATGAGCGGGTATCCTCGCCCTCATGCTGTAGTTGATCCTCATCTGCCTGGGCTGCAGCGGTGGCGGCGTCTCTTTTACCGGACTTTCCGCTATCGACGCCCTTTGCGCTCTATGTGTCTCTACTGGCATTGCTGGCAGTTGCTTCCTTACGTCCTCCCTTCTTGCCGATTCAGAAGGCCTATGCTGTTCTGAGTTAGCAACCTTAATGCCGCCATTAAGTACAAGTTTTTGAGTTGTCGGGTATCTGGCGCTCGACCTTTCAGCGTAACCCCTTTGACTTGGAAAGTCCAAGACCTGCTCCGGTTTGTTGTGTCTTTCGGCGTTGTACGGCCTACTGCTGATCTGATGGAATATCTGATCGGCAGGCTTTGTTTTTATAATCGAGTACCTTGTGCTTTTATCAGCTGGAATACCAATAGTTTGTTTAGGTGGGGATCCAGACTTGGGTTTAGTTTTTTGAACTTGAGGTGCGGGAACTTGATAAGCAGTACTACTGTTTTCTTTTAGCCTCTCACTGAAGTCTTGCTGCCAGTCTGAATTACACTCTGGAGGTGGGGGAGGTAGTGGTTCGTCTGTTTGAACCACTTCGTCTTCAAAAATGGTCGGAGGTGATGGTGGTGGCAAGTCTGGACTAGGAACCCTCTGGTTCTGGAACAAATCAGGATAGGCGCTTCGTAAGTGAGGGTTCTTCGGAGGCCTTGCTGGTGGTTTTTCGTTGGGAACCCAATCGTCGACGGATATCGATGGCCCCATGATGACAGGTCCTAGGAGATCGGTTGAAAGGCTTCCACACGAATTGCTGTGCTGATGTTTGGGGACGATTTTGCTTAGATTGTCTGTAGTTTTCGATTCTAAACTAGAAGCTAAACTACTCCTTCTGGAATTCGGCCCTGAAGCATAGTCGGACGCTGATGATGCTCTTCGTGAAGGCAGCTGCATTTTGACCTTCGGCGGTGATTGAGGAACACTGAGGCCCTGTTGTGACTGAGCTAGTTGCGGTTCAGACCTCCAGGTGTTTTTGTTGGCGTTATTGTGGTGGCGCTCGTAAAATGACAACAACGCCTTCTTCTGTATGGCCTTGAGAGCTGGATCGGGTATTCGGTGGCGTTTGTCAGGGTCCAGATATGAGTATTTCTGTTGCCTCTCAAGCTCACTGATTCTGTCTGCCACTGACAACGCCGACTGAAGAGACAGCGACAATCTGAAAGAGAACGAAGGCGGATTTAAATATGAACAAGTACAACGTTCAGTCGGATGTGTCTTTGTTATGATTCACTGGGTTTATTATTAGCATTTGCATTAGTATTCAGTTTGAGTCGTAGATTGTATTCGTTCTCTGAAGGTGTTGTATGAAAAATAAGCAAAATAGATGATCGAAATCGATAAAGATGATACCAGTTGGTATCATGCAACAACCAGCATAAGCATATCGTTACTGATTTAATATCAGTGAAGTTTCTCATTTTTTAAACAATCATGCAGGTATGTTTAGCGGAAAAATATTCGACGTGTAATGGGAAGGTGAATTGTTAACAAGTGTTAAAGATTTGTGTAGTAGGTATATTTTTAAGTCCTGTTTAAGTAGATTAGCCACGTAAGTTATCTCTATAAAATCTGGCGATTTTAAAAGTTTTGTTCCGCCTTTTAAAGAAATAATAGCTACTATATTAAATAAATCAGTTAACTAAAAAACAAATCGTAAAGCAACAATCAAAATCATTTCGAATTTAGACAACATTTGCGAAGCTATAGATGTGTAGTTCTGATAATTTTAATTTGAATGAAATATTTAAATTACAGTTGTTACAAATTATTTTATACTGCGGCTGTAACGCGATACCTTGGAAATTCACTTTTTTAGCATTGACTGTAAGCGAGCAATAAATATAATCTTTCACAAACACTCCCACGATATCTGAGTCAAGTTTCAACCAACAAAAATGATTCAGGTTCATAAAAGTGCCGTAGTTAAAGGTCGAAGTATTAAGTCGTTCCGAATGCCTTAAGACGTCCGTTATGTCAGATAATAACATGTAGGTCTTCAAGTGTCCAACTATCTGTCTCTAATTTCTATTGTATTTCTTTCTCGTGGCATTATTTGTGGTTGATTTTTTTATTTATGGACATCTGCGAAAGAGATATAGGTACCGCGGGTTAGTGGCGGTCTATGTGCATTAGCTATTTTTTTACTGAAAAATGCGAAAATTACGCATGGGGCAAATACCATTCTAATAGTTTTCAAGGAAACCGGACCGTAATAAAAATTGCGGAGATATATTTATTGGCGACACTGTCAGTGTTAATTGTTTCTGTAAACTTGGAAAATGGGAGCACTGTCATTTTATTTCTTTTAAATGTTTCCGCATCGTAACGGGTGAAAAACTAGGGCTATAAATGTATCTATTAGAATAAATTAATGTTGGTTCAAGTTGCAAACTACCTGTGTGGTTAAATGAATTACCGGCTTGACAGTTTCAAGAAAACGTTAATTGATTTTATCTAGCAACCAACGTTACATAATAAAAAATATAAACGCAAGGGCATGCGCCTCGGGGAATATTCTTGTTATGTAGATTTAAAAAGGCGTAAAGGTCGGGTTCAGACAAGAAAAAAACAGAACAAACTTTTTCACAGATATCTTTATGACGGTACATTAGTAGAAGTGCCGAAATCATAGATAGCTAGCTACCTTGTAAATTATTCAAGGCCAACCGCCAGCCATAACCCTCCTCAAATAATTCGAACCGAAATGGTAGCAATATATAAACAAACATAAGGGTTCCTTTTTATTAGGAGATTTACTGCAACAAGTATGGGTGAAATCACCGTTACCAAGCAAAGCAAGCGCATGAAAGCAGATTTATAATGTCTTGGATTTATAAGTAAAGAATTTGGGACAGCGTCACTATCTGACAGCAAGCGCATGTATGCGCTAGGATGATGGAAGATGCAGAAAATCACCTGGGAGACGTTTTATTCAGAGCAGAATATTCAGTATCAAGATCAATTGAGTTTACCTTGTCTCAGTTTAGAAGAGACGTAATTGGTTTCCCAGGCTTAGACATATAAACAAGATAAAACGTAATGATGTAATGCCAAGCAGTACTTTCCTCTTAATGCGAAAAGACAGTCCTTACCATCCCTGTAGATTTTCCTGAAATATGTTATCTTAATGCCATTACTCGCCATTAAAGATAATCACTGCTTATTCGTCAAGGTGGTGGCTCTAACGAGGTAAGCAAATTCAGCTTTGGAGAAAAAAACAGCAAACGAAGTGGAGGAAGCGTCAGGTTCTGCCCACTTCCTCCTCGCGCGCAAGAAATTTTATGGACTCATCAGCTGCCATTTATGTTGAAAAAAATCGCATGTAAGCACTGCGTAATTATTGCAAATTAAGATTTTACTACTCACTTTTTACTGTTGGTGAATTGACTTCTAGCATTCTTGTATAGCGCAAATATAATGTATATACGCTTGCTAATTATAAAAATGCTAGTGGGATATAAAAACCGAGCAACATACACGCAATGGAAAATTAAAAGTTTAAAGCAGCACATAAAATATTACCACATCGTCAATTCTATACCCTTGAAAACAAAGAACAATAAATAAACTACTAACCTGTTATTTGCGCTGTTGCTGATACTTCCTTCTTGCCTGCTATTGGGTCCATCTGGCACCGTATAAGTGTTCACAGCAAACAGCTTCAACTTGTTCGTGCTGTTGTTTCTACTTTCCCTGTCTTTCCATCCTTCTTGATCACCAGCCATATACAACACACTCTCCGAGTGGTGTCTTTGGGGAGTCTTCACTTTAGCACTATGCGCAATCAGTTGCCTTGAATTCGAAGAACTCCCCGAATTTGCTATATGTGTACAACTACTCGAAGCCACCGACACATCGCTCATAGAACCGTGCCATTTGAGAGTTTCGCTTGAGCTTGCACTCCCAGAACTATCTGTTACTACGCTGTCCCTACCACCTTCCCTCTTCGAGATTTCTCGTTCGCTCAGCTCATCCCACGAGCCTTGAGTTTGGGGTTCTCTCACCACAGCCTCACTATCCCTTCGCAGGCGATCTAAGAAGGGAGTAGATGTGGAGTCAGTGCTTGACACGTAGCTGTGGTAGCCTTCCGACTGGGCGTAGGAAACCTGCTTCTGGTGGATATGCGTGAGAATATTGTTGTCGTCGTGTTTGGACCCCATGGAGTTGTAGAGCGAGTCCTCGTAGTTCCTGCTGTACTCCATGAATTCCTCCAGGCCAGACTCGGTCAGGCGGTGCTGTCCTTCTTTGCTGCTGTAGTCTTGGTAGGACCGGGCGTATTCTTCAAGGTCGGACTGGGTGAGTTGGGGCTTGGAGGAGATGTCCCGTTCGGGGGGCGAAGGCACCATGTAATCGTCGTCACCGAGGGATTTACCGTCGTGGTTGACGCGTGGCAAGTAGAGGCGTTCGTTGAGTTTGTCGCCGCGAGATTCGAAGGTCTCCGGTGGGATCTTCTCGCAGCGTTCCATCACAGTTTTCAGCTTCTGGAAGAGGGTACGGAATATTAGTTGTATGTTTCCAAAAGTTTGTAATTTATTTTGTTGCCATCAAAAAATCTTTAAATGGGGGAATGTTGAATGATTCATCAGTTCACCGGTTGCAAGAGAGGTGTCCACCATAAGAAACTGTATGAATATGAGTATGAAGGAAGCAGTTTTTTTTTTAAAGTAGGTAGGTACCTTGATTTCGGTAAGTTTCAGTTCAGTTTAGGTATTATCAATACAATCTATAAAAGATTATGAAGTAAACCCAGTTATTATTTCTGTAATAAATCTTCAAATATAAAAAGCAATTTTTCAATGATCGTATAATCATTAAATGAAAAAATAGGAGCACAGTATTTTTTTTATAAAAAGCACGAACGGACACAAAACATAAGTGGGTAAATCTAGTATCTTATAAATTTCGTGACTTACGGATTAAATTTACTTCATGACTTGATTCCACGCCCCAGTAAAGTACACCTTAATATAACTATTTAGATACGAGGCATTTTTTATTCCGTAAGTAACTTGAAACCTCAATGTCAGTCTACTGACTGCCCATGGCCTTTGGAATAGTAGCACAACGTTAACTGTTAATGGAGTATCTTTGGTGATTATTCTTGTGTGAAGTTCTATCGAGGAAGATATAATTTGTGCGATGTTCTGCGAAAGTTTTTGTAATATAGGTATATAGGTAACAATTGAGCATTTGAAAGTTGTTTCGCTCGGAAAGAACACTTTTGCGAGAAAGAAGATCCGTTTTGATGAACACCATGTGTTTAGACTATAGAGGCTTTATATTTTTTTATTCAACGCTAGAGGTACCTAATATTTTTGGATATATAATATCTAATAATTAACAGTAAGTATAGAATTAAGGTTGCCATGGCTTCCCAAAAACGTTTTTGTTCTTGTCAGCTTTCAAATTTAGAGAGAAGATAAGTTTGAACCTGATTTCATTTAGGCATACGGAATAAGTAGTTTAAGTTCATTTGATATTTGGAATATGTCTTGTGTGAAATAATTTAATTTTTTGGTTTTAAGGGCACCCTAAACTATTTTTCCTATTAAAAATTCGCCAAAAGAAGAGACACACGTTTCCATGTTGTCTCCTAAATACCATGCAAATAATATTTTCTTATTTTTTCCGATTTAACTGTATAATAATAATTATAATTCTCACCCTCACAATACTCCAAACTAGAAGTACCTCAGAAGCAACCTCCATCGAGGGGGGAGCTATACGAAGTAACAGAAAGCAACATTTTCATCATTTTTCCTTACTCTCCTACACCCCGATGTGCTTAAGTAAATAAATAAAAAATACTGACAAAAGAACAAAGGCGTAGTCTTAAATTGCAGAAAAAGGCGCTATCATTAATTAATTCGTTGTTCCAATATTTTGGCCCAAAACAAAGGAATGCCAATTTTCAAGTATGACCGCCATCTTGGAATTCAGAATATCATCCATCTTCAACATTTTTGTTCTTTTTTCGAAGAACGGTTCATCGTTCATCAAAACGGGATAGTGAATAAAAAATATATGTATAAAAGAACGAAGGCAGTTTCAGTACTAGTATAACAATGATGAAAATGACTCTTTCTATTATCGTGTATACGTCAGCACCTGATTGATCCATTTTCCTCACGGTGGTCTTAAAATGTAGAGCAAGGGCTGTTTTATTGATTTTTTGTATCTGTAGCATTATATCAATATTTTTGATTAAAAAAGAATTATTCCAACAATTATTCTGAAATAACAAGGAGGGTTTTTCGGTTATGGACACTCGTATAAAATAAAATAAAATCTGACTTTATAAATCAACTTGATATTTAACAACTTTTTCCCTGCATATACAATTAATTTACGCTATTTTTACAATCATAGTAATATTTTTTCTAACTTTGACTGATGAAGCATATATATTATGCGAAAGCTTGCATAAGTTGGATTTTTAATTAGTTATCTGCGAGTCTATACGAGTGTCCGTAACCGAAAAACCCTTCTTGTTATATCTGTTACTATATTGGACAAATAAAGACAATATATAATTATTCTGAAAGCATATTTAATATTCTGAACTCATGTTGCTACAATTAAATCACAGATTGTTTTGTTTGTATTGAAACGAGCATAGAACTGTCGCCATAGCAACCACATACCATATACAACTTTTCATAACGAAAATTTTGCTTGAAATGTGAGTTATGAAAATGTAGGTTCCTGATTCGAGAAAAGGTGTGTTGTTATGAGTTGATAACTATACACTTTTGGTTTATAACGGGGAAAGGTGCAATTATTGTCTGCCAGATTGTACTTTTCAGTGGCGCATCCAGAAAATACGATTGGGGGGGGGGGGGGGGCGCGACTTAAAAAGTTTGACGTATTGCATACAAAATATTTTATGATTAAAAGAAATTTCCAGGTCAGGTCTCGGATTGGGAAAATAATTGCCGACAGTACATCTACGATACCACCCTCGAGAATTTTTTAAAATATGACAGGTCTGGGGGGGGGGGGGGCGAGGCCCCCTGCCCCAGGGTGCGCCACTGGTACTTTTCAATAGCCGTGGAAAAAATAATAGTTATTTATGTACCAAGGCACTGAAGTTCAACTTTTTATGACTCATGTGGAAATAAACCACGAGTCATAAAAAGAACTTCAGTGTCGAGGTACATAATATTATATATTTTTTGAAGTCGGAAGAAAAGTTTTATTAGACAAGAAAATAATAATAAGGGATCACCCGTCCATGAACCGACTAAGCGCGGAGTTGCTTGAATTTAACGATCGCTCTACCTTAGTCAAGTATGACAAAGACACGGCGGCTTCGAACAGAAAAACCAAACTGCTGCTTGTTGTGCAGCCTCCATAATAAATCTATTGATATTCAAACTAACTATACTAAAATATTTATGCTGATAGATTGCGTTGCTATAGGTAACAATTTCGCAATGTGTACGAATAGTTAAATGGGCCTTTATTGGCCGGGTTTTGAATATTTGGTCACTTTTGACGAGTGATGGCTCCGCGTCTGACGTTTGATGTTTACATCTCGCCAAGGCCTACTTATTAAAAAAATCATACAAAAAAAGTTTTTATTTCACTGAAAACTTGGAATTATCGCCATGCCTAAACAAACGAGATTATCAAATTTGTTGTTAACATCCTTACTTGTGGTACTCAAATGTGATATTGTCGGCTTTTTTTAGGACACTGAGAAGAAAACAAATACTTTATTTCCTCGCGCTAACGTTTCGGTCTTTTATTTAAAACCTTCTTCAGAGCTACAACCAACATAAGACAACTATTTTTATAATAATTTAAACCACTTATAAAATGACTATAATACTATGTAATTACGTATTTTACAGACATTGATAATATTCTCACCTGGGAAAACAATTTTAAAAATCCAAAATTGACACATAACTTGTGTACGTCATAAATAATTTTACAATACACGGTTGGACGAAGACTTGGTACATATTATCCATATTAAAATATTTTACTTTTATAAATAGGCAATGACGGATACAAACACATTAAAAGTTGAAGCAGAAATGGATCCAGAAATCTAAATAAATCTAAAAAACTTAAAAAAGAGGTACTTTAGGTTGTAAAGAACTGGCACGTGTGTTTTTTTCCTTGAACCAAGAAACACTACAGGGTGTCTAAGGTCTTAAAAACCTAGTCATTTCTTTAAATATTTATATACCTGTCTATAATATTTCGATAAACGATACTTAAGTTTTCCGTGTCTGTTTTTTTGTTTACAGTTTGGAATTTGTTTATGTAGATCATTTCAGACAAACATCTCTTCTGGTAGTTCACTTCTCTATCCAGTATTTGTATATCATCAAAGTCAAAAATATGGTCCAAATCAAAGTGATGAGATGCTAAAGCCGTTTTTTCTCTTTTTGTTTTGTGAATTTCTTTGCAGGAGTCTCTATGTTGTTTTAATCTGGTTTTAATGTATTGTTTAGTTTGTCCAACATACATTTTTTCACAATTCTGGCATTTCAACTTATAAACAACATTGTTAATCATATCTTTGTTGATCTTAGACTTCATTAGATTGAACATATTTCCTATGACTTTTTCAAAACAGTATACCACTCCCATATTGTCAGTTTCTAATTTCTTTTTTATTTGTTCGGATAATCCTTTTACGTATGGAATTTTTAGGTATTTTGTATTGTTAGTACTATTTTGTGTCCTTTTAAAATCAACATCATCTCTCCCTACATTATTTATTATATGGTTACATATTGCTAGTGGATACCCATTTTGACTAAGTTTACTTTTAAACTTCCTCATATTTTCTTGATGAAATGTCTGATGGCTTAATTTGATTATTTTATTTTTTATAGCATCTAATATAGCTGTTTTTTGATTGAAGGGATGTAGTGAGTTATAATTTAACAGTCTTCCTGAATTGATTGATTTTTCGTAGTAATTTGATATTAAATTTTGATTTTCTGTCCTAATTAAATATACATCTAAGAAAGCTATTTTATTTTCATTTTCGATATCAAGAGTGAACTGTATTTTTGGATGTGCTGAATTAAAATATCCTAGTATGTTATTCGTTTCTGAGGAAAGTTTAAAAGTAAACTTAGTCAAAATGGGTATCCACTAGCAATATGTAACCATATAATAATTAATGTAGGGAGAGATGATGTTGATTTTAAAAGGACACAAAATAGTACTAACAATACAAAATACCTAAAAATCCCATACGTAAAAGGATTATCCGAACATATAAAAAAGAAATTAGAAACTGACAATATGAGAGTGGTATACTGTTTTGAAAAAGTCATAGGAAATATATTCAATCTAATGAAGTCTAAGATCAACAAAGATATGATTAACAATGTTGTTTATAAGTTGAAATGCCAGAATTGTGAAAAAATGTATGTTGGACAAACTAAACAATATATTAAAACCAGATTAAAACAACATAGAGACTCCTGCAAAGAAATTCACAAAACAAAAAGAGAAAAAACGGCTTTAGCATCTCATCACTTTTATTTGGACCATATTTTTGACTTTGATGATATTCAAATACTGGATAGAGAAGTGAACTACCAGAAGAGATGTTTGTCTGAAATGATCTACATAAACAAATTCCAAACTGTAAACAAAAAAACAGACACGGAAAACTTAAGTATCGTTTATCGAAATATTATAGACAGGTATATAAATATTTAAACAAATGACTAGGTTTTTAAGACCTTAGACACCCTGTAGTGTTTCTTGGTTCAAGGAAAAACACACGTGCCAGTTCTTTACAACCTAAAGTACCTCTTTTTTAAGTTTTTTAGATTTTGTTATCTTATACCGATTTCTGGCTCCATTTCTGCTTCAACTTTTAATGTGTTTGTATCCGTCATTGCCTATTTATAAAAGTAAAATATTTTAATATGGATAATATGTACCAAGTCTTCGTCCAACCGTGTATTGTAAAATTATTTATGACGTACACAAGTTATGTGTCAATTTGTAAAATACGTAATTACATAGTATTATAGTCATTTTATAAGTGGTTTAAATTATTATAAAAATAGTTGTCTTATGTTGGTTGTAGCTCTGAAGAAGGTTTTAAATAAAAGACCGAAACGTTAGCGCGAGGAAATAAAGTATTTGTTTTCTTCTCAGTGTCCTAAAAAAAGCCGACAATATCACATTTGAGAAACGAGATTATTTTTCTCTGAATCTATTAATTGCTACTGTTACAATATTTAAAACCAAAGCACCTAAATAATGCTTAAATATTTTAAATATATAGGACTTATACAAAACTTTTTTTTGTAAAATGATATATTTTTATAATGTCTAAAGTCCACGGCACTGCCGTGCGCAATTCGCTGCATACTGCCCTTATCATCTGCAGTCTTACGACGCCTATTGTGGAAGCACAGAATATGTACCTAGCTTATTTATTACTGTGGTAATATGCTCAAAGGACAGCAGGTCGAGGGACGCGTGCGCTTCCCAACTGAGGCAGTGACACCAAGATAATGAGACAGCGTTATACGCGTATTAAAACGAGTGAAGATACTTCCCGTTATTTTTCCACAGATATTGGTCGATTTTTTTTGTATATTTTTACGCCCTTTTTATGGCGTTAAACTGAAATATTATCGTTCTCTGCGACTATAAAATACGTAGTGTAAGTGCTGAGAGTTCGATGGATATTCACACGATTCGCATGGAGTACTAATTTTTACATTTTTAGTTATTCTTCTTTTTGAATAATAATTATTTCTCAAGTACCTCACAAAAATCCCCGGGCCGCAATAAAAAGGCGACGGTCGTAAACGTGCCCGTGACCCCTAGAGTGGAAATCTCACGCCATCCTCGGACACATAGAGGTACGTGAAACTACGCGGCTAATTTGAAATTTGATATCTGGAGGCCATTCCAGGTTTCAGTAATTCCGAGAGAGAGGCCTCGATTATGCCGAGTAATTTACCGCGGCACTAAAATCGCGAAATATCCACAATTATCGGTACGGGGCGAGCGTCTATAAATAGAGGCGGCGCGAGTGGAGATTTTTGCCCGATCGGGGTTCGGTATGCGCGGAATAATGAGGCAGGTGGCTCGGCTCCGGGGGGAAATAAAACCAAGAGGGGAAATTAGCTCTCGTGGCGTACGGCGCTCGAACCCGGCCTGGCCATACAAGGGCGTGCTCGGTACATACTCCGTGTTTGAACGGGGGAGATTAGATCCGTCACATGGCAAGGCTGCGTCTATAAGCGAAGGATGTGCGCCATAGGCTTCATGCTGACACTCTTGCAATACCTAAGGTTCCTGGATAGGGAGAGTTGGGACAATAAAGTCATTAGTGTCATTATTCGCCGATTTTCGGCATTGATTGGGCAGCTAGATTATTTTCTATCTTTTGCCCCCGCAAAAATGTTGATTTCCATAGAAACTGTACGTCAAATTAGAGGTTTTTTTTTGTATTTAGGTTATGATTTATGTCAAATTAAAGAAAAATGATGAGAACTCATGGGCGGAGTATTTTTTTTTTAAGAAACTGAAACAAGGTATATCTGGTTGCCCTCTATAAGAAAAGTTATTAGGCGTACACAGTAAAAAAAATCGGTGTAAATCCTCTTCGTGTAAGTGGTGAAAGAAATTTGGTGAAAAATTGACACGAAAATAGGTGGATTCCAAATATCTTAACCAAACCTCGTTGGGTAAAATCCACACTAAACTACAACAACACCAGGAGTGTAATTTTTTTATATTTCTAACACTGCCTCGTGTTTGTTCACACCACGCGGTGTTCCTTATAACACCATTCGGTGTCTCTTAGCACTAAGCGGTGTTAAATTGAACGTATAACACAATTTCGTATTAGGGTGATGAGAGGGGCAAGGCATTTCGCCAGTTACGGGTGTAAAATCTTAGGAAATCGAAGCTATGGCATCAGTCGTTTGTCGAACGTGTTGCGCGACGGAGCTTATCAGTTAGTCTGACGTGTGACCCTACCGCGTGGCGCGTATAATAGGTATAAAAGTGATTCTATCGACCGCTAGTGCAAAAATGGTGTTGTTATGTAAAGTAAATTTTTTTTTAAAAGTCAGATGGATTAAAACGACAGGCGAATATGCACATGTGACGACGAAAGGTACTGTGTGATAGCCGAGGTGATAGCCCCTAACCTATACTCATCGACTGTGTATGATATGAGTTTGTTCTCGCCGAAATCCGAAACCAGTCGCAAATCTGATTGACGGATTTTAAATTATCTGACTGTTCTGATTGTTTTGATGCCTGCCGATTGGCTCTGATTTAGTTGGGACCTGCTTGTGCTTGTGAGAACAGGCCTATCTAACTAAATCGCTGTGTCGCAACGTTTGAAGTTTATTTTTGTAAGACGACAATTACTTATGAGAATTTGTACGAAATATAGTTTGGTCAACATAAAGCATTTCTTGTGTTTGTGGTAAAAATTCAAAAATCAAAAATTTTTTTTTCGTCAACTGATTTTGTCAGGGATAAAATGAATTGCAATAAAACTTTCTATAGTTTCAGAGGCATAAGAGCAGAAATCAGTTGACGGAAAAAAAAATTCCGACTTATTTTCCGACCCAAAAGTGCATTTTTCCCCACGCGTCACTTCTGCCAATCAATTTTTGGGTAGTGAGGATATAAGTTTTCACCATTTCGAACGGCATAACTGACGGAGTCAGTAAACCAAGTCATTTTTTGTGTGATCTGCCAAACCCTTAATTCAACCCTTTTTCCACACGCTACACTTACCTATGCCTTTGGGTTTTCGAGGTCGGAATAGTATAAGAAATCATACGGGGAATATGGCATAAGTGAGAATTAGTACCTTTTTTTCTGTTTTGAAAAATCGAATTTTCCATATGTTTTCCCCGGGGGGGGGGGGGGGGGGGCAAACTTAAAATTACTATTTTCCGACTCAGCATCGATTTACCTTTCAACCCTCTCCAAGGCATAAATGAGAAAATCAGTAAGAAAAATCTGTCACTGTCTGACGGTCTAACACAGAAACATACAGAAGCAACTTGGTCTTATTCAGAATAAAAAAACTGAGGTTTGCAAAATTGCAGAAGTCTAGTCTAGTCTAGGCGTACTTCGGGTTTTTAGATTTTCCCCCACTCTTTAGAAGAGTGCCCTTTCTGTAGCTCTCACGTCAGAATGTTATTAAAGAAACTTGTTCATCACTAGACATTCGATAGGTGTGAATATTTTTTTTTCCAAAAAAAATTAAAACGTTGAAAAATCTAAGTAGGCTTAAGCTTTTGAAATTTGAAAGTAGGTATAGATTTTTGAAATTTTGCACACCTTCTCAGTTTTTCAGTATAAATATAAATTTCAAAAGACCAATTTCAACTAGAATTTTTTTTGTCATTTACAAGAGTCATCCAAACAATCCAGGGACACACTATATTATGTGAAGTTGAAGAAAAAAAAAACCTTCAAAGTTCCCTTATTTGATAATATAAAACTAAAATAAATAATAGGTACTTAATATTGTATACTTAATATTAAATAATATGTAGTATAATAAGAATGTTAATTAAAGATAGCAACAACAAATAGACACGATTAAGAAGAACATAAATATACAGAGTGTTGATAAAAAGTTATTTAAAAAAATACCCTTTTCCAAAAAGTTGTGAACTTTAATTTTAACACGGAATATTAGTAACTAGAATACGGGGAGCAACAAAGAATAATTCTTTGTTGACAATTATTGTCGGATCTCATTTTTTACTTTCGGTTTGACCGGAAGTGAGTATCACTTAGTCAGATTTTTAGACAACCTGTGTGTTTTGGATTTTTTAAGTTACTTTTCTCTCCAAGTTCCAACCGTATATAGTTTTATATAGTTGCCTCTGAAAATAACGAGACAGCAAACTTGGATTTTTTCATAAACTTCGTTAAATATGACAAATTCACATCATTGCATGGAAAGCTTAAAATATATTTTTAAAGATAACTACATAAAACCATATATGGTTGGAATTGGGAGAAGCAAAAGAACCTAACAAACTCAGAACATACAGGGTGTCTTAAACCAGAAGTCAGATATTATAACCGATAATTTTTTCGTACTCCCCGTAATACTCTTAACTAATATTCCGTGATAAAATCCAACTTTACAATATTTTGGAAAACGTTTTTTTTTAATAACTTCTTAACAACACTTTGTTTATTAAGTATATATTCGAATTTATTCTACACAAGTTTTGTTTTGGTTAACTGGGACAACCTGTACCTAGAACTATGAACGTTTTTTAGTTTTGCATCGTCAAATAAAATTCCACAAAATTATAGTTCAGGGCATGTCCATTGCCCACTGTTCCTTATTGATACTTCTTATGGGGCGCCCCTGCCCTCGTCCTACAGGTAGTAAATTCCTAGGAGGAACGTTCCCATTGCACGACAATAAACGTGTTAATCAACCACAAACAACAAAAATTTTAGCCTGCACTTATATTTGTAGAGTTTGGAGAGGCGTACCTATGCTTGCATATATCTCGACGTGGATTTGTTTATATGGGTTTCCCATAAACAGAATGTGGCAAGAGACAGCTCGGTTCGGAAAAGAGGATCACACCTTTGCGGGAGGCCATTTATCACACATTCTTTGAACTAATTTTGAGTTACGTAACAGACGTGTGAAATCGTAGTTAGGTACTTACAATAAGTTTCTGTAACAAATTGGTGTCTATTTTAGTTCAGGCGTGGCCATAGCACGCGTCATATAACAATTTTTACACAAGATAGGTACACAATTTTTTCTACAGTAGTGCGTTTTATCACAGTGATATCATTGATGTTGATAATAGCCCAGGGAAATTACGGTAAAAAAATAACGAAACCTAGACAAAATTCATAACCGCATTTTTATAATGCCATCACAAAATATTGGTAATAAATGAACGCCAGAATTGTTTTTTTATACAAAATACACATACGCGTGTGGGCGTTTTTTAGAAAAATACATTTTCTTGTTGTAATACAAACGGCGTAAATATTAACTGCGAATTTTAAGCTGCATTTATTCGTAAATAAGGTATATAAAGTTGAGATTGATAAATTAAACAGATCACGGGCGTAGCCAGCATTTAGTTTTGGGGGGGGGGGGGGTTTAGTTTGAGAAGTAAATAAAACAACAAAAATATACTTACATGAAATTTAATATCTATATATTCATCCGAAAAACTACGACATATTTATAAAGTTCTTAACTTTAAATGAAATGGATAAATTAATTTCATTCCTCTGCGCTAAATCTAAAACCATTAAAGAAGAAATCTTCGGCTTTTTCTTTTAAATATATCCACTACTTCATCTGCATGAATTTCTGTTCTATAGTGAATGTTCATTAGAGCCAAACCATTAAGTCTGTTTTCACATGTAGTGTTTCGTAAATAGTTTTTCAGTCTCCTTAGGCTCGAGAAAGACCTTTCTGGGGTAGCAGTGGAAACAGGAATGGTAGCCAAGATTTGTAGTAATGTGTAAATATTAGGATAAAGGTTTTTATCGCACATATCTAGGCATTCCAAACTAGATTTCGGGGTAGGCAGTCTTCTTATCAGCATGCAAGGTAGCTGAAGCTTTGATAGCTAAATCCAAATTTGTTTCTTTATTAGAGACCCCTTGACCTTGACTACACCACTTTTTCCAGTAGTCCATACCTTTAAGTTTATCACCCTTCCTTTTTTTCGCCTCCATTTTTCGACAGTAATAATGATTCACGTATCTATCCTTAACAAGGTCATCGAATAACAGTGCACTAAAATTACTCACTTACACGGTACACTTAATTCTCTTCACTATTCGTTCACCACTTTTCACTTTTATTCGCTTCGAGTTCGCATGGAACAATACTGCCGTAAGCGCGGTCACGCGCCGCGGCGCCGCTTATATAGCAGCCCAGTAGCCGTCCAGAAACTTCCACGAACTTCCACAAAGTTCCGCTCACTTCGACCGAGGGGCGTGGCAAATAATCGAGAAACAACGCAAAGTGTCCCTACAATACAAAATAGTTCGGCTGCAACTGCGTCTGCCTCTCGTCAAAAGATGGCGCTAGGCGCTACTATTAATAATAATAATAATTTATTTCCAAATATATACACGTACAGAAAACAACAAACGGTATATTATAAAAAATAACAAACGGTATATAAGAAAAAACTTAGTTTTCAGAGGAAATAAGAAAAAAGAAAACCCGCTGAAACCATTGAAGGTTTGTGCGCAGGCTAGTATTCTCCCTAATATACTCTTTCGCATGACTTATGCAATAATTTTGTCTTACCCTAAAACCCCAAAACATTTTTTTAATAAAAAAGTGAACAAAAAAATATAAAAAACGCAAAAAAAGGAACTAGAAAAAAAACTAAAAAGTATCTATCCAAGCACAATGGAAAAATTGAAAAAAATTCATCAAAAACCCATATCTTATAATCTAATAAAATATCTTAACTAATAATGCCGCAGTGGTTATGTTCAGAGACTGAGGTAGATAGACTTATATCTTAAGTGAAGAATAATTGTAGTCAGTACTTGCGTACCTATCGATTTATCATTGTATAGAAATATGCACGCTGAGCAGATAAAATCCAATTAGTTAAGGCTTTTTTGTAACTTTTCATTTGTAATAATGCTCTTATTTCTTCAGGTATTTGACAATACATATAAGGACCAAGGTATGAGAAGGATTTTTGGCTTTTTGTTTTATTCATTTTAAGAGTTTTAGTTTTAGATTTTATTTTATATCGAGTGTTATGAATATGACTTATAGTATTTAGTGAATTTCTTTTCTTGTGTTGTACAGTGAGAATTCTTAGACAGTAAATTTGATATATATCTAGGAGGCCACTCTCTTTATAGAGTTTATCAGAAGGGTAAGTATTTCTTTTTTGCAACAAAATTTTCAAAAACCTTTTCTGGATAATTTCTAATTGATTAATATTTGTTTTATATGCAGAACCCCATACGGAAATGCCATATTGCAATAGGGAATAAGCCAATGCAAAATACATTGTCCTCATCTGCGACAAGTCCAAAACCTTTTTTATTTCTCGAAATCTATACAAAACTGTTCTTAATTTATTAATAAGACCATCTATATGGATGTCCCATTTTAGAAACTGATCTATCTCTATACCAAGATATTTGATATGAGTCACTTGTTCTATATTTATTGGCGGATTAGAGTCTTGTTTAATTTTGAGATTTCCAAAATGGGGCATTCTTCTTTTATCGCAGCTGAAAGCAATACACTTTGTTTTATCAAAGTTTATGGTTAATGACATTTCGTCAAACCATTTTTTTATCCTATCTAGTGCATATTGCGTTTTTTCCTTTGTTTCTCTCCAAGTTTGCCCACTAAACTTAACTACCGTGTCATCTGCAAACGAGGAAATGTCACAGTCTAAATCCTCCCTATCGAGAAGGCCATTTATATAAATAGAAAATAAAATCGGGGCAAGTACAGTTCCTTGAGGGACACCAAATTTCACAACACCGACACTACTCATGACTACTACATATATTCAAACGTAATAATAATTTAACTCTTCACTCCTCGTATTTTTTCGGTATAATGTTAGGTAATATTTTGCTTATTTCGGGGGGGGGGGGGGGGTTGAACCCCCGAACCCCCCCCCCCCCCCTTGGCTACGCCCGTGAAACAGATTACGTTTGCGCAAGTATTCGAATGATGTAAAAATTACATTTTGGGTAATATTTTGTTGGGCAAAAATATTAACTGCGTTTTTATTATTTATAAAAATCAAGTATTAACAGTTTGTTCTGAAATTAAACATATTGTTTCGCATTTTAAAGAAATTTTAAGCTGTCTTTGAGAGCAAAATTATTAACTGGCTGATTTTTGTTTTTTTTCTAAACTAGGTCGTGTCAAATTTTTTGAAATTAAACAAAAATTGGTAACGGAAGTATTTTTTTCTTTAAAAATAAATATTAATCGAGCGATTTCTCGAAAAATGACGGCAGCCTAGGAGATCTTCACCCAACGCTAGGAGTCTACATCGGCGGCCGATCACACAACGTGTGAGGAGGTAGGAGCGCGGGTGAGCGGAGTTAGGAAGCAGCGACACGCAGCGACGCAAAATAACTGAATAACGTGCCACGTGCCAGTATACCTGTCATAGATCGCCAGAGCGTGCAGAGTTTGAAAATGGGGTTGTCAGAATGTCTTATTTGCGGAAATGCGTTGAGCTCTGACCTTGTTCAAGTTAAACAAAAAATCAGTTAATAATTTTGCTCCTCCTATACAAATGACAAGTGACAGTTGATGTAGTGAGGTATGTATGTATACGCACCGTAAATAAATGTTTAATGGGGTCATTTCATAAAAAAAATTTTTTGTTTTCTTTGCGTTTACTTTATGTATTATGTCTTCAAAGTCCCAAAAAGTCCACCCGTTTGTTTTTATTATCTTTAACTAGGCCAAAAATTAGAATTGAAATTTGAAAATCGGGGTAATGCTGACGTCAGCTGGACCCTTTACCAGTCAGTTTCATAAGTTCGGGATAAAAAATTTAATAGATTTACTTGTTTTTTAACACTTATTATTAATAAAAGGTATACAACTGGGGTGTATTAATTACATGGCAAACCATTATAACCAGATTGTAATTTAATTATAGTTTTATTATGTAATTTAAATAGGACATTTTAAAGTAATAAACCCTCCCAGGTAGACGACAAAATAGCCGGCAACATAGCACCACTGTCATTTCGATTGTTTACGTCGTCGGAGTTAACCTCATCGATATTAGTTGGTGATTTGTTCTTTGTGTTGACAGTTTTTTTCATTTTTCATTATGAAAACTAAACAATGCTTTAACAAAGCCGTATTCCATGCTGAACATTATTATATTAAGCAGTAACTCACAACAAAACGTAAACGATGGCTAGCCAAACGAATAACGAATAACCAACAAAAACAAACCAACGCAATAAATAGGTCACAGCTGTGATTTGACAGAAAGGTGGGCGGGCTATTTAAATTTGAACCTGACCGTTTTGCGGCGTTGCCGGACCTACAAAAAGTACCTGTACTCACTCCGTGGACATTTTTATTTTTTTTCGGCCAAACGGGCCTTCAAAAAAATTTGAAAAAAATACATAAGTATATTTTAGTCAAAGCTATCATCTGAGCTTATCAGAAAAAAAACGTGAAATGTGCCCATTGTGCCCTATATGATTCAATATAGTTAGGTATATTGTAAAAAGTTTAAAAAATAGTTAAGTAATATTTTTGTTCTACCTATACAAATGACAGTTGACCTACATGCGCCCTAAATAAATGTTTAATTTCGCTATTTGTGATTTAATATAGTTATATTGTAAAAAGTTAAACAAAAAAAAACAGTTAATATTTTTGCTTTTCCTAAAGAAATGACAAGTGACAGTTGACCTATATGCGCCGTAAATAAATGTTTAATTTCGCTATATATGATTCAATATAGTTATATTGTAAAAAGTCAAACAAACAAAAAACAGAAATATTTTTTGCCTATTCTATACCAATGAGAAGTGACAGCTCACGTACATGCGGCTCAGATAAATGTTTAATTTTGTAGAAGTTAATATTTTTGCTTCTACCGAAATAGATAATTATCCGATTTTTATCTCTCTTTGTCGATCTAAGTTACTTCCATGTTCTTAAAATGTCCAGTCCAATGTCTAAAAACATCCAGTTAACATTTTTGCTCGAAATGTCTAACGAAAAATAGGTTGTTTGAGGTGCCTCAAGTTTCCGTTTTTTCAAAATATTTAATTTTTGGTTTCTACCAACGTATTTACTTATAACTAAAGGGCGGAATATATGCAAATTGCATATATATGCATTTTTTGCATATTTTATTCAATTTCGCAAAACATTGCATATTTCTGGAAAAACTATATTTTTGTGCATATTTGCATGTTTTTCCTATACTTATTTTTAGATTAAGATATAACCCCAGAAAAAATATAACCAAGATTATGAGAGCCCAGAGGCAACTCGCAGTGTGTAGTGCAAAGTCAAGAAATCCTGAAAAATGCGGATGCAGCTAACCAACTTGTTTTTATTAAAGTTAATTTTAGTTTTATACCAGATAAGTAAATAATTCTTTCATTAGAAAGTAGAAATTTAGGTTTAAGCGAATAGGTTGATTTTGTTCAAACATTTTCCGCTAAATGTAGAAAGGTTCCCGGTGATGTAGGTATTAAAGTTAGAAAAAAATTAGAAGCTCTACTGTTGAAGAATGAAGGGTTCAAATCTTTAATGACAGTAAAGAGTATTTTTTTATGGTAAATCATCCAACGAAGTTGCACCTTGGCCATATAACTTACTACCCAAATTAAAATATTGTCCTATTACATCGGCAGATGTTGAGAGAAGCTTTTCTATATATAGATAAACATATTTTTACCGACAGAAGGCAAAGATTTTTATTGGAAAACTTTGAAAAGTATTTAATCATAAATTCCTACTAGGTATACAATTTCAAATTAAAATGTTTTTATAATTCTGCTTTAATATAGGTATTTTACGAGGTATTTTATGTATTTGTTTTCCTTTCATTTTTCTTAAAATGAACCCTTTCTCTAAAATCAGTTTTGGTGTTTTTTAAGGAATTTGTACATATAATATAAATGCATATTATTGCAAATTCATCATTCATCATCATCATCATTTTTATTGAAAATATGCAATAATATGCATTTATTTGGCCGAATTTGCAATAATATGCATTTATATTATATGTACAAATTCCTTAAAAAACACCAAAACTGATTTTAGAGAAAGGGTTCATTTTAAGAAAAATGAAAGGAAAACAAATACATAAAATACCTCGTAAAATACCTATATTAAAGCAGAATTATAAAAACATTTTAATTTGAAATTGTATACCTAGTAGGAATTTATGATTAAATACTTTTCAAAGTTTTCCAATAAAAATCTTTGCCTTCTGTCGGTAAAAATATGTTTATCTATATATAGAAAAGCTTCTCTCAACATCTGCCGATGTAATAGGACAATATTTTAATTTGGGTAGTAAGTTATATGGCCAAGGTGCAACTTCGTTGGATGATTTACCATAAAAAAATACTCTTTACTGTCATTAAAGATTTGAACCCTTCATTCTTCAACAGTAGAGCTTCTAATTTTTTTCTAACTTTAATACCTACATCACCGGGAACCTTTCTACATTTAGCGGAAAATGTTTGAACAAAATCAACCTATTCGCTTAAACCTAAATTTCTACTTTCTAATGAAAGAATTATTTACTTATCTGGTATAAAACTAAAATTAACTTTAATAAAAACAAGTTGGTTAGCTGCATCCGCATTTTTCAGGATTTCTTGACTTTGCACTACACACTGCGAGTTGCCTCTGGGCTCTCATAATCTTGGTTATATTTTTTCTGGGGTTATATCTTAATCTAAAAATAAGTATAGGAAAAACATGCAAATATGCACAAAAATATAGTTTTTCCAGAAATATGCAATGTTTTGCGAAATTGAATAAAATATGCAAAAAATGCATATATATGCAATTTGCATATATTCCGCCCTTTAGTTATAAGTAAATACGTTGGTAGAAACCAAAAATTAAATATTTTGAAAAAACGGAAACTTGAGGCACCTCAAACAACCTATTTTTCGTTAGACATTTCGAGCAAAAATGTTAACTGGATGTTTTTAGACATTGGACTGGACATTTTAAGAACATGGAAGTAACTTAGATCGACAAAGAGAGATAAAAATCGGATAATTATCTATTTCGGTAGAAGCAAAAATATTAACTTCTACAAAATTAAACATTTATCTGAGCCGCATGTACGTGAGCTGTCACTTCTCATTGGTATAGAATAGGCAAAAAATATTTCTGTTTTTTGTTTGTTTGACTTTTTACAATATAACTATATTGAATCATATATAGCGAAATTAAACATTTATTTACGGCGCATATAGGTCAACTGTCACTTGTCATTTCTTTAGGAAAAGCAAAAATATTAACTGTTTTTTTTTGTTTAACTTTTTACAATATAACTATATTAAATCACAAATAGCGAAATTAAACATTTATTTAGGGCGCATGTAGGTCAACTGTCATTTGTATAGGTAGAACAAAAATATTACTTAACTATTTTTTAAACTTTTTACAATATACCTAACTATATTGAATCATATAGGGCACAATGGGCACATTTCACGTTTTTTTTCTGATAAGCTCAGATGATAGCTTTGACTAAAATATACTTATGTATTTTTTTCAAATTTTTTTGAAGGCCCGTTTGGCCGAAAAAAAATAAAAATGTCCACGGAGTGAGTACAGGTACTTTTTGTAGGTCCGGCAACGCCGCAAAACGGTCAGGTTCAAATTTAAATAGCCCGCCCACCTTTCTGTCAAATCACAGCTGTGACCTATTTATTGCGTTGGTTTGTTTTTGTTGGTTATTCGTTATTCGTTTGGCTAGCCATCGTTTACGTTTTGTTGTGAGTTACTGCTTAATATAATAATGTTCAGCATGGAATACGGCTTTGTTAAAGCATTGTTTAGTTTTCATAATGAAAAATGAAAAAAACTCTCAACACAAAGAACAAATCACCAACTAATATCGATGAGGTTAACTCCGACGACGTAAACAATCGAAATGACAGTGGTGCTATGTTGCCGGCTATTTTGTCGTCTACCTGGGAGGGTTTATTACTTTAAAATGTCCTATTTAAATTACATAATAAAACTATAATTAAATTACAATCTGGTTATAATGGTTTGCCATGTAATTAATACACCCCAGTTGTATACCTTTTATTAATAATAAGTGTTAAAAAACAAGTAAATCTATTAAATTTTTTATCCCGAACTTATGAAACTGACTGGTAAAGGGTCCAGCTGACGTCAGCATTACCCCGATTTTCAAATTTCAATTCTAATTTTTGGCCTAGTTAAAGATAATAAAAACAAACGGGTGGACTTTTTGGGACTTTGAAGACATAATACATAAAGTAAACGCAAAGAAAACAAAAAATTTTTTTTATGAAATGACCCCATTAAACATTTATTTACGGTGCGTATACATACATACCTCACTACATCAACTGTCACTTGTCATTTGTATAGGAGGAGCAAAATTATTAACTGATTTTTTGTTTAACTTGAACAAGGTCAGAGCTCAACGCATTTCCGCAAATAAGACATTCTGACAACCCCATTTTCAAACTCTGCACGCTCTGGCGATCTATGACAGGTATACTGGCACGTGGCACGTTATTCAGTTATTTTGCGTCGCTGCGTGTCGCTGCTTCCTAACTCCGCTCACCCGCGCTCCTACCTCCTCACACGTTGTGTGATCGGCCGCCGATGTAGACTCCTAGCGTTGGGTGAAGATCTCCTAGGCTGCCGTCATTTTTTGAGAAATCGCTCGATTAATATTTATTTTTAAAGAAAAAAATACTTCCGTTACCAATTTTTGTTTAATTTCAAAAAATTTGACACGACCTAGTTTAGAAAAAAAACAAAAATCAGCCAGTTAATAATTTTGCTCTCAAAGACAGCTTAAAATTTCTTTAAAATGCGAAACAATATGTTTAATTTCAGAACAAACTGTTAATACTTGATTTTTATAAATAATAAAAACGCAGTTAATATTTTTGCCCAACAAAATATTACCCAAAATGTAATTTTTACATCATTCGAATACTTGCGCAAACGTAATCTGTTTCACGGGCGTAGCCAAGGGGGGGGGGGGTTCGGGGGTTCAACCCCCCCCCCCCCGAAATAAGCAAAATATTACCTAACATTATACCGAAAAAATACGAGGAGTGAAGAGTTAAATTATTATTACGTTTGAATATATGTAGTAGTCATGAGTAGTGTCGGTGTTGTGAAATTTGGTGTCCCTCAAGGAACTGTACTTGCCCCGATTTTATTTTCTATTTATATAAATGGCCTTCTCGATAGGGAGGATTTAGACTGTGACATTTCCTCGTTTGCAGATGACACGGTAGTTAAGTTTAGTGGGCAAACTTGGAGAGAAACAAAGGAAAAAACGCAATATGCACTAGATAGGATAAAAAAATGGTTTGACGAAATGTCATTAACCATAAACTTTGATAAAACAAAGTGTATTGCTTTCAGCTGCGATAAAAGAAGAATGCCCCATTTTCTTCTTCTTCTTCTTCTTCTGCTTTAATATAGGTATTTTACGAGGTATTTTATGTATTTGTTTTCCTTTCATTTTTCTTAAAATGAACCCTTTCTCTAAAATCAGTTTTGGTGTTTTTTAAGGAATTTGTACATATAATATAAATGCATATTATTGCAAATTCGGCCAAATAAATGCATATTATTGCATATTTTCAATAAAAATGATGCATATATTTATATATATATATATATATATATATATGGGCATATTTCGATTGAAATTAAATGCATATATTCCGCCCTTTACTTTACTTTGATATGGTAAAACAAAATTGCAGTTAATATTTTTGTCTAGGTCAAATTCTATTTTCCCTGGCCTAATATAACTCAACAATAAAGGCACAAAGAAAAAATTAGTGACTTTAAAATATCCTTGCCGCCATGTTTAAAAAATTATGGTTAGTATAAGCACAGACTAACGTGCTATTTATTCTGTGGTATAAGTGTAATTTTTGTTTAGTATACTCATAATAATTTATTATGGCAAAATCAGGATCTGCCTTTCATTAGAATTAATCTCTGCACATTTCGAAGTATCTTTTTAGTGTTCGCGTATGTTTGATATTAACAAGGAAGATAATGCGTGCTAACTGGCATATAAAAGAACTGACATTCACGATTTAAGCATCGAATATTCGTGTGTTGTATTTTGTTGCCAGGTAAAAATAAAAATACTATTCAGGAAACTCGCTCTATCCTTGCTAGTATGAACACCCTGTACATATTTATTAAAAACAGGGAAGTTTTGTGGCCGGGACTCGAACCCGGGACTCCTACTTTAAGCATAGGCACTTAACCGACTATGCTAGACCAAGTACCACCTAGCCGAGACATGTTACATATTGTCATAACTTAAATGCTAAAATTGTATGACCTACTTGTTAATTCGATTATTTTTCCACATCTTTGTTTCAGTACTAAGAGTATAATTTTTTTTTTTTAACCTTGAGAAAGATCAAAATATAATTACTACATCTAGCTGAAAACCCACGATTTTATATTCTTATAAAAATACAACCGCGACTTGATACTAGGGAAATGACCTAGGGACATGACAAAGATGTCATGGACTACGTTGATCTCGTGACAACTCGATCGGATTGGAATGGATCCGATTGAGTTATGTCAAATCTTTTATAATTCTACGTTTACATCATCAGTATTGAATCCCACGGTTTTCAATCCTCTCTAGGGACATTAATTTATTGTACTTATTCCACAGTAGGTTTGGTGCACATTCTGACCAACTTCTCTTTCGAAATAGCGGCTTGACTTGAAATTTTAAATTTGAATTTCAATATGTAGGGTTTACGCCGTCTATTTGAGTCCGCTTCAGTGAATTCAAACCTCTCTTGATATAAACATATTTGAAACCGTTTTTATCGTACACGATCACATATATTTGCGTTTCAGTTTCTATAAGCTGTCAATGGACTGTAAAAGTAATTTTTTTCCGTGTAGGCGTTCAACCTTGCCTCTTTTCTCAGTCAATATGCAGCCAAATCGAACCCAACGTAAATACTGGGAAGGTTCGTCGTCTATGCGCCTACTGCTATTCCCACATAAATTGGACAGAATGCCTGTGTTTACAAACTTAAGTGTTAAAATCTTGAAATTCTGTAAGAACCGTTAAATCACCAACAGCTACCTACCTAGCAAACTCATGAAAAATTATTTCTGTTGTTAATACTGACAGGTTAAACCAATACGAAAATTGTAAATTGGAGAATAGCAGCTAGTCATTCACATGGTTTCCTATTACCAAAGTGGGCGTGAAAAATATATTGTAAAAACTCATTCGGTAAATTTAGGCAAATTTAACTGTTCGGGTGTTGCAAAATATGCAGTTCAGCAAGCTCTGAAAAAGCGAAATGTTCCAAGCATTATTATCTTCATCTCGTATTTCAGATTGCCTAATTAACAAACAATAAACAGTTATGAGGAGCATTTGTTTTTCATTCTAAATAAAAACAAGATGTAATAGAAATGTGCATTTGGTTCTCTCATTTCAATGCTGTATTTAGTATAGCTAGTATTTTCTAATTATGAACTAATTTGATTTATTAAGCTGTTATAACGGAATCTCTAAAATATATGTCAGCTGAAAAATATAATGGGTCCAATCACCGTTACTGAGCTAAGGAAATGCTTCTATACGTAGAAAAATTGAGTCAGCCCTGGACCGACACTATAATATTAAAGACCCGAGCATAACGTCATATTTCATTGTTGTTTACGGACTGGGGTGGCGCTACTCGACGAAAAAAATGGCGACTTATTGTAGGTTATAGGAGGGTATTCTGCGGTTAGTGGTATGTCAGTTTCTGACGTTTAAAATGTCCCAAATTTTAAGTATCCAGCTTTATTACGAATTACCTTCTTTTTACGGTAACGCATTGCCTTTGCGTCCAGTATTTGGCAGTTTTATCCTATTAACACAGCTTTTATAGGTAGCTTTGTTTGTGATAACATGAAACTTCCATGCACATGAAGAAAATGGTATGCACACTGCACAGACCATTAGGTGAATTGCAGACGAATAAACACTACTTTGGAATTATGGGATGATCTGATACACCAGCTGGACGAAGCGAAAATTCTGGATATTATTTTGGAAGATTATTTTGTAACTTATGCAAGAATGAAAATAGAAAATTGTGTTTATAGCTCCAAAGTGAACTAATAGTCCTCCATATAAAGAAGAAACTGAAAAATCTAAGGCGTTTTATGCTTACTTACACTACAACTGAAGGGGTTAGAATCAAAAGGATCTAAGTACGTGAGACACTGTTCTGAGATAATTAAGGTTAAAGTTGGTTGGTTATTGTAAATTGCGGGTAAATTCATTTGAAATGACTCTTGCATAAAAGAATGTAGTTTATGTAACTATTTCAAATACTGTTTACTACAGATGGAAAAACAACTGAATTAGATGTTTTTGTGTCGCTTGGATCCTTATGATTCTGAGGACTTTGCTAAATTTCTGTGAGAAAAAAAGGTATAAGCCTATATTTTTTATAAGAACCTAAAATTTATTATATAAAAAAGGTTATAAATATACAAGGGGAACTCTACTAAAATATATTAAAAAATATTTTAGAAGTTTTCTAATCATCGTAATGTGAAGAAACGCTGTCATTGGCTTTATCTATTTCTGTATTTTCCTCTTCAACAATAATGCTGTTCAGATATTCAAATGAAACAAAATCAGTTTGTTTCATTTCGTAAACACTGATTTACTTTCAAAGCTTCTATCCACGATACTGTCAGATCCGGGAGCTTTTCGGATATGCCGAGATACCTTAGAAACATTTAGATATATTATCTCGGAGCTTTTACAGCACGCTGTGTCCGAAACCAAATAAAATAAATTTCTACAACGCACCTTTGTACGAATGTTTATACTGAGACTTAATAACTTTCCAATAAACTGCCAAAAAATGGCATATCACAGGATGTTCCTTTATGTCCTCCAAGCAACGATGCCTCTGCCGGCCGGGCCAATTCTACAGGCCAAAAATGTTCGATTTAATATAAATAAACTTATTTTATTAAGCTATCTAACGCCTAACTGCTATCCCCATGCCTGTGTCAGATACAGAGCGAAGCCTTGCCAAAGGCAAATGAGATATGCTGGAAATTTTAAAGCGTGCTTTTTTCCGCTGTAGTATTTTTCGGTGTCCAGCCAATACGTGGCGCGGTGCTCCGGAGCCACCGTTACATCGTCGTGCCATGTGCCATTATCGCTGGTCAGCCGCAGACCCGCCGATCCCGCCCGTTTTCCATAAAATGTTCGTGTGCTCCGCAAAAAGCGCGGCGCTGCGCTGAATCGTGCGCCGATCAATTTCCTGTGAGAAATTTCGATTTTTTTGCGCTCTCGCCGATCACGATGGGAATAAATTACGGTAATGGCCCGTTTAGAGCCTTACACGCGGCCAACAAAGCATCGGATGACAAGAGTTTATCTGCGGCTAAAGACAGATCCGCGGGGGAGACACCCCAGCTCGCATTGGAGATAGTTTTACCGTAGCTAAACATAAAACGGAAAAAAAAATTAAAAAACAAATTAGATTAGATTGTCCATTGCCAAAAACAAGCTCTATGGCGACAGTTGGTGTAATCACCGTTACCGAGCAAAGGATGCGTTGCATGCAGCTTGATATATCTGTCAAGAGTTGGACAAAAGGATGCACCAACCTAAGGTAGAACAAGTGTAACAAGAGAATGTCCCTAGAGAGGACTGAAAAACTTTTTGATTCAATATCGAAGACAGCAAACGCATGCATGTGCTTGGAGGAGGTAGTAGACCGGGAGGCAGATTTTTGGACGTGATTTTACTCAGTATGACTTTCAAAGGGCATCATGTTACGAATATTCTCACAATAATACGGAATGAACCATAGAGTCATCCTGGGTTCTTTGCATATGAAAAACTGAGTTTCCATTTATTCGAAAAATATGCGTTTCGATATGATTTTAGTCAGGCTCCTGGGTTTTATATTAAGCCCAAAATAGAAAATTCTTCGGAAAACCATAGGCATACCGGTAGCTTGGGCCTAAAGGGCTATTATTGTTACATGAACTTGCATTTTAATAATTAATTTTTCCACGTTTCTGAACAGGTTGCCAATGAAAAGTATATGCAAGTTCTTGTTATGAAACTGCTAAAAAAGGATGGCATACCGTTTGCGCATGTCAGGCTGTCCTGTGTTTTATAATGAAGTTCAAAATAGAAAATTCCTCGGAAAACCAAAGGCATACCGTATCGTGAGCCCAAATATCTACTATTGTAACTTGAACTTGTATTATAATATTTAATTTTTCCACGTTTCTGAACAGGCTGCCAATGAAAACTGCGGAAAATAGGATGGCATACCGTTTGCGCATATCCAAGTACAGTTAAATTTAATGTTATTTCATCATTTAAACGATTTATTCGATGTAAAGTGTACTTGGACATGCGCAAGTTCACGTGACACTAGTAGCCCTTTGGGTCCATGTTAACGGTATGCCTTTGGTTTTTCGAGGAATTTTCTATTTTATTTTCTATTTATTTTTTGAACTCCATTATAAAGCACATGGCAGCCTGACTAAAATCATATCAAAACGCATATTTTTCGAATAAATGAAAACTCAATTTTCCATATGAAGAACCCAGGATGACTCTCTGATTCATACCTTATTATTGTCAGAATATACGCAACATAATGCCCTTTGAAAGGCATACCGAGTAAAATCACGTCCAAAAATCTGTTATTATCTTCCGGTCTATAGTAATTGCCCTATAGATGCAAAGCGATCAACATGACACCGATGCCAATGGAATCACTACTTCACTACACTACATTCGCAATTTTCTCGGCAGTTTTAAAATTTAAAAACTAGTCCCGTGCAGTTTTTTTTTCCAAGGAATCCAACGCCTCCGATTAGAAAAGAAAATGGATGTTGGGGGAACAATTTTAAGCAAATCTAGTTTCGTATTTTATGTGTTTTTAACTGACCAAGTTAAGTCAGCACTATTGTTTGCTTTAACTTCATCGACATTTGTGTTGAGGCTACGTTGATTAGAATAATAATAATTGTTAAACTTAATGATGGCCATGAACAGTTTTGTTAAATTCCAGCAGATGATATAATAATTATTGTTACCGTTATACTTACTATATTTAAAAACATTAATTGTAACAAATTTTATATTATTCCGGAATTCGTTAAGTTTATAGAATTTTAATAACCTCATAAAACCATTCCTAATATTTCCCACAATAATAATTCTATGGAAAGATTGCGGTCGGCAGCTATAATTAATGAATGATAATAGCGTAGCGACGCAACTGTTCCCTTGCCCCCAAAGAAAACAAAGTCCTTAAGAGGCTACGATACTTATGAAATCCGCCCGAAATGCCCGACTCAATTCAGGACAAACGTCGCTCGATTAGATATGCCTATCCTTTTCCTTCCTCTGGTCCCCACGACTCCCCACTCCAGCCTGCCCCTTCATAGTGCTACGATTGAGGGGCAGGCCGGCCGTGGGTACTACACTGAGAGAACTCTGTCACTTTGTAAAAAAACCCTGTTTAATTCAATATGAGATATTATTCCTCAAACTCAAGCAGAAGCTTTTTTGTAACTAACAATAATCAATTCAATTACAATTGATATTGAATTCTAATGAATAATTTAAATGTAATATTTTATTTCAATAAATAGCGTGTTCTGGAATTGATTCTATAATACTTCTTTTCTAAGCACATTCTTTTGTCAGAACAACATAACGTTTCATGGTGTTGAATTGAATAGGGATACATTTAACTGTTCATTATACTGAAATTACAACTATTGTCACTGAATTTTTGCTGGATTTGTAATACTTAATTGTGGGTACTAATATCAATTATAGCCATTCACTTGCAGTGTTCATTATGACTACGAACGATATAGAGTGTAGGGTTGATTCAAAACCTTTAATTTGCGATCACTGTATGCACTCCTAAGTTAACCCCCAGTTAACCCTGAAAAAATCAGCTTGTTTTAAAGAATTTTTTTTTACCCTTATAAAGCACTTTAGATAGTGGTGATCTTTTACCTATATCTCGTGAAGTATTGAAGTTAAAAAAAAAAACTTCATGAGAGAAAGTTGTAGAGAACGTAATAATGTATACATAAGAAGAAAAAAAATTGTACACATGAGAAGAAAAAAAATTGCAAAAAAATGTTTGCAAAACCACTCCTATTGCGGGGTTCGTAACACGACTTCAACGGTGATTTTTTGGGGTTATACTCAGGACGCTACCCACAACCAACCCTGAAAATATCTACCTGTTAAGAATCTTTTTTTTTTCTACCTCTATAAAAAAATGACAATTTGCTTGGACTATGATTATTTACATTGATGAATATAAAAGTTGCAATTAAGTTATTTTGTTCATCCAATGAATTATAATGTTTTTTCAGTTGCTTCTGGGGTACTCTTATATAGTTTGGAGTAGTCTGAGGGTGAGAATTATTATTATTCAAATAAAATAAATTTAATTGTTTAAATAAAACATAAGATATTTTAAAACCGAGGTTATGCTTTCATTGTAGTATGCCAATTTTAGTATCGAAGTGACAATACGTCTTCTTAACGGAAATTCAAACTATTTTAAACTTATTGGTTCATCTGCAATTACGTCAAAAGTATAGATTATATTGTTGGGACCACATGGATTTGCTTGTATATTTAAAGTAGGTAATGGAAAAGTGACTATATACACGAACTCACTAAAATCACAACAGTCTTTTTTTCCTGTGTAGACGTGTAGATAATATGAAATAATAACTCGTGCCGGCCGCCGCCGACGGCCGCCGGGGTCACACGAGTCTCGCCGATGCCGACGAAGAAGCGCGAATATATATTTAAAAAACGGCGGTGGCCTGTTTGCTTTATTGCAAAAATGATATTTTTCAGGGCGTTCACTTTTCGTTGGCAACACACTGCATAGCTTTTTGGCGTCGAAGCAATTTTACTATTATTTTTCATATCAGCAAAGGTGCATGCTATGAAGGGTTCGTGTATAAAAAAAACTTGTAATTGCTCAATTATAAAATCTAAATTAACGATTCGATTACCGAATTCTTCTTGAACCACATTAGGGTCAGTTGAACATCTATTAATGTTTGATTGGATAATTGTTCTGCATAATAGTGTTGCTACGACTAAAAAAGTGCGTCTAAAGTCTACTTCTTCAAAATGTTTTATATAACTAGTAGGTATTCCATATTTACATTTGTGTAATAATAAATAAATCTAACTAAAAACTTTCTACACTGTGAGAGTTCACTTTAGAGGGATTAGAGTGAATAGGCCATATTATATCACAACGGTTTCGTTAATCTATAAAATTACATCCTCAAGGACTAATTTATAGAGTTACGAAACTGGTCTCCCTTTTTAAATAAAGTGTGCAAAATGCAAAATATGTAGGTACCCCTCTCTCAAATTCTGGAAACCATATTAGGTACCTACGGGAATAAAAGCACTCAAGCCCACAAATTACTCCTATTGGTTTCACTACATGTGACTGTTGTGACATCATTATCAAACATTATAGGTATTCTTGCCCTGACTGCGGTTCAGTTTCAGAACCTTATTCTGACAAATCTGAATTATCGAACATCCTAGAAAATGTATTAAAATGTCATAAATTCGACAGACTGGAACAATAAAATGTACTATTTTTATTTTGCCCGATTTTCAACTCCAATGACTTTCGAACAATCTTCTAACGAAGAAGTTTCTAAAACTGACTGGATGTCAGAATTATTATCGTTCCCTCTGGAAAGTATATAAATTAGCTTTTATCATGCAGCGATTTACATAGGAATTCGTTTTCAAAAAATGCTTCACATGACCCATTTATTTGGCAAAATTATTACTTGTACCTATCACATTTTTAAAGTAAAAATCAAGCGCACAATTTGGTCTAGAATTTAAATTTACTCTTTTTGCACGACCAGGCCATTTTATGCCCTAGGGATTAAACCATTTTACACAAAAGCAAAAAGTAGGTACTTTGTGAATAATAATTATTTATTTTCTAAAATTTATTTGTGGCGCAATGGATTAATAATTATTTATTTATAATTCCTGGAGGAATAATAATAATGAGTATTATTATATGCCAGTCGACATACATAATGTCGCGGTAGAAAATATTTTCTTCGGGTACTCGGAAATATAAATATTTGCTAACATACTAACATTCAAAACAAGCGAAACACAAATAAGGGAGACTGAGAGTAATAAAATGAAAAATGAACCATCTGATATCGATTGAAAGTTCTCCTGACGTGGTTTCCGAGCCCGGTGAGGTACGCCGAAGTAGGGGGAAGTAGGGGAACCACGAGTTCCAGCGAACGCCCGCCCGCCCGCCTATCTCCGTACGTCTAATTCCTGCTCGAATGGCCAATTCACGGATCATTTTATTGCCGGGCAATGGGTTCGTAGTTTTCAAATCATAGCCAAACGAACAAACGTATCGACTTGAAAGTAGTCTTAAAATAATGTTATAGAATGCCTCAATCGTCGTTGTGTCCTTCGAATTATTTTTGAGTGGTGGAAATACTCGAAATTCTTAACCGAATATAGTCGAATTTCGGGTATGTTTGGCATTTTTTTTCACAGTGTCGCATTAGTCCTGCACAGTTCGTGATACACAACGACGATTCTTCGTAGTTTTATCTAAGCCACAAAAAAAAATCAAGTGAAAATATTAAGAAATGCAAGTAGGAGATGTAAACTACGAAACCCTTGAAAATGGGGGGTATCGTAGCGCCTTAAGAACTCGCTTCTCCGAATCTACGTGCAGATCGGAAACGTTTATTGTGTTACAACAAAAAATAAACAACAATAACAACACCAACAAGCTGCTTAAAATGCCTAAAAAGTATGAAACATCGATTATACTGTTTTTGTTGAGGTGGTTTTAAGAGGACATAAGAATCGATTTTTCTTCAGAAGTTGGAACGGCGATAGCTTCACAGAAAGAAATAATACAATACAACTAACGAATTGTTGTGGTATTTATAAAGTTTTCAGTTTTTGTTGGTCAAAATTGTTGGTAATCCCTATAACTGTATAATGTACCTACATTCTTTAAAATCAGATGGGTTACCTCTATATGTTTGTGGCTTTTTAAGAAAGTCACTAGAACTGTGAATAACAACTGCATTATTTATAAAAATTTAAAAATATTCGTTGTCTAGTATATACAGGGTGAGTCATTAATAATGGCACATAGTGCAACCACATATATTTTGGGCCAAAATATTAAGATTTAGGCTAATATGCCTTATAGAAATGCTGTTTGTTTAAGAGATACAAGTTTTCAGTTTTTGATCGTCAACATTATTGGTAATCCCTATAATATCTTTATAATATACATTCTTTTAAATCAAATGGGACCTATATGTTGGTGGCTTTTTAAGAAAGTCACTATAACTGTGAATAACAACTGCATTATTTATAACAGAGAGAACACTTTTTTTGAAGTTTGTTTTTTGAAATTGCATTTTGGCTACATCTCCCAACATAATTAAGCTACTGAACTGAAATTTGGTACTGCCATATTTTTGGGGATAAGCTGAAAATGTAAATTTCTATGTATCTCACAGAGGGAGCCACTTGTGCTGTTTTTGGATCGTGCTTTTACTCATAACTTTTTTCAGGTTAACTTTTTGGTCCTGCAGGTCCATCATTTTAGTGCATCTTTTCATTCTGCAACTAAGAGGTTCTGGTTTTATATAACGATCAAATCAACCGTTTGCGTTGAAATTGCCAAAACGTGCCCCAAAACACCTGTGGACTTCAATATTCGAAAAATCAAATTTTCACGTACTGCTTTCAAATGTTACAGATCAACTGCGCATTGAAAATGAAGAAGAAATAAATGAACATTGGTCGAAACACATTCGTTTTCTTGAGATAGGGTGTCCACAATTTTGTCGAGTTTCGATCCGTTCTTTTTGAAAGTGAACATTTTTTGTGGCATTGTTCATATGGGTTTTTTTCTCGCTTTAAATGGTACAGTCGCAATTTTTTGAATATTGAAGTTAACAGGTATTTTGGGGCACGTTTTGGCAATTTCAACGTAAACGGTTGATTTGATCATTATAAAACAAGAATAGTTCTTTGTTGCAGAATGAAAAGATGCACTAAAATGATTGACCTGCAGGAATAAAAAGATAACCTCAAAAAAGTTACGAGTAAAAGCACGATCCAAAAATAGCAAAAACATATCAGTGCTAAATTTCAGTTCAGCAGTTTGATTATGTTGGGATATGTGGCCAAAAACCAATTTAGCCTCAATCATAATATTTTGGCTCAAAATATATGCGGTTGCACTATGTGCCATTATTAATGACTCACCATGTATATAGGCAATAATTATTAAAATAATAACTTGACATTGAGTTTTCTGCGCTACAATCTCACATCTTCAGGCTCGCATGCCTTTGCGCTCTCACTCCTGGAGATATTGAACTAACTAACAGCGCCATTATGGGCGAGTGCTACTGGTCCGCAATTCCTTCGGCAGCTATTTTAATTGCCACATGTTATTCAACCGCTGATGGAATTGTCTGCCTCGCCAGAGGCGACTCGCGGGTATCTGAGCCTCTTTTCATTTCAAAATATAATATACCTAATACATAATGTACAACTTAAATAGCTACCTCGCTCCTCCAACAGAAATATTAGAATGTATAAAAATAAAGATATCGAACTACCTAACTTCAACGCTAGAACGAAAAATCTAAAAATGTTAGTTTTACATAGGTATACATTTTTTAAATTATAATACTAGATTCGTATGTAGAATTTAAATATAGATAAAAAGTTTCAACGAAGTAAAATAAGTTATTTTACTTCGTTGAAACTGACTATTTTAAATAACGGGTATTTCAGTCAAAATCAGGTGTTATTTATCCTTTACAATAAACCAAGCTTTCGGCCATATTTTTGGTCTTCGTCAGGGTATTGAAAAGTTATGATCCTAAACTTTCAAAGTAAAAGTTTACATCTATAGGGATGAAATGCCCCTTATTTTACTTTACTTTTACATCTATTAGGATGAAATGCCCGTTATTTTACTTCATTAATATCTAAGTACAGCCGTTATTAAAGAAGATCTATTATGATAAAAAGTTTCGTTGACAGTTGTTTGTATTTGTTCAGGGTTCAGGACAAACTTGATTTTTCAACCTTTCGTTAGCGCAAAAATTCCCTTATCAAAAATAAGTTTAGTAACATCTTCTAGCAAACTTTGTAAGCAAGATCGTTGTTGTGATCTACACTGATGTTACACTCTGTGTACCTATATGTTTTCCGAATTACTAAAACGAAATTTTTTATGCAGTAAAGCTTTGGGTAGTTTTTAATTGTATTTTATTGTATTGCATTTATTCAAATGATTATAATACAGTTAATATGAGAAGATAAAGTAATAAGTCATGGCGAATCAAACTTAGATAATACCAACGATATATAACAATAAATACATTACCAAAGGCAACTTGTTTTGTTTCATGATTTTAAAAAGATGTCATTGTTGGCACATTCAAGGTTTCCAGTTTTTTGATACGATTTAGGTTATTTTATACGTGTTCCGTTTTCTTACAGAATTTACCGAGCACTTTCTGTCAATTGTAGTCAAAAATAACTTTCAAAACGGAACGCCTTCCTTACTTCATCAACCTAATCTATTTGTGTTTTTTGAGTTGTTAAGAGTTGAGGTTAGAACTTTATTATTATTGTAGTTGTGTTGAGGGTGTTCTGTGAAAGAATCCAACCGGGGCGTGCATAATGAATTACGAAGAAGCAAATATATTTATATCCATCAAACAAATAAAAAATAAGAGCCCTCCCTCGACTTTCACATTTCATAAACAACCACAAAACACCAAGGTTTTAAACCACAAAACACCGAATAAATATAGGAAGTTAGGTTACAAAGGTTTACCCCACCACAAGTTACAGAACTTATTGTGGTCGGGAGCTCGATTACTTCGGTAATTTCCGTGTATCGTTCCATAATGTTACCGAAATGTTATCGAAACCAATTACGGAACGATTTCTGTTACTTCGGTAAGAAAACGGAACACGTATTTTGTAAATATAAGTATCTCAAAGCATATAATAATATATAACATAAAAGTCTATCAAAAAACTATTTATTATGCATTACAAAATAGAAAAGACTGAATTTAAGAAATGCCAATTTAAACAAATTACCTGGCCTTCTTCCCTCCGACCCACTAATGTAGAAGCAAAGCAAAACAGTGTTATTTGTATTACCCTGAATCATCTATTTCTATATATTGTTGGATACTACATTTTTTTGTAAAAATTAACGTTATTAATATTAAAGGTGATTTAACAGGTTAAGAAAATTAGGTATATGAGCTAGTAAAAATATCCTTTTATGTGAGAAGAAAAGGAACACAAAATATTTAACAGTTAGTATGTATAAACTTGCGAGTATGCATAAAATTCTAAACACTTTCGATAACTAACAGTAATAGGCCTAACCGGCAGGAGGTGACTAAATAACAGTGTCTTCTAACCGAGAATGAATAAGATGGCCCCATGCTGCTACCTAATAAGTGTGAAATTTTAACAGTATCTTGTAAGTGGTTTTCAAAACTAGAATTATTGTCAAAAAATTCTTTTTTAAATTTGAAATTATACATACCTATCGCAGTAATGTAAAATAGCGTGCAGATTTAAAGAAGCCTGACTAAAAAGGTGAAACAGACGTATAAAAACTTTAGTGTTAGAGGCGCGGTGGAATAATATTACTGCTTGCTTGTGTTAATTTTCCATAGCGATTTAAAGCAGGGTTTATGACGTTATCGTTGTAAACTTTAATTACATACATAATATAGGAACGCGTGAACATTATACCTACTTGACAATAATATTATTTTCTGCGTTAAAAACATCACGTAAGCAATGACTATAGAAGAAGTATCCACTGAAGCAAAGAAATACATCTGCATGTTTTAAAGATGACCATCAAAGTGTGCCATAAATTGGACAAAATCTTGGTATAAAGCAAGCTATAACATGAGTAGGTATATATTAAAAACTGTTTAAAGATTTTTGATATCCTCACTAGTTGTTTTATCCTCTGAAACGGAGAAGTTTATTCTCTAATTCTGGCTTGTTACGCTACTGTCAGCGTCGACGGCCGGTCGCAAGAAAAAGCGGCCCCATTAACAGCGACTAGAATCATCCCATATCAACCTGATACAACAATAATTAACATACCACGAATTACTTCTAATAACCTGTAATTATAATCGACATGATACCCTGCGGTTACAGACAATGGTTGTTATTACCCCGTAAAGCGGTCATTTTTTGGCGAACGGAGAGCGACGAAGATAAATGGATGTCATCTAATGCTTTGTTCTCAGCTTCACAGCGATTTACGCATTTAGTTTATTGGGCATTTAGCTTAATTTATTCTTCGTGATTATAGAGGCAGCTTAGTTTGTTACGAAAAACGTCGAAAGACTAAATTATTGCGTTACCTACCTCTGGGAAAGCAATCAACAAATTTATATAAATCTAAATAATGTCTTTATGTCTTCCAAACCATAAGCTATATATATATTATATAGTCTAGTCAAAACTTGCTTTGTAAGTTTACCATGCTATGTAAATCGCCCTCCTTGTAAGTATAGTGCCTTAGATAACAAATTGGTACAACCAAAGAAAATACTACTACAGTTTGTTCAGAGAATGTTTGGCCCAGGGACTCTTTATAAAATAAGGGGACCCTGCATGTCACAGTCTATCACATAGGAAAAGTGCCTTGAGCCTGGAGAGGAAGTTCTTTGGATGGATACATTCAACAAGGGCAGAAAGTACAAGTATATATATTTACAAATGGATTGAGGAACCTTATAGCAAGGTGCAATAGCGACAAATTCTTAAATAAGCAAAATCAGCACTACTGACTTACCATACTTATTACTTAAATTCGTGGAAATAATTGCTGGAAATCAATTTAAACTATAAAATAAATTAGTTTCATTTGACAGTTGCCATATTCTGCACTTGTAGACACAACATTAATTGTCAAGTCTAATTTTTAGAAATCTTGGAAACCATTATAAATTTCTACTAATAATCAAAGTGCCTGTTATATTCATGATTCTCCAATAAAATGGCATACTTGGCATCACTGATACCATTAGAATGAGGAAAGAATAGGCCTCACTTTGGAAAGTAATACTTTCCAGAGTGCGAGGCCTATTCAAAGTATAATGCTGGGTCCCCTTACTTTAAAGAGTCCCTGGTTCGGCCCTACGTCACAACTCCCGTCCTTGTTCTACTCATGAGTATACGATGGATATCGGTCGCATATTCACGAGCCAGACAAGGACGGGAGTTGTGACGTAGGGCCGAACATTCGCTGAACAAACGGTAGATACTACGTAATACAATCCTACAAATATGTAATTTGCAATTTTAAAATAATAATAATAGTAATAGGAGACCTACTCAGGAAATTATTCGGGATTTTAAGTTGACATAAAAAAGTATACGATGTGCTCATGTACCTAATGCCAACCTACTCAATTTTTTTAAATCGATTAAAAACTGGACAAAACATGGCGTGTTAAATTGGGAGTTTTTACGAGTACTTTCTTGATGGCGAAGGAGTTGTTTAAACAAAACTGCTAACTTTCATATCGATATTTCCAGTGGCGTAGAAGTTTACAGATCTATTTATAATAAAAATTTCAGAGCCGAATTTCGCCCAAAGGAAGCACTAGGGTATGTTTATCTGTTTCGATTTTTTTGGGGGCTACACTATATTTGGTAGATTTTTGTAAATACCTTTTAGAGTAAAGTATACAAGGAACCACAAGGTGTCCCCCAGATTGACTTAACAATAGGTGTGAAAGATAAAACATTTTCAGGGGTAATATAACAAGTGGTGCGTCTATTATCGATAATACCTTCGTCAATTTTATGAATTACAATCCAAAATACCAAGACTGAGCAGCAGGAGTAGTATTTTCTTAGCATTATGGGATTATAATGAGTTAATAAATTAACGAAAGGTATTATCTAATTCTTAGGCATACCACGAGTTGTATTTAGGAAGAGAATTTAACAACTGCCAATAATTTAATTATTCAGTGTTTAGACGTAAACTTATTAAATCAATTGACTACAAAACTGATACATATTTCACGTTTTCAAAAATGTGGAATTTAGTTATCGAGGCCTCCGGCCGAGGCAAATAAACCACACGAGTCATAAAAAGAACTTCAGTGCCGAGGTACATATTATATATTTTTTAAGTCGAAAAGAAAATGTTTTATTAGGCAAATAAATGTTTTAACTCCTATTGTTAACTCGATGTAGGGACACTCTCTATATTATACTGGAGGAAAGTGCAACACCCTTCCTTATTCAAATGTTATATGTTCTCCCTAGTAATTATTCAAATAGTTATAATAAAATTATTTCAACTAATTTTCAGGTCATATTTTCTCCAGTTCTTAGCGTATTTAAAAAATCAAATTACCCTGGCAACTACGGGTTTAAGATTCAGACGTTGACTGTGGTGGGGTAGAAGTAAATGGATTTCCATTACATACACATTAAAAAATTTCCTTCTTGCAGAAAAAATCATCATTCATCTGCAATATTTGAATTTACTTTTTTTTTTTCAAATAGACAAAAATAGAAAGCTCATCCTCGTATATGTTTTTTTCTTCGCCGAAAAAAGTCTCTGTATAATTTTTCCACAATGCTTTGAGGAATTTGTCCAACCACCTCAATTTTTTCTTATTGTTATACAGGGTGATTCAGTTTTCATTTGGAAATCTCCGTCAGTGTGCATTAAGCATCTCAAAATATGAAAAAGTTCATGTAAACATATTGCTAAAAAACTTATCGTTTTCGATATACCTACCTACAAGATGTTGAAATTTGGACCAAATTTAGTACACAACCTTCCATTATGGATTTCGAATTTTATAATTTTGTAAAAATGTAGACTTAATAAAATTCTTAATTAGAAGCGGAGTAATGTCGACGAAAATTTGAATATGTGGCTAAACCGGCCATAGATTAATAAAAATATTAAAAGGGACACTTTTGTAGCAAATTAGACTCTTTCTAATGTGTTTATATGAACTTTTTTTTCTTATTTTGAGGTACCTAATGCACAGAAGAAATTTCCCGAATAAAAACTGAACCAACCTGTATGGACTGGTACCGGAATAATAAGGTTAGATTGGGAGAGATAGGACAATAATTTGGAGTATTGTGAGGGTGAGAATTATTATTATAATGTCACTTTTTAACAGAAAATAGTTATTTATGTACCAAGGCACTGAAGTTCAACTTTTTATGACTCATGTGGAGTTTAGTTGCTGAGGCCTCTGGCCGAGGCAAATAAACCACATGAGTCATAAAAAGAACTTCAGTGCCGAGGTACATATTATATTTTTCTTGAAATCGGAAAAAAAATGTTTTATTAGGCAAGAAAATAATAATAAGGGATCACCCGTCCACGAACCGACTACGCGCGGCGTTGCTTGACTTTACCGATCGCTCTACCTAGGACAACTATAATGACGTACGGCACCTTCTGACAGGAAAACCAAACTGCTGCTTCTTGTGCAGCCTACACAACTAATCTATTGATTTGCAAATTTACTAAAATATGTATACTGAAGGATTGCACTTCTATAGGAAACAATTTCGCAATGTGTACGAACAGTTAAATGAGCCTTTATCGGCCGGGTTTTGAATATTTGGTCACTTTTGACGGGCGATTTCTCGGCGTCTGACGTTTGATGTTTACATCTCGCCAAGGCCTACTTATTGAAAAAATCGTACAATAATGGGCTACATTATTGTACGATTTCTGTGCTTTTAATGACGATTTTGGGACATTTTAATGCCGATTTCAAGAAAAATAATTTTTCAAAAGTCATATCAATTTTGTAGATGAAAAATAATTTGGGATAGGTTCCAAGGGCGTAACAAACTTCTGGTCCGTGATACACGCACACAAATGGGGGTTTTTTGAAAAGCTACTCTTATTAATTTAATTACTATTATTACTGTTCTAAAACGTATCTACTTGTTGGCAAAATCCCCATCAGTTTAATCATGAAAAAGTGAAGTGTAATGAAGGTCACAATTAAACTGAAAGTTTTGCTAACAAATACGACTTAGTAATAAAATTGAAGTTTAAAATGCAAATTTTTTAAAATTAACGAATTAAATTTATATATAATATAATATAATCTAGAACACATCCCAACAATGTCTTCTAATGAAGGTAACCTCTGTTCAGTTCCAATAATTTTATCAGCTATTGAAGATTGCATGGTCTGCATAAATTACTACTATGTACTTTTTGGATACAATCCAAAATACATAGTTAATTGGCGGTGGTGGCTGTCCACTAGGAGTTGGAGTTAATTTTTTATCTAAAATGGTGTTGTGTAATAATAATAATTATGCAGAACATTTCGTGATACTGGAGTCGCTGAGAGCTTTTACACTTTTACACACTTGCTAGCATGCGCGTTAAACCATATTATTGTGGTCATGCCAATTTCTAATAATTGGGCAGCTGCGACTATACAGGGTGAATCAGTTTTTTGTAGCAGGACTTTAACAGGTGATAGATCTTCAAAAAATAACGGCACTTTTTCGTATAAACTATATATTTTTATGTCCTTAGAAAAAAGTTACAGGGTGTTAAAGTTGGAAAAAATATGCGGACTTTATTGAATAATTACCAAACTAGTTGAGATATTTAAGTCATATTTGGTATACGTTAAAACGGCAAGGGTTAGCATAAAACCTGTTAATATCGAACATCTTGCACAACCAGTGGTTGAGAAGTGGGTAATTGGTAAAATTATTTTTAGAAAAAAAAAAGAATCACCTTGTATTTTAACAACAATTTTTATGTAGACTTTAATTGCAGACAAAAATGTCCTCTCGCTATTTGTTTGCATGTGTTATAGTTTAATGGCAAATTTCATTTTTTTTATCTAAAAAATTTGCTCCATAAGTAACACTTCAAGTAGAAAAAACGTGTTTCTTATTTTAAATAAAGTAACTTTTTCCAATAAACTAACCCATTCAAGGTTTTACTTTTCAAGAAACCAGAGCATAACCTTAATTGTATCTTCCTTAAATGTTTTAAACCCTGTAACTTCAAAAGTATAGCCTTAAATAGGTAAGTTTATTGGAAAAAGTTACTTTATTTAAAGTAGCAAACACATTATTTCTACTTTAAGTGTTACTTATGGAGCAATTTGTTTAGATAATTTTCAGAAATACCCCGAAATAATACAAAAAAATGAAATTTGCGTTAAACTAGAACACATGCGAACAAATACCAAGAGGACATTTTTGTACGCTATTAAAATCTACATAAAAAATTCAATACCTTTTATTACAATACAAGGTGTTTTTTTTTCTAAAAATAATTTTACCAATTACCCACTTCTCCGCCACTGATGTTCGATATTAACAGGTTTTATGCTAACTCGTGCCGTTATAGCGTATACCAAATATGACTTAAATATCTCAACTAGTTTGGTAAATATTCAATAAAGTCCACATATTTCTTACAATTTTAACACCCTGTAACTTTTTTATAAGGCCTTAAAATGATATAGTTTATAAAAGAAAGTGCGGTTATTTTTTGAAGATCTATGACCTGTTAAAGTCCTGCTATAAAAAACTGATTCACCCTGTATAATGCTTCAAAACTCGTGCAATATTTTACTTTTTCTTTTGAATTATTTTAAAGTTGAAATGACAGTGTCATTCTTTGGGTCATATTTTCTTGCTGCTATTTTTGCCAACTTAAATCTTAAAGTGTTCGCTAATGCATTCATATTAAAAAAAAAACACTCTATCCATGAGGCCCCATTATTGTTTCTTTTCCTGCTCCCTCCCCCGTAAGTTCACTTTACATGCTCGCCAACAGGTCCGAAAGCGAAAGTGAAATGTTCGAGGTGCCCTGTTGCTAGGTACAAAAAGTGGTTGCTAGGTACAAAAAGTATTGCTTAGCAACGATGCAACGATTATGCAGCAAGGACCTTAAAACCATTAATAAAATATATGGAGCAACTTGAAACTGGCGTCAAATTTAATATTTTTCACATCGATTGTTAATTATTATAAACTGGTTTTGATCAAAAAGAATACGAATTATGCCAAAGAAAAATTAAGAATATGGTTATATCTTTCAGTGTCAAATAATGTGGCTAAATAGGAAAGTCGAGCAGCAGTGAGCGTAGCGCTGGGTTAAAAGCGTCCAGATAGTAAACCGTAGATTACGGGTTCGAGTCCCACACAAAACCCCTTTTTTTTATTATCGCTGCATATTCTACTTCTTATATTTATTACTGATTTTAATTTTTAGTAATTGAGCAATGGTTATTTGAATATTATTACTCACAATCTAGTCCATAGTGTTTAGTTAAAATTACCTATTACTTTTTTATAATATAGGAACTTGTCGGAAGCAGGAAAAATTTAATACATTGCACGATGTGTAAGCTCTTTTTTGGCCTCGGAAGTTTTTAAGAACTGAGGCAACGCGGGCGTTTCCTCGGTCCTCAAACAACCTCCTAGGCCAAAAAAGTGGACTGACGTATTTTGAAATGTAAGTTTTCAACGAGGCAACGCGGGCGTTGCCTCGGTCCTCAAACAACCTCCTCGGCCAAAAAAGTGGACTTACGCATCTTGCAATGTAAAGAACTATTAATTTGACATAAATCATAATTTACGTACAAAAAAAAATCTAATTTGATATACAGTTTCTATGGATATCTAAAATTTTTACCGGGGCAAAGGATATAATAGTAATTTATGTATAAAGGGAATTATAAGGGCCTTAATTACCGATGGCAAAGTTTGCGTCCCGAGGGCCTCCGGCCCGAGGGACAGCAATTGCCTGAGGTTATTAGGGCCCTTATAATTCCCGTGGTACATAGATAATTTTATTTCTGACCGATTTCAATAAAATATTGTTCATTTTTAAAACGGAAAAAATGTACAAATTTATTACTTTCACGGTATATTTGAATCAGGTACCATTGATTATAAGAGTTTTGTTGTTGCTAGGTTGTTGCTATGTTACTTGTTTATAAACAGAATTGTTGTGAAAGGTAGAGGGAATTATAGAATCTATAATGCCCCAAGGGAGTTATGACCATCGAATTGATAAGTACAATGGAAGTCGCACAGGTACCACTTTAATTGTTGTTTGGGGCAGCCAACTCTAGAGAGAGATAGGTTTCAAATGGCAATAAGTAAGACAAGGATGCCTAATGAACGTGTCAGCTGATTCAGGCAAAGGAGGTATATAGGGAAGTTGCATATTAATGGCCGAATTTAATGGGCATGTTCCGTAATTCTCTTTATTGTTCTATATGTATAACCACAATTATGTAAATATTGCACAGAAAAAAGTAGTAAATTGACTAAAAAAATTAGCTACATGGCAATTTTATGTACCTGGAAGTAAATTGAGACAAATAAAATACAAATTCCAAAATAAAAGTTTATTTTAAAATAAAGGCGACAAAATATCTAGGATAAGGTATAAATTTTCAACTTTAATTACTTATCTTAACTGATTTATTAATTTTAAAATTCAATTTAATAGGAAAAGCATGTAAGACAGGTAGCTTTTACATATTTTTATATAATTTTTAATGTTTAGGCATCTAACAAAAAGAATTACAAATAATTACCTTATTAAAGGGACCAGAACCTCAAGATTAACTCCATCTTTGAGTATGAAGAGCTAGGTTCATTAGCACAATATTTTGCCAGTTTTTCCCTTGATAGTTTCTATCATGACTTGGAAAATAAAAAACTGTAATAATTACATACTTTTTAAGTTTGCGCTGCCCAAACTTCTCTATGAAATCGCTCTCAATAAATTGTTGACTAATACAAATGCAAGTAAATACTTGTAGACAGTACAAAATTTTTCCTTTTTATTGCTGCAATCCACTAACTTGTCTCTAATATCACCTTATCTCTTGGAAAACTGCAAAGTTATTAGCAAAGATTTTTAAGACTTACCAATGAAAATAAACCCCACTATTCTTATTCTTTCCGCCCCGTTTGGTACATCCAAATACACAACAGGAGTTGACCTTCTTTTTTGTAATTTACAACTTAAACAGAAAGAATATAGCCACATAGCTAAATTAAATTGTCTCTTCTATCTAAAAATATAATATTAAACCAAACACCAACTAAGAAAACTCAACGCCGTTTACGAAACTGCCACCATGACACGAATTCAAATCAAATATAAATAATACAATAATTATTACTCCTATTCGTATTGGGACTTGGGATAGAAGGAAAATTAAAATGACGTTTGACAACGGAACTCGTTTGAAGCACAGGACACAAAAATAGAAAGTTAGGACAAACACCTTTTTTGTGTTATGTGGTTTTTGCCGGAATCAGCTGATTTATTTACTATTTCACTTACTCAAGTTTGGCTGCCAGTTTCTCTCCCTCTACACTCCTTCCATCTACTTGTCATTTCAATGGTTATGACCCTCTTTATTGATAGCGTACCTATGACGATATAAGCTTATAATATCCCGGTCAGAAATAAAATAATCTATAGCTATGCTATCTCTATAATGCCCAAAATCGGCGAAGAATGAGACTAATGACTTTATTGTCGCAGCTCTCCCTATCCAGGAACCCCGGGCCAAACGAGATTGGCCCCGAATTCCGACATCTCGTCCTGTCAAGACAGAAAATGGGTGCACTTCGAGCAGCAACCGCCCCGTCTCTCACCTGCTGCGCGTATGAGGACTGCCTCCTCGCGTGCGGCCGCGCGTACGCGGGCGGCCGCTCCTTGGGGTACGCGGTGCGGTCCGTCCACGACTTGGACCTGGTCGAGCCGCCCGACGGCGGGCCCCTCGTCCCGGCCGGCGCGCCGGCCGCCGCCGGAGCGGGCCAGGAGGGGAACTTCTCGTGGCCGGGGCCGTAGCGGACGGCGCGCAGGCTGGCGGAGTCGCGCACCGGCGCCGCGCCCGGGGGCGAGCCGGCATCGCGCGGCGCCCCGCCGCCGCCGCCGCCGCCGCCGGTGGTGGCCGGCGCGAAGTTGAGCCCTGCGGGACAAACGCAACGTGCACTCGGCGCTCACAAGGGCGTGGCCTCAGAGAAATAACCAAGGATAGAGGGAGTAAGGACAAAAAGTAAACAAAGCCAACATCTTTTTGAGTGATGCCGCGTACTCCATTGTTTACAGCATTTCATTTCAAAATAGAAGGGTTTAATAATGGGATTCAATGAAGGCGCACCTCCCATAACGCTAAATTAACAAATGTAGTTATTAATTTCTTGTATGTAACAGTTTTAAACTAAAACTAAATTGCGCTGTAATTATAGTATCTAATTACCACTTTAATAAAATCGTCACAGATACCTCAAACCGCCCGACATGGCAACGCTGCTGTTGACGCCCCGCCTCCCGCTGGCGCCGCGTCCGTTTACTCAGCGGTATTTGTTTTGTGTATGCCCAGCATGTCAAGTTTTCCGATTGTTTACGTATGCATTTTTCCCGTTTTAATTGTTTTTCTGTTAATTTATAGGCTATTTGTTAGTATTTAGGATATGGTGACTGATTTTGTATACAATGGGACGCAGAAAGTGTGTGGTATGTGGCTAAATTGATATTTCTCAGGATATAACCTATCTCAGGTAAACGTTGTACACATGGGCCTAATGTTTGTTTACTTCGGTAAATTTGCATAAGATGTTGGTTGACTACAAACGTATGTATTTTGAAGCTGTTGCTCCCTCTATCCTTGGTTATTTCTCTGAGGGCGTGGCCGTCGATATTTTAAACGGGATGAGCCGGAGCCCACGGTAGCTAACGAGCCTGGAACTGTATCCCCCCCAAGTAACATTTTAAGTTATAATTAGTCCAAATAGTTGTATTAGGGTTTAGAGACGGGTAATTCGTTCATTTTACTACGACCGAATCGATCAGTAACCGATTTCAAAAAAGATCGAATCATTTCAATCAATCGTTCGTTTCAATCACTTCAGTCATAGTATAGGTACCTAGTCAAGAGCATGCCTGTAAACTCGTACGGTATCGGCTTAATTCAATCTTGAGGTTTTAAATCAGCCGTTTCTGTTTTACAATTATTCACGAGACGAAACGTTCGTTCGGTCTTAGTTCGTTCAACCGTCGATCATTCGATGTGTGGACTGTGGAGTGTCGGTAATAACCGACTGCTTCATAACTGTAGGTATCGTTTCGATATGTTGAGATTCGGTCAATCAATACTTTCAAGTGATCGAATTATTCACGATTGACACATCTCTATTAGGGTTATAAAATTGTCGCTTAGGGTAGACAAAATAACTATAGGTCTTGTAGTAGTTGTTAGGATGTTATTTACTCGAATCGTGAAAGTAATTGTCCTATAAAAGTCTTATAACAGGCATAACATGGTTACTTTAACGTCAACATTATATAGTCTTTCAAAGGTTATTATAAGGTTGTAAAGAGGTCTCCGTTGTTGAGAATACAACAACTTTTACGACTTTAAAAATATAGTTGTACGACGGTTGTAAAGAAAATAATTTGACCACATTAAAACTTTGTGGAGCGATAGTCGCATAAAGACGATTTAAATATATTATAAGACATCAGTAAGTGGAAGTCATAGATGTTGTACAACAGTTTTAAGCAAGATCTTAATACGACATAAAAATGAGAACATGACGGTAAGAAAGTAGTGCACATGTGTGTTAATATTAATTTCTACCTCAATATGACCCCAGTAAGTGGTAATTTTAATAAAATACCTTTATACGACTTTCGTAGGGTCGTTAGTAAAAGTGAGACGTAATTTATTGTATCATAATATGTATCATATTATGATGTGCCATATACCATACAGTAAATGTAAAGCAGTAATAAGACAGTATAAGCATATCAGCATCTGTTAAAAATTATTATGAGATTTTCAAATCTTTATTTTTTTATACTACTACTACTACTACTAGCACTACTACGAACTTCACGAGGCACCTACCCCGGACCGCAGAAATTTCTAAAGACAGCCCTCCACGCGCATGCGCATATAAATACTTATTCTGTAATTTTGATTTTAGTTTTAGGCGCTTTATAACCTCTTAATAGTCGTAGAACTATTTATGACCTCTTAGTAGTTTGACTGAAGTTTTACAACTACTAAGTCATATAAGCACCGTCGGGCATGTTTGCCATCAGAAATTCAGTTAAATAGAACAACCATGTTTGTCTTACGAAAGTGGCAAAACTTCGAATTTAATTTGTGGGCACAAATCATAGAAATTTGAGTGGAAAACATGTATTTTCGACATATCGAACGATCCTGTACAACTGTAACACTTTAAATTTTAATTTACAGCACGTTCATATTTTACATTTTTTCTTTTATTTCCTTTAATTTCCATTATTTTAAAGGTGCGTTGTAAATTTTCGAGCTATATTTATAATTTTCACAGTAAATAAAAATTCGCAATAGATTCCGTTGAGTACAATCGTCAAAAACCGAGATGTTTTATTGCATAATATCACCAACCTATAATTTCGTTTTTACCACTTACGGCCGAGACAGAATGAAATGTCTTCGTATAATACAAGCAAACACTGCACAATATAACACTACGTTCCACATTTATGACTAATTCGTAATATGAAGGTATTAATAGAGATCTTCACAACTTTAGAGTTACTTCTTTATGACGTTAAGGTATCTTTGAATTTACACGACCTAATGGACTTATAAAAGTCATATCCAACCAAGTCAGATAAAAGTTGTATGAAAAGTCATGAAAAAAACTGTTTCCAACCGTCCATATTCAGACATAAAGGAGTTGTAAAAAGGACGATACGTCTATAGACAAGTTGTATTATTGGTCGCAACAACGTCTTCACGTTTTTATGCAACTTTAAATGTTACTTGGCTCCATCGCTGAGACGTGTAAATCATCGAACTGACAAACGAATGGAAGGAGTCTAGACAGAGAAAGCGCCAGCCAACATAGAGTAAGCGAGATAACCAAATAAATCAGCTGACTAATGGCAAGACATTCCAAATAACACATGTAAATGCATGAGAACCTGTATATTTAAACTAGGTATTAATAAATATTACAATTATATTCTAGAAGTTTCATTGATTATACCTCAGAAAACCTTTAGATTAGTTTATAATATCGTATGAAATAGACAAAATGTCAAAATTTCACTTCTTTCCAATTAAAAATTGATAAAATCAAGCTTAAAAGGCCTCTGTCCCATGTAAATTCTGAAGCTTTTGCCACTAGTCACGTGGTACAGCTTGGTCTTATCTTTGTCTTACTTGCCGTGTGCTCGTTATGGCTATATCTCTTGTACTTTGGCTGTCGCCCAGTACACTGCTTGTATTGATGACGCGACTTCCATTCGTTTGTCAGTTCGATGGTGTAAATAAATAGTGGCCGTACGAGCGGCGGCCGACACGGCGCGGCGTACAGATTTCAAGCAGTCGCATACATTCCCCCCGAGGGGGAAATCACTGAGGAATTTTAGTGTACATACACGCGCCTGGAATTTTTGTCATTTTTTGTAATTTTTTGGCATTTTTTAGTATTTTCTGGAATTTTTTGGCATTTTCTTGGAATTTTTGGTATTTTCTTGGAATTTTTTGGCATTTTCTTGGATTTTTTTCGCAATTTTCTTGGAATTTTTGGCATGTTCTTGGAATTTTTTTGTATTTCCTAAACAATGCGCATGCGTATGCACTGTCGCGAAGTTAAAAGGCTGGACTGTACAGTCCGCCAGGGGGATATCACTGAGGAATTTTAGTGTACACGCGCCTGGAATTTTTGGCATTTTTTGGTATTTTTTGGTATTTTTTGGTAGGTATTTTCTGGAATTTTTTGGCATTTCTTGGCATTTTCTTGGAATTTTTGGTATTTTCTTGGAATTTTTTGGCATTTTAGTGTACAAATTTTGCCGGTGATTTCCCCGATTTTTTTGGTATTTTTCGGAATTTTCTGGTATTTTTTTGGAATCTTTTGAGCTAGATCTGAAATTTTTGGTATTTTTTTGCATTTTTGGCATTTTAGTGTACAAATTTTGCAGGTGATTTCCCCCTCGAGGTAACCCGTCACTTTGGACCGCCAGACGACGACATAGGGTCAGGGGTTATCAGTTAAAGGTCAAGCGTTATCACGTATTTCCCCTATCAAACCCATGTGAACAGCAGGCCCCAGTTCGGCCACTACTGTGACGTCACCCGCGCTAGTTCCAGGTCCGTTAGCCTCCGTGGCTCCGGATGAGCAGAGCATATTAGTACTCTTCAAATCAGACAAAAACATTCTATTCTATTGTATGGGCTTAAAAGTGAGATGAGGCGGCATCGTTCTTAGTTTTTACCAGCATTATTAGGTAAATATCTACTATTCTGTTCCCGGTAGAACGACGCCTATGGCGTGACGAGGGAATAGCCTGGCGTCGAGTAAAAGCATGTAAATAATTATACAGGGTGATTGATTATATTGATTAGTTTTTACAGATGTTACTAAAATTTATACAGGGTTTCGGCCAGTGGCGGAGCTTTGCATAAGCAAATATAAGCATTGCTTAGGAGCCCTGGCCAAAAGGGGGCCCGTGGCCCGTCGGACGTGATGACGGTGCCGACCCAACGGGCTGACGGCCGATGGCCGAATCCCGTACACCGTACGGATCAGTCACCTCACCGGTCAACATTTTTTCGTGCAGTGAATTTAATTTACTTATTTACTAGTCATATTATTATTGACATGAGTTTCTTTTTCTGTGATATTTGAGTTTTTTATTTTATTTTGTTTGCTATGGAATATTTTATATATTTTTATATAAATAAAAGGACTGGTTCATTTAATATATTGTATTACCTACTTATTTTACTTGTGATATTGGAGTTTACTTGTGATATTGGAGATGTTTTTTTTTATATTTTATATTGTTTGAAATATGTACATTTGTTATTAAATAAAAAACTGGTTCATCGTTATGGTAGAAGTTTTTCTAATGTTCATATTATCTTTGATAAGGGAACTTTTTAATTTTTGCTTACGGGCCCTAGGTACTGAAGCACCGCCTCTGGTTTCAGCTCATTTTCCTGTATATATTGTATATTTGGACCAACCGTTTTAATTCCAAGTTAGATTAAATTCTTGAATTGACATTATTTGAAAGTCTGCATAAGAATTTAGGCGGACATTACAATATAATAATCATAATATCCTGAGAATATTTTATAATCAAAAACTTTATTAACAAAATAATTTGAAATACTTGTATACATACATATAACACAACTTTTAATTATTAACATTTTGATATTCGTGCCCACCTTTATTTTCAATAGAAAGTCGATACAGCAATTTCAATTTATTAATTGCTCCTCGAATTATATATTGGTTAGTATTGTTTAATAAGTGAATTTCATGCCTAACACGTTGTTCAATGCCTGCTAAATCTAAATAAATTTCCTACGTAAATTTTGTTTTTTAGAAAACCCAACAAAAAGGTATCGAATCTTTCCAAATTTGCCTATCCACACTGGAAATTCATTGGATAGTTTTCTTCTTACCATCATGATATTGTGAAGCGGAGCCCCATCTTGCTGCCATATGACATCTTCAATATTAATATTTTCTAACCGAAGTTGGTGGATTACAGTAGTTACTATATGATGAAACCTTGTTACTGTCAGATTTTCTCGGAAGAAAATGGGACCAATTATTTGATCGTTATCGGGATTCTCAAATGCCCAGTGGCGGACATTTTTTTATTTGGTATCCCTGCAGTAAAAATTGAAGATTCATTGATTCATAATATTTTGTCAAAAAAATTGGGATCAGCGGCCAAATTTTCTAACATCTGCGTAGAAAAAAATAATCTCGCGCCTTTCTGAGCTTCAGGTAGAAACTGAACATATTTCGAATTTTGTAAGCATGACATTTTTGTTTTTCAGGCGCAAGATTAAATTTTATAGTAGCTTATATTTATATCAGAATTTGCGTCTCGTATATGGATTTAAGCAACAAAGATATCAACAGATATTCATTTACGTTACCTTGAAAATAAAGTAGTATGTTCAAGTCTTCATCTGAGTTCCTTATTAGTTGTGTTCGTTTCTTTCTGTAGAAAGTAGGTACGTATTTTCTAAAGCTACAGTTTCATAAATAATATTTTTAAATGTTTTTGATATCTAGTTTGCTAACTGTTCACAAAACTAATAGTCAGAGCATGTGCAATAATGCGATCGGAAAGCAATTCCCAGATAACCTCTAAATTTTATTAATTATTAATTTTCGTTTTCTATTGTTTGTTTCTATTCTATACCTTTCTGCTTTTCCTTTTTTATTCAGACTATCCACCTTTTCTGTGACTTCCAGTGAGTCAAGTTTGTATTCGTGATTTTGAAAAGGTTTCCAATGGCTAATCAACCCTAAAAACGATCAGAACAGGCCCATTTGTCAGGTTAGAAAGCAACGAGAGCAACGTGTCCCAGTTATTGCCTACTGATTTTCTTGTATTAAAATCTACCAAAAAACAGCTGTATTTTTTGTCAAAATTTGTTATGTTCTTACGTCAGTGTAGATTATCCATAAATAAGACTTCGATGGTAGACGCATCCGGTGCGAACCGTAGTTTTATGGCAAATTTGGTTTTTAACTTATCGCAGAAAGACACCCCGTCGATAAAATTACATAATTAGGCAACCTCAAGAGGTCTTTGACAAGCTTTTAAATCTCTCGAACATAACACTATTTTCATATCCTCTCGCTAAGATAGAAATCTAAATAGTTGCCATTTTTAATAATATAATGGCTTTGGGAAAATATTCGCCACGTTACGTACAGGCCTTAATCTATTATCACAACTAACAATTTTACTACTATTATACCTACCTATTCAGTGTACTATATCTGCCTACAAACCCGTTTTAAAAGCATAATGAGAAAAGTCTTTCATAAAAATTTACATTATTCTACATTACGTAACAAAATTAAACGTTACCATTCGCTACCCTTTTGATGGATAAATACCGCTCTCTATGTAATTATGACTATATAATATTTTAATTAAATGCAAAAGTATCGCATTGTACCCACCGTATTATCTAATTTTTCATACCGCTGAGGCTGCGAATAAAAACCTACGAATGTCGCTGCTATTATTTCAAATTAAATCTATCAATTTTTTAGGTCATAGTCTAATGAGAAACAATTAGGTTTCACGTTTGTATAATCACTTGTTCGTTGATTGGAGTGACTTATCACATTTTGATCTTTCATTGACATTTGAATGTTCCATGTGATATTTTGGTTAATAATTGGTACCCAAGTTTGCACAGTCACCCCACTTTTTTTGTAAATTAAAGCATTTATGTCATAATGGATTAATAAATGAATTATTGTGTGTGGGTCCCTGTCTACATTATTATTTCCGTAATAAAAAATAAAAATAAATAATTAATATTGGATATTTTCTCAGAACTCCAGAGTAATTACAAATCTTTTTGTGTGTTTGTAAACAAATTTTAAATATATTTGCAATACAATATGCAATGTAATAACAACTTTAGAATATATTTGCAATAAATTAGAAATATAGGGGATTTAGTTAATCTTTGAAATTTTAGGATTTAAAAAGTAACAATGGAGTACGGAGTACGAATAAAGACATAGGTAATGATTTCCAAGCAATATACAGGGTATCCCGTAATTCTAGAATACCATGGCCCTACTAATGGTTATCTTCTGATAAGTTTTTTTTTATTTTGTTACTGATTTTAATAATTAGTGCCAATTTCATTCTACAGTTTGTTCAGCGAATGTTCGGCCCTACGTCACAACTCCCGTCCTTGTCTGACTCGTGAATATACGACCGATACCCTTCGCATATTCATGAGTAAGACAAGGACGGGAGTTGTGAGGTAGGGCCGAACATTCGCTGAACAAACTATATATGAGGTTCTTTACTATGAAGATAGTGATTTTTAAATATCCCCTTTGGGAATACTTTTATAGACTACATAATCTTAGTTTTTTTCAACTTTTACTTTTTTGAAATTTCGAATCTACTTTAACCTAATGAGCTTAAAAACCAATAATAATAAGAAAGTTATCAAAGGAATTGTTATTGGGCAATCCCAGCCTTTAAATTTTAGTAAGAAAATCCTGCTAATTTGACGCGAAAATCACTCGTGTTCATGTATATGGAATAACGGGACACCCTGTATAATAAAATTTAAAATCTAATCTTCTAAGTTGGTCTCTCTGTTCTTACTCATATTATTTGTGAACCTTCACTGGGTACGTTAAATATCGTGTTGTGTAAAAGATTAATATATAACTAAATATGAAACTAACGCCCATTATGAATATGAAATTTTATATGATAGAAATTATAGAAAAAATAAGGAAAAAAGAATTCAGCGTCAAACAATATCCCAACAGATTATTTACTATAATCATGTAAATTACACGTTTTCTACATAATTTTCCAATAAACTGAAACAAGTATTAAAATCACAACAATCTCCATATTTGAGAATAAATAACATAATCTACCCCATTTGATTTTTTGAAACGATTAGCATACATAAGTGGATACCAATATTTATTCATTTTATTGAAATGAGGAATTCAAAATGTATTAAAAAAATTATTAAAAATATCTACTTTAAGCTTGGATGTAAATGTCAAATAAAATAATAATGTTACATAAATCTAGTGGGGGCTCGTCCATAGGGGTTGTGGGGCTACAGCCCCCAGTCGCCCGCAAACAACCGATAACGCTCAGTTCGAGTTCGCAATTTAACTAGACACCTCCCTGGAATGCTCGAAATTACGATCACGATACACCCAGTACATCATGTTTGGACTGCATCTTCGTGGGGAACTATATAGCTGCCTTCTATCTTCTATCTATCTTTAGTTCGATAGCTCATTGACGACAAGGTTGTCAATTATATTTATACTTGACACCTCTCATTTAAATTCATATCATAACACATGTGAATAAAGACGATTCTGATACATTTGGCAACGGTGCCCCGCTCGTGGTTTGTTGTCGTCTTTGTTTAAAGAGAAATAGCGCAGCGCGAAGTGGATAAGTCGTTGGCTGGGGTTACGGCTAGGAAAGTTAACAGCCGGACTACGCGGAAAAGGGGGGCGAGAGGGGGACACGAGAAGCGCGAGGGGGGCATATAGGGCGCACTTTTTATATTAATTATGCAAAAATAAGTAATTTCTACTAAAAATATAAAATAAAAAAGGCCATTCCGAAAGTAGGTAACCACCTATTTTTCTAATTAACCGTAAATTGTGTCCTTTTCAAGACGTGGCCCCCTGTGCCCATGAGCCGCCACTGCATATTTGCACTTCCCTCTTGTTGTTTCTATTTTATTTTTTCTTTCTTTTTCTAGACTCGAGCTGTATATTTGGCATTTAGGCTCCGATACTGGTAAAAATAGTAAAGTGTGGTGAACGAAATGAATCGATAAGTGTTATCAATGTAACAGTATCAAATAGGCATGTTATTACTTTAGTTGAAGGGAACACACAAGCCGTCATTGATGCTCATTTGGAGTGAATTAGAGTGATATTTTTTGAATAATTAGAACATGCCGGGAACATATTGTACAGGGTGTCCCAAACTTGACGCCCCAAGGTTATTATAGGCAAACAAAAATAGTAAAAAATTGACTTGTGGGTTTCTTGTAGAACCAATCAAGCTTGCTTTTGGACCAAAAAGATAGTTTTTAGGAATTTGGGAAATATACCTAGGTTATGACCTCATCAAATATATTTTTCCCGGGACCATACCTTTTTCTTTATATTTGGAGAGAGTACGTTTTTCTGATAAACTTACGTAAATATATTTTTTTTGATATCTTGTTTCATTAAAAAGTTATATGCGTAATTGATTGTAAAAATATGAAAAAGACGCTACGGTATTTTTGCAACTGTTGTTTCAAAAATTAGAGATTATATTCGTGTAATACAAAGTATATATCCTGAATCAAATTAGCCTTGGCTTGATCGGGTATCTATGGAAAACAATTGACAGTTGATAATTTCTTATTCTTACCTGTCATAACTGAAATACCTTCTCTTGACATTTAATAATTGTATCTAGTCATTGAACGTATCATAAAACTTCAATAATGGTAACACACAATGAAAAAGTTAATATGATATTAGTTTATGGAGAAGCCATAAGAATTTATAGGGAGAAATATCCTGAATTTCACGTTCCTGATCACAAAATGTATATTTGATTAGAAAAAACTTAAGGGAGAACCAAAATGCATTTTCTACCCGAAAGGCAAATAAATTGGAAGAATAGTTCGCAACAATGATACAACAGTAAAAGTGTTATGATATTTTGAAGATTACCCGATAAACTCAATTAGACAAGCTGGTAGAGAATTATTAAATTTGAAGAAGTCGTCCATACAACGAATTATGAAAGAAAACAAATATCATGACTTTAAACTACATTATCTAGAAGATTTGGTAGAGGCAAGTAGAGAAAAAAGGCTTGATTACATGATTACATTGCTGAAATCACGATAGTGACCGAGATGGTTTGCAAGCTTATTTTCAGACACACACTTTGGACAGACGAAAGTCGTTTTGTTAGTAATGGCTTACCTAACCGTCAAAACGAGCATTATTGGTCCACTGAAATTCCTCATAATATTGTCAATCGAATTTGGAATCAGGGACTCTTCAGCATTAATGTATGGTGTGGCATAATTAGTCATCATTTAGTTGGCCATATTTTTACGAAGGAGTTTTAACTGGAATAACATATACCTAGCCACAATTTTTGCAACAACAGCTGTCAGTTCTCATGAAAAATGTGACATTGCAGTTAAGTAGTACCATATATGGTTTCAACACGACGGAGCTCTAGAACACAAGGCCAACATTGTAAAAGAATGGATTGGAATAAATGGTCCCATAAAATGGCCAAGAAAGTAGCCAGATATAACACTATTAGATTTCCATTTATGGGGATTTCTGAAAACATTGTTTACAAAACACCATCTAGGAATATTGATCATTTAACAGAAAAAATAGAAGATGACTGTCAACAAATAACACCAGATGTATTACGAAAGGTCGCTAAGACAGAAGTTAGACGCCGTCTATAGACTTATGTTTATTAAAAGAAGGTAGTCACATTGAAAATTATTTATAGTAAGAACCTACCTAGCATTTATTTTTATATTGTTGGTTTTTGTTTTTCGCTAAAATTGCTAGGTGTTTATAATAACAGTTTTTTTAAAAAAGACGTTCCTACATTTATATTTTTATAACTAATAATACAATTTTAATACTTTTTCCATAATACATCTGTCCGAGCATCCGTCAATTGTTTCTGTCAAAAATGTACATTCATAAGTCATGGCTAACTCGATTTTCATTAAAAAAATACCATGGCATATTTTTCATAACTTTACAAATAATACGCATATAACTTTTTAATAATAATTCTCACCTTCACAATACTCCAAAATAAGAAGAAGCAACCACATGCTTGTGCGGGGGAGGGGGGCAATTACTATTATTTTGTCTTCATTGCCATTTGCGGCTAGGGCCGACTTTTTTCCCGATAGAACTAGGATAGCATTCGCTCAAGTACTACGAAAAACCCTAGAAAACCGTAGTAATCCCAGTGAGTGTAGGACAATTAGTAAATCACACGGATAAAGCTATTTAGGAGCAATACCGTGAACCCACATTTGTCCAGCGCTCTTGGCCATAGCGGTGTTTTTCTTTAAAGACATGTGCATGCTCCTGCCTCGAACCAAAGTCGATCGAAGGCAGAAAAACATGCAGTCTAAAAAGTCAGCGCCGGTACGACGGTACGAGCGACGCCACAAACAAGATATTAAAAAAATATTTACGAATGTTTATCAGAAAAACGTGCTCTTTCCAAATATAAGGAGAAACAGGTATGGTCTTCGGAAAAAAATATATTTGATGACGTCATAACCTATATTTCCCAAATTCCTAAAAACTATCTTTTTGCCCCAAAAGCAAGCTCGGGTGGTCCTATACAAGAAACCCACAAGTTAAATTTTTATTGGCTGTTTTTGTTTGCCTATATTACTCCTGAGGCGTCGAGTTTGGACACCCTGTAGATACAGTAAACGTTCGAAAACTGGAAGGCTCGGTGTTACCACCGATGCAGCCTAGAATGTTTTGTTGCATTAGCAGCTTTTAGAAACCACACCATGACCACAGCTTAAAGCTGTGCCATGACTACCCCAGCCATTAAAAGAGACCTCCAGCGGACTCACAACGTTGTCATTTATTAGAAAATGAAAGGAGCATGTTATACGAAGCAAATTTATAATAAGAAAATCTCATATTCGATATGTTTTATAGATTACCTGACTTGTTCTGAAGGTAGGAGTAGACTCCGGCGTGTTTGCCGTCGACTCGCGGCTGCGGCTGTGGAGGCGGCTGCAGGTCGGGCGCGGACCTGGCAGGCATCATCGTGGTGCGACGACGGGGCCGGGGACCGGCGGGGGATCCATCACGTCTGCCTCTGGAATCATGCGAAAAATAGTCGTTAAAAATGGAGGTGCCAAGTTGGGAGTCAATGCCAGAAAACCCAAAAATAAAATTCAAAAAATAGTACTTAATAAGTACGGTGTTACACCGCCCGGGCGTAGTTCTGTTTCGGACGCTACGCCGTTAGTGGCGCTAGAGTCGATGCCGCCGCGCTAGCTATTTGGCGGCGATAAATTCCGTCGCCCCAGTCGATCGCGGGCTGCTCTAGAGAATGCGTCAGCGTTGGCCGCCTCCAGACTCCGCGGGCGTACCTCGCGACCTTGTGTTCTCGTTCTTGTATTCTATTGTATAAACAAAGTGAAGAATAGCGTACAGGACATTTTGGAAGGAAACTTTTTAAGACTTTTATTGTCTGAAAAAGTTGAAATAAAAACTCTTGGCAGGCCAACTCCAGATTTACAATTAACTCAACCGGATAAAAATGCAAACGGCAATTATACGCGATATTACGCGACACTTTACTAGAAGTACGTACGACAAGAACAAGTGAATATCTGGATGCGACAAATTAAATGCAAAATGCACTGTTTTGTTTTCCCTGCTTACTGTTTTATAAAGAAGGAATGGGAATGGATAAGACATGGACTAGAATAAGATTCAACGATTTAAAACATTTAAAACAAAAAATAAAAAAACAGCAGCTTTCTATTCGGCACATGAATTGTTCTACAGCATTTTTAGTATTGCCGGACAGTTAGATTCCACGTACCGGCAAAACATTATTAAACATAAAGAAACCGTGGATAAAAACAGATATATTTTAATAAGAATAACAAACTGCATAAAATTTTGCGGCAAACTAGAATTAGCTTTGCGAGGGCACGACGAAAAAAAAGACTCTCAAAATCATGGTATTTTTCGAGAATTAATCGATCTTACATCCGAGTTAGATTATATTATGAAAGAACATTTAAAAAGTTCTACAGTATTCAAGGGTACATCAAAAACGGTACAAATGAAATATTGAAAAGCATGCTGGAAGTTTGTCACCAAGAAATTCGAGAGCAAATAAATAAAACAGACTTTTTGGCCATACAGATACAGTGTGATGAAACAACAACCGACATTGTCAAATGGTAATGATATTTAGATAGTGGTAAGTGGTAAGTACCTACTTACTTCGGCTTATAGATTTTTAGTAGGAATTACGGATTTTGCGTTATTAACTTTTTTTTTTGAAAAACGGGAATTATTGTTTTATGCACTTTTTTACTTTTTATATTAATTATGCAAAAATAAGTGATTTATACTAATAAGAAAAAATTAGAACGCCCATGCCGAAAGTAGGTACCCACCTCCACCTCGGTACCCCCCTATTTTTTTAAGTGACGCACGAGTGTGTTCTTTTCAAAACGTATCCACCCTTGTGCATTAACTCACGAGCCGCCACTGGTACTTATTGAACGATGTTTGGTGTCAAGTTGACCCTGGCGATTCACACGTCTTGCGAAGGTTTATTTCTATACATATTCAAGTAATTTCGGCGGTTCAAAGCACTACACGTTATGTGTTTTAAAAAAGATTAAAGATAACTCAGCGGCAATGTAGAATCTTATAGGGTATAGCGTGCCCTGTTTTGTATAAGTACTTTCTTTCCCTCAGTGGAGGCCTGGCACCCCTCTACTATCTAATTATTTGATCCTGCTTGACCCTACCATCTCCCACCACTTAAGTCCCCGATTATAATATTTTATTATAATCATATCCTATTTTTGGCTATTCGCTCGTGCCTCTCCCTACCCTGGTTGTAATATTTTATTGCTTTCAAGTAGTGGCAACGTCGCACACTGAACGCCAGGCGACACCTTTAGAGCTGACAGTATAGTATAAGAGCATCAGAAGCATAGAGTTTTTAGTTTTTTGAGTAGATCTGAAGTGTTCATTATTTCCTAGTTTCAAACCTAAACTCTATTCAAACTAAACCCAAGTGAAACACAATTACATAAACACAAGTTGTTGCATGGCTAGAGCGTGATACGCACGGGATCGGCTTGCTATTGGCTAACCGGTAGTAAAGTCTGACCCGGCGAGGGAGTGCAGCGAGTCGGTGTTCCTTACAGAGGTGTAATGGGTTGCAAGTGGACCTTTATTTTTTCCGATATAATTCGTTCGCTGTTTATTAATTGTTGGAGCTACGATTTGTGTTAATAGTAGAAATTTGCAGGTAAGTGAATGACTAGGCGTGCCATAAAAGTTTGTTTTTAATGTTCTTAATACTGGGGCATATTATTTTAATATTTTATATTATACAATTCATAGAGATCGTCCTTAATGCGGCCTTGCCTTGTATTAGCCCTCAGAATTATTGTTCACGTGCTTCCATCGTGTAAATGTTTACGCGCCACTTGCATTTAGTTTGAACAGAGTATAGAAAGTCGCAAACACATTGTTTTGATAATAAAATAGTACTTTTTCACGAATATTATTTTTTCTGCAGCTGTATTTAACAATAACAATAAAGTAATAACAATATTTAACAACGTTTTTATTATGGACCTCTAATAAAAATAAATACTTTCTTGCACTTGAATGCAATAAACAAATCCTTTTGTCGCTACAATAGATTCTAAAATTTTATGATAGCGTACAAAACAAACTCTGTCCACTCCAGTAGTTACAGCCATAACCTTAAACTCTGTGCAAACATGTGGCAATGCCGCAACAGGATGGTTCAACGAGTCTATGCAGTCTAGCGGCGTTGACTGATCTATCGTCAGTCAACGCTAGCGGGCCTAATATCGATCGGCCTGTTTTACGAACTTTTCGGCATTTTGGCTTAGTTTCTCTTTTCTAATAAAATTTTTAACAATTTTTATAATTATAATAGGTTAAGTAAGTATGTTTATTTAACAGTTAATAATAAAATCGGTAACAAAATATACACAGAGGTACATACAAATATATACAATAAGTACGATTCCTGGTGTGGATAGGTATATTTTCGACAAGTAATTTGGCAAATTTGGGCAAATAGAGGTTACTACATTTCGAATTTTTGTTATAACTTTTCACAAAATGCCCCGTTAGGCAAATGATGATTATCTCCCCTTAGGGTTAAATTTCGTCAAAATATAAACATCAAACGCACATAAAACTGCGTTTTGTGAAAGACAGCGATTGTTATGATCTATGATTGAAATGGCAGTTAGGGTCAATTTCATAAAACATATAACAAAAATATCTTTTGACCTTAATTTTTAAACAATATTAAACAATGTGTAAATCACGGCAATAGATTATACTATCGCCGTGGTGTAAATTAATTACAAAAACTTCTTCAATTTTAAAGGGTATTTTAGTTTGTCTATTAATCATTTTTAACTTAAATTTTTGTTCCTTGGAAAGCCCAAAACGAATACAAGTCGACGGCCTGCCGTCAAGCAAAGAAAACCTAGCTTCTTAAAGTTATTATTACGATTTGACTTACAGCCAGGTGTTCAACTCAGTTCTAGCTTCCCTCGACGATTCTAGGCATCTTGAGGCTTCAAACTGTAGAAAGAGCCAATAACTTATTTCGCTTCTTCACTTCGAACTTTACAAATGATTCAGTTTTGCACGAACAAAACAAATTTATAAAAAAGCTGTCGCCAGCCCTTCGAGCAGTCTGTTTCCGCCCAGCTACACACTGCTTCGTCGTAGAAATCTCACGACGATACCACTACCCGCACTATAACACTAAGGCCTGGTTCATGCAGCTTCTTTATCTTTTAATTTTTCTTTATCTTTAAGAAATATTAAATGTCATTGGTAAGTTCAAATCAAGGGACAAATGCCATTGGTTATTTCTTAAAGATAAAGTGAAATTAAAAGATAAAGAAGCTGCATGAACCAGGCTTAATTCTCGTAAGTTTCTTATGTAAAATCAACTGACAGGGAGTGACAGGCCACGCCACGTAGACCGGCAAGCCATGCTGCCAATTTTCTCAACTTCAGGGCTTACCTACAGTCGGCTGTGGACTGTTACCTTTAAAATGTCAAACATGACAATTCTGGGAAAGTTTTTTTGTAATTATTGTACGAAGTTTACAGCTACTTGTTTACTGATGAGTAAAAAAATAACAGATATTGCAGCATAAATACACTACAAAGTATCTTGCACATCGCTCTTTGATTTGGTTAAGTTACACCGTACCTACTGATGATTGCCAAATAGCATCAAACACGTGTATGCGGTTACCAGGTATTTTACAAGTTTCATGAAAATCCGATAATTTTATTTATTAAAAGTTTGGAATTTGTTAATAATTATGTAATTTCATTTTGTATAATGCAAGGAACCGTTAGGAGGAAATACATCTTCAAGGAGTTCTCATAAATCGATTATTTGATTGCATACTTTAATGCTCGTTATCAAAGCGACACCAACAGCGAAAAATTGGTAGGTATATCGGTTGCTAGGCAATGAAACTGAGAGGTGGGACGGGTGCTAAAAAATAGTTAGCCCAAAAAATTCTCTCTTATGACAAATACTTTTCTTTTTTATTTAAGCGCCTCCTACAACAAAATTCTAGATTTTTTTCTTTATTTTCTATGTGGGCGATATACGATAATAAACCTTTTAAGTAACAACCAAGTTAAAAGACTAATTTAGCCAGTAACGACCATTCTTAACAAAGTAAATTACTTATTTGCAGCTAATAACTGGTTTAAATTACTTTTAATTTGCCTTTTCAACTAAATATTCCGTTAGTGTTAGTTAAAATGTATATTAAATTTTGGTTCCCCATTTGATTATATGTATTAAATAATCGCATAATATACGTCAGACCAAACGTTATGAGGCTACTTCTGAACTGTGATGGCCAGAGTAATAGTAATAAAATTGTAATTATTTTGCTATCGTCATTATTATTTATTAATTGTTATTATTTTTCATCTATCTTAGATTAAATTTCCTGCAACTAAAATAAAATGTCGGTACAGGTAGAAAACTATGAAGGGACTTATAGGAAACTAAGTAAAGAAAGTGTTAAGGTCCTTAAAGTTTATCTCAACCTCTTTTCATTTGAACACAATTCTTTATGGGTTCCCATAAATTCTGTTAACACTTAGCTCTAATACACCCCCCTTTAGAAAACACTTTTATGGCTTTAGGTACAGCACCAAAAGATATTGCCTTTAATCGGCAGTATCCCTAATATTCTGAAAACTAAACATTTAAAAAGGTTTCCTAAGTTGTACGTAAAAAGCTCTGCTCTATTAGTTGTTTAAAAACTGGCGCTTATACCTTGGAAAATTATAATTAACACTGTAATACTAATAGCCTTGTGTAATATGTAAATTGCTTATTCGACACGTAGTAACTAACGTTGATTTGAATTTTAAAGAATCTCCACAGAACTTAAAAATAATTTATAATTATTTAGGTATGAGTATTTCTTACACGTAAATGAGGCAATAAAAATACGTAAATTGCATTTTACCATATTTCGCTTATAAGCTTCTAAGTTTTTATAATTACCTACCGAAAGTGAAAATTCCCTATTTGGTAACCTATTAATAAAATTCTTTATGGGCATACGAAAATTACCTATAATTTACCCAAGTAACGTCTTCAATTCATTAAACATATTATTTATTCCTTTTTCATCTTACATTCTGGTTTCATAACAACTGGCCCATTAGGCCTTCATTTGTGTCTAAAAAAACATCAGGACGAACACAACCAGTCCGTAATGTCACTTTAAAAATCCATGCGATGTTAATGCAACGGTTTGTTTATTTAAATTAATAATAAGTCACACGCTTTATGTTTTATTTACATACGAGTGAGTCATTCCACACATTTTTATTTTAATTCATTTCAAGCACAACAGGTTTCAACTTGGCGGTTTCGTTGCCGTTACGCACCAATGTGTATACCTGGCTCAGAAAAATAAAAAACATAGAACTGGCTTTGTTTTGGCAAGTTTGTTCCCATAATAATAATAAAAAAATGTTTACAGTTCGGGTGACAGATCTGGTGCTAACGATTACAAAGCAGTGGCGTACCTTTTATTTTTTTAAAATAGTTATAAAAATAGGAAAAAATATATTCGCCTTTATATCTCAATTTTTTTTATAAAAATTGAAGTGTAACCCCAGGTACAACTTGTACACGTCAATTCTAAAATTCAAACTTATCATGTTATTGACAGTTACTAGTTGGGGATTGTTCGGCGAACACAATATAAAAAAATAAAAAATAAAAACTTTTTAAAAACAAGTTTTTTATTTAAGCCATGAACTAAAACGGATACAATAAGTTTAGGTTTTCGTTAAGATAATTCAATGCCACACTGCGGCAAGCTTTTTAAATCATAAAAGTAGGTACCAATCAGTTTATCAGACAGTGACTGGTTGATAAGCAAGTACATGCCAAAGAATATATTTTCTTTACAGTTTGCGCGACAAGCTTTTTGATTTAAAAAAGCTTGTCACAGTTTGGCATTGAATTATCTTAACGAAAACCTAAACTTATTTTATCCGTTTTAGTAAATGGCTTACTTAAATAAAAGCTTGTTTTTAAAAAGGTTTTTTTAAGATTTATTTTATTTTGTGCTTTTTTAATACCTATTTGATTCCCATCTCAAAAGGGTGGTAAAGAAATTTAGTCCGCCATCTTGGGGCATCGGGCGTCCGCCCTATTGGATTTAGTATGACGTCAGTCACCTTATCGTTTTCTACTCTTCAAATCCTTTCATTTGATACCCGTGTCGAGGATGTTGTGAAGAATAGGGCAATCCGCCGTCTTGGGGATCGAGGCCGCCATATATTAGATTTATTATGACGTCATTCACCTTATAGTTTTCTACCCGTCGAACCCTTTCGTTTGATACCCATGTTGAGAATTATTTTCCCTCTGGTGGTAAAGGTATCTTTTACCGTGCCTCGAACTAGGTACGCCTATGTACTTACGCATGATATATGTAACCTCCTTTGCCGAGTTGCTTGATTTGCAAACAATACACTTTTTTTGCCCATAACATATAACTTAATTGTCTATATAAGCATTTTAAACCGACGAATACTTAAGAAACATTTAAAAACAGCGAAAAATTGCTTTTAAAAGACACAGCACCAGTTATGTCAAACACAAGGTGAGGCACACTCTTGACCGATTTGCGCGTTTGTCAGATTGTGCGATTGGTATTGGTAATTGTAGGTATATTATTGTTTCCTTAATTGTATCACAGATCAAAGTACTACACGTAGTATAGAAATACTGCCTAATAAAGTGTCTAGATAATTATAAATACTAGATTCACCTATTAGTCAGGCAGACCTTATCTCATCAATACATCAATATCATACAATATCATACATTATTTACTTCAAAGTAAACGTATTTGCAACTGATTGGCTATGTCCATAGTCCCTACATACAATGGAAACCACTGTTGCAAAACTATTATTTGCAATTTGATCTTGAAGATTATCTTAATTTACCAGAGAAATAAGTTTTTCATTATGAATTACTGGCAACGCTGTTAAACATTAACTAATAAATAAATAATAGAGTATAAAAAGTGCTACCCCCTACAAACATTTCAATCTACAGATGCCATTTCTATGTTTTTTTATTTTTCTGAGATACCTGGGCAGGGCGGCAAGCGTTTACCGCAAATTCACATTGGAAACAGGTATAAAGTGTTTAGTGAACAGATCCGCAATATCGCCCTCAAAATTTGGATTTCATTTTCGCAGGTAAATTTAATCGATTTATTTTCGAAGAAATGTGTTTATGAAAGCCCTCTCACTTACAGCCACTTTCGACGCAAGTTTTAGTTGTTTATTTTGGGTTCGAAAGTGCTTCCTTGTAGATAATTAACTTTGTATAGCTGGTACACCACTTGTTATTGTAACTAGGCTAAAGCAACCACGCAACAAGAACCGCGTGGCTGGCGCCTATACTATAAGTTTGAACATATTTAAGTGATTCCTTGATGTTAAGACTGCGATCAGATATTATTGCCCAACTAAGTAAATAAACCTCTATGGATATACCTACATACCAACAAGACTTTATTTTCTTTTCGATCAAAAGTAGTAAAAACATATACAGTTTGTTCAGCGAATGTTCGGCCCTACGTCACAACTCCCGTCCTTGTCTTACTCACGACTATATACGACGGATATCGGTCGTATATTCACGAGCCAGACAAGGACAGGAGTTGTGACGTATAGGGCCGAACATTCGCTGAACAAACTGTACTAGCAAGTTTTTGTCAACATGGCTTCTGCTACCAACACCAACGATCAATAGGAGATATTATAACGAGAACCATTGGTTTAACAAACTAATGTGCTATTCTACTGACAATAGAAAACATAGGTATATAGAAAATAAAGAGAATTTCAAGTTTTCCACAAAAAGAACAATGACCACTGATTTATTATAATTGTTATTATTAGTATTCGCGAGAATATACAGTATGTCCACGGATGGGGTAAATATAAGAGGATAAATGGACCAAAAAGTGAAAGATACGAAAAAATGTTATTCTTTATAACAGTTTTTGCTTGCTATAAAAATAAGATCCATGATGCCAAAAATTTGTTTTTTTTTTGTACAGGGTATGCAAAAAATACAAAAACGTAAAATTTGATGAAGAGTAAAGTTGGCTTTTTATAAATTTTAATGAACAACGTTAAAAAAAACTTGTTTGAAATTTTAAAAGAATTCTTATTCCAGATTTTCAAGGAAAAATTTAAAATTTCTAAATTACTCTTTTAAAACCGAAATTTTTCCAAGTCATATTCTGACCTTTTTATTTGATTACACCTTTGATAACTGTGGCGTATTTGTCAAAATAAGAAAGATGTTTTTAGAGCAAATAATATTTATAATCCAAAATTACAGACAGGTTAAATCAAATTACTAATGGAATATTAAATAATAATTGTAATACTCGAGAAATATTTCTTGATTTATTAAACTTTAAAACAATTAGGGGCACATTATTTTTATTTTTCAAAATCTTCTCCTCCATATTCTACGCATTTTTCTAACTGACGTCGTAAATGGCTAAAGCTGCTTCTTATTTCTCCTAGTGAAATTGATTCCATCGCTCTTAAAATTCTCTGCTTTAAAACTTCTTCGTTATTCTCAATGGGTCTTTCATATGTTAGTTGTTTAATGCGCCCCCATAGAAACATATCACAAATTGTCAAGTCGGGACTCCTAGGGGGCCACAAAATTTTCCAAATTTGCGATTGAGAAAATCCTTGACTTATGTAGCATAATGGGCAGGACACCCATCGTGCTGAAAATACATATTTTGGCGATATTGAAGAGGTAATTCTTCTAACTTGTCTGACAGAAATGACTCCAGCATATGCAAATAAGAATGTCTGTTACACGTATTATCAAAAAAACATGTTATAATCCCATAATAGGAAATGGCGCAACAAACATGTACTTTTTTAAAATACTGGCGGCGGTTTGCAATTCTAAACTCTGTGTTTTTCCTACTCCAGTATCTCACATGCTGAGAGGCTACAGTGCCATTTGTACTGAAGGTTGACTCATCTGAGAACCTTATCAGCTTATGAAAGTTCACGTTGTTATTTAGAACTTCATCTCCGACCCACAAACAAAAATCCAAACTGTCCCCATCATCACATTTGGCATATGGCTTTTTTTTACAGATTTGTAAACTTTGGGCTCGTTTTCTTAAAGATAGCATAGGATTTTCATCAACAGATTGCAAAATTAATACTGTATAGAAGCATCGTTTTCGTCGTATCTTTTCTTTGTCTTCTTTAAATCATTAACGGATCCAGTTTTTTTTAATCTGACTACTAACTTATGTACTGAACTTATGCATAATTGTACATTTGGAAACTTTTCTTGAAACGTCTCAATAACGTAGCGATAACTATTCTCGCCGTTTCTGTAATTTTGGATTATACATATTCTTTGCTCTAAAGGCAACATCGTTCTTATTTTGACAAATAAATCACAGTAACAGTTATCAATGAATGGAGTAATCAAATAAAAAGGTCAGAATATGACTTGGAAAAATTTCGGTTTTAAAAGAGTAATTTAGAAATTTCAAATTTTGCCTTGAAAATCTGGAATAAGAATTCTTTTAAAATTTCAAACAAGTTTTTTTTAACGTTGTGCATTAAAATTTATAAAAAGCCAACTTTACTTTTCATCAAATTTTACGTTTTTGTATTTTTTGCATACCCTGTACAAAAAAACAAATTTTTGGCATCGTTGATCTTATTTTTAAAGCAAGCAAAAACTTTTATAAAGAATAATATTTTTTCGTATCTTTCACTTTTTGGTCCATTTGTCCTCTTATTTACCCATCCGTGGACATACTGTATACGTATGTCTGATTATTTTTTTAGTTCTTAGGATAAAGATACCAACTAAAAGCCAGGATGCAGTTTATTCGGGGAGACCGAATTTAACTTCATAACTGACACATTATAAGGTTCTCAAAAAAGTTATCGCCAATAATTAACAATTTCTTCGAAAACCGAAAAATATTGTTTGTAGTTTTGATATTAAGGATCAAAAATAATAAAATCTCCTAATTTAGAAGCTGAATATCACATTCGGTACAAGCGGAAGTAAATACATATTTTCAGAAATTATTGTTATTTGTTTGTAGATTAAGATAGAATACAGTGACCTCCAAAAAGTTCGCAACATAGGGGTAAGTACATGTTTATTTTGAAATTCAACTTTAGGGGTACCTTTTCCTTTAAAAAAATATGAAAATTGGCTTGTTCAAACATTCGGTTACGTGACTTTCGTAAAAACAATATGACATTTAGTAAATAAAATGGCGAGAAATTAACTTATTCGTCAAAATTTCAAAATGTTTTAAACTTTTCCAATTCTACGCACGTGAACCCAATTTAAAATCTCTATTAAAATATTTTCTTTTTTGGCATTTTTTTAATAATTTTGAAATTTTTAAAAACTTTTAACTGCATGAAACTATTTTATGTCACTAGCTTTATAATTATATTCACTTTTTATTCTGAAATATCGATAAAATATGTGTTATTCAAAAGAAAATGATATTAACTCTTTAAATTTCTTTTATTTTTCTTGCAAAGATGATATGCCGTCAAGCATTTAGAATAAATTTATTTAGGTAAGTTAAATTTTCCAGTCCAAAATATTACCTTCACACCACGGGCATTAAACGCCTATACTTAACGCCCTTGATACATAAATAACTATTTTATAACAGTTACAAGTTTGTAAAATTATAAAAAATTCAAAATTATTAAAAAAATACAAAAAACAAAATCTTTAATAGAGCGTTTAAATGGTTCGCTTATATAAAATTGAGAAACAACCTTTTCAAGTGAAACTTTTTGAAATTTTAACAAATAAACCGATTTCTAGCGATTTTATTTTTTAAATGTCATTTTTGACAGATAGCGCAAGTCACGCTGCTACATTTCAGCGAGTCATTTATCATATTTTTGAAGCAAAAGGTAACCCCAAAATTCAATTTCAAAATAAATTATTAATTAAAAATTATAATAACCGTAATTATGCTTCGAATTTTTTGGAGGAAACTGTAGAAGTATCTTTTCAATGACGTGCAATTTTATAGGGATATCTCTTGACGTTTTCGATATATTCGATTGTTTCCTCAGTTGACATGCAATAATAATTAAGGAAATCATTAATTCCCACAAGCAACCATTGACGATGTAGATATCAGCAGATACCATCAAGATGTAGATGTATGTATATATGAGGAGATACCATCAAACGAGAGGGAAAAATAGTACCACTATGTACATTGCAGAGTGTCCCAGTTTCGTTGGTTTTGGCACGTTTTGAATCGATATCTCAGGATGGCGGTTTTAGGAATTCAACTTGAGTACAGACCAACTTAGCTAATTTTTATCCATCTTCTCGGGATACCATAAGATAATCCCCCCCCTCCAAAACCATCTAATCTGGGATACACCGCCTGTACATAATCTAAACAAAATTAAAATTAATTTCAAATCTAGATGTAGTACTGCTTGGCTCTTTAACTTGAATATCGGGGCCTGATAAGAGGCAAGGGGGTGCAATGGGTGGAGCTTGACTCTCACTACTAATGCTTAGCCGAATGGCGGCGATAATAAACAAGAGCAATCAGTAAGTTTCGATAGGAGGGCTCACGAGTTAGCTACGCATCGTCTGTTTAGGCGTTGCCAATTGTATCTAAGATAAATGTGGGCGCAACAAATAGAATTTAACTATGTAACGTTATCACATTCCACAAAAAAATTAGTACTATTTGTCGTTGACTATTCCAATAAAGAAGAAGCTTCTATAGATGAAATTATAATAATATGTACAATAATAACATGGGCAAATCACGCTTTGCCCTCAGAAATAAAAAGCCCACATCAAATTCCAATGGGCATTCAATGATTCAACACATACATAACAGTAGTTCCTTTCTCATCGAAAATATAACACAGGATGGATTTGGAACAGATGTTCTCCGAACCCAATAGATTATCTGAATGTTCATGTCCATGCCCATTCTACTATCGGTTTACCGCAATATAGACCATCGCGAAAAGAAGGCAAAAGTTAATTCACTTCGTCTTTGTTATGACTGGAAATTACCATCGCGTTTGAATGCGCTCGAGACGGCTTATATGAGGTTCCCCTGCGGTATTAATTACCAATCTAATAATAAAGCAATAGCGAATGATTTAATAAATTTTACTTATGCACTGTGACACAATAGAAACTCACTAGCGATAGTTATAATGCCATAAATTCCGGTTCAACAGCAGAAATGGCAACATGGCGCCACAGCGACGCATTGAAACCATGATTTAACATGCAAATTCATAAAAACTCAAATAGCAATGCTGAATTGGCAGGACTAGACACCAATTAAAAAATGTCCACGACAGTTGGTACCTATAGACTTTGAAAATAGTTACATAGATTACATTACTTACTTATTTGGAATTTTACATTGAGTACCCTTTTGACCATATTATATACAATGTGTCCCGGATAAGAATGAACGGCATGGAGATCTTGCAAACGATGGGAGATAGAACAACGGTTAAATGGGGAAAAAGTTGGGCAATTTTAAGGTCAATAAAATAGTAGAAACAGATTTCTAATATCTTTTTTAATTTTTAAGTTATTTTGAAAAAAGTAAAATTTTGCGTTTTCAATTTTATTTTTTTCTAAAGTTGTTATCACAGATAGAAAAAAAAAGAAAAACACATTCTTATGGTACTTTTTAACGGGCCTTAAGTTGGTGTTTTTAGATTTGTTCTACAACATTTCGTTTTTGAGAAACCATCTTCAACATAATTTTTTTAAATACGGACCTGGATTTTTTTGCAAATTTTGAAAGCACTTTTCATTATAAATACCATGATGTATGACACGAAATATTTTTTAAATATTTTGAGACAATTATACTGAAAATTCCTTTTTTTCCATTCATTTTTTTATATTGCGGCCCTGTATTTAATAATAAGAAGTCTAAATATTAATCAGTATTGTCAACAATTTAACTTACATTTTCGTTTTACTTCGAAAACTTAATATTTTTAAATACGGCCCTGTCTGGTAAGTGTTTTCCTCTGTTTCTGTACAGCAAACAGTGTCGCATTGTGTTTTGAAGTAAATTCTTCGCTTTTTCTAATTGTAAGAAGAAAGCTTTAAGCCAATGAAACCAATAACTTTTGCCATTTATTAATTGCAACAATACATTCGTTCGGCCTCTGCACTATTTTTGTGACACAAGATATAACATGCTAACATGTTAAATTTGTCGTCATTTGAAACAGCACCCTCCATTTCTAATAACACAAATTTATTAACTAAATGAAACAGCAGTGGGAGTTCTGACAAAAGACAAGGGGTTGGTTTCGTTGTTTCAAAGCCTTCAAGGTGGAGGATTTTTATTTATTTTTTTATTATCGTTGTGACTGTTATTAGTCTTTGCTGTCCTTTTTTTGGTTCTCCGATTGAAAGATAAGTTGCAAGTTAAATTGATGACAATACTGATTATTATTTAGACTTCTTATTATTAAATACAGGGTCGCATTAGAAAAAAAAAGACCTTAAAATTGCGCAACTATTGTTCTATCTCTCATCGTTTGCAAGATCCCCATGCTGTTCATTCTTATCCGGGACACATTGTATAATGGCTAAGTTTAAGGTTTTGTGGGGTGCAAAATAAGCGCGTAAATCGCTTTAATATAAAAAAAATTCATAGCCTCGAGCACTAATAAATAGTTTGTCCCAATTTTAAGTTCTTTTAGAAACCTATTGCGCGACATGGATGCAATTTTCTTTTTCAGCGTCATCTGTCAAAATTGCCACGTTTTTTTGTGGGGCGCAAATTAAGCGAAAAACTAGCGGTGATCGTCCTACAAAAATTGTTTTGTATTCTTTAGTAAATTGGGAATGCAAAAAACTAAAGAATATTTATTTCACTTCAACCGGTGAATAAAATATATCTGAGGAGGACGCACAAGCGGCCCGTCAAATCTCAACGCCAACAATAATATGCGTTTTTCCATAAACAATGGAAATAAGATTTTTCTTAGACCAACCTGCAGACCAACCCTTAGTACATTTTTTTCACTCATTGCATATTGCCTGTTGAGTGTGGCGATTATCTTCTTACTCTTAACAGAGCTTATTATTAATTGGACCTTGTCGGAAATACTGTTGAAAGAAAATGAAAGAATACACCAAGGCACATAATATATATTGTTAGTTAGACGTTGTTAGACTCGTTCCAGAAAAGTGCAGAATGGGTCGTTACTGATATGGATTTGTCAGACTCCAAGCAATTGAACATATACTTACGTGATAAGTGTTGTGCCTTACCTTTATTGCAGATGCTCGGAACAACTGGCAAATATTGCTCTGATCAATGTTTGGTAAGAGTGTTTGCAAAATAACTCCCCAATATTTTATATCCGCACTGTCTTTGACGAAATTGAGAACTGTTGATCTTTATTTGATATATTGATTACCTAACAACGAATCTATAATGTAGGTACTCGACTCAAAGAGAAAACGCACAACGTTGAATGACCATTTTTAAATTCCGCCACTCTTGCCTATATCTACATATAATAGCGAATGCAAAATTATGAAAATATTTTCCCATATCGGTCTCCGCATCGATTCTAAAATTCCAATTGTTCGCCTCCACTGCCATTACGTCATTATCCTATACACACATCCCTAATACATTCGCAGGTATTAGTATGTTATTAAACTGCTCGTGCACCGGCGTTTTGTGCAAATGAACGGTTTCTCGTAATTTTCAATATTGCAAGCTTTCGCTTGGGCCTACCGGAAGACTGAGCTTTACAGTTAGCCCGAACATTGCGAGTAAAAATGAGCATTGCAAACCAAAAAGAAGAGACGCCTGCCTGCCTTCGGGTAGGTATAGGTAGGTATACCGCAAGTTGAAGTCGGAGATATTATCGTGGTGTTGCTGAATAGACTAATCCCACTAGGATTTATGCTATGCATTTATCAGAATTAGAATTAGCTCTTTGAAGACAGTGCAATAGTAGTGAAAAATGTTGAGGTGTGTGGGAATCTCGTGAGACCACCAACAAACATATTATATATGAAGATTTGCGAAATTGTTCTCCGAGGTTCCGGACGTTCTAAGTGATTTTTCTATTTCTTATTTATTTTTGAAACTTAATTGACTACATAATTTTAACAAAACCTCAACGTGGGACCAAATTCAAACATATTTTATAAGATATAGATAATATACAGGGTGTTTCCAAATTATGGTGCCAACGTAATATGAAAGAGAGAAAATGTCATTTTGAACAAAAAAAATTTCCCATAAGAAAGTTACAGCGTGTTAAAAGTATTGTTTGAAGAACATGTTTTTGGCAATAACTTCTAAAGAAGTTGTACAATTGAAATGAAACTTCGTGCAGTCCTTTAGTAACTGAAGTGCAACAATTTTGTCTAAAAACAATTTATTCCCATCGACCACCAGAGGCGGAGGGGAGAAGTAGCACAATGGGTTTTGTACTCATAACTTTTTGGAGGTTATCTTTTTGGCCTCGCAGGTTCATCATTTTAGACATCTTTTTATTTCGATCTCTCTTGTTTCATAACGATAAAATCAACCGTTTGCGTAGAAATCGGCAAAATGTGCCCCAAAACCACATGGTAACTCCAAAATTCGAAAAATAAAATTATCTCCTACCGTATTTAAATGTTTCACAGATAAATTGTACGTTCAAAATTAAGAAAAAATGCCTAAAGAATATTGAGTAAAACATCACTGGTTTTCCTGAAATATGGATTTCAAAATGTTGTCGAGTTCAATCCTTTCCATTTTGAAAGAGAAAAATTTTGATACATAGTTAATAGGGAATTTTTTGTCACTTAAAATGGTACAATTATTTTGTAAAATTTGAAAGCGGAAGTTGCAAATTTTATTTTTCGAATTTTGGAGTTAACAAGTGCTTTGGGGAACTTTTTTCCGATTTCAACGCACAAGGTTGATTTTATCGTTATGAGACAAGAGTAAGTACCCTTTTATTGCAAAATAAAAAGATGCGCTAAAATGGTGAACCTATGGGAGACCAAAAAGATAACCTCAGAAAAGTTATGAGTATAAAATCAATTGTGCTACCCTGCCCCTCCGCCCCTGGTCAATGGGAATAAATTGTTTTTACACAAAATTGTTGTTGCACTTCAAAAAACAAAAGCTATAGGTGTTGGTTATAATAGGGTAGGTACTTATTAGGTAGGTACAATATTTTTAACTGCTCCGTACTGAGTTTACAATTGATGCACCAACATAACACGTAATAAATGAAACAACGGCTTTCAGCCCTTATTTATTAGTCTAGAACGCCAAATGTGGCAACCTCTGTGCATGTCAGAAAAAACGGCATTGCAATGTTGCCGGTGCCTGTTTGCAATAATCCGTGGAACAAAGCAAATTTCACTTTTCTATTCAAATGCCTACAGCTTGCCTATGAATAATAATGTATATAATGTATTGCAACCTTTGAGCTTTACCTAATGCAACTGCACACAAAAATGTTGTCACATAACTTCTTTTTTATTACGAACGTGTTCCGTGAGTTCCGTGTATTGATTCCTCTAGGTATAGCAAAATGGTGTGTGTTTATGCTGCACACGCTTGAAACTATATCCTTCATATCTGTCACGTGACACTTTGATTGAAATATGTGATATGTATACAGAGTGTCCGGTAAGTACCTCCTAATCTCTCGGAAGCATACAGGGGAGGTCAAAATAACCATAGTTTGTCAAAGGAAAAAAATTCCTACTGTGCCCCTTAACGGAGATACAGGGCCCCAAAAGAGTACTTAGCGATTTACGTTTTTGGCTCTAACTTTTGAACCGACTTGTATAATTTAATGAAATTTTAATAGTTTATGTTGGCCATAAAGACTCATAAAACCATACTACCGTAGAAGTTTCACATCGTCAGAGAAGTCAGGAACGGACTTGCCACCAAACTCGTTGGGCCAAATTTTTGACAGGTGTCATTTTACAGAGTTGAAAACTGTTTTTTTAAATACTTTGGTCATTGCTCTTTAAAAAAGGTACTCTTCATTTCTTTCGACCAAATGAGCCGTTTTCGAAAAAATTAAGTTTTTGTATAACACTCAAAAGTTACTGATGCTAAACACAATTAGGTGGCCCTGTTTTATGGCCACCAAGGTCGCCTGATCTAAATCCTTTAGTCTTTTACTTTTGGGGACATCTAAAACAACTAGTTTATTCAACACCAGTAAATACTAGAGAAGAACTACTAGCGAGAATAACACAGCATTCTAACGAAGTTCGTAATAATGCCGGAATATTATTTGCAGTGCAGCGGGAAAATATTCGAAGACTAAGAAAATGTATTGAAGTACGTGGAGCTCATATCGAACATTTGCCAAAATAACATTTAAACGTTTTCATTATTTTTGTGTTTTAATAACATTGTAAATTAATTAAGCTCCGATCAACCCTTTGAAAGGTTTTCGAGCTGGAAATCTTTCAGCATAAAGTCTTCTTGCCTTCGAAGAGTTGGACAGCGCTTCACCATAAATTAAATGCATATCAGCCTAGTCTGTATTATGTTATTTTTAGGGTTCCGTACCTTTATGGACAAGCACTCTTTAATTGTGTAAACGTGTTAAAAAACTTAATTTTTTCGAAAACGGCTCATTTGGTCGAAAGAAATGAAGAGTACCTTTTTTAAAGAGCAATGACCAAAGTATTAAAAAAACAGTTTTCAGCTCTGTAAAATGACACCTGTCAAAAATTTGGCCCAACGAGTGTGGTGGCAAGTCCGTTCCTGACTTCCCTAACGATGTGAAACATCTACGGTAGTATGGTTCTATGAGTCTTTATGGCCAACATAAACTATTAAAATTTCATTAAATTATACAAGTCGGTTCAAAAGTTAGAGCCAAAAAAGTAAATCGCTAAGTACTCTTTTGGGGCCCTGTATCTCCGTTAAGGGGCACTGCAGGAATTTTTTTCCTTTGACAAACTAGGGTTATTTTGACCTCCCCTGTATGCTTCCGAGAGATTAGGAGGTACTTACCGGACACCCTGTATACAGAACATATACGATAAATATGCATACTTCAATAACGCAGAAATATTCGCGTATGTGACAACGCCACCCGCCCACCCATGCCGCGGTCCCCCACATTCCGTCATGCTAGCTGTCATTCCGAATGCCGCTCAATTAAAACATTAGTAGATATCTGTGCGATTTATTATACTTAATGTTATTCTTATTTATTATTATATTGTTTGTGTAGTTATCGAGTTGTTAATGGTGTAGTGTAGGCAAATTATTGTGGACAAGGATTACGTGAAAGGGCAGTGCGATAATTTGCCGAAATTGGATGCTTTCATGGATCTAATAATCCGATGTTCACGCCTAGGAACCGAAATTCCTGGGATAAAACTACAAAGGTTATAGAAATAGTAGAACATTATTCAGTAATTAATAAACGGAGAACTTGGGTCCAGGGACTACCTTGAAGGCGCTTTTCTGAAGGCACCATGGTGCTTAGAAGTACTGAGCCCGAATTCCGTACGCCCAACGATAAAGAAACCAATATCTCCCAATCAGAAGAAATATAAATATGAACCAAAACGTTGCAGATACAACGTTGAATAGCTGTAATAAACTCAACAATCGATGGCTGTAAAATCCGAACAAGGGCCGTTTTTTAGAGTCGACAAATCATTTCGTATAAGGAGACGACATAATCACGCGACGAGGATTCGGGCATCACACTGTATAATGGGTTGAGCGCGCTGTACCTGCCCACATGAACGAGGGGCACCGGCTAACAGTATATCCATTCAGCGGTTTAAAGTTTCTTTTTAAAATTCAGGTATTAATGAGCTCTTATGGTCTTTCGTAGGCGAGCTGTAACAGGTTTCCCGAGGAGTGAGGGATTGCCGAATCTCTCTGGGTCATTCTTCTTATTTTATGATAAAGACAATATTGTTTGAAAAGTATGTAGTTTGTGAGATGCGTAATTAGGTCTCAGTGCAAATAAATATTTTATCTACTCTCACACTTTAATTGATTTATTAGACATGTACCTACTACTTGTACTATAGTGAGGTTCGTTATGATACAGATATTTCATTACGATACAATAATACCAGGGACCCTTTAAAGTAAGGGGACCCAGCATTATACTTTCCAAAGTGAGGCCGTTTCTTTCCCCATTCTAATGGTCTCAATGATGCCAACTATGCAATTTTATTGGAGAATCTATGGATATAACAGGTACTTTGATTGTTAGTAAAAATTAATATGATTTCTAAAAATTATGACGACAATGTTCTGTCAACAAACACAGAATATGGCAAGTGCCAAATGAATCAAATTTATATTATATTTGAATTTGGTTTCCTGCAATTATTTCCAGGAATTTAAGTAATATAAGTAAGGTAAGTCAGTGCTGATTGTGCTTATTTGAGAATTTGTCGCTATTGCACCTTGTTACCAGGTTCCTGAATCCATATGTAATAATATGTGTACTTGAACTTTCTTCCCTTGTTGAATGTATCCACCCAAAGAACTTTCACAGATTTCGGGATGGACTAATAAGATTAGGTCTTGTACTTAGTTCTAATCATGTAGTTTTTCTCGGTGCTCATTTTTGTAATTTTATTTCTCTCCCAAGGTACCTCACAAACGTAAAATAAACTTATAGTTGTAGATAAAAACTGTTTAAAGAAAGACCTGACTGAAGCTACCTGCTTAATAATTTAATATTTAGGAAATACCATTTTTGTTTTGAACTACTTACTTATACGTAATGCCCACGTAATGGGAATTGTAGGATTACTAAAGGTGAGACAAGAAATATCTGGTTGCAATTATTGGGACTACTACAGGCGGCCGCATTACCTTTAACTGACTATCTGGAAGTTAGAAAACTTAAAAATTGTGAATTGTGATGGGAAATATTTTGCCTCCTTTGGAATCTATGGCACTGGCATGTCACATAAAACTTGATTGCACTTTGACACTGACATATAACATAACCTTGTACCAGCCCACTTATGTGGTCTCCTTGGAGATATACAGAAAACAAGGCTTCACTTTTCCTATGTGATAGCCCAGAAAAGGACGAATCAGAAGTGGCACTTGCTTTCGGCGCCTTTGATGTCGCGGTTCCAATTTCCCCTCTCGCGCATAGGAAATGAACTCTCCGCCGTTGACATCTGCGCATTGGCCACGCCCACCGTATTTTGGACAGAGTAGAACTTGCCCATTGCGTTGGCACGATCAGGTCCGGGCTATAGAAAATTTTGTGTTTTATATAGCAAAATTAATTTTTATGATAGTAAAGTTTTTTTCTGGTATTAGATCTAGTTAAATTTGAATTTCCAGAAGTGATTTTAAGTAGGTATTTTACTGACGAAAAAAATATAAATATTAATATTTTACTAAAGAGAAAAATACATTTTTTTATTGTACATGGAAATTTCACAATATTTCCTCTTTATTATTTTATACTTACCTATATTAATTAGAAACAACTATGATTTAGGTTCAAGTGAACTATTCTACTTGGGTGGTTGAAATATTACAATATTTCAATCGACTTGCGTCCAAATTAACTCATAGCTTGGCAATTAATTTGTTTTTTTATATAGATCCATAACAATTATTATTTGCAAAATTGGTTGACCTTCGTATCACTGGTAGTAAAAAAAGGTTATTTATCAAAAATGTTTATTACTAAAAATCTATAAAAAAAATTCAAAAACAATAGCACATATAAAATATAATACCTATAAATACAAAAGATATTATAAACTACTTACGTACATATTATGCACATGCACACTATACATTATCAACTTAGCCTAATTTTTAAAAATAATGACCCCTGGCAGCACTTATAAATGTAAATTGCGAAGTTTATAATTTTTATTAGTTTTATTAGAAACAATATCACGATTTAAAAATTTTAAAGAAGAATAGATTCTAAATCTTACATAAAGGGATAATAAATAGGCATGATTAAAACTAGGGCATGGATGTTGATATGAAATGTTTTGCAGCTTATTTTTTAATTTCACACCAACATTTTCTTCTAAAGCAAACTTTGGAAAGAGGGTACAAAAATTAACTTCGAGAGTTTTAATATAATTTAGGAAATTATCAGGAGGTGAAAATAAATGTCCAAAGGTTTCGTTACCACTTGATTTGTATGCTTTAAAATAAGTAAACAAATCAGTATCCCCTAATGTATGACGTTTACAATATTTAATACAAACTTCACATGAATGTTGTTCCAAGCACTTTCTTAATAAATATCCACAAACATATGATATACTATTTGATTCGTGTAATTCGAAATCAATATAATCTGGTGCCACCGAACTTAAATCAGAAAAAAATAGATCTTGCATTTCCCACAACAACTTTGTTGTAAATTTGTGTATGTTCGGTGGTTACGTATGACAATAATGAATCAAAATCCTCAATACAATTAGCCCCATCCGCGTGTTGGAAATAATTTAAACAAAATGATTTTTTGAAAGCCCTTTCGCATTGGATGGGGGTTGGATTCAAGCAATTTCCCCCTTGCTGCCTAATAGTGCCGAAAAAATTTTCGAGACAATCTTGATTTAAGCGTCGAGTGTATAAGGAACTAAACTCTAAACAATGAAATTTTTCCCAAAGACCTAAAAATGAATTTATTGTGATTTGCCACCCTTTCAAAAATTTAACTTTATTGGTAACCTCTATATTTTGTTTTAAAATTTTAATATTCTCAAAATATGTAAACAATTCCTTTAAAAAATCGACTTGGTAATCTGCTCCTTTGAAAGGTCTATTGTACTTGTATTACTGCCTGATATTTTTGAGGAATTTAAGATATCAAATAACTTATCAATTTTTTCTACAAATGACACTGTAGCGTTTGCCGAAGGGGGGAATTGTCCGAATTCAATAAAGGAATTAAGTGCCGCAGCTACCATTGCGCTGAAAACTTGGACGGCTAAACTAACCTTCAGTTTTTTAAAAGGATTCGAATTAATGTGTTCATCTGTAAATTTTGGACACAGCCGAAGAGCCAAAGGCTTATGTTTTTGTTTATTATAAATTTGGTCAATACCTATACGTTTTATTTGTACATCCTTCAGAGGTTTCGAATGTGTAATTGAAAAAATTATTTCGTGTTGATTTTAAGAGATGCGGCACATCAAAAATATAAAATATTTTTTCGCTATCGACATAAAAATGTGAAGAGTTTGGAGAGATACCAACTGATTTTGAAAATTGTACAAAATTTGATCCTTGATCAGACACTAACGCACTTACTAGTAATCCTACAGATTTAAGTTTCCTTATTGCTTCAAAAATAATAAATTTTAATTCCTCCCCTGAACAAGTATCAATAAAGAAATAAGCAACTGGTTGCTTCCACTTAGCAAATATTGCTCTAGCCATAATAGCTAAAACATATTTAGCAGGAGCATATCTTTTTTCCAAAGCCAACAATGGTATCGGAAGATCTATTGTAAAATAAAAACATTTTTAATGACATTTCGTCAATACAAAGAATGCACTGTTTTGAAGAACCCTCTAAATTTGTAGCTTTTGATTTAATAACCTCAAAAATGAAACTGTTAAGACCTGCAGTTATATGCCATTTGCTAGTTATTCTTTGAAGAGTGCTTTTAGATGGCAAATAAAGTGGTTTCATTAAAAATCTATAAGCATTTGGGCTTAGAAAATAAATTGTTAAGGAAAATTGTTTCATATCTGAAGAGTAACGATATCCCTGTGGATCTTTTTTGGGATTTTCTAAATAATGCCTTACAAATAGTAGCATTGAAGCAGACAGTTTTTTCTCACAAATGGCAAGAAATTGTTCGTCATTTATTTCAGTGTCGGCACTGTCGACAGCTTGCTCCAACTTCGGATGCAACTTTCTTTGGAGTTTTTTTATTTGTAACTTTAATGAATGCTTTCTCGGACTATGTGCACTCAAACTAAGAGAAGTTTGTTGACTAGCATCTAAAAATAGAATTATTCAATAACCAAATAAGTAATACAAAAAATTACAATATATGTACACACACCCAAACTTATAATATGGAATCACTTAATATTTATTACAATTTATATTGTCGGGTTTTTCACATTTAACTGTTTTTGTTAGTAAACACTTTTGACTTTCCATGACATATAATTTTTTTGACAAAAAAAATTATCGCAAATAATGCGTGATGTCATATAAGTTTGGGTGTGTATACTATAATAACAGTTTGTGAATATATATCATTACCTTTTGATGCAACTGAAAATTCGGTAATGCTGTGGAGATCGCCTATAGGTGACTGTGACAGATGGGGTGTACTTGGTTGATCCAAAGGTTGATCGATCGAGACTGGTTGATCAAGTTCTCGTTGAGGTTCTAACAAAGTCAAATTGCTGCATACAGACACAGAAGGACTCTGTGAAGAAGCCTCGTCGATATAACCTAGTAAAAAAATTAAATGCAGCAAAATTACAAGTATCAGCAAAAAATACATATTATTATCTAATAATGAAGGGGTAATTATGGGGTCAAAATGTCAAGAAAATCGGGCGGTGCATACACTAATTTCCATAATTACCAATGAAGGTACTTACATGATGAGAACATAGTTGGTATTGCTGTTTTCTTTAGCCCAGACTTCGACTGGTTTGCAAACATACTATTTTCAAAGTGCATTGAACAAACTTTATAATTAATAAAAAGCTGTGTGGGTGTTTTTTCTAACAAATCCTGCCTTCCACACTTTCTCGTCCATGCATAACACCTTGAAAAAAAATTAAAAACCATAGTTAGGTAGGTATTATCAGTAGGAAACCATTTGTGGGTTTTCTGGGGTAGGTAATACTCCAGTAAAAGGGGTAGTACCTACGTAGGACATAAAATTTATAATACCTAAGGATATAATAATGTGGTAACAAGGTAGGGACAAACTACACATAGGTACCTACCTGTTTTCATCAGCAGGTATTTTGAAAAAACTTATCCCAACATTCCTCGTGTTGTTAGAACATCCACGAACACAGCAATAATTGCGGGGCCATTTCGTCACAAAACCTAAGCACAAAGTGGGTTTTCTGGGGCACAATGCACTAGTGTAAATACAGCAACGAAGTATTCGAAGTAACAACACAAGCAGTCAAGTTAAGCTGAATACATATTGTACACCTTATCTGGTCCCTGTTTTGGATACTTTTATCACAGTCATGATAATAATACTGGGCTTTTTTACTTAGAAATTGGTAATCGTTTTTCGTTTTATTGTTTACGTTTTATAAGGAGTTTAACCTCAATTGAACATACTGACGCTGTCTGGCGTCTGGCGTTAGGTGGCGCGTCAGTCGTAGGCCACGAACGACGTTGCCGGACTTCGTCAGCTTTTATGCCTGACAATTTCCTTAAATTCATTTAGCTATTTTTATCGCCTTCAATTTAATATCAACCAAAATACTATCAAGGACTAACATTTTTATAAGTAAATTATCATCGATTTCATTTTATACTAAATTAATTTGCATTATATTTTTGTGGGTTGCCTTGGTTACCGGCTCCCGACTGGACGATCTGGCAGTACCGCAAGAACTGAATCTGTGGCGCCGCGCCGCGCTGTTGTCAAGCGTTCCGCTTTCATAATCAAGTCCCAGAAAACAGGGGTCAGGTTGTGGGTTTTCTGGGCTCAGATAAATAGAATAAATGGTTCGTAAAACATTATAATTTTACTACCGGCACACATTAGATAATATTAATTGCTTTCATATTAATTTTATTGGTATACCTACGCAAAATGAATAAATGATAGTGAAAAATATGTTGACATGTTTTAACCTTTCTGGATCTGGCGGCCTAGCAATACTCTCCGTCCCCACCACCTCATAAAAATACCCCTCTGCCCTCTTAAATTAGCCAAGTGCCACTTCTGATTCGTCCTTTTCTGGGGTGATAGACTGATAGACTGTGACATGCTGGGTCCCCTTATTTTAAAGAGTCCCTGAATAATACCGATAAAAGAAAGGCAAGGTCACAGCAATATTTGGTTACCTAATATCTAGACTAGTCATGGCTACGACAGATTCAAAATTTATCAATTTTGACAGTTCATTCATAGCTATTGTTTACTTGTAAATTCCTAAAATTTGGTCCAAAGAAAAATTAATATCAATGGTTCCCAGTCCCAAATAAGAGTGGCGTATTATAGTATTGTCCTTCTACTAAACCATTATTTGTCAGTAGTTCAATTCCCACATGACGGACAACTTTTTTTTATTATCTTTACATTCTGCATTTTAAACAAAAGTGTAACTATGCATTTTGTAATGTAAATAACTGTATTACCCATAAAATTGGCAAAAACAAAATGAAAAATTTTATTGAAAATTAAAGTACCTACATATTTTTATTATTATAACTGGTCGTACAAAAAATAATGCATGCAATTCATATTTAATGGACACTAAAACACTCATATTCATTACGAAACTCGCCTACGGGTCGCGTCGTAATTTTCATACTAGTATCTTAATAGCTATCATTAAGTTAATGCTCGTTGAATAAAATACCTACTATTTTAATATTTCTTGCTATAATGTGGAAGATTCTATATATTTTTCTGTACGGGGTAATAATAAAATAAAATTGTTTTGCAGTATCCACATTTAGTAAATATTAGATTGTATCTCTTTATTTTTGAACCAGTTGAGATCCTTTAATGAAATTCGGCAGACAAGACCCGTGGTTAGGTATTAAGATAAAATATTTGCTAAGAAAAATGTTAAGACCCTGCTGTGTACCGTAAACTCAAATATCGTTCTCAGATATAGCAATTAATTTCTAAAAAAAACCTACTATCGACATGTCCTCGTATCCGCTACCATTTCAGGAAAAAAACCTGAAAAATAAAGAAACAGAATTTAATTTTTTTAAAATAATTGATGGCCACTGTATCTTGGAAACGAAGGCTTATAAAAATGAATAATGCCTGAAAGTATATTATTATTATTATCTCGACTTAGCCAAAAGGCATTCGCACTCCCTCTACGGGGAACATTCACTCAGATCCCGGGTATCCCGGATACCAAAAGGATCTGGCTCGGACGAGACCCTTGCCATGTTATCGGGCCTTAGGTGACATTGATGTTGTTGGACGTTCCTGCACTCCCCATGAATTTCCTGACGGTTCGGGCTGTCGCAAGTAGCACCGCTTTCTGCATGGACCTGTAAAGACTATCAGTTAGACCCAGCTCCTTGATGTTTCTCGGCAAACTTTTTGGTATAACACCAGTTGTTGACATGATGATTGGAATCGTCTGGACGTTCTCCATTTCCCATTGCCTTCTAATTCGTTCTTCTAAATCTCTGTACTTCGCGATCTTCTCGACTTGCTTCACACGCAGGTTGTTGTTGTTCGGGATGGCCACATCAATCAGAGTTGTATGCCTAGAAATTTTATCAACTATTATAAGGTCCGGTCTGTTATGGGCAACTCGTTGATCTGTCAGAACTGTACGATCCCAGTACATCTTGTAGTTGCTGTTCTCAAGAACAGGCTCAGGTGTGTAGTTGTAATATGGGACCCTCTCTGCCTGCACAAGCAGCAGCTTTTCCGCCAGTTCCTGGTGCAAGATCTTGGCAACCGAATCGTGTCGTTCCTTATATTCCGTTGATGCGAACATCTGACATCCTCCTGTTATGTGCTGGATTGTTTCTGAAGTTGGGCACCCGTATCTGCATCTGTCATCCACTACCGATGCATCTCCTACAATGAATTTTAGGTAGTTGCGAGTTGGTATAACCTGATCTTGTATGGCCAGTAGGAAGCCTTCCGTCTCGGGGAACATTCGTCCCGAGGTCAGCCAATAGTTCGACGCTAACTTGTCGACATGTTCCTGGTTAACCTCATTAGGATGCCTCCCGTGCAGCGGCTTCCCCAACCACCTCTGTAGTTTATCGTTGTCGGTTCGGTGGTGATTTTGACGCTCGTGTTCCGTCAGACGTAGCGGTGTTGAGACGTCTGCTCCGCATATAGCCCTATGTAGTGTGGAGCTGTTGGCCTGCCTGTAGAAATAATTACGCAGATTTAATATTTGTTGGTCCAATTGCTTGCTGAGATCTGCCAATCCTCTTCCTCCTAGTTGACGTGGCAGAGTTGTTCTTTCTACGGCGCTACGGGGATGATGTTTATGAGCTTTTGTCAGTAGTGTCCTAACTTTTCGTTGCAGGTTGTTGATGTCCGTGTTGGTCCAATTCACTATTCCGAACGAATAGCTGAGTACAGAGCACGCATACGTGTTCAGGGTCTTAAACAAATTCCTGCTGTTAAGATCAGTTCGCACTACTTGTCTTACTCTCTTGATGAATTCATTCGTTAAATCAGTCTTCATTGTTCGATGGTCTATCCTTTGAGCTTGTTTCATCCCGAGGTACTTGTATGTATCTCCCATGCTCATTGCTTCGATCTCCTGGCCATCCTGCATCTCGTGTGCGCTTTGTTCGAGCTTTCCCCGGATGATATTAAGGGTGCGGCACTTGTCCAGTCCAAACAGCATTCCGATGTCCCTGGAGAACTCCTCTACAATTTTAAGCATTTGCGTTAGTTGGTTTTTGGTTGCGGCGATCAGTTTTAAATCATCCATATATAATAGGTGATTCAACTTGATCGCTTCTGCGTTGTTGCTCTTGATAGCGAAGCCATATTTTGTAGAGTTCAACCGATGTGATAGAGGGTTCATCGCCATGCAGAACCACAGTGGACTGAGTGAATCTCCTTGGAAAATCCCTCTTCGGATGTTGATTGTGTCGGTCTCGATGTTACTGTTTGCGGTTCTGAGTTGTATCTTAGTGCGCCAGGTTGTCATAACGTGTTCTAAAAAGGAAACTGTATGATGATCTATTTTATACAGCTTTAAGATACCTGTGAGCCAGTCGTGAGGTACGGAATCAAATGCTTTTTTGTAGTCCACATAAGCCATGTGGAGGTTTCGTTGCTTGGAATGAGCCTGGTTGCAGATGACAGAGTCTATGATGAGTTGCTCTTTGCATCCCATTGCGCCCTTCGAGCAGCCTTTCTGCTGCATTGCAATGATGTTGTTCCGCTCGCAGTGAGCATATATTCGCTGCGTAAGGCAAGAAGTGATTATCTTGTACAGCGTAGGCAAGCAGGTTATTGGGCGGTACTTGGCAGGGTTATCCGTATTCCGCTGGTCTTTTGGTAACAGGTAGGTTGCACCCTGTGTAAGAAACAATGGCATTTTCAGAGGATCGAGCAAGACTTCATTAATTAAGGCAGTTATTTGTTCATGCGTGCACCACAGCTTCTTAATCCAATAATTCTGGAGATGATCTGGACCTGGTGCCTTCCAGTTGTGGGAATTCTTGATGACATCGGAGACCTCAGCGGTTGTGAATTGCTCGTGTTGCATCTGGCTATAGTTCCGGCCCATCTCGCGTTCTTCGCTGATCCAGCTTGCACTGACATTGTATGGACCTGGTGTGGCAAGTTGATTTCTCCAGAAACCGTCGACCTGTTCTCTGCTAGGGTAACTCGCATTTGTGGCATCGGCGCTAGAATTAAAAGCACGGTAGAAACCCTTTTCTGATCGTTCAAAGAGTTTGTTGTCTCGTTTCCTGTTGTTACTAGCCTTGTATCTTCTCAGACGCCCTGCGAAAACAGAAAGTTTTTGTTTTAATGTGTCAAGACATTGTTGAGCAGTGATGTTCGCGGGGTCATGCCGAGAATGCATTTGGGTGCGGCTCATTATTGCCTGCACCGCCCTCTGGATCCTTCTAGTTCTAACTCCTCTGATATATTCCGTCACTTGTCCTATGTCTTTACGGAGACTCTCGATCTTCCGATTCAGTCGCATTTCCCATTGAGCCATTCGTGGTTCTGGTCTTGCACGATTCAACTCTGGGGCCGTTCGGATCTTGGCACCCATTACAGTGATGACTGCCGTTGCGGCACAGTAGATTAACATGTGCATACGTTCTAATGTTGGTGTCACTGAAACATAGCTTGGTAAAATTCTTGTGTTCATAAGATCGAGCACGATCGCAAGTTTCCTGGAAGAATTTAATCTTGGTAGCGGTGGCCTGCTAAGTGGGTCTGTGCCTTCGTATCGCAATACTGCCTGTCTCATATGTGTGTCCAAGCCTTCAAAATGTTCTTCGTTAACCGATTCCAGACTCTCGGTTGTTGGTTCTACCGTTTCGGCTTCTAGTTGTTGTCCAGGCTCTTGAAGTTCCCCATTGTTGTTGTTGTCATCTATGTCTATGTGTTCGCCGTGGATCTCTAGCTCAACTTCCCGTTTGATAGCGTTAAGTCGCGTTTCTGGAATTCGGTTATTTCTTAGAATAGTTCGATACTGATCTGACACTCTTTGTTCAGACACTTGCATGTGTGGAAACTCCCTGCAGAACTCGGCATGCAGTTGTTGTCGGTAGCCGATAATCTCTAGTCCTAAGTTTGTCACCCTGTAAAAAATACGCATAATCGATTCATTCATGGACACAGTCCATTTCATGCGTCGTCGTTGTAATCCCGCCTCTGTGAACGCTGGCTGAAGTTCCCGCGCAGCACCTTCGGTGGGTGGAACCCTAGTTCTCGTTTGGCTCCCATGTTGTAGATGTTCGTGTTGTTGTTGGGCTGTAGCTGTTTGTGCAACAGGGGCCCGCCTCATCAGCGCCCTGTCACCGACGTCCCGCTCGCTGTCATGCCCAGCGCCGGCTCCAGACATGCCCTGGCGATCCCCAGGCAGCGGCCCTATGACAATCATCCTATCATTCTCCATTCCATAGTTTTCTCCCGTAACGTGGGAGTGACGGTCCTCGGTCGCCTTTTACGACTCGCGGAGCCACGATAGGAGTATTCTAACCCGCTACCCATACGGGTCAACTAGGATAACGCGGGATCGTTACTCCCGAGGATCTGCCCCTGTCACCGGCCAAACCCCTCCTTGCGTTAACTGGGAAACACGGGATCGTTACACCCGAGGATCTGCCCCTCTCACAGGCTAGACCCATCCCTGTGTAACTGGGAGTCGCGGGATTGTCACCCCCGAGGATCAGCCTCCGTCACCGGCTAGACCCCTCCCTGCGCAACTGGATATCGCGGGATTGTCACACCCGTAGGTCTGCCCCTGTCACAGGCCAAGCCTCTCCATGCGTAACTGGGAATCGCGGGATCGTTACACCCGTGAATCTGCCCCTCTCACAGGCCAGACCCATCCCTGCGTAACTGGGGAGCGCGGGATTGTCACACCCGTGGATCTGCCTCTCTCACAAGTCAGATCCCCCCTGCGTTTTATTATTATTATTATTATATCGACTTAGCCAAAAGGCATTCGCACTCCCTCTACGGGGAACATTCACTCAGATCCCGGGCATCCCGGATACCAAAAGGATCTGGCTCGGACGAGACCCTTGCCATGTTATCGGGCCCTAGGTGACATTGATGTTCTTGGACGATCCTGCATTCCCCATGAATTTCCTGACGGTTCGGGCTGTCGCAAGTAGTACCGCTTTCTGCATGGACCTGTAAAGACTATCAGTTAGATTCAGCTCCTTGATGTTTCTCAGCAAACTTTTTGGTATAACACCAGTTGTTGACATGATGATTGGAATCGTCTGGACGTTCTCCATTTCCCATTGCCTTCTAATTCGTTCTTCTAAGTCTCTGTACTTCGCGATCTTCTCGACTTGCTTCACACGCAGGTTGTTGTTGTTCGGGATGGCCACATCAATCAGAGTTGTCTTCCTAGAAATTTTATCAACTATTATAAGGTCCGGTCTGTTATGGGCAACTCGTTGATCAGTCAGAACTGTACGATCCCAGTACATCTTGTAGTTGCTGTTCTCAAGAACAGGCTCAGGTGTGTAGTTGTAATATGGGACCCTTTCTGTCTGCACAAGCAGCAGCTTTTCCGCCAGTTCCCGGTGCAAGATCTTGGCAACCGAATCGTGTCGTTCCTTATATTCCGTTGATGCGAACATCTGACATCCTCCTGTTATGTGCTGGATTGTTTCTGAAGTTGGGCACCCGTATCTGCATCTGTCATCCACTACCGATGCATCTCCTACAATGAATTTTAGGTAGTTGCGAGTTGGTATAACCTGATCTTGTATGGCCAGTAGGAAGCCTTCCGTCTCGGGGAACATTCGTCCCGAGGTCAGCCAATAGTTCGACGCTAACTTGTCGACATGTTCCTGGTTAACCTCATTAGGATGTCTCCCGTGCAGCGGCTTCCCCAACCACCTCTGTAGTTTATCGTTGTCGGTTCGGTGGTGATTTTGACGCTCGTGTTCCGTCAGACGTAGCGGTGTTGAGACGTCTGCTCCGCATATAGTCCTATGTAGTGTGGAGCTGTTGGCCTGCCTGTAGAAATAATTACGCAGATTTAATATTTGTTGGTCCAATTGCTTGCTGAGATCTGCCAATCCTCTTCCTCCTAGTTGACGTGGCAGAGTTGTTCTTTCTACGGCGCTACGGGGATGATGTTTATGAGCTTTTGTCAGTAGTGTCCTAACTTTTCGTTGCAGGTTGTTGATGTCCGTGTTGGTCCAATTCACTATTCCGAACGAATAGCTGAGTACAGAGCACGCATACGTGTTCAGGGCCTTAAACAAATTCCTGCTGTTAAGATCAGTTCGCACTACTTGTCTTACTCTCTTGATGAATTCATTCGTTAAATCAGTCTTCATTGTTCGATGGTCTATCCTTTGAGCTTGTTTCATCCCGAGATACTTGTATGTATCTCCCTTGCTCATTGCTTCGATCTCCTGGCCGTCCTGCATCTCGTGTGCGCTTTGTTCGAGCTTTCCCCGGATGATATTAAGGGTGCGGCACTTGTCCAGTCCAAACAGCATTCCGATGTCCCTGGAGAACTCCTCTACAATTTTAAGCATTTGCGTTAGTTGGTTTTTGGTTGCGGCGATCAGTTTTAAATCATCCATATATAATAGGTGATTCAACTTGATCGCTTCTGCGTTGTTGCTTTTGATAGCGAAGCCATATTTTGTAGAGTTCAACCGATGTGATAGAGGGTTCATCGCCATGCAGAACCACAGTGGACTGAGTGAATCTCCTTGGAAAATCCCTCTTCGGATGTTGATTGTGTCGGTCTCGATGTTACTGTCTGCGGTTCTGAGTTGTATCTTAGTGCGCCAGGTTGTCATAACGTGTTCTAAAAAGAAAACTGTATGATGATCTATTTTATACAGCTTTAAGATACCTGTGAGCCAGTCGTGAGGTACGGAATCAAATGCTTTTTTGTAGTCCACATAAGCCATGTGGAGGTTTCGGTGCTTGGAATGAGCCTGGTTGCAGATGACAGAGTCTATGATGAGTTGCTCTTTGCATCCCATTGCGCCCTTCGAGCAGCCCTTCTGCTGCATTGCAATGATGTTGTTCCGCTCGCAGTGAGCATATATTCGCTGCGTAAGGCAAGATGTGATTATCTTGTACAGCGTAGGCAAGCAGGTTATTGGGCGGTACTTGGCAGGGTTATCCGTATTCCGCTGGTCTTTTGGTAACAGGTAAGTTGCACCCTGTGTAAGAAACAATGGCATTTTCAGAGGATCGAGCAAGACTTCATTAATTAAGGTAGTTATTTGTTCATGCGTGCACCACAACTTCTTAATCCAATAATTTTGGAGATGATCTGGACCTGGTGCCTTCCAGTTGTGGGAATTCTTGATGACATCGGAGACCTCAGCGGTTGTGAATTGCTCGTGTTGCATCTGGCTATAGTTCCGGCCCATCTCGCGTTCTTCGCTGATCCAGCTTGCACTGACATTGTATGGACCTGGTGTGGCAAGTTGATTTCTCCAGAAACCGTCGACCTGTTCTCTGCTAGGGTAACTCGCATTTGTGGCATCGGCGCTAGAATTAAAAGCACGGTAGAAACCCTTTTCTGATCGTTCAAAGAGTTTATTGTCTCGTTTCCTGTTGTTACTAGCCTTGTATCTCCTCAGACGCCCTGCGAAAACAGAAAGTTTTTGTTTTAATGTGTCAAGACATTGTTGAGCAGTGATGTTCGCGGGGTCATGCCGAGAATGCATTTGGGTGCGGCTCATTACTGCCTGCACCGCCCTCTGGATCCTTCTAGTTCTAACTCCTTCTGATATATTCCGTCACTTGTCCTATGTCTTTACGGAGACTCTCGATCTTCCGATTTAGTCGCATTTCCCATTGAGCCATTCGTGGTTCTGGTCTTGCACGATTCAACTCTTGGGCCGTTCGGATCTTGGCACCCATTACAGTGATGACTGCCGTTGCGGCACAGTAGATTAACATGTGCATACGTTCTAATGTTGGTGTCACTGAAACATAGCTTGGTAAAATTCTTGTGTTCATAAGATCGAGCACGATCGCAAGTTTCCTGGAAGAATTTAATCTTGGTAGCGGTGGCCTGCTAAGTGGGTCTGTGCCTTCGTATCGCAATACTGCCTGTCTCATATGTGTGTCCAAGCCTTCAAAATGTTCTTCGTTAACCCGTTCCAGACTCTCGGTTGTTGGTTCTACCGTTTCGGCTTCTAGTTGTTGTCCAGGCTCTTGAAGTTCCCCATTGTTGTTGTTGTCATCTATGTCTATGTGTTCGCCGTGGATCTCTAGCTCAACTTCCCGTTTGATAGCGTTAAGTCGCGTTTCTGGAATTCGGTTATTTCTTAGAATAGTTCGATACTGATCTGACACTCTTTGTTCAGACACTTGCATGTGTGGAAACTCCCTGCAGAACTCGGCATGCAGTTGTTGTCGGTAGCCGATAATCTCTTGTCCTAAGTTTGTCACCCTGTAGAAAATACGCATAATCGATTCATTCATGGACACAGTCCATTTCATGCGTCGTCGTTGTAATCCCGCCTCTGTGAACGCTGGCTGAAGTTCCCGCGCAGCACCTTCGGTGGGTGGAACCCTAGTTCTCGTTTGGCTCCCATGTTGTAGATGTTCGTGTTGTTGTTGGGCTGTAGCTGTTTGTGCAACAGGGGCCCGCCTCATCAGCGCCCTGTCACCGACGTCCCGCTCGCTGTCATGCCCAGCGCCGGCTCCAGACATGCCCTGGCGATCCCCATATTATTATTATTATTATATCATTTTCTTAGATAACCACCTCTCAAAACTATTATTTATCTGAATTTACAAGTAGAATCATGCATCGTGTTTGCATGTCACAATATTATCGCCTGAGAACGTCAAATTTAGCATACCGACGAGAATAGCGGGGGAGCAAAAATATTACTAAAACAGTTAAGCCCATAACTCAACACTATCTCACTACCTGCGTCGATATAGGTTATGTAACCCGTCATATCTCGGCAATAATTTTCGCACACGGCTTGCGTCAACCATTAATATTTCACAGTTGCAAGGTGTGGTGGGTACGTTGAAAAATTACATAAGCTCCGGGATATGCCTTTGAAGGTGCTAAATACGCTTAATCAATCTATACTACACACTATAGTCGCTGTTGCGGGATCTCGGTTTAGTCGATAATGATGGAAAATCTGTTTGGATTGATCAAAAATATGGGATCAATGCGAAATTATGAGAGCGTGATGCCGACAGATGTTCCAATGGTGAATTAGTTGCAGTGCAAGATGATCTAATTTGATTCCTTGTTAACGGAAGGCACTAACGACGATAGGAACCTATATAATATAATATTCCGACTATGGTAACGTTCATGACTATACCATGTAAAATATTACAGTGAGTTGAAGGAACGGTTAATAGGGTAAACTCGAAATGATGTTATGCATGCCTAAAGCAGGTCTAATAACGACGTGATGTATAATTTGTTACTGCCTGAAAAATACGAATGTGACTGTGGAAATAGATGGGCAAATCAACCCAAGAATTTTGATTATCTTGGAATGCAGATTCGTGCTTTGAAGATAATTCAATGCCAAATAACACGTAATTTCCACATTTTAACAAACGAAAATGGCGGAGATTGGACTCATTGGTTGTCCCATTTAAATTTTCAAAACTATGGGTATGACTTACAGTCTCCAGCTCCACAAACAGTTTATTGACAGGAAAAACTATAATACATTTTGTTTCAAACCCACCTAGGGGGTCATCTTCAGCAGTAAAGCATTTTGGTAAGTCAACAAAGCTTTGTAGACATAGTCTTAACTCGGTATGTAGTTGTGGAGAAGGGTACCCAACCTCAAAAGGATGCTTTGAAGGGATCAATTAAATAAAATTTTTATATAAAACGGTGGCATCCAAGTATCCAAGAGAGAAGCCGAGTAAGCCAAAGTCGTTGTGGCGGCTTTCTAACTTTCTGACTTCTTCGCCATATTGTAAACGTGTGTACATATTGTGTACAGGGTGAGCGAAACTCGACGTCCCAGGCCTACAGCGCGAACACGAAAACTCAAAATAAAATTTCGAAAAGGGGTTCTTAAATGAGATATTCTCAGGTCCAATTATGACCAAAAATTAACTTTTTTGATGTTTGGGAAAATGGCCGCTGTGACGTCATCGATATTATTTTCCCAGAAACATACATTTTTTCTCTATATACTGAAATTCCTTATCATTTTCAAAAACTTTTGTAGGAAAAGATTTTCTGTATCTGTTATTGTTCAGAATCTACATGGTCAAATATAAAAAAACATGGCTGCAACAGGATCGGTTTTCCGAAATCTAGATAGTGATGTAAATAATAATTGATAATCCAAAAGTATTTAGGAGTATGATAAAGGGTGCCATGTGCACCCTTAGATTTATTCAACTAGATTATTTTTTTAAAAAGTTTTTGTAACAAACAATAATAGCAAAAAAGTTAGTAACAAGCACTATTCAAAAAAACGAAAACTCCAATAATGTAACCCAAGGTGTAAAAAATTGGTTAATGGTTAATTTATAAACTTAATCTAGTTAAATATTATCCTTAGTTCGTTATGACTACTCAGACAGTGATGTATTTATTATAACAAATTATACAATTGAATGAGTTTTTTATTTCTCTTTTTTGTGTTCTTCAAATCATAACCATAATTTCCAAGTTATTAAAGCCCAGGAAATGCGAGACTATTAGAATTCCGAGCGAGCATTTTTTCGTTGTTTGTTGCATCAAATGAATTAGAACGACATGTGTAAATGACTTGTTATACCTTAAGGTAACATGTTCTCAACTAATTCTTAATTAATTCTTGTACCTACTAATAGCTGACGTAATTATGCCAAATGGCAGATTCGAGTGCCTGATATCGTCATTTCCTTCGAAGGAAAATTCTAAATTTATCCTTCTACCGATGAGGGCAACAACCGGCTTTAGCTGGTCCGTTTTGACAGGTGTGAGAATACGGGGATATCTTTCCCCACCCACTATGATTGTCCTTCTCGCTTACAAATGTTGAATGCCTCGTATATATTTAAATTTAAAATAAACACACCGATAGAACTGGAGGCTACAAATCGATTTTTATTAGAACATGGTTTTTGCGGGATTTAATAGCTGTAGATGGTTTTATCGCCTCTACAAAATAAATCACGTTCCGTTATAATTTGTTAAAGACTCTATTTATATCGATGAGCACACATATTTTTTATATAGTTTTTGTTATCAACGACCGCCTCTATACTCGTACCTATGGACTGGAATAACCAAGCATATTATACTTGTTTCTCTCAATAAGAAATTGTCATTTATTCTGTATTATTAGAAATAGCATGACTTAAAAATGTTAATTTCCATATTATTGCATTATTCATGAATTCAGACATTTTCGATTTAGAACACAAATATTTTCGGGTTCGTGTCTTAACTCACTGTTGATGTCCCTTTATTTATTGGCTTGAAATTAATACCTAGAACTTTATATGAAAAAAGTAATATAGTACATTAATTTTGGAGAGTTCTACCATTTTAATATTACATCTGTACGGTTTTTAAACAAAATGTATCCATTAGTATTTAGTGGACAAAGCAGCGGAACAAATTTCCCAAGCAGCATTAAAGTTGCGGTAACTGAGATGGGAACTTTGAGTAAGTAGTTATTACGTAATTATTACTTAAAAATCGACTTATTAGTTTTTATTACTTATATTTAGAAAGTATGAGTAATTACGTAGTAATTATTACTACAAGTTGGAACTTTATGGTTTCAGTACTTCTAAGTGGTTTTTGAAGTATATCTGGAACGGAATTGTTACTACGCAAAATTACGTTAAAGTCACGCTAACTCTAAAGTTATATTCATTGGTCACAATTACTTTGTTGTGTTACTTGTTTATCACTTTAAAGTTTTCATTACTTTATGGTAACGGTGAAAGTACCTAACTTCTACATCTTAGCGACTTACCGCCAAAGTTACGGAACTATATAGTCATATTTAAAGTGAAATTAACTTTCTCGCTACTCGAGAAAACTACTGTATGGTAAGTTTTACTTCTCACTCCATTTTAAAATTACTAGAAAATTCCAGTTACTACAAAAAAATACTTTAAAGTAACTGTCACTTCTATAGGGACAAAAATGGAAACTACATTTAGTTCCTTACAATCGTTTGAAGGATTGGGTCGTTTTTGCGAAGTGATGAAAATGTCAGCCATTAGAAAGAAAAAAAAATTATAGACACACATTCACATTTTATAGAAAATTAAAGCAGCAGTTGGATGAAACGAATCGAAACACGAGCACTTGTCTTTAATACAAAATTACAAAACGCTCCTCTTGAATGGCTACAATTTTAAATATCAACATTTCGAATTATAGCACGAAACACACACCGGCTGAAAAGAACACTCACATATAAAAATTATAGGTTAAAGTTCCAAATGGAACCTAGTAGTAGCATTCGGAACTTAGACGAGGCTTCTGGAACTTTGAAGCTCTCTTGTAGTAATTGGGACTTTAGAGTTTAAAAAATCTAAAACTAATTTTCGTCTTAAAGGTAGGAATTACCTTAAAGTAAAAAAAAGTCTAGTTGCCGTTACTACCAGTTAAGTGGCAAAGCCTTCAAACACCCATTTTAAGGTAAATAATACTTAGAAGTAATTACTGAAAGTTACACCATATTTTCTTATAAATTATTAATATCAAATGTCAATTTCCTTTGGTACTGAAATAGTTATTTCTTCAAAATTGTCCCAAAAAAGAGAAAATTGAGCAAAAATTAACTAGTATAACTTATAGAAATATTAAAAAAGCATTTTTCAGCATTTTTAGATAATTTATCCTCCCGATAAAAAAATGTTAAAACATGCATTTTGAGAGGGCGCGTTGTTACTTTTCAATCTATCAACGTCATATTTGACAGAAAATTTTCAATCGTTTTAGTTTCTTGAATCTAGCAACGAGAAATAAATCAGCAAATTAATACCTTTCTTATACCTACCATTATTCATAGATATAAGTTAAAAATAAATATTAGGTACTTCCATGTTCCACGGTTATTGAAAAATGACGGAAGATGCTGGGCTAGAATACTTTTTTAATTATTTAGACAAAGACAAGGCGAGGACGCGAATGAAAAGAAGCAAACAAATCCAACAAAGTAGCGGTGACCACGCTGCTACGTCTCCACCACGTTGCCGGAACGTAAGCGCGTCGTAGCGGTGTAAGTTGCTAGGTGGTCGCCGTTACGTATCTATCACCCTCAAAATGTTCCCCATTTTGGTCGCAGGGACGTAATTGGAACGTAGTAATTACGTTCCTATCAGTAGTAATCACAACTTTAAAGTTGCAAACAAAAGTCGCCGGAACGTAACGGCGACTAAAAATGCTGCTTGGGTTGAGTAGGAAAACAAGATTGCTCAAATATTATAGTCATTTTGGTAGTTTCCAATATGTAGGTTCAGATGAACAAAAATTTATTGAAGGCAAGACAACTTACTAAAAAGCACAAACATTCTAATTCAATAATTTTAATTTATGGTAGCATTTTATTAATTTTTCACGATCTCTGAAAAATCGTTTGGTCAAAGTCAGGGTTGACTGTCTCTTAGGAATTTGAAAATGCCCAAGATTGTAGTGATCTTCTATATACCGACATTCGTGAAGGAACTTTAGAGCACCTAACTAGTAAACTATATGTGATGTGTCAGCTGATGCCATAGCAACCAGAGATATGGAGGTGGGAGAATGATTGTCAAGCTGCGTGAACTGACTAATTTTGTCTCGCGCCATTTTGAAGACACTTCAGTTTATATACGTATAGGTAATAATAAAAACCTTAAATTTAATCCACCTAATCTATCTAGTAATAAATGTAATTGCTACAGAAAGGTTCGGCACTGAGAACTGAAAAAAGTAAACAAACCTATTGGAAAATCCTTACCGGAAAAAATATATTCCCTCACGTCTTTCTCTTGTAAAATTCGTACAGTCTTTCACAGAACGCGACATAATGCTAAAATCAATCGAAATCACTTCGAAAACTCCAAATAAAAACAGGTAAGCACTCCGCACCAGCCGGTAAAATGTCAAAAGTGTCTTCAAAATAGCCGGCAGATTGTAGACGAAAATCATGATGCGCAGTAGGGCAAAGCGCGTTCTCCTCTCTTCCATTTGTCTGCATACAACCTACTCTGTGACTCTATTATTGTAACTGACTCTATTATAACATTAATTATTCGAGTTTGCATTTATCATTTTATAATTATTAGAAAATTAAGCAGTGCATTCTTAAATATCCCTGTAGTTCAAACAGTTTATTAATAATTTTGCCATGGGTTCAGTCTCATTTCATCACATTATTTTGTATGCAACGCCATCTTTTGAGAGCAAAGGAAGTATAGTATCTGAAAATTTTGGATTATATTTTATTTGGAAACTGCCATGAACTTAAAAAAAATGAAATATGCCTGGGAATCTACGAAATTTCTATTAACTCTCTATAAAGTATAGGGTGTTAAAATTTGTTCGAACTCAGTCTGTTCCATTTTGAAAGCAAACAATTTGGTACACTGTTCAGTTTCAGTTTTTTCTTACTTTAAATGGTAGGTACAGTTAATCTGTAAAATTTGAAAGCGGTGGGTGAAAATTTTATTTTTCGAATTTGGAGTTAACAGGCGTGTTGGAGCAATTTCAACGCAAACGGTTGATTTTATCGCTATGAAACAAGTACTCGTATACACTTTTGTTGAAAATGAAAAGGTACACTAAGATAGTGAACCTGCAAGAACAAAAAGATAAACTCAAAAAAGTTACGACTAAAAGCCGAATCTAAAAACAGCGCAAGTGGCGCCCTCTGTGAGATACGTAGAAATTGACACCTTCAGCGCACCAAATTTCACTTCAGTTGCTTAATTATTTTGGTATATTTATGTTAAGCCCACTCGTAATGTTTTGTTACGGAATATATGCAGTTGCTCTACATACTCATTATTAATGGGACACACTGTATTGTCTTCCAATTATGATGAGACTAGCCCATTATTTGCATCTTCTAGTACATAAGATATATCTAAATAAGTCTGTTATAAGTCTGTTCTGCGGCGGTGTAAAATGAATCCACAACGGGTACAGGTCGACATTAATAGAAATCCACTTTACGCGACATTAAAATTAAATAATAGTTTACGCGTTTACACAAAAACTCCTGAGCATCCAACTGTAAATTAAAGTCCGAAAATGACCTTCTATACTAGATTACCATTTGTATTTAGAGTGACATCGAATTTTTCGAATCGATTGTAGCTGCAGATAAAGCTAATCACTGAAAAATTAGCGCATATATCATTCCATCTCGCCTAACGGTATGTCTTCGTAATCTACACCAGCTCTCCACAGAATACACCTTTCCTGCCTTTTGTGCGACACAACGATATCAGTTTTGCTCCAAATTGCTATCTCCGCCGCCAAATCTCAGTCAACAAATCAAACCGAAGTGATGGATGGGCTTTTAGCAGTCCACTTGCTATTAAAACGGTTAAATGATGCATGCGTGTTGCCCCGCGTCCTACATACGGAAAAAACTAAGCCGAATCGGCCGGCCGATTCCTAACGAACACACTGCTGCCATTGTATGTCAGCCTGACAACCGGCCAGCAATCTCGGAAAGGATGCGGTCTATCATCATCAATAATGACCATCTCTCGTAGATTCGCCCTACATAACAATTAACCCATTATTGTTATTAATGGATGCACCATTAGAATGGTTTCTCGCAAACTGGTATATCTGGAATTTTATCGAACGGAGCGGGCTATGGGTGGATACGTAAATGCAAACATGAGAAAAATTTGTTTAATATTAATTGCTTTTACATCACATACATGAATATTGTGTGGAAAGGTTGAATATATGTCAAGAACGTTCCTATAAATACCAAGCAACTATCGGAACCAATAATTATGCTACTTCCTACTAGAATGCGTTGCTTTCAAATTGTATAATTTTTCGTTACTATAACTGCAAAATGTTATAAATTAAATTAGGAATAAGCTTCCTCTACCTGGAGTTTGGATTGTTCTAGAGCCGACCAAACTTAGGAATGTTACACCGTCAATTATTACTTAAAATGGATTAGTCTGACCTTATTCATTATTTTAATGTATGGAACAACTTAACAAGTAGGTACGATTAAAAAAATATGGGATACGTACCGAAAACTGACTAGAGCTTACCAAATTACAAAACTGAGGCGATGTGGAGTAGTGTCTTACCTGAAAAGAAAATAGTAAAAATTAATATCTACATAGGACAGGCAGCATAACAATAATTATGTTCTTTAATATCCAATGCTGAATTTTTGAAAAACCTATATACTTTTACAAATGAACATAAAAACACATTTGGGTTGGTAGTACGTGTGAAAATATCACCTTAAAGAATTTTTGAAAAACCTAAAGCTGGTATTACACTTGTCAATTTTTTGGCCAATAAATTGCACAATAAATTGGCCAAGAAATTGTAGATAATGTGGTATGTTTTACACCATCAATAAATTGGTCAATTTATTGTGCAATTTCAATACTACCAACACGAAAGCACAAATATGCAAACATTAATAAGTAAATAAATCCGCGAATCTCTCAAATCACACGCAAAAATCGAAAAATGTAATAACCAATAGTTATAAATTAGTTATTAATGTGAATACTGAGTGAACTGGAACATAAATCTCATTTCCGGTATTTTTTTAAGTCACTAAAATTGGTATCGAGATCGGAACACAGAAAATCCCTAGAAGTACCCAAACTTGCCACAATATTTTCGAACTTGCGTCAATTTCTTGGCCAAGAAATTGACAAAGAAATTGAAAGTAAATTGACGACAATTTCTGTTTTACACACACAATTTAACTTGCAAAATTTATTGTTCTATTTATTGACGAAGAAATTGACAAGTGTAATACCAGCTTAATAATTTTACAAATATGAACATAAAAACACATTTGGGTTGATAGCACAGATTAAATAATATAATATATGAAAGTTGATAGTACGTGTGAAAATGTCACCTTAAAGATAGAAGAAGATCAATATACTCATTAACTTTGACAGAAATGTCATGCCAAGTGTCAGTCACTGGCTACAATTTAAAAATTTATAACCTATAAAATATAATTTCTGTCCCTGCTTGAGTGTATCGGCAAATTTTTGGTAAATTATTATTAGCTTTGGAATATTTACAGTAACTGAGATTTTACATGAAGCACGAAATAAAATTCAAAACACCCAGTTACTAGGTATACACATGAGGTTCCCTTTTCAAACTTTTATTATTGAAAATAAAGTCAGACCTACTCGCGACAAGACATCTGTTTCTCTCTTTTTGAACTGTCAATACATAGAATGAATGCTAAATAATTGGTATTAGATGATAGATATAGCCATTGTTCCAAAAGTCATAATAATGTGTTAAAATTTTCTTGCCCAATGAAAAATCGAGCTTTACTACTAGGGAGTACTGAATTTGTTCTATCATTTTAAACCGCACAAAATACTTTATTTCAGCTTAAACTAATGCATGTCTTACATCCATTTGGGGATTTTTTATTTTACTTGACGACAGTTGGAAGACAAATTCACCACATTTGTGAAATATTGTTGGCTTCTATATGAAAATTTGTAAACTTTATGTGTCTGTGTTTTGCCTCGCTTCTAAGTTGACTACTTTCGCAACTCTATAATGTACATAGTTCCTTTGTTATACTAGGGACTGCAGATAGATAGGAGTTTGCAATTTCGATTGAAGCTTCCAGTCTATTTCAAACAAAGAATGAAAAAAATCCCTTAGTTCGCAAATTTAGTACTCAACAAAGTTCAGAAAGCAACTCTTTTGGTCTGTTATAAATTTACCGCGTTTTGTATTCAGCGCTCCTAACACTGTTTAAGTTTTATGATATTTTCGTGGGTTATTTGTTATCCTTCCCTTTTATTTATGTTCTCAAATCAAGTTCCAGCTTCGTGTGGATCGAGCGCTAGACACATTCCACGGCATTCCCATAGAGCACGGAACAATACCCCGATCACTCCGTCTTTCGGTCATTTTTGCAATTATTTCAGGCGTGACGTCGAATCAACGCCATGTAGGGGCCATGCACGATGGAACAATACGTTTTCGCGCTGGGCCTTCGCTTTTCCCATCGCCAGGCGAGCGACGTATCCCGCTGCTCACGTTTCGCCTGCCGGAAACGGAGACTTTGTGTTGTCAGTCAAATCAATATCTAGCGTTTTCCACGGCGGCGGGTGTCCAGGATTGTTTTCTGCTTGCGTCTGGTACGCGGAAAATTTCAGGTACTACGTTATGAGGTGCCTGTAATAATATATATGTCATAAATCTCAAGGCAATCGCGCTTTTTGGTGCCAATGATATTTTGTTCAACGCCCATTTGGTATTTTTTTCTATCATTTATGTCTGTGAGATATACGTAGAAATTGACATCTGCAGTTTATTCTCCATGTATCCCCAAAAACACATCAGTGTCAAATTTAAGTTCGGCAGTTTGATTACTTTGGGAGGTACTGCAAAAGAGAATTTTCTTTCAAATTCGTCCATTTTGATGCGACCAAACTATTTCGTAGACATTCTCATACAATGTACTTAAGTAACTGTTGCCTTACAGAATTGTCCGTGTGATACAAAAAGAAACTTCAAACGTTGCGACACAGCGATTAAGTTATACTCTATTCAAACTAAACGCAAGTGAAAGATAAACAAAAGTTGTTGCATGGCTAGCACGTGATCGGCTTGCTATTGGCTATAGTTGGCAATAAAGTTTTCAGTTCAGCGAGTCGTTATTTATTACAGAGGTGTATTGAGTTGCAAGTGGACTTTTAATTTTTTCCGATATAATTCTTTCGCCGTTTATTAAATGTTGGAGCTACGATTTGTGTTAATAGTAGAAATTTGCAGGTAAGTGAATGACTAGGTGTGCCATAAAAGTTTGTTTTTAAAGTTCTTAATACTGGGGCATATTATTTTAATATTTTATATTATAAAATTCATAAAGATCGTCCTTAATGCGGCCCTGCCCCGTATTAGTCCTCGGAATTGTTCACGTGTTTCCATCGTGTAAATGTTTACTCCCAACTTGCATTTTGATTGAATAGAGTGTAGATAGTAGATAGGTCTGTTCTCACAAGCACAACCAGGTCCGAACTAAGTCGGAGACAATCTACAGGAATCAAAACAATCAGAACAGTCAGATAATTTAAAATCCGTCAATCAGATTCGCGACTGGTTTCTGATTTCGGTGAGAACAAACTCATATCAACACAGTCGATGAGTATAGGTTAGGAGCTATCACCTTGGCTATCTCACAGTACTTTTCGTCGTCACATCTGCATATTCGCCTGTCGTTTTAATCGATCTGACTCACTATGAAATTTTACTTTACATAACAACACCATTTTTGCACTAGCGGTCGGTAGAATCACTTTTATAACTATTATAGGCGCCACGCGGTCGGGTCACACGTCACACAAACTGATAAGCTCCGTTGCGCAAAACGTTCGACAAACAACTGATGACATGGCTTCGGTTGCCTAAGATTTTACACCCATAACTGGTGAAATACCTTCCCCTTCTCATCTACCTAACACGACCTTGTGTTAATACGTTCAATTTGACAAAGCTTAGTGCTAAGGGACACCGAATGGTGTTAAGGAACACCGTGTGGTGTGAACAAACACGAAGCCGTGTTAGAAATATAAAAAAATTACACCCCTAAGTGTTAAAAATTAACGAATTTGTTGTAGTGTGAATTTAACCAAATGAGGTTTGGTTAAGATATTTGGAATACAACAATTTTCGTGTCAAATTTTCACCAAATTTCTTTCACCACTAACAGAGAGGATTTACACCGATTTTTTTTACATTGTATAGCCAGAATTCAATTTCAAAAAATACATTTAACCTTTTGTATTTGATAAACAAAAGAAGATAATATGGCCCCACTCGATAGAATAAAAATGAATTTTTAGCGAGATGTGTCTGATTTTGAAGTATGTCCCGTTAATTACGGACATCCTGAATATGTACTTTTAAGGTGGATTTATAAACTCGACGTTTGCGTTGGCGCTCGCCGTTGCCGTTTGCGTCGAAAATTCAATCCCAATATTTTACGTGTAACCATTTATAAACGCCGTCGAACGTTGCCGTCTGCGTCCGATGCCGTCCGAGATAAACTAATTTCATCCTTTATCACGTTCCGTCGTTCACATTTCTGGAGGCAAACTGCGAAGGTCACCGTCAACTTCGAGCGCCAACGCAAACGTCGAGTTTATAAATCCACCTTTAGAGTTGCCTATATATTATGTTTGACGTAGAACGTTGCTAACTAGGCTAGGCTAGCCTAATTTAAATAATAAATTTAATAATTTTAATTACAATACTTTTGCTATTACATAGAAATTTAGCTTGGAAAATGTTTCGGTTATTTTTTTACTAATAAACATCTATTATGCAACTTGGTTCTATTTAAAATGTTTCCGAACCCAGTGAAGTAAGCAGTTCTCAAACAAAAGGTCCCTAAATATGTGTATACACTTATTTTTCCATTATAAAAAGTTATAGTAAAATTTTCTAATTGGTAAATCAACAGATTTTCCATCAAAATACAGATTTTTGAAATGTACAGGGTGAGCGAGACTCGACTTCCCAGGCCTACAGCGGGAACACGAAAACGCAAAATAAAATTTCGAAAGGGTGTTCTTAAATGGGACATACTAAGGTCCAACTATGACTAAACATTAGCTTTTTTGATGTTTGGGGAAATGGCCTCTGTGACGTCATCGATATTATTTTTCCAGAAATATATATTTTTTCCCTATATATTGAAAGTCCGTATCATTCTCCACAACTTTTGTAGGAAAATATTTCCTGTATCTTTTATTGTTCAAAATCTAAAAGGTCAAATATCTAAAAAAACATGGAAAATTTTATAATCATTTTCCGAAATATAGCTAGCCATGTATTGTCAGAAACTATTGAAGAGTATGTTAGGATGCCTTGCGCACCCTTAAATTTATTAAACTGGAATATTTTTTTAATTTTTTGCAGCAAAACAAAAATAGCAAACAAGTTAGTAACAAGCACAATTCAAAAAGTTAAAAAATATTCCAGTTGAATAAATTTAAGGGTGCACGGGGCACGCTAACACACTCTTAAATAATTTCTACAAATATGACGCTGTAGATTTTGAACAATAAAAAAGATACAGAAAATCTTTTCCTACAAAAGTTATCGAGACTGATAAGGACTTTCAATATAGGTATAGGGAAAAAATGGTATGTTTCTGTGAAAATAATATCGATGACGTCACAGCGGTCATTTTCCCAAACATCATAAAAACTAATTATCTGTTATAATTGGACCCTAGTATGTCCCATTTAGGAACCCTTTTTCGAAATTTTATTTTGAGTTTCCGTGTTCCCGCTGTAGGCCTGTGTCGTCGAGTTTCGCTCACCCTGTACATTTAGAAAGCAAATTAAAATATTTTATATAGGTAAATACAGAGACGTATTAGCACATTGCTTCTCCGTACCGTAGTGTAAGTAATAAAGTTGAATCAATAGTGAATAAAGACAAAAAAATTACAATGAAAAAAGGTACATAAATTGTACTGGACCATTTCTTCAATTTAAAAATATTGTACTTTTAATAATCAAGGCAATGTACCAAAAAGCGAGAAAACAAGGTGAATGCCTTAAAATTTAAAACTTAGGTACCTATAATTTTTAATCTTCAACAGCTTTTTCATTGGATATTTTTCGATACTACTAAAGTTTCGATACTGCTAAAGTTTCCTATTTCTGACCAGGCTAAATTTTTCATATTAGATAAACATTACGTATTATTATTATCATATTAGATAAACATTACGTATCCGCAGACTAAACTTGCAAATCAAGTTTCGAGTCAGAATCGGTAACTGGTTTCTTAAAATTGTATATTTTTCTCGTAATCATAAAATTATTATCTTTTCGGAAACGATCACCTAGCTACTTCTTGTTCTTCAGAAGAAAAACATCAAAAAGATAACAAAATTATTGATGATAAGCCGTAAGCCGTAAACCAACAACTTCAAAGAGCCTACCGTCAAAAGTTTTTTTATTTTTAACTTTAGTAAATATTAACACGAGCGCAATTTATAATGTTATACGAGCACATATTATCTTGTTTGAGTGTCCATAAATAATATGCCGATTATGGACCATATTAGTATATTCGTTGAATTTTAATTACCAATAATCACTTTTTTATTACAAATAAAGTCGAGCCGTTTGATGAATGAAATCTATGTGTCACTTCCGCAATGAATAATTTATAGTCAATAAACTTTTTTCAGAACTGGTCAGACAGCACGGTAAAGGGAAATAAAATTTAATATCAAATTGTTAAAATTTAAAAATGACCTTATGATTTTTAAAAACTAGAAGTTAGAGATCCATTATAACATAGGTAATTGAGATTTGATCTTTGATTTGACTAAACATTTTTATTTATCATACACCTATACCTTATTATTTTTTCTCAGTGCTTCGAAGTATACAAAGCGCCTCTCCTGCACTACTACTCAAACGAAAGTGATTATATATGCGCATATGTTTTTGTGCTTCAAAGAGGTGTTTGCTTCACTGCTCTTTATTTTAGACACAAGCAACTATATTTATAAAAACCAAAAAACTGCCCAAGTTATTCTCTAAAGGATATTAGAAATTATCGTTAATTTTACAGCAGAATGTTTACTTTGTGTTGGCGAAATTTTTTTTGGAAATGGTTTTGTTAAGAAACAAAATTGCATAAAATTAAAAATCATTGTCCAAAATATACAACAGACCTTGAAATTATTGAAAAAGAATGGGTTGACAAATTGGGGAATGTGATCAGTTATTATTTATAGAATTTTCAATTAAACCTACATCAGTTTGACTTCATCGGTAAATAAACAATAAATTCTCTGGCATACGGCGATTGGCTTCAGTTTTATTCAAATTACATTGACTCATGAGATCTATATTTTTAATATCATCAATAATAAAATATATGAATAGGTATTGTTTCTGTTGTCATGACATTTTAACCTGAAATTTATTATTCTGTCATTTCACTTTGACGTGACATGATCTTTGAGAACGGAGGAAGATATAAGTATTCTCCCAAAGCTCAGGAAACAAATTTGGTGAAGATATGTTTTGAGTTACAAGTTCAAAGTTTAGTTCATTTACTGTTAAGAATTTATTAATTTTCCAGGCAACTTAAAAAAGTTGTCTTTTAACCAGTTTGGTGGCGAAAAACCCAATTAAAATTCAATGGATATGAATAGGTAGGTATGCAATATAAATTGGTAATATTTGAAGATCTTTTTTAAATAGGTAACTTTTTATGAATTTGTATATTTCCGGAAATATTTGTACTTGGATATAGTACCTACACCTAACATTTTAGTATGATCCCATAAAAAAAATTAAGAAAATGTTAATTTGTATCACTTCCTTTCTATCAAATTATAGACATGGGTCCCTATATATAAATATAAATCCTTTATCTATGGACATGGAAATTAAATGAAATGTCAATTTAGTATTAGAATTTTGTAGACAAAGACAGGGCATAAAATTTGGAAGAACTCTGGACAGCTAAAGTTAATGGAGAGGAAAGAAAAATTTTGCCTTCCATTTTAAGAAATGTGGTTAATTTAACATTATAAATAAGCATTAGCAGTTCTTAGCTTTGTCATTATTATTTTGATTTGTATTTAAGTTCTGTGAATTCTTGTAACTTCATAAGAACTTGATTAGTAATTTTTTCTCATTTTTCTTCTTATGGAACCCCATTAAATGTTAGACAGACGTATCCAGAAAGAGTCAGTTTCATTGCCGTCAAGAAAAATTTATTGTCGCGCCAATATATTATTTCAGCACATCTCCATACTTGTTACTCATCCTGTATACAGATTGGTACTCACCTTTCCATGTCTTTCCTAGTTTTATGTGTTAGTCAAGAACCATAGAATTGGTATGCCACTTTTCATGAAGGATTAAGATAAAATAGTGAAGTTTCCTAAATACCCTTCTTTACCTCTTCCTTTAAATAATTCATAATTCCTATGGCTGTTCCCCCTAACCAATTAGAAACCAAAACCCATGTAATAACGTGACTATTCTTACGTTGCGATCGGGGCGTGTGCCCTCGGTACATCGTCCAACTTCCCCCACTTCCCCGCATGGCCATCTTACCCGTACTTTCTGATAATATTGGAAACCTATTTGGGATTACATTTCCTTTTTCTCTATTACTTAACAAACAGCAGATTGAGCGTCAGAAACATGATCATACCATAAAATAAATCAGTATACCTAGTTGGCAACGCTGGCAATCGGCAGGTTACCTATAGTTATACCAACATTGATTTAATAAAAGCCGCGTGAATGATATCGTAAGGAATAATAATAATAATAATAATTCTCACCCTCACAATACTCCAAACTAGGAGTACCCCAGAAGCAACCACATGCTTGTGCGGGGGAGGCGGGCAATTACTATTATTTTGTCTTCGTTGACATTTGCGGCTAGGGCCGACTTTTTCCCCGATAGAACTAGGATAGCATTCGCTCAAGTACTACGAAAAACCCAGGAAAACCGTAGTAATCCCAGTGAGTGTAGGACAATTGGTAAATTACACGTATAAAGCTATTTAGGAGCAATACCGTGAACCCACATTTGTCCAGCGCTCTTGGCCATAGCGGTGTTTTTCTTTAAAGGCATGTGCATGCCCCTGCCGCGACTAGGTTCGAGCCAAAGTCGATCGAAGGCAGAAAAACATGCAGTCTAAAAAGTCAGCGCCGGTACGAGCGACGCCACCGCGGCGAACATAGACGAACATATGCCGAAGTGGAAGAGAGATATGGCGTGCCCCATCGCATTAATGGAAGAAAAGTGTCGAATGTCGAAGATGGGTGCTGGTCGACCAATAGCTCTTACAACTGAAGCTGAGCATCATTTAGAGAACTGCATAAAAGATGCAAGAATGGGATGCCCGTGCGATAGAGAAGAAATTAAAAATATAATAGCTGCATATGATCAAACACAGAACTTACAAACGCCATTTAAAGAAGGAATGACTGGTATTACGGATTTATGAAACGGCATCCGTCCTTGTCCTTCGAAAAACCAGAGCTGCTACAGAAATCTAGAAAAGACGCAAGAAAACCTGACTTTGTTTATGAATTTTAGGAGGAATTAAAAAATCTTGTGACAGAAACTAATTTGCATGATAAACTTTTTTAATTTTCAATGCAGATGAAACTGGATTTTGCACGGACCCTAAAAAACTTAAAGCTATTGCAGAAAAGGGCAAAAGTATGTTAATCGAAGCAGAGTTGGTATATATGTAGAAGGGATGCACTATGTATGTTTATTTTACAGGTTTGGTAAGAGTTTGTGGTGGTTCTGGTAGGGAATTAATCACTGTCCTAACAGCAGTCTCCGCTTCTGGAAATTGTATGCCTCCTTTGGTAGTTTTCAAAGGCGTGGCAGAGGTCTACTTTGGCCAATGGTTGGATGAGTGGCTTACAACGGCATTCATTCCACATGTTGATAGTTTTCGGAAAGAACAAAAGATTCCAGAACATAAAGCACCAGGTACTGATGTTTGATGGCCGTAGCAGCCACATAAGTTACCGAATTATAAAGGCTGTTTTGGATACAACATTCACTTGGTCAAATTTCCAAGTCATTTGACCGATAAAATCCAACCACTTGACGTGTCTGGACCTATAAAAACATCATGGTACAAGCAATAGGTAATTGATAAGTTTCACAAAAAAAAACAATTAGAAAAAAAAGATACCGGCCGTCTACTAAAAAATAAATTTGTGGCGCTTCTAGGAAAGACGTGGGCTGATGCAATGAAAAAAGAAAATATTGTAAAGGGGGTTTCAACCTTTCTACTTAAATTTCAAGAAGATTTCGACCCAAAAGACTATAAGAAAATAAAGACTGAAGCAGAGACTGAAGAAATGCGCAGAGCTACACAAGGTGACACTGAACAAGATCGTATTTCTATTGAGAATAATAAAACTGAACGAGAGGCTGTGGATTCTATAAAATCTTTCAACCAGGATTGCGCTCTTGCTGGTTCTTCAAACGCTCCACCAGACTCCTGTTGAAAAAGCTCATGAAACAGCAATAAAGAAGCCATCAAAAATTACACAAATTTTTGCAACAGCCCTTCAAAATAGCAAACCGCCACCTTCAGAAGTATCCAGAGTAAAAAAATAGTGCCTCGGCTAAAACTAATCAAATATGGAGAAATAGTGAAAACTCAAGAAGTAGGTACTACGAAAGCTGGCAGAAGTTGAAGCGACAAAAAAAAAGAGGAGAAAAGGTTTTCTGTAGAGAACTCACCAACTGCTGATTACTTTATCAGGATTCTTCAGACCATAAAAATTTTGTAGAAACTGTTACTGTAGAACATATTGCTGAAGTTTCCTATTTGAAACCGGAATGGAACGAGTTAAATGTTGGTACTTTTGTTCTTGCGGATTTTGTAAATGGCTATACAATGTAGGTATGACAAATATGCCACTGAAATAGGGTACTTGACGAAATTTTACAAACATGATAAAACAATTCCTGGACACTTGCCTAAGATCCTACGATTAATTAAAAAATATATATTTACGTAATTATTATTTTATAGTTTTTAGACTTAGACTTTCTTTGAAAATTTCGGGAAAGCACTTATGACGTCACAAGTGTTTTAAAAAGGCAATTTGGCAACATAGCGATACCACTGAAGTGTACTGAGACAAGTGAGACATAACCTTATTCGGCAGTGACAGTTGCAAGGAAAGATGAAATTTCAAAATTCAAACCTCAAACTCCCAGACTTCTGAAAAAGAAGTGTTTTTTTTTTCGTAGGTAAATACCTATTCAATCGTTTTTCTGCACATTTTTTTGGCTAGGTTGGGCCTAAAGTCCAGAATTCGGGCTCAGTACTTCTAAGCACTATGGCACCTTTATAAACGCGCCTTCAAGATGGTCCCTAGGCCGAGGTTCTCTCTTTATTAATAACTCATAACACTGTACTATTACTACAACGTACGTACAAACCTTTGCAGTTTTATCCCATGAATTTCGGCAGACGCCTAACATCGGATTATTACAAAAAATTGTGCTACTAAAAAAGCATCCAATTTAGGCAAATTACGGATTGTCCTTTCAGGGTCCATGGTCCATGATACCTTTCCTTACACATCTAACAACACGATAACTAGGTCCGCAAACAATATATAATAGTAAATATCAATAACAAACTATAATAAATAGCACAGATATTATCTACTAATGTTTTGATTTAGCGAGATACGGAATGACAGTTGGCATCACGGGATGTCATCTGCCGATCAGAAAACCATACGTGTTAGATGACATGTGGATATATGAATATGGTTAGATGCCTAGGTGGGCAGGTAACGTTGCTACATATACGCGAATATTTCCCCCATTATTGATACCTGAATATAGTAGTATACAGATATTCTAACTAAAGTGTTACGTGGCAGAGATGAAGGATATAGTATATTCGTAATAAAAAAGTCTTTATATGTCAAAAGTTGTGTGTGCAATTGCGTTAGTTAAAGCTCAAAGGTTGCAATACATTAAGTAAAATGGAGATACTTAAATAGAAAACTGTAATTTGCCCTTGTTCCACGAATGATTGCAAACGGGCACCGGCAACGTTACAGTTCCGTTTCTCCTGACAGGCACAGAGTTGCCACTTTTGGAGTTCTGGACAATAGAACGACGAAACTGTAGATTTCAGCCTGAACAAAATTGTGCAATGTCGTATTTAATTATCATAAATAAATAAGGGTTAAAAGCCGTTGTTTCATTTATTACGTGTTATGTTGGTGCATCTATTGTAAACAGAGTACAATTTTAGAGCAATTAAAAATATTGTTAAGTACCCTTGAAAAGAAAACGATGTTTCCAACATAGAGTTTGAATATATCGAGGCCTCGACCTTCACCCTCATATTATATACTCGTATTTACTAGTTTCCGGTTTTCATTTTTATTTTACACCCACTTAATTCCTCGCCGCGCTATTTTTAGCGGCCGGCCGTCCGCCGTAGTAGTTTTTATATTCAAACCGATGAGTCTTTTTTCTACATAGGAGGCCGACATTCGATTTTAATTGCATTTAATTAAATCCTGGTTTTGATTACTTTCCGGCTGTCCGCCGCTAAATAATAAGTTCTTGTTTTACCGAGAGGGATGAGGGATATCGGATATTAATTCAAATTACAGCTAGAGCCGCCGTTCTTTTTGGGAATCCGGGTATATTGGACATGCCCGATCCAGAGAGATCATCGCCTGAGGCCTGTACGGGGTGCAACAGCCCCTAACTGCTCGCATAGCCCCCGGCGACCGTTTTGGCTACCAGAAGAGTGGGGACGATCACCTGAGTCTTCGCCGCGGCCCCGACCAATGGGCGGCCAGCGCACTCGCCGATGGTGGCGCCGCCACACGATATAAAAGGCTGCGGTCGCCGAGGAGGCTCTCTCTGCTTTCTCTTCTCTTCGAGCGATATCCGCTCTTTCTTCCGATACCAGTCTTGGTGAGTATCAGTAGGTTGTTCCGCCCTAGCCTGACCCCTCCTAGAACCTACCCAAACCAGAAGTTGGGAGAACGAGCCTTTCTTTGACCAACTTCATCTTTCCGTCTAAACAAAACCACTAGATTTATCTATTCAATGAATAGGATAGGATTAACCTTTAAAAGTTTGATTTCCCTGTTTAGTAATGTCGCAAGTTTTCTAATTTTCAACCGTTAGTTTCTGAGCTTGCTTTCCGCATGACCACTAAAACCGCTTACTTAAATCCACTACTAGAAGCTTACACACGTATTCTTTGCTTACAGATTCGTGGACCACTCTGGGCCGGCCGTCTTAATTACCTTCTTTTATTATTGTATTTAATTTAATAAATTACCCATGTAAACAACAAAAAGTAAACGTGTAAAATTTGTACCAAATATTTTACTTACACCCTATCCTCGATATACCACTGAATCTTGGAAATTAATTTTCTCTGACTGACAGTTATCTGAGCACACCGGAGCATACCGCTCTAAAAAACTGGCGCCTGAGCAGCCGTTTCACCGGAGGTCCGATTTTTCGTTTCTTAGATAAAAGAGGCTATAAGGAAGCCCACCGGTGAGTACAAAAAGGGGAAAATCGGACGTGAACGCAAATAGGTGCTATACAGTCGAGCATGTTTAATGGGCATCGGCAACTATTAATACTTGAGGAAACACCGAACTGCGGCCGGTAATAACAGTCGAATATTACGGCGGGCCCCCGGACACCCGCGCAACAACCGGTCCGTCGACCGGCCACGGTCCTCGGCCGCACACACGAACCCATCGCCGTGTGACGAATTCAGCGGGCCCCGGCCTCGACCGCTGCGCCGCGCGCAGATGCTTCGCTCTTTTCCCGCCTGGCGGATCGCGGAAGTACACGCCGAGGGGTCACGAGCCGTATACGTTCCCGGATTGAGCGGATTCCTCGGCGAAGAATAGGTGCAGCCAGAGACGACGGATTTACCACAACCTTCTCAAATTTCAAGACCCCGTACAAACATGTGACAACGCCGCAGCGGATCGGTTTAAGTGCATATGCATCGTAAAGAGTAGTCTTGTGAGTCGTCATCATAATAAACATGTTTTAAAGTAACCTCTCGGTATTCTCCCAATAAACATTTTTCGTTACCACAAGTGATATAAAGTTATATAAATGTCATATAAAGCTAGCGGAGTTTTGTGTGAAAGGGACCGGTTAGCACCTCCAGTAATTGGAGTTTATAATGGTTTATATACACTAGGGTTATAATTAAGTGGTATAAATATTTCCAACTCCATTTTATAGCACTTGCAGTGACCGTTACCACAAGATATTTATAACATGGTTGTATAAGAGTTTCCAATACCTATATTATAGAACTATGACTTCCGGAGTTATATAACAGCATTACTAATCACTTCTATGAAACCTCGGAGTTAATTGTGTTTTACCGAACACATAATATACCTTTTGGTTGCCAATTTCGTACCAAAATAACCTTTATAGGCTTTTACAACTTTTAGTGATATAAATAAAAAATTTGTTTTCATTTTAAAGATTATTGTTGATGCATGCATGTTAAAGAGCATTATATTAAAAAACGAAAGAAAAATTACTAATAGGCGGAAAGCAAGAATAAGTCAAGTACCTGTATGGAATTAATGAGAAGAAATTGTATGTTAAAATAAATTAACTATCATTATCTGTATATCCACTGGTATAAGCCCCACGCGCTAGTGACACATACCTGTATTAAAAACAAAAACAAATTTAAGATTCAAAACGTGAAAATTAGTGTTTACCTCTACATCTCTAAAAGTGTCTTAAAAATAGCTTTGATTTTATAGGAACACTACTGGTAGAGTTATATTACTTTTGGTTTTATAGTAACACTACTTGGTAACGTTATATTACCTAAGAATATCTAGGAAACCTATAGTTTTATAAAAAAAATATTACAGAAGGTTTATAGCATTGTTTCAACTTATGTAAAGTTACTCAAAGTGATTATTATCGCCAAAGCTTTTAAGGGTAATTTACTGAGACGCCATGATGCAAACATAGAACAGAATCGACACTACCCACAATTGCGAAATTGATTAGCATTATATATTTTATTCTTCCGAAATTTTAATAAAATAATATACTTTTATGTGACAGACATTTTTTTAAACTTTTTGCTCGTAATTTTTGAAAAACCAAAAAGGAGTTTTTTTAATAATGCAAACAACCTAGCTATAATTTAAGAGTATTTGGAAGGTCCATGAATTTTTTGAAGGTATCTTGTTCATCTTTGCGGTAAAATTTTCTTGCCACACACAATTTCTACTATGCCCAACCATAAAATTTTGAAGTGAGAGGAAAGGGTAGGCGCTCAACAACAATTAAACAGAGATGGAAGTATAGGCGTCCGATATCTAAATCCCATGCGTCCGATATCTAAATCCCATGAAATATTACTAACAACATTATAGGCAAAGTTTATAAGGGTATAACTGCAAACCTTATAGAACCAAATTTAACACTGAAAGTAACCGAGTTGTATATGTAGGTTATATAAGGTGATGGAAATATTTACTCTACTATAGGTTATATACTTTAAAGTCGTATAACGTGACTAACATAGGTGCTGGCGGCCTTTATAAATTGCTCCATATTTCCTCAACTTAAATTACTAACAGTGGTTAAAGTTCGGTGATCTAATAGTTGTGGTTACTCAGGTTACTGTAATGAAACCAAAAATGTTTATTGGGCTGGATCCTGGGATTACCTTCACACAGGGCCATCCCAGCCCGGTGTGACAGTATTATTACGATTTGACTTATAGCCAGGTATACAACTAAGTTCTAGGCATCGTGAGGCTTCAAACTATAGAAGGAACCAACAAGGTTAAATGCAAAACTTTTGATACATTGTGCTGTAAAGCCAGTCTACCACTACTCTCTCTCTAGTGCCAGAATAATAATTTACAACACTTTCAACAATGCGATAGGGACATCGCCTGCCGAATTCGGAAAAAATCAATTTTCATTTCACGCCTATACCAAAGCCAGGAGTCTTAGGATACGCCTAATTCAAAGTTATTACTATATTAGCTGTACGTTTTACAAACTTACTCTAGACGCTAAAAGTCACAGAAGCAGATGAAGACATCAAGTAAAACGAATCAGTAAAGTGACATAAACAAAATTGTTTTCAAAATGTCCCAAGATGTTAGATAATAATAGCAGGATGTAGCGGTTAAATGAACTATTATTTTATAAAGTAAGCGAATGGTTCGTTGGGCGCAACGGAGCATTTATAGCCAGCGAAAACTAAAAGAAATTGCAATTAGTCAAATATATTAAATTTAATTGAATAAAAAGTGAAGGTTAATAAATTATTCAATGGCTTTATTTACGTAGAAATAAGAAAAAGCATGACGTATACTTAGTTGATCCTGGACAAATACAAAGTGTTTGTTTGGGATACTTATCCGGGAAGTTCATCAATCTTCGCAATTTGGTATGTAGGTTACATGTAAATCAGTTTTTGATCCAAGTTTCAGCTTTTAAATGCCCAGCTTAATTACTCTTTAGGTACCTACATTGTTTTTACGGCTACAAGTAGTTGTCCTTGCAGTGGGTATTTCGCAGTTCTATAGTTCTATTTGTTATTGGTGTCATGAAGTTACCATGTAGTACCTTAGATTTTTGAGAGATAGTCTATTGTACGGAGAGTAGTTATTTGACCCATGGTAGGTACATCTTTAAACCTTTGAATAAAGAACCCCAGGAAGGAGCCAATTTGGGCTTAACACTCGACGGAGACAGTCTCTGCATATGGCGGGATGTCGTTTCCGTTTTTACAGTGGCGCGCACCTTTGAGTTGTTTCGACAAACTAATCGAGGCAAAAATCCTAATTTTTGGTGAAATGAGTACCTACAATACAGGCAAAAAATATAAGGCATGTCTATGTCTTTAAATTTAGAAAACCTTGATAATACAGCAATTCTAATTTTAAATTTCCAATTATGAAGAAGTAGGTACCTACACAAACGCCTATGCCACTTTGGTGCATGGCCTGAAAAGTTAGTTTAAATTACAAAATTATTTACCGGTGGATTATTATCCTCAAACATTTTAGATTTGGCGGTTCATACTCGAAAAAGTATCTAAATATCACGTACTGACTCCTATATCGCCGTGTCAAATAATCAAAATATCGTGTCAAAATTTGATTACTACTCAGGGCGATTTCAAAGATCAGAAAGAAACAACCAAAATACACTTTTGTACCTGCGTTTTTACTAATAAAGAATCCCAGTGTTGAGCCCTTTTTTGCTAATAAAAGGGTTCGAAGCCAACGACATTGTATTTGGCAATGCCGAGCATGTGTTCTTCAGCCAGTGCACATGCGGAAAAAAGCAGTTTATTAATCGACCGTTTATGTAGTGGCCGGGTACGCGCCGCCAATTTTAAGTATACCCACCATTCAGGTCAGTTTTCTCCCTTCTTTTTGTCGTACACTTCTTGCTGTGGTCGAGCGACCTTCCGCTCCAAAACACTGAATCATCGCGAATGCCATACAAAGATAGTTCTAGTCCTTTATCAGCACCCACAAAATGTTAGTTATACCTTTCGACTTTTCACTTCTCCATCTTCTTCTCTACATACAGGGTGGCCCATTTGAAATGGAAACAAATTTTTTATTTCCATCAGATTTTAGCCGTTTTTTTTTCTCAAGACAGGTCGCAAAAAACTCTACTTTGATGCAAAATTTCAGGTCGTTATCTCAATTTTTAAGGTCTACTATGAATTTTTTTCTTGTATAAAATAACGAGAACCATTTAGCGAATTTTTTATTTAAAATCTGACTCCACAGCGTTAATCAGGACACCCCAAAACCCCCACATACCAAATTTGAACAAAAATTTTACAGAGATAGTTCTATTGTACAGGGTTACAAAGATGACCAAAATAGGAATTTTAAAGGCATCTGGCGAGTCAAGTGTGTCGCGGAATTCCCTCAACAGGACTACTCAAAGTGTTGATGTGCAAAGATTCAATGAATAAAAATGTACAGGGTATTTTTCTCTGGGCCAACTTTATTATACTGGCCATGAGTGCTCCGGACTTACTGACTCTTAGGCTTCTGCATTTTTAGACTTAGTTCGTTTATAGATTCTGGGGCGGTTTTGATATACTCGATTTTTAACCCCAAATAATTAGGCATTTTGAGATGGCACAGAGAAAGACACCCTTTTCTATTGGATCTTTACCCACCAACACCTTGAGTGGTCCTGTTGACCATTCAACTGTTTTAAGGGGATTCCATGGCACACTTGACTTGCCAGATGTCTTTAAAAGTCTTATTTTGCTCAAATTTGACAACCCCCAGAAAGGAACTCCCTGTATATTTTTTGTTTAAATTTGGTATGTTGGGGTTTTGGGTTGTCCTGATTAACGCTGTGGTGTCAGATTTTAATTTAAAAAAATTCTAAATGGCGTTTGTCATTTTTTACTAGAAAAAAAAGCGTAGTAGGCCTTGAAAATTAAAATTAACACCTGAAATGTTGCACCAAAGTCGAGGTTTTTGTGGCCTATCTTTGGAAAAAACCGATAAAATCGGATGAAAAATTAAAATTTTATCGGGGTGCTTCCATTTCAAATGGGTTCACTCTGTATATACGAAAAAGTTCTTCCAATATAATATGTGATATAATCTTGCAAAATGTGTTGCTTTTTATAAGTGTAGCGACGAAAGTGTTTTTATCCCATTCAGTGTTTGAAAGCACACTAATGTTGATAGCTGTCAATAAAATTTCAAAATCCAAAAGAAGAAAAATGAAATTGTTATTAAAAGTGGATGTAGAATTTTAATCCCGTGCGCTCGTTGTATATTTTCATGGCTCACGAGATTTCTGCACTGGCAAATAACAATTATTATCATAAAATGGCATTGAAGATTAGAAGATAAATGGGACCACTTTTGATGATGTTCCGTGTTTGTAGCAACCCGTACAGTCAACTTTTAAACAGAATTAATAAAAAAAAGAACCCTCCAATCCGAGCTCCATCCAATAGCATTCTAATTAATTAATGACTCCCTAAAGACTAAAGAATAATAAATAACATCTTTCTTGATGACAGGTAAATATGACCGTCGTTTAGAATTCTTTTGTACTTAATAGGTGTATATATAGAAACATGTATTAATCAGAAAACCGCTTTAAAAAATCTTACCGAAATAAAAGCAAAATAGAAATAGCGAATTTGCGTGACTATAGAACGGGAAAATAGATCGATGGAATAATATGCCCTGTTGAAAGTGTTAAATAATTTCAGGTGTGTACTCCGATTTTGTAATTTTTCCATACTTGTTCTTGCAGTTTAAAGATAGTAAAGTTACTAAAATGTTATTAAGAAAAGTTGTTCAGCTTGCTCCTTAACAAAATTCTAGAACAACTTTGATTCTTGTGATTTATTTTGATCTCTTTGTGAAAAAGAATTTGTGAAAATTCTTCATTTCTTTTTTCTATTATTTTGTTCTTCTGTGTAAAAATCGGCCACAAAATTTGACAAATGCCTAAATAATTTAAATCATTCCGCGTTAAAAGATACAATAAATCAAGTGATATGCACTTGAAACACAAAAACCGAAGACCACAAAACGGGAATCAGGAACGATGCCGACAAACTCAAGAAAAAAACGCCGAACTCACTTCAACATACCCATTTACCCATGCAGATGATGAGCATAACTCTGAAGTGCCACGGAAAATTCTTAAACCAACATTCCACCGCTCCCCGCGCTACCAGACGATTTATCTTGCCATGTAAAATTTTTAATTTATGGGCCACTTAATTTGATTTCTCTCGTTAAGAAGAGACAACCCCGAAGTGAAGTACCTGGTATTAACAGTAACCCCCTATCGGTCCCCAGATAAAACCAGGTAGTATACTCGCATCTCCACTGACGATGAATGAGCACGATGGACCTTTGAGATAGCCAGGAAGTAAGGGCGATATTGAGAACTTTAATTATAGGTATACAATATCGGGGGCGATGCGTTATAAAAGAGCCAATTTCCCACTTAAATTTATTATACTTAATTCGGTTGGAGTAGTGAATAATAGAGACATAGAAAATCAGAGATTATTTTGTGAACATGTTCCCACTTGTCAACACCCTTAACATCTCAACTATACAAAACCTATGTTGTGTCCCTAATGATGAAAAATGAAGTCTATTGAATTGCACCTTTAAAATAAAATTTATTTATGGGTGATTTTAATAGCCACTGAAGCCAGTGAAGAGATTTGGTTTTCGTCAATTTTAAAATGATCATGCTTGTATACTACTCTGTTCAAATGGAAATGATAGCAGGCTGCCCTCATTACTACCTGGGTCCGACAAAAAGCTTTGCCATTTGTTCAATGTATTTATCTGCGTTCTTCCTTGGGCGCACCCGGTAATCTCCAAATAACAATAGGCAATAAAATACTAATAAAGGAAATTATAAGCCATAGGCGGAGGGTCGGTTGCAAAATGGTTTGTTTGGATTAAGGGACAGGTAAGGAAAATAAAAAGTTTATTCATTTCTTATCGTTTTTACCTGTTCCTAAAACCAACCAAACCATTTTGCAAAAATATTAAATTTTGAGACACTAATAAAACAAACTATTTGAAATTTATAATAACGTTGGCAATACAATTTCATATAGAGAATTTTATTTATTAAAATAATATTACAATTCAAAATATAAAGGATCGTCTTCGGAAAATTCGGAAGAGTCGTCATGTTCTAAGACAATAATAAGAGGCTCAAATTCCAGAGTGTCAATCTATTCATCAAGATTCCACATTTTATTTTCTTCGGCAATAACATGTTGTATCGCATTTCGCCAACTTTCTGCAATAATAATATCCAGTGAACTGATCATCAGTTGCCGTACATCCTTAAGCTTATAAGTAGTGTTGTGTCTTGCAACATGTCCTTTCATTTGGGCCCATATAAGCTCTGTCTTGACAATAAAAAAACAAAATTCAGTATTCTCTACTCATTTGATAAACAACAGCCATATTTTTAAAGATAATTTTTCTATTTTATACATTAAAAATAAATGAGAATAACGCCGCCAATGGTTTACGATCATTTTGTGGCTCTGAAACCTCGTCTGTGCTATCAATTCCTTTTGAATACAGTATAAATCAATAAATCCGAATGCTATGATCCTGTTGGGAAACAAATGGAAGGAAACCGTCAATGGTTTTTATGTTCTTTGAATAGAAGAATGAATTTGACAATTATTTACAAACTATACCAAAATATTTGAGAAAATGTGCTTATAGCTATTTAAGAAAATCAAGTATGCAAATAATTAATTATTGTCAAAATATTATGATTTCGTCTCGACAGAAAATAAGATTTAAGTACTGTCTTGACTAATTTCAAAGATGCGCGGAGTACATCCTTATTTTGAATGCCAAAAAAAAAACAAATACCTAATTGTCCAAATTGCACAAATCTTTGGTCTCGGCTTTGTTGTTGATATTTTTCACAAGCCAATTTATTCATAGTCATCAACAGAATCAACAAACACAAATGTAAAGATACCCATAAGCATACAAAAATATAAATTAATTGCAACTTAAATAATATGTCAAATAAATGGAGAAGGCCGAGGTAAATACTTACAAAGTTTAACAATTTATTCAGAGTAAATAAGAATGTTGACTGGTTCCTAGTTTCTATGTACACAGTCACAAAAGAGAGCAAACAAACTGAATCATCAGGTAAATATTCACGTAATATCTAAGAATTACACCAACTTCGAAAATTTTACTAGCGCCACATAATTAAATATTGGTTGTGCTCATAGGGGCCACAGACAAAAATATAAGAGGCTAAAAAATAGACTGGCTTTAAACAAAATCTAAACACAGGCTTCATTGTTCGAATCAAATGTGGGTCTTCGAAAGTCACAGAACAACATAATAATAAGGAAATCATAGGTATTAACCGGGTCGGCAGATGTGAAACAACAGAATACCGTCGAAAAAGGTTAGAGGTATAAGGTAAATGTTTACACTTAAGGCAATAATGGTTTGTCATTGTTTGGTTTTTAGATGGCGGATCGGCCCCATGCAGACGCTGTAATTTCATTGTAAATTGATCGGAAAACGACTTTATAAGGAGAGGATAACTGTATTTTAAGCAATCTCGGCTGAAATCTCGCGAAATATCGCCGAGGCACGACGTGGGTTAACAATTCACGGGAATGCTCTTGTTTCGTAAACATGTCGTTCCGCGGGCTTTTGATACGAATTGACTACACGGAATAAGCCTGAATAATTGATTATTGTAATACACACTTTTTATGCAATGAAGGAGTAACTATCAAGGTAAACGGGTCACAGTTCTTTTATAAAGACATATTTTTAAACACCTTCCTATTGTTAAATGATAAATAATAATATGAGAAATCATTTTTTATTTTATATAAGAGACAACAGTTCTCGGGCCTAAACAACAATGTATGTCATTGGAAATTAATATACAGTCTGTTTCACTTCAAGTCGAGACAATTCATTTTTTACGGGTTGGCCGATTTTCAAAAACTTTTTTTTTAATTATAGTGCTAAGAAATATCTACATTTTGACACTACTTTTTTTCAGATTCTTCTTTTCCATGACCTACTACGGTCAAAATTATACTCCCAAAAACTGTAAAAGTGCATTAGGCATTTTTTAGGAAAAAAAGGTATTAGACATATCCGAAAACCTCACATACCAAGTTTCACGGTCATAAGTCATAAGTTATAACTTATACATGGCGTTCACAAAATAGCTTCGAACATAGCAAAAATACGGTTTCTCGGAGTACTCTGTACAAGCACCGAGAGATATTTTAAAATTATTTCTTTGCAGTTTGATTAGGGCTCACATAAGCCATCAATTCCCACGATTTCATGGCCTTGCCTTAGACCTGCCAAAAATCGAAAAAAAAAAGATTTTTCTCTTAGTGTTCTTTTTTTAATGTTTTTTATACAATTTTAACTTATGCCTATTAAAAAACACAATCAATATTACATTTTAGAAAGTATTTTCAATAAAAAGCATCATTAACAATAACAATAACAGGGTGTTAGCACACCTTGAACTTGGCGTGTTCAGCATCTAACTGACTTCTCGAGAGACTCTTATCACTACATATTTCACAGCACGCGCTATAACAATACAAGAGGCCTTTTTTCCTTCATAATCACACGTACGAAACGCACTCAGTGTCAACAAACAGAGGCTGGAAAATACTGAAACTGTTTCCGAAATTCGATAGATTTTGGAGATTTAAGATAGAATTTGTGGCGACATGCCATCTCTGTGTGTTCAAACCCGAAAGTTTACAGCGTGCTTTATGACACGGTATACTAGCGACCTTTCTAACAGACGGCAGCACGTACTACAGCAACCAGAGTTCTCTACTTTCTGTTTATTCGATACTCTTTGTGCAACATTTTTACGTTTTTACAAAAATGGTTGGTTCTCTACACAAATGCGGAAATGGTAGATATGATCCTTTATGGAGAATGCCTGCAGAATGCCAGTCAAGCTACCACGGAACTAAGAAGTTAGAAGAAGAAACGCAAGCCCAGCGCGCCACCTATCGGCAGGTAGCGAAACTAAGAGAGCGGGCCTCGTTCGAAACTTAGCCGCGTTTCATTACAGGAATGCTTTCTACGAAGGTACTAATACTAAGACTCGGTATAGGTCAACATACCTAAAGGCAGGGAAAGAAACTAGAAAAAGCAGGAAAAATCGAAAGAAGAAAATTAGAAAGATTCAAGTACTTGCGACTGAACCAATGTCACAGGGGAGGACCACCCCCACCGAGACGGTTCTATTGCAAATATGGATCACTAACCATGAAATGCAAACATAACGAGAAATAAAGGAATGAGAAGTGTGTCGTTGGACACACACGCGGAAAGTACGGCAATTTTATGCAACTACTAATATCCCAAAGATGTTGGCTGATGTTGACGTTCTTAGTTCAGAGGACGCGGAATACTCACAGAACACAACCACTTACTCTAAGAGCGTCTTGGTGCAGTAAAAAGGATTATCAATAAACTATATAGTGAGCGGAAAAATTGGTGCCTCAGGCGAAAGTGAGTGAAGTTCGTTTTATCGAGAAAAAAATCGTTCTCTAGGGGGCATGTAAGCCCCCTAGAGTTGTGTACATACTTAATAAAGCATCCAAAAATCAGAAGGTGAGGTAAGCAGTCGTTTCATTTATTTTTCTCGTTGGCATTTATCCCTTAAAGTGTCTCAGGCCAAAACTAACCGTTACAAGAGGTATATATGCAGAACATTCGCTTACAATACGAATAATTATGGACTGAAAACATACCTCTAAATTTACGAAAGTTTCGTACATCTGGCAACAATGCTGACGCGCCCGACGGCAAGCGTCGTCCGATGCCTAATGCGCCCTGAAACCAAGTCAGTGACAGCCGTAAATAGGGTGCCAAATAGGTAAAAATGCGGTTTAGAAAAATAATTTCGGCTTAAAAAAAAGTTGGATTTTTTTATTGAGATTTCGCGTTCAGCGTATTTTTCCCTACCCAGTGTTAAAATTAATGTAGTTATGAATAAATCACCCTGTATATCTACTTATACAGGGTGATGTACAAAAAATTTGCGTAATGCAAGTCCGAAATTTAAAAAAAATATATCTTTTTTCAGAAGTCCATTTTTGAAACCCTAAGTAATCATCGACATTGGAAATTAAAGCAACGAACTGCGTGGAGGTTTTTGTCCGATTACGTCATGTTCAGGCGTTGCCAACTGCCATCTAGGGATAATGTCATCAGAACTTTCCGCATTTCTGCCGCAAGCGAGATATACCTGCAGAATGTCAAGGTGTTGCTGTTGCGGCTTGTGTCACTAGATGGTGCGAGCAGTCAATGTATTGTGCAGATCGGATCTAAAAGTAATCTCGATAAAGTAAGAATAGGTTCGTTGTTAATTAGTGTTAATTTTTAATTTGTTACATTATTATTATTTGTAAATTTTGAAATGTTCTGGACCATGACTCCTCCGATTTGAGGATGCAGATGGACCAAGTGTGGAGGTGAGAGGACCTAATATAATCGTTCGGTATCTCCATAAAACAACATTGAATGGTAATTAATAATCTGGCATAAAGAGATTGTTTGAACAATATTTTGGTAACATACATTTATCTGGTTATATAAAAAGAGCTTTCTTTATATTCTCTTAGACTATTATTACCATTGAGATTCCTTCCCTCGAAGCTATATTACCTACACTTAGCCCAAAAAACCCTTTTAAATCATTTATACCTTCAAGGAAGGTGGACATTTTATTATTAAATAATCTAGAAATATAGTCTTACCTATCAAATAAGCAACGATATTTCACAGAATTTTTGCATAGGGTGTTTCACAAATTATTCGCCAAGGCTGTATACGGGAAATTGTTGATGCCAAAATACACCACTTGAGCCAACAAGCCTTGATGACTCACGCATACCTGTGTGGCATTTCGCAAAAACTACAGCAAATCTGCGTCCCCGTTTTACATTTCATCTCGTTAAAAAAGTGACTTACTTCTTTGTTCACATTATTATGAAGGCACTTTCTCATACGATCTCCTCTCAACTCGATAGTCAAGTGCACTCATTATGATCTGATTTTGCTATTATGAAACGGATACTACTCGTACGACTATAAAATACGACAGCAGGTGCAAGCTTAACATTAATTTTTCCACCTGAACCATTTTATACTTGGTTGAACACCGTAAAAAACTACTACAAAAACAAAGAGGGAATACTGGACTGCACTTACTGGCTATTCCTCTGAAATGGCTTAAACCCCGAGACCCGAGGTATGTTTTAAGTCGGGTTAGCATTTGTACAATAAAACGGCTAATGTAAGAACCAATTGTGTGATATCCTTTGAAGAAGGCAGGCGTGACCGTGCATAAATTATTTGCTTGATAGGCGAAGGGTGGAACTAAAAGACCTTAACGTTCCTTTACTTATGCAGGTATATCCATGTAAAAAAAACATCAAGTGGACTTTCAGACAGACTGGGTGTTGTATACCATGTCTAGACCGAGAAGAAAAAGTGTTTACAAGTAATAGAATGCTGTTTGTGATAATCATTGTAACATGTAACCAGAGTGTCACCAATTACTCCACAGCCGTATGCCCTATCTTAGAAGTGATTTTATTAGGATCCCATCTATACAGGGTGTCCCAGAATTAATTGCCAAAAAACTGATACACATTTTATTTGGAAAACTTCTTAGTTTTCAAGATTAATATTTTAAAAAATTTAACGTGTTTTTGTTACTTCGCACTGGAACATAAATCTAAACCCTTGATCGATATCGATATAATATCATACGCAATAATGAAAAAGCAGAAGGAATGGGTATAATCTTATATTGTTTAATTCCTATTTGCTAAATATTGAAAATAATAACATCTATGATAAATTATATCTATTTCCACACTTTTATAGTTTCCGCAAGATCCTATGTTGCAAAAACTTTTGATACATCGTGCCGTAAGGCCGGTCTGCTACAATACGAGTGCTCATGAAAGAATAATATTCTGAGTGAACAGATCGAATTAAATTTCTGCGTGAAATGATAATAAAAATTGGGTGACTTAAACAAAGCACTCAGCTTAGATAAAATTACAGAGGGAGTAGGGTCATAATGAGTTAATTCACTTTTATTCTATTCTGTTTCCAGAAGTACTTTCCCTTGAGTATATTTCAAGAAATTAAAACAAAAAAATGAGGGCTTTAATGCTTCCATATCTACCGCTGAGGGACATAAAATTATATTTTTTGTAACTTTCCACTTTTTCAATATTATCAATATCACATAGGTAGGTATACTTACAACGAATACCGCATAAACATAAACATTTTAATGAATGTCAAACCTTGGATAAGAGGCTTTTTAAACAGAATTATGAATACAAAGCCCTTCTTATTTTTACTGGTCCGTACTAATTTATTGAAATGAAATATATTATACATATTTAAGATATTAGTCAAGAATATATCTACTCAATTTAGAAGGAACTTTCACTGTGACCTGATTGTTTTAAAGTGTCTAAAGAGGGTAATTTTAATCAAAGTTGATTTTCATTTGCACTCGCTAAGCCAACGTAAAAACAAATTAATTCGGTAGCCCACAAAATGTGGCTATTAACAAAATTACCACTTAGGCACGGGAATAACTTGTTAAGAAACTTTTCTTCCCACTCACTCTATCCCACGACTTCTAGGAAACAATTGACAACTAAGTAATATGAAAACAAAATGAATCGTCAAAAATAGCTTTAAATTATAACCCGCACTGCAGCAGTAAAAAAAGAGAGAGTTTTAAAATTACACAGATTAGATGGCTGCGTCGCAGAGGGAAAAAAATGGAACTATTAAGAGGACTTTAATGTGCGATTAGGCAGCGAACTTTTGATAAAAAGAAACCATAATTGAATTTTAACATATCCACGTCAAATCGAGATCAGATAACTTTTATATCAAACGATATTTTTGCCATTTAAATAAAAAAGTTTACTGAGTCGCTTTTAGCATAAAAACGGGTTTTTAAGGAGATATTTTAAACTTATCGCATAACTTAGTTTGGGTTGACGACATGACTCAGAAACAAGTTTCTGGTAGAATTGGCATTCAGAACGGTGTTTTACCTTTTAAACGAATCGCATTTTTACGGTTCAACTATAATATTATGTTTTATAACTAGCATTGTTTCAAATGAAATAATCTTTTAGGGCAATAACTCCGAATCGAACCAGAAGTCAAACCGAAACAATGTACCTACACGTCGCCGCCAAATATAATTTAGAAACCTTCGAACTACAACCGTATATACACCACTGTTATATAACATAACATAACAGCCTAAAATGCATTAGGTATATTTTGGAAAGTAATTTTCTGGTAATTGGGTTTCTCATTATACAGGGTGAGTCACTAGTAATGGCACATAGCGCAACCCCATATATTTTGGGCCAAAATATTACGATTGAGGCTAACATGCCTTATAGAAATGTTGTTTGTTTAAGAGATGCAGCAGAGCGTTAAAGTTCATTTTTTGAAATTAAATTATGGCTACATCTCCCAAACTAATCAAGTTGCTGAACTGAAATTTGGCACTGCTGTATTTTTGGGGATGGAGAACAAGATGAAAATGGCAATTACTACTTAGGGTTAGATCACCTAAGAGTACGCAGCCCCTAAGAGTACGCACTAGCATTTTTTTATTAGTTCCAATGCTATTCGGATAGAGGTCGCTATTCAGAGTAGACTGCTTCAATTGACAACAAGTTTTGATTCTAGTCGCGTGGTGCTCCGTAAAAGATTCGACGAATTACTGGCAATTAACCAATTTTATACATAATTTTATAATTTTTGGCATCTTTGCTATAAGGAGTATCTCTCCCTGTGTTCGACTGTGCATCTTAAAAAGGTTTTAGATAGGCATGTTTGGCACAGCAAACGATGTGTAATTATTATGGTTGCTGTTTTAGTTAAATAGATTATTCAATCATCGCTGACATGTCCGCAAGAGTACGCACGCACAAACAGATCTATTAAAAAAGGAATTAAAAAAGGGGCTGCCACTTGTTGAAAAAAACTAGAAAATCTCAATAAGATATTCTTTGTTCTCTCTGCAGGGAACACTAGAGCATTTCAGAATGGATTAAGTATGATTCATGATGTGCATGGTGGTACAAAGACTGTACCCAAAGTCTATAGACTTTGGACTGTACCAACTACCTCGGACATGGCGTCTTTATAATATGTGACTTATGTCAAGAATAATATATTTATGTTATTTAAATTTTTTTAGCGCGTTCTCTTAAATTCAGTACTGCGTACTCTTTCGAGCTCTCGTTCCTAAGAGTACGCAAACTGTTATTAAAGATGTAATATCTCTCATGTCGATAATTATAAAAAAATATTTCTTTGCATTACATATTCTTAAATGTAGTAAGGAATTTATACTGTGCCGAATAAATCTGTATTACTTATTGTTGTCGATTTATTTAACTCTAAATATTAAGTGCGTACTCTTGGGTAACCTTACCCTATCTCACAGAGGGCGCCACTTGAGCTGTTTTTGGATCGTATTTTCACTCCTAACTGTTTTGAGGTTATCTTTTTGGCCCTGCAGGTCCGTCATTTTAGTGCATCTTTTCATTCTGCAACAAAAAGGTACTCTTTTTTCACAACGACCAAATCAACTGTTTGCGTTTAAATTGCCAAAACATGCCCCAAAACACCTGTTGACTTCAATATTCGAAAAATAAAATTTCCACCTACTACTTTCAAATGTTACAGATCAACTGTAAAAATGATGGACCTGCAGGACCAAAAAGATAACCTCAAAAAAGTTACGAGACAAAGCACCATCCAAAAACAGACCAAGTGGTGCCCTCTGCGAGATACGTAGAAATTGACCCTTTCAGCTTATTCTCCAACCCTCAAAACACTGCAATGCCAAATTTCAGTTCAGCAGATTGTTTATTTCGGAAGATGTAGTCATAATTCAATTTTAAAAAATAAATTTTAACGCTCTGTATCTCTTAAACAAACAACATTTCTATAAGGCATATTAGCCTCAATCGTAATATTTTGGCCCAAAATATAATATGCGGTTGCACTATGTGCCATTACTAATGACTCACCCTATACAGTGTGTCCCAATTTGATACTGGACACCTCAGAACTATATGAAGGACAAGGAAAACAAATGGTCTCTATTTTTTTTATTGGTAGTCCCAAGGGAGAGTATCTCATAGGCGGTGGAATTTGGATGGGGTAATTATTTCATGGCCTGCTATGATTTTCTAAAATAGCTAATTTTCAAGAAACCATAGTAGGGATTTTTTACGACAAAATGTTATCAAGAAAACTTGTTCAGAATGAAAAACTGAGTAGAATTGCAAAATTTCAAAAGTCTAGGCCTACTTTGAATTTTAGCTTTTTCCCCTTTTTCTCCCACTTTTTTCTTAGAAATGTGTCCTTTCTGGAGCTTTCACGTCAAAATATTATTAAGGAAACTTGATCATCGTGAAAAAATAAAATTTTGACGTGAAATCTCTAGAAAGGACACTTTTCTAAGAAAAAAGTGGGAGATAAATCTAAAAATCAAAGTAGGCCTAGCTTTTTGAAATTTTGCGAATATACTCAGTTTTTCATTCTGAACAAGTTTTCTTAATAACATTTTGTCGTAAAATGGGGTTTTTGAAAATTTGCTATTTTAAAAAATCATAGCAGGCCATAAAATAATTACCCCATCCAAATACCACCGCCTATGAGATACTCTCCCTTGGTACTACCAATAAAAAAATAAAGACCATTTGTTGTCCTTGCCCTTCATATATTTCTGAGGTGTCCAGTATCAAATTGGGACACACTGTATAGGTACTGAAACCTATTAATTACTATAACATAAAACATATACATATGTCTCGTTTCCCCATATTTTTTCAAAATTTCGAATTTCACTATTTTGATTTTATGTTTTCCGTATTGCAGGTATAATAAAATCAATTATTGCATCTTGATATTTCCAAATATTTGTTCATTTTTTACTATTGTTTATATTTTTTAAATTGGTTTGTTGATTGGCCGAAAGGAAAGAAAAACTTGTATTGGTTCGATTTCAATGTTTCGACCGCTTTTATTGTCATCCTCAGGGCAATGCAACACGAATCGTTTTCAGATGTTGCAATGAAAACTATTCTAAATTTAAGTAAATATGCTATGTAATATTAAAGTGACATATATCATCTCGAGAAATAGAAGGCGCTGGTGGGTTCATTGTCTTTCATAGGTGGGTACCTACTAATTTAAAAGCATTCAAAACTATTTTAGTGTGCACCTGATATGTATATACCTCAGTATGCGTACCTTATGTGGAAATACCGTTGAAAAATACGTACACGTTTCATAACTGTAGATATTGAATAATATTTTCCTCGTTAAACTTTTCTCAATAATCTGATACCTATGTATCAGGTAGGTAGTTTTGGAGACCAGCTACTTTCCAATTGAAAATTTGCTTTGCTAGGTACTTATTTACACGCTTTTAAGTTCTTGGTCAGCATCCTGCTTTTGCGGAATCCAACAAAAAAGCTCAGGACGTCGCCTTATTATAATGCGACTTATCCGTGAAGTTCATTTTTGTAAACAATTTTCATCAGATTTACGGTACAACGACTCCGAGCCAGCGACGACGAATCCGAACCATCTCGTAATTTATAATCAAATTCTCTACGGTTCGGACCCCGCACTGCACATTTCACAGGTTTTTTTTGCCATCTCCGAACGGTTCTGGTCGAAGATTTTCAGGCAAACGAACCAAAAAACATTGGTGGAAGCCACAGATAGCGTGGGTCCTTTACCCTGTGGTGGAAGTTTTTCTCAGGATGGTGGTTGGCTCTGAAGGATATTTGCATCAGTGAATCCACAAATAAGCAATTGATGCCAAAAAGGTTGTCAGTGTTATATGCTTTATTTACGCTATGTTCCAAATTAATACAGAATGAAATCAGTTTATGTTATTTCTGTATATTTCTTCAAACAATTTCTATCTGACTGGACTATCAATAGTCACTGCTATCATGTAGGTGTACTACTAATAATAATTTGTATTGTCTCACAGGTTCACAAAACATCTTCTAAATGTTGTTTTTATTTAGTTAGCTAGTTTTTTGCTTGTATTGAAGCTTTTTTGGTCAATAAAAAAGTATACGCTTCCCAGAAGGATCACCGGCGCAGACTGACCCTGAACCTCACCCTGAAATAGCATAGATTCAGGTATAATTTGTACACATTAAGCAGATACCTAGCAGTTCAGCAATACCTACTTATGTAGTTTCTTCAAAGTTGCGAAAACTTAGCTGTTATCGCATATATAAGAATTCAGGGCATTGTACAAATAAATTTTCGAAGAATACAATACCAGACAAAATGACCCTGAACTTGCAGAGATGATTTCTTCTATACCTATACTCTGAAGCCGTCGCTACTATAATCGTATTCTTCACCTTCACAGTGTCTTAATCGAGTAAATATTGTAGTTATTTCACTTAACTTGATGGATAGTTAATTAAGTTTTGAACACGAGGAACGTTATTTTTGCTGCAATGAAATTGTATTATACCTAATTCCACTCCAACTTTCATTTCTAGTATTGACTTTTAATTTCACACTATACGTACATATAGCACTGACCACTGTTTATGGTTAGTGACCTACAAAACACAAGATTATATAAAGGGAAAATGACTCAATTATTGCAGGAATAAATAGGTATCTAGTATTTATTTTGGTAGTAGTAGTAGTTCATCCGTAGAGGTTCTAGTTTTTGTGTTAAGGGTATAAAATTAATGTATTGGTGACTTTGAATAAAGATGTTCTTAAGTTCACAGGGAGACAAGGGGATTAGAGTTACCCACAACTGTTATCGCCAGCCTTCTTCCTACATAACACGATCTAAATATATGTAATAGTTGAGGGAAGGAATATTCATTCACTCCAGATATAACCTTCAGAGAATGAAACTGTTTCACTCTACATATACCTACCTAACGATCACAAATTTCATTAAGTAGTTGTGGACTCAAGTAGATCCTGGAGTATATCTGGAAGTATTGCGACACTGGGTTGTCAGTTAGATAACATAATTACTTCTAACAATCTATAAGTATGTGTGAGTATTCAAAGTTGCCAAAAGGTAATCAGAACAAAGTGAACTTGAACCTGTATAGATGGTGTAAAATTCTTGTAAAACGTTAATGTTAAAATTTTTACTCTTGACAACGAGGGGGTAACCACTCTGCGAAATACTGTCACATTTTCGGCCGCAATCCCAGAAATCTTTCCGAAATCCTGCAGCAATCCGCGAAATCAATAAACGTTCCGCGAAATCCATATCGAAATCGTGAAATCGCAACCGAAATCGCGAAATCCGCGAAATTCTCTGCGAAATCAGCGAAATCCCTCCCCGAGTTGTGGAAAACCATCGGAAATCTTGCGAAATCACCGGAAATCTAGGCTTTTGCGAAATACTGTCACATTTTTGACCCTAGTGGTTACCCCCTCGCTTGACAACCACAAGTTTGATGTAGGTGTATAAGTTGGCACTTTGGATCACTTCAATATTTCTAAAGCAGCCTAATGACTAAATGCAATCGCAATCTGCTATTCAATATTCATTGTTTGAAATTTCATTGTGGCGCAAACAGATCCATTTATTTTTTTTTGTAGCGAAAACCCCAATTAAAAATTAAATGGACCAATATATACCTGTTTTCTTTAATTCATATCAGGAGCAAATATATTATGTTATTAAGTGGACTCAAAATAAGTATTCTATTCTTCTACTCTAAGTTGTCAGCACTGGTCGAAACAAGTTGGGATTCTAAATGCACCAGAAATCACAAAATCTCTCACTTCTACCAACGTGTCATTTCAAATATAGGGTAGATCGTATTTGTGTGTATTGTAGGTATTACTTCCATTTATTATGTTTCTGACATTAGAGCGCCGACATCTTGCCCGTTTATGTTTTCTAGTAGTTAAATAAATAAATAGGTATTCTATGAATAGTACACAATGCAAGATAACCTTCGAATTAACCATGAACCTGCTCAGATTTGGTCGTCCACCTATACTATGAAATTCTTGCAGCTATATTGTACAACTCAACATTCTGACTGTCTGAATATTGCAGTTATTCCACTCAATTTGCTCGTTTATGATTCAGAATTGTATAATTCCCAAACACTTTCGGTTAAAATCCACTTCTAATTTCACACTAGGTAGAGTAAGTTAATTGACATACCATTCACTCGTCAGTTCGTCAGTTATTGTAAAGAGAAGATTTAGTAAGTAGAAAGGGAAAGATTCCATTGTATTAACGAATAGTTTTTTAGCTACAGCTCTAGTTTGTTTTTGTGGAAGTACTGGACTTATTTCTAAACATGTATGTGCGCTTAGGTACTGAATAAGCACGCATATAGTGTAGGCGAATAACGTACGAGTTGGAGTCGAGTTTTGAGTACCTAATGAAATGTAGATACATTAAATCAATATCCAGGCTTGAAGAACCAGTGTTAACGATAGATCGCTGTATATTATACATCAGTAAAATTTACCAGTAAAAATTGTCTTACCCATTTAGGAAACAGGCATGTAATGAAACACAAACAAATTAACCGAAGAAATATTATTTGCCAGTGGGTAAAAAAACCGTTCAATTATTCCACGCCAAGTTTGCAACACTAGCCAAAGAAACCAGTTGCGGTTCTTCTATCTACAACGGAATCTTGTTTAACCTCTAAACATAGTCCCACCTTCGGGCAAGTCCAGACACATGGAGCACAAACCACCAGATCACCAAATTTGATGGGTAGGTATCATATTTCAATATTTATTAGTAGATATACCTAAGTCTATTTCAAACTTGCTGTTGTTATACCTACTGAGTTGTCAGCTAGATAACTTAACAATAATTGTTTCCGATAAGTGGTGAATAGGTGTTTCCTCGAAGTTGTTTTAAGATAAGAACATACGGAACAATCGCCAAACACATTGAAACTAAACGTGCGGCAGATGGTGTAGGTCGTCTACCTACTGTAAAATTCTTGTTATTCGTTAATCTCTAAATATAAATATAGTTCAAACGTCGCGCGTGATGCCGTATTTAGCAGATATTTCTATATGTTTATTTAATTCAAATTTAATCATAATACCATACATAAAAGGTAACAAACAGTTTGCGCCACATTAAAAAAATTCTACAATATAGTTACATCTGAACCAGTGTTAAAGACTGATCGTGATCATTTGCAATAGCTCGTGGCGATTCTGCGCTTAAAAATGCTTTACCCACTTGACTTTTAGATGGAACATTGTTCCTTTATGAGCGAAATGCAGAAAATGTTTGGAGCTTCGTGAAATGAGAACAAATTGATCGGGCCAGTGTTATTTGGCGATGGGTACAAAAGACGCTTTCAATTCTTCGATTCTAGGTTTGCAGCGCTGGCCGAAGAAACCAGTTGCGGTTCTTGTATCTACACCGTAATCTTTTCTAACCTCTAAACGTGGCCCCACCTTCGGGCAATCCAAGTCCAGGCACATGGTGCACAAAGTACCACAAACGATCACAATCCACAAGAACTCACAGTACTCTCACAAGGAACCTATCGCCGAGACGACGGTCGGGCGACGGCGGAAGAACCGCAGCCTGCGCTCGGCGTCGCCGTGGCCGCACTGGTGACCTTGAAGCGGCCCGGTCGGTCGGGTACCGGCGCGCGGCGACTGCGACTGTTGCGGCCGAGGGTAACAGGCGACTGAGCCCGGCGTTCCCGAAGAACTCCGGCGGCGGCGGCGGCGGCGGCGCTCAAGAAACCAGAAATTCCTCGGGCCGGCATCTCGGAGCGCGCGGTGCGGCGGTCGGGAGGTGGACGATCCGCGCCAACGGCGGACCTCGACGGCGAGCTGTCCTTGGAGCGGGTTTTCGTTTTTGCGCGGGTGCCGAGCGCAGGCGGGCGGAGCTGTGGACTTGTAGATGGCAACTTGAAGCTGAAGGCTTCACCGCAGCACCTGGCGTCTATCAGATGGTACCGTGAAGCTTTCTCTGAGGGCTTGCAAGCACCACCTGGCATCCAAACGTCTAGAATTCTTTGCGGGCGGTTTTTATAATGTCTGTCTATGTCTCTCTTAATCTATGCTACAGGTCATAGTAACCTATTAAAATCAATATTAATAAAAGTATAATAACGCCAGGTCCTAATTGGCAAAAATTTTTGATTGCGCGAGCGAGCGATGCGATGATCGCGTCGTCCATATTGCGCGATCATCGCGCTTGGGTCCTAATTGCAGTGTTTTTTCGCGAACGATTCGTGTTGTGAATTTACTTTTTTGATTGTGTCGATCAGTGGAAAAATGACACGCGACAAACGCATTTGTCAAATGTTCTGTGAGAACGTTTACATTAAACATTTTACTTTGATTAAAAAGCGAAACTTAAAGCTTCCCATTCCTTATCTACGACCACCCGGTTTTTATACAGTGGGGACCACTTATTCCACACAGTGGGCCGTTTCTGCACTTCATTTATTAATTGTTCTATTAATATATGGTTGGACATATTAATAATAAAATTATTTTAAATAGCTCAAACGTACGCTCGCGCGACCAAAACGTACGCTCGCGCGACCAAAATCAAACTGGTTTGAAAAACAAACAAACGCGATCACGCTTTGCGACGTGCGAGCGCGCGATCATCTCCGATTTGGCCACATGCGTTTCGCTATATATGTTTGTTTTTCCATCGCGTCGCTCGCTCGCTCGCGCGATCAAAAATTTTTGCCAATTAGGACCCGGCCTTAAAGATTTCAATTGTCGGTCAGGAGGCGAGCGCATACCTTAGGCAAGTCTTGAAAATTCTTTTTCGAACGACCGACTTTTCGCGATACCTAAGTCCTATACTTTCCACAAAGTGGTCGTCATGCAAGGAAGACTTTTGATGATATAACGTTGTATTGCACAGGTGACCTCTGACCTCGATCTGTATAACCTATTACTAATGGATAGGTATAGTTATGCCTAATAAAATTATTAAAAATGTTTGGATTTTCTTATCTGAGCAAAAATTTCCTTGTGCATAAAATATTTTATGGTATATTATCGGTGTACTACTGAGAAAAAAATTGAACGCCTCATATTTATTAACAAAAATGTTGTATTATTTATTCTCATTTTCAAAAATGTTTATTAACACAGTTCAAACAGGACAATAAAACATGCTAGGCAAACCTTTGAGGAGATAATTTGGTGTCCCAAAGTGTGAGTTTTTCATATTTTGAAGAACAATTGGATAAACCTTTAATCATTTTGATTTTGAGATGGAGGACACCATTGCTTGTTTGATAAAAAATTTCTTAACTGTAAAGTTCCATTATACGTATTTTTAGAATTTGAAGTATATTATATAGGTCATAATTTTCTTAAATCAGGGAAAAATAACTACGAATTTTGCCCATGTATAGGCATATTTTCCCTAGTAAAGTATAACGCTGCCAATAAGTTAGAATAAGGGTTATTTTGGTAAAAAAATAGTGAGATGATAACTATGTTTGCGCATGCGTATTTTAAAACATTTTTAGTTGAGAACAATGCCAGGCCGTAAGCTTCCAAATTATCATATTTGTCTACTGTTGCTTCTAATAAGTACGTATTATTTACTGTTTGCACCTCCACTACCTCTGTAATGTCAATACTTCCAATAGCTGGAACACTCACAGCCTATCAATCTCATCGATGTAATTTTCAAAGGCTTCATTTTTTATCTTCTTTATGACCAGATATAAAAATACAAGGAATGAAATTACGAAAAGCCTTGGTGTTTATTTAGGCTACACCTACTTACTTAACAAAACAAGCTATAGGTACACTTCAATTTGTAATTTTCTGGATATGTTTTCAGGAACTCGTTTAATTTTCATATTGTACCTATTAGGTACACACTGCAAAGGACTCATCTACTTTAAAATCTGTAATGGGATAATAATTTTTCTTCACATAAGAAATTTTGGCTTTTAAGGCCTTTTTTATTTTCAAGCGCAAAAAACTAGTATTTTTGAACTTTGTTGTACCTAAGTATTTATGTACTTATACTAAACATATACAGGGTGTCCCAAAAGTAATGGGACATAGAGCAACTGCATATATTTTGGGCCAAAATATAACGATTGAGGCCAATATGCCTTATATAGAAATGTTGTTTGTTAAAGAGATACAGGGCGTTAAAGTTCATTTTTTGAAATATAATTATGGCTACATCTCCCAAACTAATCTGCTGAACTGAAATTAGGCACTGCTATGCTTTTGGGGATGGAGAATAAGCTGAAAATGTCAATTTCGCCGTATCTCACACAAGGCGCCACTTGCGCTGTTTTTGGATCGTGCTTTTACTCGTAACTTTAATGAGGTTATCTTTTTGGTCCTGCAGGTCCATAATTTTAGTGCATCTATTCATTCTGCAAGAAAAAGGTACTCTATTGCGATGAAATCGGCAAAATGTGCCCCAAAACACCCGTTGACTTCAATATTCGAAACATAAAATTTTCACCTACCACCTTCAAATGTTACAGATCAACTGTACATTCAAAACGAAGGAAAAAAATGCTAAATGGGCATTGGTCAAAACACCATTGGTTTTCTTGAAATAGGGTGTCAAAATTTTGTCAAATTCAATCCTTTCCATTTTGGAAGCGAATAATGTTGGTTCATTGTTGGTAACGGTTTTTCTTTACTTTAAATGGTACAGTTGATCTGTAACACTTGAAAGCGGTAGGTAAAAATGTTATGTTTCGAATATTGAAGTCAACAGGTGTTTTGGGGCACATTTTGCCGATTTCGACACAAAACGGTTGATTTGATCGTTATGAAACAAGAGTAGGTACCTTTTTCTTGCAGAATAAAAAGATGCACTAAAATGATGGACCTGCAGGACCAAAAAGATAATCTCAAAAAAGTTAAACGAGTAAAAGCACGATCCAAAAACAGCGCAAGTAGGCGGCCCTCTGGGAGATACGGCGAAATTAGTTTGTTAGATGTAGCCATAATTCTATTTCAAAAAATGAATTTTAACGCCCTGTATCTCTTAAACAAACACCATTTCTATAAGGCATATTGGCCTCAACCGTCATATTTTGGCCTAAAATATATGCAGTTACTCTATGTCCCATTACTTTTAGGCCACCCTGTATAAATATAAAAACGGCCAAAAACCTATACCTAGGTATATAACAGGTCAAATATATAGAGATTAAATTACTTAACCATCTAACCTATCTAACATACAGGGACTAATTTTGAGACCAAATGTACTTCTCTATTACCTTCAGAATTACATGAATTTTTTTTTACTATATAAGGGCATCTAGAAAGTTAAACAGCAGTAAATATTGACCAAAATATATTGATGATAAAATTTCCCATGTTTGAAAGCCATATTTTTGGTAATAATAAACTGAATTAGAACTAAATAAGTTTCTTAAAAGTTGAGCTAATTGCTAAAGGTTATATTTAGGTTAGAGAAATTACTAGTTTAGATAACAAAAATTTCTTAGATTTTTCACACTCGAAGTCGCGGTAACTAGGTGTGGCGTATAGCGCACTCGTAGATATAAATTCTATCTAATGACAACAACAGGGATTCCTGACAGTATGTAACTGCTAAACGATCGCACAGGTTCCATCTGATACTAATAACTGATATTTTTTAACAGAAACTATTTTGTCTACCCGCAACAAGTAAAATGTTGGCTATATATTCCTATATACTTAACATACAACGAAAATATGCATAAATTACTGGTGTCCATTGCCTTCCGTAAATTATAAAATACCCAATGTCTCTACTAATTTCTACGGAACCTTGTTTTACAGGTTTACTAGCTGTATAGTCGTTCTGGGAATAAATACTCGCAGTATTTGGTTCAGACAGCATGTTCCCATGGGTATTGTAAGAGCGCTCGTTCCATCGGTTTGTATAGAGTCAAACTATTAACATAGGACGAAAAACGTATACGCTGCGAGCCGCGAGCAACTTTTATTTGACCAGAACGGGTTCCAGTGAATGCTGAGTCTATCCATAAATGTCGTTACGAATATTGAACTCGTGCGTCGAAATCGAAAAGAAGTCGGATCGGTTGGCTGCATAAAAATTTCGCGAACTTCCGTTACTCGTTAAAACAATCGTCATTAAATGCTCGCGTAATTTAAATATTTAAGTAGCTGGGTAAAATTAAGAAATTTTGCATTTTCTCCGGGTGTGACCCAGACAGGCCAGCCGCGATATTTTTATATTGATTTTAACTTTGATAACTCTACTTTCGCCTCTCATTTAAATTAGTTTATTTTTCATGAATTAGCTAGAACATGCGATTTTAATAATGAGAGTGTGAAGGGGAAGAATATGTATGTATACCTATGATTGAAAAACAAGTTGATTTACGTAATATTTTTTTGCTCATAACAGGTTACTTCGAGTTATTTCATTCATTTATAACGATATAATGAATTTTTGGTTAGAAGAATTGAGTGACTTTTTTGGAAAATTTCTCTACCCTGTACCATGAAAGCTCTAGCCCACAAGAAAATTTTTTTATACATAGCTGTAATTATGTTTAACTCTAGAACACGCTGTAGCAATATTAACCACCACATATGTTAATACACCCTGGTCCTTGTATAATAGCAAAATATTTTAGGGTTATGTAGTTATGCGTTTGTAGTTTTTTGGCAAAAGATATACATGATTTTCAGAAGCGCAACGTTATTGAGGTAACTGTAAAGGAAATGAAAACAGGAAAAGGGACTATATATGAAACGTAATAATATAACCCAAGACTAGAAAAAGTTTTTAAAAACATGAGTCCTAAAATTGTTTTTAAGAAATAGGTACACCTACCTACCCACTAAACATTGAATCATTGCAGTAATAAAATAGTTACATAACATTGTTACATTAGCTTAAGAACTAGTTGTAGTAAGTAGTAAGTACAGATTATGTCCCTCACATAAAAATTACTATGTTATATATTGAAAGGCGCTAAAATTAATGCAACATTAATGATATATTACCCATTTCAAATTTAAATTATTGAATTAAAGTAACATTGGAACATAACGTAAATATCTAATTATAATAATACTGTTATGTATGAAAAAATGAGCATATTATGTTTTGATCTTTTGTAATAAAAATATTTTGCATGTCGCATATATTTTACATATATTTATTTATAAAAATAAATTATTCCAATAAATTCCACTTCAAAAATTAAAAATTTTAGCTTCCTGTCTGTCGATCCAATCTCAACCTCAACCAGTCCGCTACTACCGAGGCTACTACTTCTGAAAACGTATTTTCTGTCATTTAGTCATCTATACCAAGCCAAACTGTAGAAAACAGTGGAAATATGCATTGGCGTAGCTAAGGGGGGGCTGGGGGGGGGGGGCTGGGGGGGGGGGCTAAGCCCCCCTTGGTATAAAAATAGCCCCCCTGACAAATTCTAGCTTTTATTTTTATAATTTTTTTGACATTATAGGTTTACATTAAAAACCTTACTAAGCTGATTTAATCTTGTTGCGTGTTCGTGTTATTGCGTATAGTAATAGACACTGACTAAAACACTAACAAAATAAAACAAACTAAACAGCGGCAACACTGAACACTGGCAACACTGCCGTCACGCACTCACCAAGCACCCGACCCGGTCAGTCCGCCACACGCCACACTCACAGAATTAGCATCACTCAGGGACTCTTTAAAATAAGGGGGCCCAGCATTTCACAGTCTATAACATAGGAAAAGTGAAGCCTTGAGGGGAAGTTTGTTTTCTGTAGACTCCAAGGAGACCACATAAGTGGGCTGGTATATGTTATATGTTAGTGTGTCCAACTGCCATCAGGTTTTATGTGATAAGATAGTGCCATAGATTCGAAAGGAGGCAAAAAATTTCCCATCATAATTCACAATTTTTAAGTTTTCTAACTTTGAGATACTCAGTTGTGACAATTAAAGAATTTCAACTATACAATAAATTTGTTTCATTTGACAGTTGCCATATTCTGTATTTGTAGACACAACATTGTCAACTCTAATTTTTAGAAATCATGGAAACCGTTATTAATTTTTACTAACAATCAAAGTACCTGTTTTGTTAATAGATTCTCCAATAAAATGGCATGCATGGCATCACTGATTCCATTAGAATGTGGAAAGAATAGGTCTCACTTTAGAAAGTAAATGCTGGATCCCCTTACTTTAAAGAGTCCCTGGCATCACTGCGAACCTGGACGGCTGGACGTGACTGCTTACTGTGATTGATATGTAATACTGCGAAGACGCCAATGTACATCTATATTTTTACTTATGCAGTATCAGTATACAGGGTGAGTTTTTTCGATGCCCACTATGGGGATCTCGGAGACTAGCAGAGCTAGAACAAAGGTTAAATGGGGAAAGAATTGCGGTTTTGAATGCTCAATCTAATGCCCCTTTTGGATTTTTAAAAAAGTTCATGGCTCACTAGATATTTTGAAAAGAGTGATTTTTTGCTATTTCCTCAGATCTCTGTAGCTCCGTTATTTCTAATTAGGTATACTTACAAAAAAACTGTAGAGACAAAAATTGTCTTTTATGTTGTTTGTGATTTTTTAGATTTGACATAAACTTGTGTTTTTAAATGTAAATCATTCATTCGAGCAATAACCCACGATACACAGAAAACGGTATGCCCACGCGCAGGTGCTGTGACGTAAACGATGACGCTTATTCGACAAAATCACGGCTTACTTTTATTTTTAAACGGAAATTTGAGTCGTTTTATAGTGAGTTAGGTAAACACATACAGTGAGAGGCAGAAAGTTGGACACAAATGGAAAACTTTTTTATTATTAATTTCTCAGAAAATTGTATTCTTGATAAAAGTTGATGCATCATTTCAAACTCGAAACGCACATTTCAAAATTTAAATATCTCTTTTTGGATACGAGGTAGATTCAAAAATGTCAAAATAACTCAAGAGTAAAGTACCCTTATTTTTTAAAATACGGTAAAAAGTTACTTACAAAAGTTGTTTGGAATCAAAGGTCGATTTCAGATTTAAAGTCAGAGCCAATTTACCTTTTTTGTATTTTTTTCGACCACCCTGTGTATTACAAAAAAAAACTACCACAAGCGCAAATTATCATCGGATAACACATGAATTTGCTACTAAACTTTATTTTGTTCCATTAGCAGCTAGAAATTTAAATTAATCAAAATCAGAGTTTAAAAATATTGAATTTTTGTGTCCAACTTTCTGCCGGTCCCTGCGTATACACCAGTGTTTATATGCGGCGCTCCGGCGCTTTTGCGGGTTACTGAATTTCATCTCCTTCAGGGCCTTAAGCCCCCCCGGAGAAAAAAGGCTAGCTACGCCTATGGAAATATGTTAATATATTCACAAAATCATTTTGGCACTCAGAGAATCAGAAATCCAAGATAGGTATATAGTAAAATGTGCATTTGTAATAATACAAACGGCAACTTTCATAATGGCAAAATAAAGCCGCACAAGTCGTCGATTTTTTCTGTCAAAAAATAGCCGAGATATTTTGTCTTTCGTAAGAAATATACAAGGTGTGTTAAAACGTCTTCTTTTCTTGGGTACTTTCTTCCATAGTTGTTTTTCCTATTTTCGTTTTCATTAGAACTACTCCAATAATATCACGCATCTGGAAAGTAGGTATGTTGTTCTAAAAAACTCTGTTTACAAAAAATGGGGGAAATTAAATTATCTACATTTTTATCGGACTTCATAGAAGGCCTCAGAAAAAATTATAAATGATCATGTCTCCCCACGATTTTCATTTGCTTTTATGTATAACAATGAGAATCATGGACATAATAGTAACTTGTATACCAAATTTTAACTAGATCTCGTTATCTACAGGGTGTCTCATTTTGATCTGGAACACCCCTGTAAAATTTGAACTGGCTTACGGATTTTAACGAATTTTTTTTTTGTATACAGGGTCCTCCTAGACGAACTTATCAAATACTTTTCAATGACCATACGATTATTCCAGGGCCGGATTTAAAATTTTCTTTGGCCCAAAATTTCGAGTTAAGGTATCAGCGATTTTTTTATCGGAAATCTGATAACGTGGCGTTAATCAGCGCCCCTGAAAACCCCCAGATTCCAAATTTCAAGACATTATTCCCACGAATTACTTTTTACACTGCATCACAATTGCAAAAAATCAAAATTTCAATTTGAGTTCAGCTATTAAGGTGGCTATGGAAACAAGTGAAAATGGTAAAAAGAGGTCCACATGGGACAATGGTAATAAACCTGATCGGAAACTGTACTCGGTTTCTCTTTTCATTATTGCTGTACAGTACAAATTTTATGCCATTTGAGACGCAAGAGAGCTCGCTGCCGTCGCAGGCAGCCGTGGAAACACAATGGCTTGCAGAAATGTCAGTTTATGCATTTTTACAACAAATATTATTCAGGGGTTGATGTTGCTAAAATAATTTAGGTGTTACAGATAATTTAGTGGGTATAGAATGTAATTTCTAATCGATTCGTCAATACATTTCTGCCGTTTAAAATATTGCTGCTTTTAATTGCATTTTTCAAATACGTACTTTGTAGTGTACAATCTTATACTTTATTATTTGTACCAAAAAAATGTAAAAATTAACGTTTCTCAAAGTGTTTGCACTTGCACGACTGCCTGCGACGGCAGCGAGCTCTCTTGCGTCTCAAATGGCATAAAATTTGTACCTACTATACAGCAATACTGAAAAGAGTTTCCGATCAGGTTTATTACTATTGTCCCCTGTGGACCTCTTTTTACCATTTTCACTTGTTTCCATAGCCACCTTAATAGCTGAACTCAAATTGAAATTTTGATTTTTTGCAATTGTGATGCAGTGTAAAAAGTATAATTCGTGGGAATAATTTCTTGAAATTTGGAATCTGGGGGTTTTCAGGAGCGCTGATTAACGCCACGTTATCAGAGTTCCGATAAAAAAATCGCTGATACCTTAACTCGAAATTTTGGGCCAAAGAAAATTTTAAATCAGGCCCTGGAATAATCGTATGGTCATTGAAAAGTGTTTGATAAGTTCGTCTAGGAGGACCCCGTATACAAAAAAAAAATTCGTTAAAATCCGTAAGCCAGTTCAAATTTTACAGGGGTGTTCCAGATCAAAATGAGACACCCTGTATATAAAATTGACCGCATTGTAACCAAAAAACCGATTTTTGATATTCAAGGGTAGCCCCGCCCTGTGTCTTTTAAGGGAAGCATTTTTACACGTAGGTAAGTATGATTAAATCGCCATATTTTGAGGTCAAGAATCTAGAGTTAATGGGTTGGCCTTCTTTTCTGCGTCATATTATACCTAACCAAATCAAACATAATTAAAAGAATCAAAGATGGTACTAAACACTACCTACGAATAACCAACGCGATCCTGTATATAAAATGTAAATTTTATTACTTCTGCAACGTCCCAACATTTTTAATTTGTTCTGAGAATCCGGCGAAACACTTCCGGGGACGCCGCCTGCGATTATGCAAAGCCCATGCTACACCAATACAAATATATGACACAATTTTATAAATGCTATGGCCCTAACCGGTTTGTCCGACGGAGGCAAGCAGACGATCCTTGAGTGCCTCCTCATAACTGTTCACCGACGGTACACGGTGAGAAAAAACACGAAGTTTTATGGCCGCCTCTCTCGTGCCACCTAGATATTGTTTCGTGGAACCATAAAGGCCGTTTTTTACCTGATTATGTCGTAATTATTGATAAAAGCGGGATCCGTCTCTGTTCTATGCCGGACGGAAAAATCGAATACAGGACGTAGATTGATAGCATTCGACAATGATAGCTACATAAAATAAACCTCCATTATGAGATATCAAATAAGTTCCAGTTAAACAAAAATTTGTTTCTGTAAAGTAGGTTTACGACCTATTTTAAACATAGCGTTTTCGAAACTCTCTATCCTATCTGAAAGTATGTAGGTAATTCCTTCCACACAAAATATTTGGGGCATTTCTAACGTCTTGACCCCACATTTGGGACTCCTATGATAAAGAATGTCTAACCATCTCTACCTCCGTAAATGTCAAATTTCACATGTACATCACATACCAAATTTCAGAATTGTATCTTTGTTCGTTTTGGAAATATTTAGAAAAAGCCGTTTGCCAAAGGTCCATTTCGGTGGCTATAGCCCTCTTAGGGGGCATTTTTGAGGCCATGTTTATTTATAGGAACTTTTTTAATTTTTCTGGGTCGCAGAATACGATGATAAATGATAATAGGCTAATTTCGGGACACCCTGTATAAACAGGTAATTATTTTGTTAAAAAAATTACCTGAAAAATTTTCCCTTGATATATTGCTACCGAATAAAACTACCTGGGGGCAGTTGACAAATCAGGAAAAAAGTAAATGTGTAATACTGACATACAGTGTTAAATTTGGTGATCAAGAGATTGGAAGGTAGAATAGTTATTTATGTACCGAGACACTGAAGTTCAACTATTTATGACTCATGTGGAATTTAGTTGCCGAGGCCTCTGGCCGAGGCAAATAAACCACATGAGTCATAAAAAGAACTTCGGTGCCGAGGTACATATTATATATTGTTTTGAAATCGGAAAAAAAAGTTTTATTAGACAAAAAAATAAGAATAAGGGATCACCCGTCCATGAACCGACTGCGCGCGGCGTTGCTTGACTTTGACGATCGATCTACCTAGGTCAAGTATGACAAAGACACGGCGGCTTCGAACAGAAAAACCAAACTGTTGCTTGTTGTGCAGCCTCCATAATAAATCTATTGATATTCAAACCTACTAAAATATGTGTACTGATAGATTGCGCTGCTATAGGTAACAATTTCGCAATGTGTACGAATAGTTAAATGGGCCTTTATTGGCCGGGTTTTGAATATTTGGTCACTTTTGACGGGCGATGGCTCCGCGTCTGACGTTTGATGTTTATATCTCGCCAAGGCCTACTTATTGAAAAAATCGTACAATAATGGGTCACTTCAGTGCCGATTTATGAGCTTTTAATGACGATTTTGGGACACTTTACTGCCGATTTCAAGAAAAAATTATTTCATTGAAACATTATTTTATTAGAAGAAATGTTCGAATGTTCTGCTTCCCACCGCAACACATAATCTGCATTGGAAACTATTTTTTGTTATTTTGTTAAACTTAGGAGAATAAAGAGAAATATATCTATATCCCCCAAAAATATCACATCTTCAACAATTATCCGAGAAATAAAGGGAATATTCTGGCAATAACTTACCTAAATTTAAGGTACCAGAAACTTATGTGACGTTTCCAAAAATACCTCGAAGTGGGTTGAAAAGTACATCGATATTAAGTAGAATAAAGGGAAATTTATGAGTGGCTCCTGGGGATAACATATGGAAAATTAGATTTTTCATTTTTCACAATTCGATTCGATATTTCCACGCAAGCCGTGTTCATTAAATGATAAATTAATAGAACCTTGCTTCGGAAAACCAAAGGCTTGAGTGTTGCAGGCGACTAAAGGGCTGAAATAAGGGCGTAATCTTGTAAAGAAAAATCGAGATTTCGCTTTTCCATATATGTTATCCCCAGGGACCACTCGTAAATTTCCCTTCATTCTACTCAGCACCGATGTACTTTTCAACCCTCTTCGAGGCTTGTATGCGAAAACGGGGGACCTAAATCTGTAACTAGGTATCTGACGGTCTATTAGCAGTCAAACAAATGAACAACCATCCCATTTAGAACTAAAATATATTCTTTGTTTTCGACTTTAAAGACGTGACTAATGCAAAGTGGACCGAACTAAATCGCTTTGCATCATCTGTCTCAAATCAACGTTTCTATATTTACCAACAAAAGTGTCGACCTCATTGCGATACGACGCTGTTCTCTTTCATCCAAAACGACAACGGCGAACATCCTCTACTTTTAAACTTTGAATCATCAGCGATAATTAAGCGGATTCTTTCCGCTCTTCAATGCTAATTTCAAAGATTAGGGTGCATTGACTCCTGAGGAGCGAGGTAGCAAAGGCCAGGTAAAGCAGTTTCTGACAATCATTGTTTAAACTCGGATTATATGTAATTTGGTGTTTTGTAAATGCAAATCCCAGGTAGAGTTCTTACACTCCATTCAACTCACCAATACAATATCAGAATATACCTAAATATAATATAAGTTTAGAGGAAACTGTTGCAGGTAGAAAACAGCGCCAGTCTATGACTAGTCAAAACTGACAATGCGATAATCTGATAGTGGATGTTACCTTCTTTTATAGTCCAACGAGTCATCGTTTAACTACAAAGTTGTCTAGTTCAAAAGTAAATAGAAAACATTAGGAAACACTAAAATATTTCCCATAATGTTGGTGCGTTCGTTAGAGCTTAAAAACTTGACAAATAATGTTTGGCCACATTTATCGAGCGCATATTGATTTGCACACTCCCACAGCATGACATCATAACAATATCGGTCTTATACGGACGGTGACGCAACCCGCGATAGTTGAACTTTTCTGTCCTTGCTGTATCGAAGCAAAATTTCATTTGTATTCCCAATAAGTATTTTAACGAGCATGATGAGAAAAAACATCTTATACGGTTCCTGACTCACAAGCTAATGAACGTATATGATCTGTGGCCAATGAAACATCAATTATTAATTAGTATATAAACTGACTAGGTTGATTGTGTAACATTTGTCATCATTTTGGAGGTCAATGAATTTTCGCCGCAGAAAGGAACAACCAGACGGTATACCGTATACATAATTAATATACAGGGTGTCCCAGTAAATACCCCCGGAAATTCTGAAAACATATACTTTAATTATGTCTATAGAATTTTTAGTGGAAGTCACACATTAAAAAAATCTGTGTAAATCCTCTTCGTGTAAGTGGTGAAAGAAATATGGTGAAAATTTGACACGAAAATTGGTGGATTCCAAATATATCTTAACCAAACCTCATTTGGTAAAATTCACACAACAACAAATTCGTTAATTTTAACACTTAGGGGTGTACTTTTTTTATATTTCTAACACGGCTTCGTGTTTGTTCACACCACGTGGTGTTCCTTAACACCATTCGGTGTCCCTTAGCACTAAGCTGTGTCAAATTGAACGTATTAACACAAGTTCGTGTTAGGTAGATGAGAGGGGGAAGGCTTTTCACCAGTTATGGGTGTAAAATCTTAGGCAATCGAAGCCATCGCATCAGTTGTTTGTCGAACGTGTTTCGCGACGGAGCTTATCAGTGCGTGTGACGTGTGACCCGACTGCGTGACGCGTATAAAATTGATTCTACCAACCGCTAGTGCAAAAATGGTGTTGTTATGTAAAGTAAAATTTCATAGTGAGTCAGATGGATTAAAACGACAGGCGAATATGCAAATGTGATGACGAAAGGTACTTTGTGATAGCCGGGGTGATAGCCCCTAACCTATACTCATCGACTGTGTTGATATGAGTTTGTTCTCACCGAAATCAGAAACCAGTCGCGAATCTGATTGACAGATTATAATTATCTGACTGTTCTGATTGTTTTGATGCCTGCTGATTGGCTCTGATTTAGTTGGGACCTGCTTGAGCTTGTGCGAACAGGGCTATCTAACTAAATCGCTGTGTCACAACGTTTGATGTTTGTTTTTGTCTCACATGGACAGTTCTGTAAGGCAACAGTTACTTAAGTACATTGTATGAGAATTTGTACGAAATAGTTTGGTCGCATCAAAATATCGTACGAATTTGTAAGAAAATGCTCTTTTGCAGTATATAAGTATAAATGTATATAAATATCTCGATAAATATAAATGGTATAATGTATATAAATATAAATGGTTTATTTGCCTCGGCCAGAGACCTCGGCAACTAAATTCCACATGAGTCATAAAAAGTTGAACTTCAGTGCCTTGGTACATAAAATAACTATTCTTTACTTATTACTGTTTATTATTTCCTACAAATAATTTAAATTGAAGACCAAGCACATATTATGCCTGGTTCATACAGCTTCTTTAGGTATCTTTTAGTTTTATTTTATTTTTACAAATAACACATTTCCTTCTTTTGAACTTATCAATGATATTTGAAATTTATTTAATAAAGTATATGTAAAACTATAAGAGAGAAAGAAGAAGAAAATGGGAATACCAAATAAATTAAATTACACCATTTTGACCAAATTACGTGTAAATGTTACACAACGCCGTGTTAAATATTCACACCAGAATAGTTCTTATTGACACCAGAACATTTGGTGAAATTGACCAAAAAAAGAAGGTGTTAAATTTACCAGATATTTTGTGGACTTATATAGACCAATTTTCATGTCAAATTTAACGCCGGATTTTTTACTGTGCACTGTATAAGCATTTAAATCAATAAAAATAATCAATTTAAAAAATTTGTGGAAATATTTGTATGGTCTCTTTTTAATATGTCCAAATAGAACAAACTCATGGTGGCTGTTTGAGCAAGAAATTTTTTTGCAGGTATATTATTTATGCTACATAACCTAAAGTAAGGGCAGAATGTAAAGGCGAAGTCGGCCATAAAATCGAGAGAGATGGGATATGATTTTCCTACCTGGTCTCCCTTATGTTTTAGAGCGAGTGGTTCGGCTTAAAGAACCTCAAGACCAACTTTTTATTGCTCTGTCCTTGTCTGATACATTATGTTAATAAAGATAATATATTCAAATGGGAGTAGGCCTATAAAACAGGGCAGTAATTAAATATTTGGTTTATTTTGGTGATAGACTTCCTGTAATAATAATGTAGTGTTTATTTGGAAAGAAGCTCTCCAGGAAGTCACTAAAGAAAACTGCTCCAGTTGTATAAAACACACCGAGAACGTTATTAAGGATTATTGGAAAAAAGAAAAGATATTGGACGTTGACATAGACCCAATCATTATTAATTTAAATGACGATTTATATTCGGATGATAGTATTTTATATTCTGACTAAAATTCATAACGAATTAAATGCATATTATTATTATTTATTTATTATGTATATACTGACTTCTGACTATGTAAAGTTTATTTTATGTTGATATTTAATTTATTACTAAAAATATAAATATATACCTATATTTTTTGCCTAACCATTACAATAATTATTTAAATACCTAAGACCTACTTTGAATTTCAGGATCATTATCTTTTAATTGCCAGTCTAAATTACCGAATTAATCTTGAAAAATTACAAATGAAATTACAACAGGTACCTAAGTACAAATTTTTAATCCGTCCGTTCACATCAGGTAGTAAAGCAATAATTTATTCTAGGCCTGCCCTGCCTGCCTTAAACAATCAACTAGTAATACAAGACAAGTACTATAGGTTTTCTATCTCTCTTCCTTTCAGGAAAGTGCTTAGCGAACTTTAAGACGTACGTCGAATACAAATTGGAGGAGGAGACATGAGTGTAATTGTGCGAGTGCAAGTAAAGCAATAGATATAGCGCTCTCTCTTTGATGATTTATTGCCGACTTCGCCTTTACATTCTGCCCTTACTATACCTACATAATTTTGGCGCCTTATCAAAATTACAACAATAATTTTTAATTTGGCCTGTATACTTCTTGTATGGCGTATGGCTTCCAAAAATGTTAATACCATCGTTTACCGCTCCAAGGAGCCAAAAATTATCCCGATGCAAATTCTTATTTATGGAGATATCGGTTCGGTTGGAAAAGTATATTTTTAAAGCACGATAACCATTCTGGGTTTATTCAAGAATTTTACGATGCCCACGCTTAATCGTTTTAATGCAAAATACCATCTCAGAGGTTTTTGACCGTCTCCCCGATCCACGTATTAAGACAAGGATTTTTGGAAAAAGGACAGGTAGGAAGAAAAATCAATTTAACGCCCTAAACCTTAAAAATTAAACGTTTGTGGACCTGTAAGTGTTAATATGAAATTTTCATTTTGAAATGTAATTTTTTATCCAATGTTATATAGCAAAATAAAACGATTATTGCAATACTAAACAATTTAAAGGTGCGCTTAAGCTTTATGAGTATATAGAAAGTCATCTATATAACTTTTAAAACAAAATAAACAATGTTACAACCGAAAAAGTGAGTCTATGCAACAATATTTTGCATTTCTATTTTGTATGCCCACCTATACAGGGTGGCCCACCACGAACTGCATCGATTTATATATAGAAAACTAAAAGTAGGAAAATTCTGAGAATTTGGCACCTCACCAGTGCCGATGGGCGCTGCTCAACTAAAATATTTTGGTGAATCTGGCAGTTCCGGTTATACCGGAAGTCGATATAAACTTTCTTATCTCAAATAGCACACCCTGTATATTATTGCATTTCTGGATTCTAGGCATCATTTTGGAACAAAAACATGTAACATGTCCTATGTCTAAATCTAACCATCTTTGAGATATTTGCATTTTTCCGAAAAAAATTACAGGTGCAGACCTAAAGTCAATTAGCAATTTATACGAGGAAACCGCGAAATTTCAAAACGAATTTCTGGCATCTTGTGACAAGAAGCCCTGACCTAGTGATCTCTGCTGAGAAATAAATCCCTTCTTATACAGGGTGTTCACAAAATGTGAATAAAAATTACATTCAAAATGTGCTTAAATCTCGAAATTTTCAAATGGAAACCCCCATTTTTTTAATGCGATCTTATTCACCACTAAAAATGATGACAACTTTGTGTAAGGGTTCCTATACCTAAATGCAGTAATTTTCGATTAATTTACGAAAAAACCCACTTTTCGCCCATAAAATGCGGGGTTTGAAAATCATATTAGCCGTGGACGTTGAAAAGGCAATTGCGGCTGAGGAAATGTCACTTTGTTTATAAATTATTGTCAACAATAATGCCGGCGCGCTTAAATTACACAAACGAAGATTATTTAAATTGGTTTATTATCTACGGAGAATGCAACAAAGTAATATCAAGAACGTGCGATACATAATCTTCGTTTGTGTAATTTAAGCGCGCCGGCATTATTGTTGACAATAATTTATAAACCAAGTGACATTTCCTCAGCCGCGATTGTCTTTTCAATGTCCACGGCTAATATGATTTTCCAAGCGTTAAGCAAACCCCGCATTTTATGGGCGAAAAGTGGGTTTTTCGTAAATTAATCGAAAATTACTGCATTTAGGTATATGAAACCTTACACAAAGTTGTCATCATTTTTAGTGGTGAATAAGATCGCATTAAAAAAATGGGGGTTTCCATTTGAAAATTTTGGAGATTTAAGACGATGCCAAAAATTCGTTTTGAAATTTCGCGCTTTCCTGGTATAAATTGCTAATTGACTTTAGGTCTCCACCTGTAATTTTTTTCGGAAAAATGCAAATATCTCAAAAACGGTTGGATTTAGACATATGACATGTTGCATGTTTTTGTTCCAAAATGAAGTCTAGAATCCAAAAATGCAATAATATACAGGGTGTTCCATTTGAGATAAGAAAGTTGATATCGACTTCCGGTATAACCGGAAGTGCCAGATTCACCATTGGTGAGGTGCCAAATTTTCAGAATTTTCCTACTTTTAGTTTTCCATATATAGATCGATGCAGTTCGTGGTGGGCCACCCTGTAGAAACAAAAATGTCAAATTCAAAAATCTAGACCAGCAATTATACACCGTGTGTTATATCTACCTAATAACAGTTTAGTTTCACATGCAACCTGATGGTCGGGACAGGGAGGTGAGCAGGCACTGTTCCATCGGTCAGATGAGTATTCCTTAATTGTTTGGATGCTGTTCTTCTTTTTCTCGGAGGTCCGAGAACCCGCGCGAAATCCCAAACGCGGAGCGAACGAAACGCGAAAGATGGTCGTCCGCTCGGCCGGTAATTTACCACGGTCACAGTCGAGGAATGCCGATCGGTCGGGACGGGAAACCGCGGACTTTTAGCACCTTCGGGCGTCATTGGCCGCATCAAATCGCCGAGCTGCCGGCCCAAACTATTTGAATTAAATATGATTGAGGAGCGTATTTATTAAAACTTAATAAGGAGTTATGTACGTAACCAGCTGGAACAAATTTTGGCTGGCCGTAATCGTAAACTGGCGGAATTTTAAGCCCGCAATCTCAGAGAACTAAGTTTTTATCGTTGGTTAATTATTGACCAGAGAGCAGAGAAACGAAATGCTCTTTAAGCACTTTAAGAATCATAAAATGTGGAAATTTGCATGTTCAAAATATAGGGCGCTTCAGTTGACTTTTATCCACTAACCTCTATAGATTAAGAGAAGGGTCATATAGGTATGTCATAATATAGAGTATCTCCTTTAATGAGAAAAGTACTTTCATTACACAAAATATTCGAGTCGTACATTGTTTTGTAACAATGAAACAAATTGTGCTGCATTAGTAAGTGAAAAGACAAAACCGAAAATGTTGTGCAAAGACCACGTCACGTCGTCAGGGAAACAAGTATGAACACATGAAGAAAGTTTCTTTTTGCGATTTTAGCAAGTCGATCAGTAAGTATTAAGTGTAAAAGTGTCAAAATGCAACGTTTTGGGGAAATTTTATGTTTGTGAATTCCAGATAATAGGTATTTTAAGACTGGTGGCATTACCCCCAAAAATACATTAATTCGTACATTTAAGTAAATTTATTCGCATTTTAGTTTCCACAGAAGACGGTACTTTGGGCTATAATAGCAACAGTGTGTACACGTTAAGGACCACCCTTTTACATTATTTATTTTTATAGACCAATTTTGATAAACTTACCTGGTAGGTATGATGCTACAAAAATTTTTTTGTTAGGTCTAGGTATTATTCAAGTTTTGCATTCAATGAGTGGATAATTCTATTCTTAGGTTGTTACATCATGATTTTAATTCAGTTTTTCGCTCCTGAAACCTGAATAAAACTGACTAAAATACAACTTTTTTTAAGTTGCCAGGGAAATTCATAAATGCTTAATATTAAAAGAACAAAACATTAACTCAAAAAATAAATTCACCTATATGCTCTGTTTTCTGAGCTATCATTAAACAAATCTTACTCCTTTCTCAAAGATAAGGTCCCGTCAAAGTGAAATGTGGGCCATTAATGGCCGGATTTTGAATATTTGGTCACTTTTGACGGGCGATGGCTCTGCGTCTGACGTTTGATGTTTACATCTCGCCAAGGCCCACTTACTGAAAAAATCGTACAATAATGGGCTACTTCAGTGCCGATTTCTGAGCTTTTAATGAAAAAATAAATTTTCCTAGTCCCATAAAGATTGAAAAAACGTATATTGATGCATGATGCACACTTAAGTCACTAATAATGATTTTATTGCACTGCAAATGCTTTCTCCACGACAGCAACTCCTCTACACTCCTTAGTATTATCATCTATTGCATGCGCCCCGGGTTTTTCGTTTCTTTATGGGGATAGGAGAAATTATTTTATACTTTTTAGTTCGTTTTTATATTATATCATTCTATTATATTATTTTGTGATTATTTCTCTTACTCGAGTTAAAGAAAAATATTATTAGAGAAAGTTGTTAGGCGTTAACAGTTAGTACATCCTGTCACATCTGCATTCTCACCTGAGTTGCAACAGGGTGCCTGCACATGTTAAACTTAGAGAATTATTATTATTATTGTTACTATGTACGAGTAGGAATCTGTTCTGTCCAAAAGTGAAGGAAAACCTATTTTTGCATCGGTTTACAACAGATCGTGATCAGAATTAGATCTGCCCGAGGATGGGCATTCTTTTTGCCCTACTTTCAGGTGGCGCAATGGTGGAAGTGCTTTACGCGAATCGCAGAATCGCGGAGAAAGAGGAAAAATTTATCGTGAGATGGCTAGATCTGCTGTTTCCCGCATCTAAAAATCAGTGAAAGGGTAATTCCGTACACATTTAGCCCTTCAGCTATACGAACGCCAACAATCAAATTCATTAAAGTCCAATTTTGATTTCGCATTTTACCATTGCACCAGTTTCCCTAATTTGCTAACAGTTACTTCAGTCCATTTCTCATTTCCTAAGAGCACAAAGGCACTTTAGCGAAATTACAATAGTGGACGCGGTTGTTGTGTTCAAGAACATTGACGTGGAACGTCTTTTTCATCGAATGGCATACTTACACCTCAAAAAATACGTTTTGATGAAGCTAGAAAACTGGTCAAAAGTTGGGTTGTTAGAATTGCAAGCAACTGGGCATACAACTATTTGACAACCAATTAACCACTGGTGAAATATATTTAAAATTTGGTGTCTAAAGTCTATCCAAGTTACAGAGGCAGTGGATCAAAACATTGGCCACCACGTGACTTATTCTCTTATTGGTCTGGCCGTCATAAAATGTCAAGTGTTTACGCGGCGAGCAGAAGCGGGGCCGGCTCTTCCCTCAGTAGAGTTTCCTGCATCGGATCGCGAGCAGTATATTCTGTAAATTTATTTTGCTACTTAATTTAAGGAAATTTATAAAGATCCACGAAAGGTAAAAACACAATTTTTAGAACTTCTAAAAGAATTAGTTCATAATTACAAGCCACTGGGAATCCCATATTAGTCAGACCCTGGTAATCGATCGCAATGCGGTCATGTGACTTTGTTTATATCTACTGCCGCTGTAATTTGGATAGACTTTAGGTATTATTCATTTATTGATCCTTATATTGATAGTTGGTAATATGATGTCTGAATATGAACTTGTTGGTTGGTTTTGTATAAAATGCAACAATTGGAATATTCTATAATCTCTTGATACGCCTATGGCCTACGTCTTATCACGGGTGTACCACTGCTTGTGACGAAACAACTAGTCGACTGAAGAAATCAAAATTATGCTATTAGGATTGAAAATGATATCGGTATTTGTTCTGATCGAAAGTAAGGAAAATAACGAAGTTGTTTAATAGAGTCCTACTTACCCGGTCGTTCTTCGGACTGCATGCCATGCAGATCTATTTAAGGCAAAACCGCAACAGTTGCTACGTGGCGAACGGTTAAGTGCACATTTCCGTTTAAAGCACTTAAAATTTTTGCTAAGTGCTCCCATTAAGATATCGAGAACTGTGACTCCGAAGTGCACGTATTAAATGGGTTCTGGATTGAAATGATTTTTAAATTTCCTATACATTGGCAATACTATTCACGATATAGGACACTATATGGCACGTGTCAGATGGCAATTATTGGATTAAACGGGATAGACAATGTGATTGGAGGAACCATATTTGGAAAATGTTTATTATTTCCTACTTCACTATGTACCGTTATATGTTGATATGGTTAGACAGGTCTTTTAATGTACACAGGGTGTCCCAAATTCGACCCTCACAATTGAGATCTCGGTAACTACAAGAGATAGAAAGTCGGTTAAACGGGGAAAGCTTTAGACAATTTTATGGGAAATCCGATGCCGTCGAAAAATCGAGGCTAATTAAAATTTTCTCATTTTCGTTTTTGTTAAATATCTTAGAAACCGTTGGTTACCCAAAGACAGGGCTTTACATAATTAAGGCAGTTTTATCCAGCATTTTTAACAGTAATATCAGTTTTGATTTTCTTATGGACGCCATTGATTTGTTTTTAAATCTAACTTTTAAAAAAACTGATATTAATGTTAATAAAAGTGTCTTAATAATGTCCTGTCCTTGCATAACCATCGGTTTCTAAGATATCTAGAAAACCTAAAATAGAAAATTTAAATTCTTAGAAATAACTCGAAAACGATCGTTTTTTTTTCTCAACGGCATCAGATTGCCCATAAAATTGTGTATTTACAACTTTTGCCAGCGACAAATTCTTAAATAAGCAAAATCGGCACTACTGACTTACCATACTTATTACTTAAATTCGTGGAAATAATTGCTGGAAATCAATTTCAACTATAAAATAAATTTCTTTCATTTGACAGTTGCCACATTCTGCACTTGTATAAACAACATTGTCAAGTCTAATTTTTAGAAATCATGGAAACCATTATTAATTTTTACTAACAATCAAAATATCTGTTATATTCACAGATTCTCCAATAAAATGGCATACTTGGCATCACTGATACCATTAGAATGAGGAAAGAATAGGCCTCACTTTGGAAAGTATAATGCTGGGTCCCTTACCTTAAAGAGTCCCTGGGTTTTCCGAAATCTAATGGAAACAATTGATAATCAGGAATTATTTAAGAGTATGTTAGAGTTCATTGTGCACCATTACATTTATTCAACTGGAATATTTTTTAAATTTTTTATTTGTGCCTATTACTAATTTGTTTGCTATTATTGTTTGTTACAATGTATTTAATGTATGTAATGTATGTAAAAAGCCATGACCAATATGATGAATGTATGTGTAGTTATTTAGGATTAAGATCAAGATTAGGATTAAGGTTCATCATACAAAAAAATCTGTAAGAAAAGGCCAATAGGTGTTTCCATCCCTTAGGATGGATAGCATAGGACCAACATTTATATCACCAAGTTCTTTTTTTTTTCATTGCTAGATGAACTTTTGTAAATAAATAAGTAGGTATAACACCTAATGCACATTTTTTATGTTTCTACAAAAGCGTTATTAAGTACTTGAATTTTTTTGGCTAAATTTAGGACAGGCCCATTTTGACGGGTGCCGAATCCAGTGGCGTGAACAGATTTTTCTAATAGGGTTTAGTAAAATTTTGCTCTTAAAAACTTGCATAGAAAGCCTTGTATATTGTATGAAAGAGGTCATTTTTGCTCAAAAAATGCAGCTTATTATCCATGTAATTTAGTCTTGTCTTGTAGCGTGAATCGCTGCCCTGTTGTAACTGTCGAATAAAATCTTTTAAAAACTCCAATTTCGAATTCGTTAATTTAACTACAATTTATTAAACGGGTCAAATGGCACAACTAATAAACCCTTTAAAGGGTGACCCGAAAACAAATGGGCCACCCTGTATGTGTAAGGTATACATGACAAGAAACACTTTAATGATTTTTTCTACTCCATAATATTAAATGATTGGCCAATATTCGGTTAACCACTTATTGTGTTACATCAATTATGTTGCAAACTTAGACAAACAAAATTAATGAATGAAAATTTTCTCCTCTTAGGCGACTTCTGATAGACCCTCCTGTAATATGAGCTTATATCACAAATCACTACTTCACATTAGCCAACTATGCATCAATTAGTCATTTTGTCAGCATATGGAATGGGTACCGTCGAGTAGTTTACGGTAATTTCAGCTTAAATTAATGAACCGACGACATGGGTCTACAGTTTTTAACAATTTGTTTATAACAAATGGAATGGCGCGGTGCGCCCGCCAACGCAGGCAGTGTGGTCTTCCTGGATGTTAATGTCTCTTGGACTTGGCGAAATGATGCAAATCGGGGACTCGCACACCCACAAAATCTTGTTAGTTAAATTTTGGATTCTTCCTTGTGTTGCGATAATACTTAGATGCCTATTGAATTATGGTTTTTAAAAGAGAAATTTGCAATGAGATCTTATTTCATCGTTTTCGGATGGACAAAACTGTACGTTGACATTTATATTGAGTTCATGTGGATACCGATTTATGTTTGTGTGAATATTAGAAAATTAGGGAAAGGTCATTTCACAATAATTTAGTAAATATAAAAAAATATAGTTACATAATGGCGATGTTCGGAGCATTGTTACCTATATATAGAGTGCATGTTCTTCTGCCTTGGTTCTAATAGACTTGCATGCACATATCTTTATAGAAAAACACCGCTGATGGTCAAGAGCGCTGGACAAAATTGTGATTATCTGTGTGATTTAATAATTGTCCTAGGTGCACTCACACTGGTATTACTATGGTTTTCTAGGGTTTTTCGTAGTAGTTGACTGACTGCTATCCCAGCTCTGTCGGGAAAAGTTGGCCCTAGCCGCAAATGGCAACGAAAACAACATAATAATAGTTAATGCCCCATTACCCCGCACAAGCATTCAGTTGCTTCTGGGGTACCTACTCCCAAAGAGCGCTAGGTAAAATGTAGATTCACGATATTGCTCCTTAATAACTTTATTTGTGTGAGTTAGTATATAATCATTATCCTACACTGCAGTGAGTGGTTTTCTAGGGGTTTCCATATAAAGAGTGTTCCAGCGTTATAATTTTCTACCAATCCTTGCCAAACTTGAATGAAATCGGTCAATCCGTCGAGTCAACTTATGGCCAAAAAAACTAAATTTAGGTCCCCTTTTTAAAGGCACCTGGGGCCCTTATTTACGAGCTTTGAGCAAAACAAAAGACACGGGTCTCTTAATATGTTGCTATTATTTCAGCTATGTATAGAATGACACTCATTTGAGGAATACCCTGTGTATACCTACCCGCAAACGGCGATCAAGCCGAAATAATAGTATAAATGGCAGTCCTCCCCGAACAAACTTGTATTTTTTCTTCTGAGTTAGGTACGCCCAGTTTTAAGTATTGTACACATTTTTATAAACCTACAAATTTAGTGCTTACTGAGCGTTGCCTCTCCTACAATTTTCTATATTCTAGTCAAGCAGAAACGATTATTTTTTTTGTTTTTACTTCTATATCGCACTAATGAAAATTACCCAAGTGCAGTCTTAATTCTATCAGTTCCGTGAAAATAATTGCTATTTGGTGCAAAATTTCCAAAGCTAGTTTCATTTTTGCGACATCTCGCGTTTTCCTTTTGTGTAATTTATAAACAAGACCCAATTCTTCCTAGGCAATTCCCCGAGAAAGTTTGTTATTGTTCCGTAACCCTATTTTTGCCGATGACATGAAACAGTGTCCTCTCAAACAATATGTTCCAAATTAAGGCAACGAAAATAACCCGCCATTAGCAGTGTAGCTTGTGCGTTTTAGGCAAAAATAAAATTCCTAATTTTGCACGGCTCTATTTTATTCTAAAAGATTATACGGTGCTAGTAGGAATTTGATACAATACATTGTGCAACCAAGTTGGTACATAACTATGGGAAATATTTTGAGATAATATGTTTGCTGTTAGGAATATCTTTTGTATACCATCAAAAGCAACGAAGAAACGTATGTTAGCTTAATAGATACTCTGCTATTCCGCAAAATGGGTATGTATATTTATGTCAACAAGCCGAATAATTTTTATTTAAGATTAATATTAGATTTAAGAGCAAAATTTATATCATTCATTGAAGACTTTCCTAAATTTGGAAACACTGTTTTTAGTTCTTTCAGTAGTTTATATTTGAAATAGTGCAAAAACGGGACACATCATTCAGAAAAAAAGCAAGCTACGTAAATGTGGTATGAAGAGTAAGTAATAATATGATATATATTTAACTTCTAACTTAAAATGTTCAAGGATTTAAGTTTCTTTGTTATTGTGATTGTGAAACCGCGCAGCTCGCGGAAATATTTTTGAATTTATAGTTATCGTGTCCAAAAATAGTGACCGGCCTTCTTCAGAGCCATGAAACAAGAAATCAAGAGCCAACGGGACGTTCTGCATCCGCATCTTCTACCAGACTTCAAAAAATAAAGGTACGTGAACATCCGAATAGGTCTAATAAGAAGTAAATATGGGTTTTTCGTAACTAACACGAAAAATCTGGGAAATTACTAATCTAAAAATAAATAAGGTACCTATTAGTTGATATAAAAATAACGTACCTATATTATTTTTTAAGTTAAAATAGAAGTAATAAATAAACTATTATTATATATTATAAACTATTTAATACTTTTTACCAACAATACCATTAGAGATTTCAATAAATATTAATAACAGAATGAAATATATATTATTTGCTTTTAATATACTTTATTATAATCTCCTTAACTTTTATTACGATTTCGGGTAGTCTCTATTAGCCTAGAGACTACTCGAAATCGTAATATATTTTTCATTCTTTTATTATTATTTATTGTAATCTCTAATGGTATTGGTGGTAAATAGTATTAAACAGTATAATATATAATGATAATTTATTTAATTATATTTTAACGTAAAAAAATAATATACTTTAGTCACAGATAACTTTAGTAAATAGATTAGTAAAATACATGAGAAACGTATAATATCAAATATGTGCATGGTAATTCATTAATATATAAAACAAAAGATAATATATTTTATTATACGTTATACTACAGTATTTTTTTTATTATTATTTATTGTAATCTCTAATGGTAATGTTGGTAAACAGTATTAAATAGTGTACCTAATAACTATTTACTATATTTTAACATAAAAAAATAATATACGTTAATAAATAGGACAGTAATATATAAAACAAAAGATAATATATTGTATGTAAAAAGGTACAGCAAAATTAATGTAACTACTATTATGCCAGGTATATCGTCCTATAGGGTATTATTATTTACACTAGCTAATACTATTTTTTTAATAACTTTCATTATAAATTTTTCAACTTTTATTTTTGGTATATTGCGTTCATAGGGAATCTTTTTTTCACTGTAAATGGTACATTTAGTTTTAAAAGTACTTTTTTTTTTCGAATTTTGGAGTTAACTGATGTTTTGGGGCACATTTTACCGGTTTTAACGCAAACGGTAAATTTTTATCGTTATGAAAAAATATAACCCCAAAAAAGTATTGAGTAAAACCACGATCCAAAAACAGCCCAATTGTTGTTCTTTACGAGATATATATGTGGAAATTGATATATTGAGCTGATTCTCCATCTCAAAAACATAGCAGCGCCAAATTTCAGTTCAGCAGCATGATGGTTTGGAAGATAAAGAACACCAACATGCGCCATGTATTTCTTAAATATTTTAGCGCAACTGAAACACCAAAGCAACCGTGAAACATTTATTTGTCTAAGCAACCAGGTTGAAAAATAGCAAATTGTGTAATTGCTTGTAATTCTTCATGTATGAGCGAGACCGTTACAAAAAATACTATATAATTAAACCAGGCACAATGCGAAAAACAGACGACATATCATTATTAACAGTTTTAACACCTCTGCCTACAGCAATTTAGAAACGCAACGCTGAGAATAATTGTTACAGTTACCAATAGTCAGCACTTGGCAAAAATTTAAAGCGAGCTAACATGGAAAGATGTAAATCATCGAGTCGCAACACTTTACTGCAGTAAAATATTTATTCCCATTAAATGAAATTTTAAATGTAGTCTTTTGACAATAATTATTCTGAATTGTTTCATCCTGATTTAGATTGCAATATTTTAATAAAACAGTAAGTGTTCAATTTGTTGTTTCTTATTTTTGTGGAGTATTAGGCAAGGGACGCAAAAATGTAGATTACCTTTTGTTATATTTAATAAAGCCATACACGGTGAATGTAAAAACTTGAACGTTCTTCATCTCAAAAAGAAGGACTTGTGGACAGACTTTCATGGGACATTTTGTTCTTAAAATAGGTAAAAGCCACCAGTAAATTCTTTACACAGGAAACCTTTTAACCTTGCCGATTATTTTTCACCAATGGGAGATAGGGCTTTGTAGGTACTTGTTCGAATAATGATATAATTTTTACGATCTAGGTTTCTATAAAGTTCTGAAGCAAGCACCCGAAATATTATTGCGCTGTGTTTTTCTGCATTTCGTTGTTTAGTCGTACTGCACGTTTCTGGTGTCCTTACCCTCGCTCCTATCTTTGCACGTATCTACGCTACTGATTTTTTTATTGCAGGCCTTCCAAAACAACTCTGCGGTTATAAATGACATCACGCTTAAAAATGTTCCCGTGAGATACATATTAAAACGTGAAATTCTTGCTTGTACACACTGCCTGCGATATCAGTGGATTTTGGGAAATACCTACAAAAAGTCGTGCACCTGACATAGTTGAAAAATATTATGTTGCAAGAAAAAACACTACCTAGTACATTATAGAGCTACCTCATACAGCCTTCTATATGAGAGTAAAGCTAAATTTACCGTGTCTGAAAATAAGTGGATACAAAGTAAAAGAAATAGCTTGTGCTCTTGCTTTGTTTACAAATATTCTTTAGTTCCAGGTACAAGCTTTTGTCCACAATTTAAAAAATTTTAGGTGCTACAAATTGTCACTTGGTTTTGTTCAAAACTGTTATCCAATTCTAAAAACCCTTTGCACAAATGGCAGGCAATTACAACTCTTTTGTGCAAATTTCTAATTTAAGCAGGATATAGGTACACCTATAGGTGCCTGTATACTTGTTATTCTTAGGTAACTTTAATCACACATTATATTATGCACATCATACTATATCTTTAAATATTCTTATTTTAGTCTCACCCTCCAGTTTGCATCAGACAATAGTTATTTGGTTCACTTCTGCTTATAAATTTGTAGTTACATACCTGAAACAAGATATAAAGACATTATAAATATGATAATGAAACAACACAATTTTTATAAAAAATATAGAAAATTTGAATATTTAAATAATTATAATGATATGGAATTAGCGTTTGAAACACAATGATGTTATTTGTAAGCGACTATGTGCATTATGACTATTCGCTACGCTCTATCGCCAATGGGTATTAGAGTAAAGTTGAAGGCTGCGTCTATCCGTACCATTTCAATTTAAATAAATGTGTAGCGCTAAATATAAATTAATGCTTTTGTTCGCAGGAATTGCAGTTGTAAATTAATGACAATTACAGTCGCACAGATTTAGCGTAATGGGTTTTAAAACGAATATTTACGGTTGGGAAATAAATGGGAGACTAAATAACATCGCCATTGAAAAAACGGATAAATGTCACGGCAAAAATCTTGTGCTTAGCAGTTTGTTATTCTCTTCTGAGGTAGTGTCATATTCGATTGCTTTGCCCAAGATTTTCAAGAAAATTCCGTTTTAGTTTCTCTGTATAAATTCATAATCATTAAGTACCAACGTAAGTAACAGAGTTAATATAATACTTCGGGAAAATGGAGCCAACTTAAATTGACATAATAATAATATGTTTATTTATTATCAAGCCTTTTAAAATTTCAGAAAGTTATCTGACTGGCTATGACAACTTTAGTTAACCCCCTGGATCGTTAATCACCCTGTATCGTCCCAAGATGTTAATAAAATACCTTGCATTCAATAAACCAAACAGCATCCCATTTCTGCTTTGAGAATCACCCAAAGAAATTACCATTTTACCATAAATCATAATGCCTACCTTGTGACCATGAAAGTGGACGAAGAGCTGCAATCAGAGCAAAAATTCAAACGCAGCCTTCCGTAATTGCAATTTAAATTAAATTACAAGGAAAAACTCTGTACCGACGAATTAATAATTTGATTATCCGCTCACTCCGAAAAGTGACACTGTCATCGTTATCATTATCCCACACTAATTGCGAATCATTTCACAACATAGACGTAGGTAGGTTTTGTTTAAAAAGCGCTGGCTTGGTTTGATTGCATCTATTGAAATTTAAAATAATGGGTTTATTTAAAATGTGATTAGCGGATTATGAGGGCGTGGTAAATATTTTTTTGATATAAATAGCTTATTTTTTGTAATTTGTATAATAAAGTTTAAACACCACCAAAGCACTTTGTTTAGTTGGATTAATTTCTAGGTTTAAATCTAATATTCCATAGATTTAAATTCAACAAATATCTGTAGGGCCTATAGCACAACTGTGGGATTAATTATTATACTCGCACCTATATAAGTATGTAAAGGGTAAAGGGAAAGTTTGTCTTAAAATAAAGTTCAAAACTGCGCCGCTGTACCTACTGAAGAAAGTCTAGTAAATTTATAATCCTATCACTTTTATTTCGGAAGAAATTTCTTCTTTTAAAAAGAGAACGGGTTCTTTTTCTAATATTTCTTCCACCATTGGTTTACGCAGCTCGTCTCAGAAACCAATATTCAGAAAGTAACAATAAATTTATTATTTAGCTAAAATATTTACTCATTAATAGACAAAAACAAATCCGCCACAAAAAGTGAGCTTCCTGTAACATGAAGACCCTAATCATTGAAATAAAAAGACTACTTTGAGAACGGAAATATAAAAAAAGTTTCAGTGACACAGAAGCGAAGTTTCATAGGGGTACTATTATTGTTGTCATTTTCTGATTCGGCAAAATATTTTAAAAATGAATTTATATATCTACGTATTATATTTTCACTACTGAGAGCGCTGACGTGATATACAGGGTGTAACAAAAAGAAGTCATCCAGTTAACTAACTTACCTATCTATAAAAATGCCCCCTTAAAAGATACCGGGTGTTATAGTTGAAATTTTAAAATTGATTTTTCGCGATTATTTTGTCAATTTCGTATTATCAGTTTTGGCAGAGACACTTCTTATGATTAATCTTACCCTCAAAGGAACGTTTATAAACGATGCTTATAAAACAAGCGTATTAGATACTATGGGCTCCAACATTCTTTCTCACGTACGCCAATGGGCCTCTTGCAATGTCGTGACGTAAAATTTTCGCAGAAACAAAATCAAATCAGTCAAATCAAAAACATTTATTTACCAATCATTAAAAATTACAATACATTAAATGTGACATCGATAAAGCGAATAAATACAAAGAAGAATCCATAAAGGCAAGCCTTGTGCATGGATACTTTTTAGAAGAAGGATATTCTATTACTCTTGATAATTTGGTTTAAACGCATTTTTTCCGAGATAAATTAGATTTTTGAAAGTCTAAACCCTATATAGAGTGCGCCCGGATTGCTTGGAAGACTCTTGTACATGACAAAAAAAAATCAAATTTGACCTGGGGTTCAGCCCTGCTTTGTTTGAAACTAATTTGTGACAAATTACTTTTAAAAAATAATGTGTGCTTTGGAAATTTTGAAAAAACTAATTTTTCACGCTAGTAATTTGCCCCTTTTCTTAGGGTTTACGACCAAATATTATAAATGAAACTTATTCAAAATAAAATACTGAACAGGTTTGCATAATTTCAAAAGTCTAGGACAACTAGGATATTTGGACCTTTTGTCCACTTTTTTGAAGTACTCTTTCTGTAGCTTTCACGTCAAAATCTTATTAAGGAAACTTGTTCATAATGAAAAACTAAGTAAGTGTGAAAATTTCCAAAAGCCCAAGTTTTCTTGTATTTTTTGCGTTTCAAGTTTTTTGCAGAGAAAATCAAAGTACTCCTAGGATTTTGAAAATTTTCGCATCTACCCAATTTTCATCATGAACAAGTTTCCTTAATAACATGTTGACATGAAATCTAGAGAATTTACCCTACAAGTGGAAAAAAAGTAAAAAATCAAAGTAGGCCTAGACTTTTGAAATTTTGCAAACCTTCTCAGTTTTTCCTTCTAAAAAGTTGCACAAAAATGGCACTTTACTGGTGTGAAAAATTATTATTTTTTAAATTTCCAAGGCGAACATGATTCGTTGAAAGTAAAATTATGTGACAGATTAGTTTCAAACTAAACCCCAAAATGTCAAATTTGAACTCGAATTTTTTTGTCATTTACAAGAGTCGTCTAAACCATCCGGGGACACACAGTAGAAGCCTCATAGAAGTGGATTGCACAATATAACATTTTTAAATTTAAATTAAAAAAATAATTTATAGACAATATTACCGAGGACTTAAAGACCTTATTAGATTTTATACAGAGTGTCTGTGATCATAGGGATATCCAGGTGTACCTTTTTTTACGCATCTATTAAATTGTATATTTTGTTTATTGAAAATAATAATAACAATAACAGGTATTTCACAAGCAGGTTAATTTAACCCACTTTGTTTGTTTAACTGCTTCAGCAATGCGCACACGAGCTATTCTAATTGGAGAATACATAATAAGGTTTTCAGAAACGTGTAGTTTTTGCCTACATAACTGAGTCGTCTTCACGTAGAAGGCCATGAGAAAAATAAGCTTCATTTGTCAAAATAGTAACTAAATAGCTTGTCTATTTCTTTAACAACTGGCCTGTTGTCTCATTTCAAACGCATTTTAATTAATTATATTGACCAATAGAATTCTTCTATTAACATATTCGGATAAGGACTTTCGAGGATATGGTTAATCATAAGATAGATCACTATCAAATTTTAAAGAGGCACAACAAAATAATCGCGAAAAATTAATTTGAAAATTTCAACTTAACAAAAGATTGTAGGTTCTAATTTTTGACTTCTGGTTTGACCGGAAGTGAGCATCACTTAGTCAGATTTTTAGAACACCCTGTATATTTTGGGTTTTTAGGTTCCATTTGTTCTCCCAATTCCAACCATATATAATTTTATTTAGCTGTCTCTAAAAATAACCAAGCAGTAAATTTTTATTTTTTGATAAATTTCGGCAAATATGATAAATTCATCTTTAGATTGATACCAAAAATATATTGTATATTATATTAACTATATAAATCTTCTTTGGAAAATCTGACTACGTGATGCTCACTTCTGATCAAACCGAAAGTCAGAAATGAAAACAGACACTTACTTAAATGACTTTTAATAACAGTCTGTATAATACCTATTAGGTTTGACGTGATATTCGAATTCCTCGGGAAATTCTATACGAGCTTGTTCTTTGAACCATCAATTTATCTTTAAAATTACAGAGAAAATGGAGTTTATCACGTTAATTGGGACACCCTGTACTCTAGAAAAACCAACAGTTTATTTGAGATCAAAGAGTTAAAAATTTGAATTATTAATATTTTAGAAAACGTACTTTTATTGTTGAATAAAAAGTAAAAAATAATTGATTTGACAATACGCTTGATATTTATAAACAACGAATCGTTTTGGTTTAGAAAATAACTAATAACTTAGTGGGATAAGCCTCCAGAAAGAGCTTCCACTCTTTATATTAGGTATAGTTATTTATGTACGAAGGCATTGAAGTTCAACTTTTTATGACTCATGTGGAATTTAGTTGCCGAGGCCTCTGGCAGAGGCCTCGGCAAAATACTAAAATACTAAAATACTAAAATACTAAAATACTAAAATACTAAAATACTAAAATACTAAAATACTAAAATACTAAAATACTAAAATACTAAAATACTAAAATACTAAAATACTAAAATACTAAAATACTAAAATACTAAAATACTAAAATACTAAAATACTAAAATACTAAAATACTAAAATACTAAAATACTAAAATACTAAAATACTAAAATACTAAAATACTAAAATACTAAAATACTAAAATACTAAAATACTAAAATACTAAAATATTTATAATGAAAGATTGCGCTGCTATAGGTAGGTAACAATTTCGCAATGTGTACGAAAAGTTAAATGGGCCTTTATTGGCCGGGTTTTGCATATTTGGTCACTTTTGACGGGCGATGGCTCCGCCTCTGACGTTTGATGTTTACATCTCGCCAAGGCCTATTTATTGAAAAAATCGTATAAAATAATGGGCTCTTTGAGTGCCGATTTCTGAGCTTTTAATGACGAATTTGAGACACTTCACTGCCGATTTCAAGAAAAATGAGGCATATTATCAAAGTAGTTATTTTTTACTTTTTAGTTAACAATAGTGTGTTTTTTTTTAGTTTTTTAAACTATTAATTTTTATAAAATAATTTTTACTTGTTCCAAGATAACCCTTGCCTTCTGCGAAACAGTTAGTAATAGATACGTTATAATCCTTGTTTATGAATTAACATGTTAAATATGTAGACAAAATCCTCATGCATGCGATACATATTGCATTTTCAACAATTAGGGGCACCACATAGAACCTCATATTCTATTCAACTGAAAGAATTTAATGTTGTTTAAATAATTCCTCTATCCCAATCTATTCCAATTCAATTACCTAAGCATGGACTGGCGAAGAAAGCACAACGATTTCGGAGGAAGTGATCGCGAAAAATAATTATAGCTAGGCCGATACGAGGTTCAGATAAAGTAACCAAAGGTACAGATTTATCAAAAAATCCACCACTCTTCGCTGCTGCCTAAATAGCATAACTGTTTCCCGCAGATACAGACCGAAGTCTGCGGGTGAGCTAAAACGCAGAACCTTTCAAAGTGTTATTGCGCATACTTCGATTAACATTTCGTTTGTCATCGCATTCAGAATAGGCTATTCTATTCTATTTTCAGAGTTCTATGCGAAACGAAAATAATCAATGGACTGAGAAATAATTGAACATTTCCAAGAAATAAGTCGCTTTATAAAGTTCGCATGTTGCCCGTTTTGGAGTTGTAGATATACGAAATGAATGGATTTCGTTACGTAACATATATGTACCGACATTTGAAGATTTTCAATAAATAATGTCGGCATTATTTGGGAATATTGTTTTGCTATCTCGATTTTAAAGAACGGGGACAATTTAGCAATTACTTTCAATAGATCCATTTAATTTTTAATTGGTTTTTTTCGCCACCAAACTGATCGAAAGACAACTTTTTCAAGTTGCCTGGAAAATTCATAAATTCTTAACAGTGAATGAACGAAACTTTAAACGTGTAACTCAAAAAATAACTTCCACAAGTTCTATATTGGGGAGACTTGTAGGCCATTTAACGTTCGTTTAAAAGAACATAAAAATTATATCACGCAAAATCAAATTTCTAAGTCAAAAATATGTGAACATTCTTTTAACAACAATCATAGGATATTGTGGGATAGGTCCAAACCAATTCTCAAAGAAGAAGTAGGAAATAGACGAAAAATTAAAGAATCTGCATTTATTCTAGGAAATACGGACAACTGTGTTGCTGAATGTTCAGTGGAATTCAGTAAAATATTATTGCCACTTATTCAAAGAGAAATTGGTATAGATAATTAGATAGAACACAGGGTACAATATCAGGCAGGTGGCTAGGCTATTGTTTATGTTGTTATGACATTTTAACCTGAAATTTATTAATCTGTCACTTCACTTTGACGTGGCAAGATCTTTGAGAAAGGAGGAAGATTTATTCTCCGAAAGCTCAGAAAACAAATTTGTTGAAGTTATTTTTTTGAGTTACACGTTTAAAGTTTCGTTCATTCACTGTTAAGAATTTATGAATTTTCCAGGAAACTTGAAAAAGTTGTCTTTCGATCAGTTTGGTGGCGAAAAAACCCAATTAAAAATTAAATGGATCTATTTGCGCCACAAATAAATTTTAGAAAATACTTTCAATAGGTTTCAATAAAATCTAAATTGCACAAAAAATGCGTTAATTGAAATAAAAGCAAAAAATCTGATTAAGTGTACTCATATCGGCTTCTCATTTATGTTTTATGATAAGTTGTGTTCATTAAAAAACACCTATAAACGTTTTTTTTTTTGGGTAGGGTATAGGTGCTTTTGGTTATTCTGTAATGGACGCAAAATATTTCTTATAATTATGAATTTATCTTAACTTAAAAGAAGTACCTTATTTACAAATATGTATTAATTTCTGAGAGATAATTTTTTTGGATTATTAATTAAACTGGGATTATTTTCCAAATATTTACCCGTTCTTGAATTATTTGCAAAAAAATCAATAGTTACTCTATATTATATCCTGGCATTTGATACCGCTTTTGGCCATACTGCGCACGGCAAGGCACAGCGACTGAAAAAGATGGAATTCGCCGCCATAATATCTAACCCTATATTGTCAGTTTGTGTGATGGATAGCTATTTTGTATATCTGAGAAATCACAAATGGCAGTGTAAAAGATTAGGTTTTATATTGCATTTTTTATTCACATTGGGACTAAAAACAACTTATTCATTAGGTAATGTTTGTTCCATTTTTATGATCTACCCAGTTCTACTCACACAATTAAGAACATATTAAATAAAATACCGTATGTAAATCCGTCGCGATTTAAATTTAAATTTGATTACGTAGATCAAGTATAAATCACTTTTCGCTGCCCCAGTACGTCAAACGGCATGTCATTTGCGAGAGCCTTGCACTTTCAAGATTTTTAAGAGTCCATTACAAAACAAAAACTTTTGAATAAAGAACCGATTGTTAAATTGCAAATTAATATCAACATATGCAATCACCCTTTTTATTTCGACTAATGTATGGATAAAAAAAACACTAGATTAACATTAATATGCATAACAATTGCTTTTTATAAGAGCAAAATCACTTACTTACAACTATATACTCCAAAGGTGTGAAACCAAGGCAGGTGCTCCAGACATTTCTGCAATGTGGGTGAGGTAAAAATAATAATCGTACTTAAATGTTAATTTTGATATATTGCTTCTCGAAAAATATGGCTTCGAATACTCTACAACACAGCGCGTCAATTGGTTATTAAACTATCAATATTCTCGCTTTTTGTGTTCCAAATACAGCAGACTGAAAGCACGATGAAGGTCATATCAATTTGTCATGTCATAAAATTGAAGATTTTTGAAACGATCTACAAATTCGGAGAATTAGCCAAGGTATAATTTAAGAAATATTGACATTAGGAATCAAGTTTATGGACAGAAGAAATAAACGCAATAATTGCAGATGGATCTAACACTGTAGAAGAAACATTTTTTTAACCTAGACCACTGAGTAAATGAATATACCCTTTTCTCAATACCTAAGTAGACCAAAAATTTTCACTGATCAATAAAAACCTGCTTGTCGAGAGAGTAAGTAGGTAATTTCGACTTGAGTTTCGTAGAAAAACACGACCATTTATCGCCTAGGTATATAGAATTTTCTAGAAATCATGCAGAAATTAACCATCATAACACCATATACAGGTGAATCATAGATATACACCTATACTTACAACATATTTCTTCAAGGTAATGTGAGATACAAATCTTGGCAAAAACTCTTTCTGGGTGCGTGTAGACAATAAATTACACTTTTGGCGGTGGCACTATTCGAATGTGACACTAATACCTTGGACTTCATTAATCACCGTTGAGTATCACTGCGTTACAACAAATTAGGTACCATAAAAAATTGCACAAAGTGAGTTCGCAATAATATTAAAGCACCATTAAGGATTTCACATTGAAACGTTTTGCCAGCGGTCTAAATATTACAATAATTAATAGTAGTAAACAGCACGAAAGACAGGCTCATAAATTTTGGAGGAAATGTTTTTTTTATTTTGAACAAAGAAGACAGTCAAAGTTAAAGGAAAATAATAGATTTTTAGATATACCTACCTATAAGAAATTATTTTGGCCTCAAAAATTATTATTGTGCCTCCTTATAATTTATCATTTGAACACATTTTCCCTCCTTTGAGTCTTACTTATGGAACAAAAATCAAATTTGCCATGAAACCGCAACACATAGAAAAAATTCCAAAAGGGCATTTTTGTTTACAAGAAAAATCTAAATACATTTTATTACCCACTTATCCGCCACTCGTTTAAGGTGTTTGATATTAAGGGGTTTTATGCCATTACATGTTTTATGTTATATTATCTTGGATTGTGACTTAAATATCACAACTCGTTTATAGTCCACATATTTTTAAAATCCCTTGCAAATTTATTCTTAAACAAACGCAGTTTATACAACACGTGCGGTGTTTCACTTGTTACAACTTGGTCCCTTTTAAAACTCCGAGAAATGACTTTCGGACTATTACAGGTATATTTTGTACGATTAAAAATAGAGGGGAAGTAGTGCCAATTTTTGCACATAATTCATAGAAATACTATTTCGTATGTCCCATACATTGAAATTTGTACTGAAAGTCACCTTTATAGATACTATAAAAAGCTTCATATTTTATTTCAAATTCTGCATAATTCACGAAAAATTAGTTATGTGGCAGTTGATATAATCTTCTGTAGCTTATAAATGTGTTCAAAGCTGTTTTAATAAAGGGCTTCTCCAACTTTTCGGTACAAAATAAAACCAACAAACTAAAGAGTTGATCAGTAAGTATCATACTTACTATGTAATGTAAAAAGCTGATTTACTTAGAAAACCATGAGACACACCAACTAAACATTGTTGAAAATTCCGCACGCTACACCAAATATTTTACTAAACATTTTATATAAAAACTAATAACTAAATTAAAATACCTATACTTATAGAGTCCTAAGAATTGTAAGACATTATAATGTATCTATTTTAATTTGTTTTTGCTCCAAAATTAAAGTTTGGAAGTTGGCGTAGCAGAATTTTTGCGGACAGTTTCAACAATGCTTCTAACCATCTATGGCTCCTTTAATCTATGCTGAAACACTGCAAGACGTGGGGTATCCATATGAGAGGGTTTTGCACTTGTTCTGGGATCTTTTATTAGTGCTTCTGCCGTATCAAATACACATAGTTCTTCTCGTTTCACTCCCGTTTAATTTGACATTATTTCGGTATTTGAAAACAATTCATTTATAATCTTTCAATAAGGAATCCCAGGAACGAGTCAAAGCTCTATGGGCATTATAAAATACGTGGGACGGAAATCGCCCTGTGTAGAAGCCACACAATATTTTGATATCTGACAAGGTAATAGGTAGTATGTAATACTTGGACACTTTTTCGAGTTATTATGCTTAGTTGTGCAGCTTGTGTTCTTCCCTGGTCGCCAAAACTAAACGTTTGATGATAATCATCCATCAGTAAGAAATTTTGTAATTTAAATTAACTTTTGAGGTCTTGCACCAAAGTGGCATAAGGCGTTTGTGTAAGTACCTACTGCGTTAAGCGTCTCAACAGCTCTACGAAATCAACCACGTGGTCTGGTCACATTCCATGTTGAATTTCTTCCCAATTTAATTGAGTAATAATATGTTAATGACCTCTAATAATAAGTAGTTTCACGCAACATAAACGCTCAAGCATCGAGTACAATATATATTCCGCCCATTGGGAGCCACTGCCACTGCATAAATTGCGAGAATTATGAAATTAACCGGCATTTTGCAAGGATGCTGCGCGGAGACATCTCCGTTATGGCTGGAATATATCGTGAGTGCGTTTCGAAATTTTACTGACTGCCTCCTCATCTGCTTGATACATACAGTGTGTCCACGGATAGAGTTCACGTAGGGTGTAAATGACAAAAAAAATTCGAGTTGAAATTTGAGCTTCTGGGGATCAGCCCTGCTTGGTTTGAAACTAATTTGTGACATAATTTTACTTTCGAAAAATCACGTATGCCTTGGGAATTTTGAAAAAACTAATTTTCCACATCAGTAAAGTGCCCTTTCTGTAGGTTTTACGACAAAATGTTATTAAGGAAACTTGTTCAGAATGAAGAACTGAGTAGGTTAGGCTAAAAAATTATAACGCGCAAAAATCAAAGTCGATCTAGGCTTTTGAAATTTTTCACACCTATCCAGTTTTTCATTTTGAACAAGTTTTCTTAATAACATTTTAATGTGAAAGCTACACAAACTGCAATTTCCTGAAGAAAAGTAGGAAAAAATACCAAAAAATCAAAGTAGGCCTAGACTTTCGAAATTTCGCAAACCTACTCAGTTCATCATTCTGAACAAGTTTCCTTAATAACATTTTGTTGTAAAACCTACAGAAAGGGCACTTTACTGATGTGGAAAATTAGTTTTTTCAAAATTCCCAAGGCATACGTGATTTTTCGAAAGTAAAATTATGTCACAAATTAGTTTAAAACCAAGCAGGGCTGATCCCCAGAAGCTCAAATTTCAACTCGAAATTTTTTTGTCATTTACACCCTACGTGAACTCTATCCGTGGACACACTGTGTATAACAGTAATTTTTGTAAAGCTGGGAAAACGGACGCATATTTGGATGAACCAGTGTGCATAAATCGATGCAGAGAAAGAAAATCTTCAGGCATAATTCATAAACTGCTGTGAATCAATAGCAAAATGGGAGCATCTCTCCAACTTTGGAAACGCACGCACCTGGAAATACGGCAACAGGTTTATGAGATTGCAGAACACGTTTGAACTTGGGGATCGTTGATGAATACCGATTCACTGAATTTTTCAAGTGTTGTTTAAACAAAAAGAAAAGTGACATATCGACAGCAACAATTTAAAATAAAATTATAGGGAATTCTGATTTTGCGCCTCCTCGTGATATATGGTGTTATACAGGGTGACCCACAATAAGAGAAAATAAGAGATGTGGAAGAAAAAAAAAATTCCAAAAATTACTTTTAAATCAAGCGGGGCGGGACCCCAAATGGCCAAATTTCAACTCAATTGTTTCTCTCTTTCCCAACTCTTGTTTCACTTATTTTGGGACACTGTGTACAGTACTAGGTTAAGGAGGTAGGTTCATTCCTACCCTGCATAGCAAACAAAGCATCTGTTCCTAATGGGAGTGAACAGATTAATATTTTTTTGCATGATCGGACATTGCCTATATTATTTATAATTCTCGTTTTATAACCTCGCTAGGGAAGTATTCCGCCAATTAAACCATAAAGGCGACGTTCCGTCTAAAAACTGTAATTTGTGGTTTACGAAGCCGCATAATGGAGCCTTTTGAAGCTCACCGGCAGCAGTGCAAAACAGTTTGTTTGTTGTTATCTGGTTTTATGAATTATTTTTTACGGATTGTCGCAGAAGTAGGTCTGCCTTTCTTGCAATTTTATAGTTGCCTAAACCAGGTGTAGTTATGGTTTTCGGGTAAATTAACTCAGTACTGTAATATGGATTCATTTATCCGAAAAGCCTGAACTTGGTCAATTGCAAAAATGACACATATTTCGTACCCCTTGCAAGACCACAGAGCATTTTGCAATACGCGTCATATTGCTGATGACATTTCTTGTTTTCGTGGATCATTTGCTATATAGGTTATATCTACCTACCAAAGTTGAGCCGAGTACAAAAAAAATGTACCTAAACAAGTGAATACAAGTATTCTGCCAAAATTGTAATCAATTATAAAAAATATTAAGTCCTCGAGAACATAATATGGTATAAAATTATAGAGTACCAACTAAATTTATTATAATGATTCCTAATTCTGTTTAGTTTGTAAAACTAATTACACTAACAACTTTATTCAGCTTACCCTGTATTAAAGTAAGTTTATTTTCAAAATGCAAAACATTAGATAGCAAGAACAAAGGAAAATTTGAAAACTGTAATAATACTTAACAACGTATTTGGATATCTTGCTAGTTTAATGTATGTAGGTACATTTTACATACCGTACTAGAGTACATTTTATATACAGTGCATCCGCGGTTGATGGCGTTGATGTTATTAATTACAAAGAAAAATCCTTTTTATCTTTAAGTTTTGAAAATATGCTATACTTGTGAAAATATGATTAATTATTATGGGTGGATTAGTCATTAGTTACAAGGATTAGTTATTAGTTACAGGGTGGTAACTAATTATGTAAAAAGCCATATACATATCTATCTAATTTTCGGTACCTTGTTTACTTTTTATAGTGATTAAAAAATCTAAAAAAGCGTGGCCCTTTTCTCTGAAAATCGCATTTTACCAACTAATAATATATTATCTAAATAATTTTCTTAAATCTTTTTCCTTCTAAAATAATAATAATACATATAATGATATAAATGTACTTTTCTTGTCGGGAATTTAACATATCTGCATTTTTAATTATATTATATTTTAGACATGAAGTTTCTATTTAATTTTTTTAAGAGTAACTCCTCAAAAACTCAAAGATAAAAATTTGTAGACACTCTGTACCTATAGGAACACCTACTGGAGTACGCAGCCCATAGCTCTTCTATACCTACTCTGCTTTTTATATACCTATCCAGTGCACTGGTATTAATTTATTGTTAAAAAACTAAATAGTTATGTTTCTTTAGTCATATACTGCGCCAAAAATTAATTTTGTTGAAAATGTTCACGCTACAGTTCCTCTCTGGCATGTGCTTTGTCCATATCAACGCTTGAGCTCTTTCCTGGTATTTTGCTAAGTATTGATGTACTGAGAGAAGGTATAAATAAACTCATCCAGACAGTATTTGTCCTAAAGGAATGCTACAGAAAATCCTGACTCTCAATAAAAATAATATAGGAATCATCTTAACTTCTCATTTTATAGCAAGTCGTTGACAATATTAGACTACGAAATTGATAGAAATATCGTTGCCACAAAGTTTTCCTTGTTTCGCTTATGTGGTATTTCTTCGAAAAATACTTGTTTCCTATTTTTACCAAGCAAGTGCGATTTGTTTTTTTAACGTTTACAATATAACGAACTGAGAAGGTATAGGATATACATATTTATATAAAAAGTTTCAAGCATAATATAATTTGGGAGTTAAAAGGGACCAAGTTGTTCTGATAAGTTGCAATTTTTCAACTCCTTGATGGTTTGAATAAGGTCGTTTATAAGGTAAAACGAGCAATTATTGCGTGGGGGAAAAAGTTGTTTTAAGAGCGAAGGATGCACATTGCTAATGTCATATTATAACTTCCCATCTCCGAGGGTGGACAGCTAAAAATTAATTTCCTTTTTGTTACCTCCATACAGATGAAAAAGATAGTCGAGGTGGCCATGCAAGAGGTTGAAGGAATTTTATGTGTTTTAAGATCAAACGTGTAGATACTGAGGCTAAGAAATTAGTTAAAACACCTACGTACGGAAGAGACATTGTTTTTGCATAGGGAGGCGTATGTTCAGGTTATTTTTAAGAGGAATGCAGACATGGGCATACGTTCACTGCGGCATTGTTGCTGATTCTGCGATAGGATGCAGAAGATGCCTGCTATTGGCTGCGGAAAGGCAGACTAAAAAATACTATGTGTAGGTGTTTTTATCTGCCCAATCCAATTAAATCGCCGTTAGATTTTGACAAATGTCTGCATGTTAAGATGAACTACATATGTCATCAGATTACATGCTGTAAATATTCAAAAACTTTAATTGAGTTATAAGATATCATTCTCGACGTATAGCATGTTAACTAAAATATGTATGGCTTATAGCTATTGCTTACTTCAACAAAAAGTTGCCCTAGTTTCATTTTACATAATTCTGAAGTGTAAATCCCTTCCCAGCACTAATTTGCTGAAATAACTTAATATGTATTATAGATATGAGCATCCAAAAAACTGAATGAATATTTATTAGACTTCATGCTTCAATCTTAGTTAACTGTTCATTTTGTTTCAGGAAATGTTAATATCTGCGTAACAATAATAACATAAATTGATAAAATAAAGGTTTTAAAATGTACAACGAATATATTTATTAAACACAGTACGCTTAAGATTTTCCCACCGATAATTTATTATTTAATCTTTAACATTCGCGTTTGAGATAGAAATGTTTGCCGTCCAGGTCACCCAGGGCCCGATGCTGCTGCTATAATTTAAATGAATGCAAAGGATTAGTAATACGAGAAGCATGCGAACTAGTCAGATGGTTTCGAAATGGTGGTGCCCATACGTGAGTCACAGCAAAACAAAAATAAAATCGAAACCTTTGTGTTGGGTCTTCCGAGAAGAGTTTGCGTCTGAAACAAATATCTAAGCTATGGCATAACAAACAGATTACAGGTTGACGGAATTTTCAACAAGAATTTTAAATAGATTTTTTTGGAGTCAACTTGAGGAACTTTCAAAGAAAGTAAAAAATCGGGAATATTCGGGAAATTTATGATTTTTTTCTTTGAGGAAAAAATTAACCAGTAAAAAGATTTGCAGGGAATCTCGTGTGACTTTTCACAGGTGTACATTATTGACTGTAAAATAATATTGAAAAACAGGATCACGAAGCCAGTTGCAAAATCATCTGTGCTATACTCAATCTTCTTTGCTGTTTTTATCATTGGGATTGTGCACTTTCCATGTTGCCCGGTGTGGTAACTGATGATTTGTTGAAACGATTTAGCAGGTTTCGTGAGAATAACATTGATTGTTAATAGTTGTTAGTTACAAACAGGGGCATTCTGTGAGAACGGAATGGACCTGTGAGCAGTGACTCATATAGCAGCATTAACGCGGTATATACAGTGTGACCCATTTGTTTTGGGGTCAGTCTGTAAAAAGTGTATCAATCGTGCGATTTGGCTGATTTTTTTTTTTAAATTGTAGAGCTCGATGAACTGCACATTTTGAACAAAAATTGCCTGGTTCGCATAAAATCCAAAGCCTACTATGACCATTTTTATGAGCAAAATTTTAAGAAACCATATTAGCGTTTTTTTTTTAAAAAATCTGTGTGCGCCAATGGATTGAGCACCCCTCGAAATGGGTATGTACAAAATTTCATCAAAATATTTCAAGTAATAACGATTTTGTAGAAAAATTAAAAATGCAGCCAAGGTACGTCTTTATTTTCAAAAATTCAAAGTTGGCCATGGAAAATAATTGAATTGTTTACTTTTATTAAGTGTCAAACTGTCTAAATTGAGTTCAGAAATTGTTTGTGCTCAATACAATTAATTATCATAATTATGGAATATTTAAGCATAAGAGACAAAATAGAAATTGTTCGACTCGTGGGCGACAACGAGCGCTCGGCAGCAGAAGCTGTGGCCGAATTTAACAATAGACACCCAGGTAGATCAGTGAGTCGAAGTACTGTATAACGTATAAACAATATTTTTGATGAAACTGGATCGATTTCTAAAAATTTATTAAAAACTAGGCAAAATGGACGCCGTGGACTTGTTGAAAATAACAATCAAATTCTGCAATACTTTAGTGACAATCCTCGAAATAGTGTTCGAACGGCTAGTTTAGACCTTCATATACCCAGAGAGAGTATAAGGAGATGTTTGAGATAAAACAAAATAAAACCGTTTAAGCCAAAATTTTTGCACACCCTGGAACCAGGAGATGAGGAGAGAAGATTAGGATTTTGCTATTGGCTGCAAGGTGAATATCTCCATAATGGCAACTTTTTAAATGAAATTTTATTCACCGACGAAGCCACGTTTACTACAAATGGTGTAGTATCAAGTCAAAACTGCCGTCAGCTGAAAATCCAGAGTTTATAATAAATGCAAGGAGACAATATTCACAAAAAATTAACGTTTGGTGTGGAATACTACGCGACAGAATAATTGGCCCATTTTTCTTTGAAGGGAATTTGAATGCGGCTGGCTTCTTGAATTTTCTAGAAATTGAATTTAGAAATGCTTTAGATGAGTTACCATTAAGATACCGTTTAAATTTAAAGTTACAGTTAGATGGCAGTCCTATTCATAATGCTCGTTTAATCAGAAACTGGCTAGATAATAATTTTGAAAACTGTTGGATAGGGCGAAATAGTCCTTTCTGTGAGTGGCCACCGAGATCTCCGGACTTAACTCCTTTAGATTTTTTTCTTTGGGGTACACTTAAGCAAAATGTTTATAAGTCAAGACCCCATAATTTACAAGAACTGCAAGCTAGGATAAACCGTAGTTGTGAGGAAATTACTCCACAGCAAATACGAAATGTAATTTTGAATGTACGCAAGAGGAACGACAAATGCATTGTAGAAAATGGAGGCTTGGTAGAAGTTACAAAAATTTTATAATTTTAATTGTTTTTATGTTTTGTGTTTATAAGCATAAGGTTGTATTATTACAATTCAATTATTTTCCATGGCCAACTTTGAATTTTTGAAAATAAAGACGTACCTTGGCTGCATTTTTAATTTTTCTACAAAATCGTTATTACTTGAAATATTTTGATGAAATTTTGTACATACCCATTTCGAGGGGTGCTCAATCCATTGGCGCACACAGATTTTTTTTAAAAAAAACGCTAATATGGTTTCTTAAAATTTTGCTCATAAAAATGGTCATAGTAGGCTTTGGATTTTATGCGAACCAGGCAATTTTTGTTCAAAATGTGCAGTTCATCGAGCTCTACAATTTAAAAAAAAAATCAGCCAAATCGCACGATTGATACACTTTTTACAGACTGACCCCAAAACAAATGGGTCACACTGTAGATACACATAGGTAGGTAGAGTACTTGACATTGTTGATAATTCACTTTCTGTGCAAAAGTGATCAATACAGTAACTTAATAAGGGTAATTTTTTAAATACATTTCCCTGTTTTTATTATTTTATAATTTTAAGAATGTTCAAGTATTGTTTCGATAAAGTCAGCGGAATTTTTATAAAAAATATATCTCTTAAATCAAATAAAATTGATCTATTAAATTTTAGAACAGTGACAATGGAATGTGCATGCTAGACAGAGAGCTATCAATCCGAGCTTTACTATATCCCCTCACAATGAAGTTGTCGAGCCTGCCATTAAATTCAGATTAAAATAGCGATTGCCTGTTGATATAAGATCAAAGCAGCGTTACTTTCTGAGGTCAGATGTGACAAAAAAATCACGAATTAGTGTACGCCTAGACCCACAAACAATAAGCGACATTTCCGCGTGTACCCACGTGTGGTCCATATACCATTAAATAATGGAATTAATGAAACCGAAGTACCGTTCGATAGACTCTAACAGAGGACTAAATAATTTACAATGAGGGGATTATCTTGACGTATCAAATTTATCTGTTGTCGGATTGGATTCTAAAAAATTGCTTTAATCGAATTATAGACTGGAGTCTGGGAGATAAGCAGTGTGGGTGGATGACCTAACCTAAATGATGTAACGAGGAATTTGTGGTGATAGTAGTTTGCGAATTGTACCAGCAACCTGAAATGGCAAAAGTTGTAGAATTTAGTTCAAGCATTCTGATTAAGGTTTTATAACACAAGATACGTTTGCAGTCTAGTCAATCGACGTCAATATTATCAGGAAATGTTTCATGGGTAATGAAATAAGATATTCAAGATGTCTCTAAAAGGCCTTTACAAAAATTTGAATTAAGCAACTTCTTCGCCATCAATTCCCTTAATTTTCTTCTTTAATTCTTTTCCAATTTTAATTTGATTTCTTAAGTAATAGACAATGTGGTGGATTTGTTTGTGAAATGTGACATACTTTTACTTCTTCTTCTTACTTTCTGGACAACTCCTAATCTTTTTATGCTTCGAAAGTAGTTTTTATGCTATGCAATGATACTTTTTCAATTTTTATTTGAACAAACTCTTAATAGTATATTATACACTTAGGTTGAGAAGTGAGCCATTATTTACCGAGCATTTTATGCAAGGTAAATAATGGCCTCAACCGAAGTGTATATAGAATTTTTTTTAATACTAACATTGAAATATTGCCACATTTTACATATTTGATTAGATTTGGGTTCAGTTGTCAAGCTGATAAAATGTTGTCAAGCTGATAAAATGAAACTAATTTTTATATGTCATATAGAAAATTTTTCATTATTTACCTAGCATTACTTCGCATTAGAGGAAAATATAACATACAACACCATCGTGCAGATGTTCTCAGTATCAGGGAATGCATAATATGTACGAACATATACCTAACTCATATGACTAACAACAGTGACTATATTCTATAGTCACTGCTAACAACTTTCCACGGGCTAGGCGCTAAAAACTAGTAGGTACTAATAAATTATTCGCGAACATACTATCTTCAAAAAACAAAGTAAATAACAAGTATGTTATCCAAGTAATCAAAATGTCAATAATTTTTGCCTTCTTCTTGTTTTGTCTGCGATCTACACGCCTTCAACGAAAAAGCGTATATATTTTTTCGAATTCCGTAATGTCTGACATTGGGTAACCATACGAGCATAGAGATATATGTTCTAAGTCTGCATACCGCAAACCAGCTTGCTTATAATTCAGTTTACATGAGCCGGTGCAGCTAAAAAATGCATGTAACAACTTTATTTGGGCGTGTAGGTACAATTAATTGGCGATGTACAGGGTGGCCCACCACGAACTGCATCGATCCATATATATGGAAAACTAAAAGTAGGAAAATTCTGAAAATTTGGCAGCCCACCAATGCCGATAGGCGCTGCTCAACTAAAATATTTTGGTGAATCTGGCACTTCCGGTTATACCGGAAGTCGATATCAACTTTCTTATTTCAAACGGAACACTCTGTATATTATTGCATTTTTGGATTTCAGGCATCATTTTGGAACAAAAACATGCAACATGTCATATGTCTAAATCCAACCGTTTTTGAGATATTTGCATTTTTCCGAAAAAAATTACAGGTGCAGACCTAAAGTCAATTAGCAATTTATACGAGGAAAGCGCGAAATTTGAAAACCAATTTTTGGCATCGCATAACAGAAGCCCTGACCTAGTGATCTCTGCTGAGAAATAAATCCGTTCTTATACAGGGTGTTCACAAAATATGAATAAAAATTATATTCAAAATGTGCTTAAATCTCGAAATTTTCAAATGGAAACCCCCATTTTTTAATGCGATCTTATTCACCACTAAAAATGATGACAATTTTGTGTAAGGTTTCCTATACCTCAATGCAGTAATTTTCGATTAATTTACGAAAAACCCACTTTTCGCCCATAAAATGCGGGGTTTGCTTAACGCTTGGAAAATCATATTAGCCGTGGACATTGAAAAGACAATCGCGGCTGAGGAAATGTCACTTGGTTTATAAATTATTGTCAACAATAATGCCGGCGCGCTTAAATTACACAAACGAAGATTATTTAAATTTGTTTATTATAACGAAGATTATGTATCGCACGTTCTTGATATTACTTTGTTGCATTCTGCGTAGATAATAAACAAATTTAAATAATTTTCGTTTGTGTAATTTAAGCGCGCCGGCATTATTGTTGACAATAATTTATAAACCAAGTGACATTTCCTCAGCCGCAATTGCCTTTTCAACGTCCACGGCTAATATGATTTTCAAACCCCGCATTTTATGGGCGAAAAGTGGGTTTTTCGTAAATTAATCGAAAATTACTGCATTTAGGTATAGGAAACATTACACAAAGTTGTCATCATTTTTAGTGGTGAATAAGATCGCATTAAAAAATGGGGGTTTCCATTTGAAAATTTCGAGATTTAAGCACATTTTGAATGTAATTTTTATTCATATTTTGTGAACACCCTATAAGAACCGATTTATTTCTCAGCAGGGATCACTAACTCAGGGCTTCTGTTACACGATGCCAAAAATTCGTTTTGAAATTTCGCGGTTTCCTCATATAAATTGCTAATTGACTTTAGGTCTGCACCTGTAATTTTTTTCGGAAAAATGCAAATATCTCAAAAACGGTTGAATTTAGACATATGACATGTTGCATGTTTTTGTTCCAAAATGATGCCTAGAATTCAAAAATGCAATAATATACAGGGTGTTCCATTTGAAATAAGAAAGTTGATATCGACTTCCGGTATAACCGGAAGTGCCAGATTCACCAAAATATTTTAGTTGAGCAGCGCCCATCTTCATTGGTGAGGTGCAAAATTTTCAGAATTTTCCTACTTTTAGTTTGCCATATATAGATCGATGCAGTTCGTGGTGGGCCACCCTGTATATTACCTGTAGTAAATAACGATCCAGTCTGACATAAAAGTTAAAACACCTTGTTCTCGATTTCTTCCGCCTCGGTTACGAATAGAAATTAGAACTCTGAGAGGTTAAAGAAACATCTAATTTTAGTAATATCAGCTTTCAGATCTTCATTCGTAGAAGAAATTGCAGCTTCTGATTTTGTGCATATTAAGAGATAGATAAATCAAAAGATACATAGCATGCCATTGACTATTTTTCCTTCCGCACTAAAATGACTAGTTGCATGATACCTACATATTTGAAATTTACTAACTGGCCTCGTAACAAATTAGAGAAGATTTAATGAAAACATCACATATTCTATTATCTACTGAAGACGAAAAGGTTACGATCCAAGAAACTGTTACTACGCTATTTTTAGAGAGCGGTAAGAGATATTTCCAACAGTATAGGAAATCGATGCAAAGTTATTAAATACTTATCTAACTATTTTACCGTATGGAAAAAAGTTAAATAAAAAAATTTGTGTACAACTTTTTAAAACTGACTAAAAAGTACCTATATAAAATAACTTATCCTAGCCAAAAAAAAAAAACCGTGGAGCGCATACATGCAGTGTATCCACCGATTGAGTTGGCATAGGGGTTAATTTTCCAGCTGAAATTTGAGCTTCTGGAGATCAGCTAGAAAATGTGACAAAGGAAACTGTTTTGTCAGATATAGACACTACTAACATTTAGGTGAAAATTAGAGACGATTTAATGAAAACATCACATATTCTACTATCTACTGAAGACGAACTAAGTATTTTACCGTATGGAAAAAAGTTAAATAAAAAAATTTGTGTACAACTTTCTAAAACGGACTAAAAAGTACCTATATAAAATAACTTATCCTAGCCAAAAAAAACGTGGAGCGCATATATGCAGTGTGTCCACCGATTGAGCTCGCATAGGGGTTAATTTTCCAGCTGAAATTTGAGCTTCTGGAGATCAGCTAGAAAATGTGACAAAGGAAACTGTTTTGTCAGATATAGACACTACTAACATTTAGGTGAAAATTAGAGACGATTTAATGAAAACATCACATATTCTACTATCTACTGAAGACGAACTAAGTATTTTACCGTAGGGAAAAAAGTTAAATAAAAAAATTTGTGTACAACTTTCTAAAACGGACTAAAAAGTACCTATATAAAATAACTTATCCTAGCCAAAAAAAACGTGGAGCGCATATATGCAGTGTGTCCACCGATTGAGCTCGCATAGGGGTTAATTTTCCAGCTGAAATTTGAGCTTCTGGAGATCAGCCCTGTTTGGTTTGAAACTAATTTGTGTCATATCTTTACTTTCGAAAAATCACAAATTTAGAAAAAAAAACTCATTTACCACATCTGTAAAGGGCCCTTGTTGTAGCTTTTACGACAAAATGTTATTAAAGAAACTATGTAAAACTGAGTAGGTTTGCGAAATTTCGAAAGTCATAGGCCTTCTTTGTTTTTTGGCATTATTCCCACTTTTTTTTAGAAAAGTGCAATTGTGTAGCTTTCACATCAAAATGTTATCAAGAACACTTGTTCACAAAGAAAAACTGAATAGGTGTGAAAAAACCTAGATCTATTTTGATTTTTCTCTGCTAAAACATTAAAACAAAAAAAAATTCATAAGTCTAGATCTAGCTTTTGATTTTTTCAAATTTCAACTCGAAATTTTTTGTTATTTACACTAATAGTATATAAAATATACTATTCTATGAAAATCATGCAATAGATTATGTTAATCATGCAATTTTATGTTTACTTATGCAGCATATCTCTTCAAAATCAATACTTGCACATATTAATTACGCACAGACCTATGATCCGTTCATTAATTATTTAAATATGCCATATATTAATCTCTTTAATTACAAACATCCTGAGGATAGTGCCATTAAACTGCAAGACATACAAAGTAATTATTAATTTCAAAGATCTAACTAGGCAATAAAATAAACATCCATAATAATGAAAATTGTTCGTTTTGCGTTCTCACGATGTCCAGAAAAAATAAATCAAAAAAATCATTAGTAATAAATCAACCAGAAGCAAGTGTGTGTAAATGTAAACTTTATAACTCGGAAGTGAAATGTCTATCAGTTAAAAACACGTGCAGCTTTAGTTTGACTAAAATAACTTTTGTTTTTATTCTTCACAAACAAATGCTTATTTTTTTAATATGAATTTGAAGGTGGTGGTATATTTAGGCGAGAATATCTACTTGTTTTCTTATATTGTATTGGATTTCCACTTCCAATAATCTAATAGACTCGTTTCCTTGGTTCCCAAACTATTTACAAATAATCAAACTGGAAAACAGTGAGTTTAAATAAAAGACTAGGCGATCTTGATATCTAGTAAGTAGAGGTCTATATCGATAGATCAAAGTGAATAAAATCTAAGAGGGCCAAACCACCCTCGGGAAAACCTACAATCTTCATAGAAAATAGTTATAATATTTTTTAAGTGGCAGGCACTGCCACTCACCAAGGGTATTCCTGGGCTTGCAAGTTTTTAACAAATTCGTTTTATAACCTATTTAATTCCAGGCATAGTTTGTACAGCTTATAGTCTAAAAGAACATTTAGGCGCCATTCCTGGCGAATGGCAGCGGATACTATTTACCCTTTAGATATTTATTGTTTCTTCTGGTATACCGATTTACCTACTTAGGAATTGTCGAATGTGTTACAGGTGCCACTGATTTCAAAGAGAAATCTATATAGGCAATAACAAAGTTTAACCATGAAAACAATAGATGAATCTTAGTTGTAGACAGAAAATGATCGTAGTGGTGTTTTTGAGACAATATTTGAAAACAGTTTCAAGTTGTTTCTGTATGAGAACAGAATTATCTTCGTAAAATTTGCCAGAAACTTCCTTATAATAACTTGGATTCAATACTTGCATATACCTATTACAAATCATAATAACACAGAACATCACCTATTGCTCATCGGCATCTTCTTTGGGCCAATCAAAGAATTTTTCTTAGCAACATTCATATAAACAGGAACCTAGAGATTAGTATATCTCTGGACGCTGCCTATACATTGGAATAATTCTCGAGGGCGAGAGTCGTTTTGGAAGTTACCATAACGAACGGTCAATTTCGTAGGATTCATTTGCAATAAACTAAAACGTAAACTTACTGTTCAAAAACACCCTTCACACAAAGAACAATTTGTTACTGACTGACTGCTACAAAAACATCCAGGCACATTTTACGATTCCCGAAACGGCGTATTTCATTTTTAGAAAGGCCACCGCGGTCCGGTGCATTGTCTTAAGTGATTTACTAGCCATCAGCTGAAACACCAACCGGGCGGCTGTAATAGCCCGAAAGTGGACGAAGGCACGTATTCGCCTGATAGAGTGTGTAATGAAATTTCGCCATAATTCACGGCGTAATATGTGTACCACACACCCGGAGCACCTGCCCAGCGGATCGGTTTACTTGCGCGGAGTAACTCTATACATTCGCAAAAAACGGTGCAGTACGGGACTGGAAACGAACTGCATGAAACCTTTTTGTATATATTCCTTCTATCGGGAGTGGAGTTACCGTGAGAAATTGAGGTTTGATACATAGATGCGTGTGTTTTAACAAAAAGCTTTTCTGTGTAGGTAACGGACGCCCATTCATAACCTTGGTTTGCCCACCTTGCCATATAAGAAGCGATCACCTCCGAAAGGAGCAAAAAGTTCGTCTATACTCCTTGACATAGATGTCCGTTTCAGGTAAAAAATATCCCTTTTATTTTATTATAACTTCTGTGATCACAGATAACCCAGCTACGTATACGCAAGCGCAAATTCGAATGCAGCTATCTGCTTGCTACTAATCTAAGAGATAGCACGGCAATTAGATCAACTTTGGACATCGACGACCAGGTGTTGTTACCTTGTTGCCGGACTGTGCATCTTTTCCCAATCGATACAGATAACACTAAAGGGGCAAAAAACAACGTCGGGGGGGCCGACGAAAGAAAATCGGCAACGCTGCTTTGGAAGAGTGAAGGACGATAATGAATCCGCTCGCCAACTGTTAAGATTGGAAATAAAACGTTATCAAAAGTATGCACAATTGCCTGTATACCAATAGAATTTTATTTACAACCAGCTAGAGAAACTAGCGCAATTTGAAAGCTTTGTTTATCTGAAATGGTATATTTTTAAAATATGCATACAATATCGGCCAAAAGTAAAGAAACAAATAAATAATTTATTAATTATTTACAGATATCGATTGATAACATTTTGGAATCACTGAGTACATGTCTATTGGCCTCTAAAAAACTTCCAACATGGCAAAAACGTCACACAATTCCGTTTTTGCGAAATACATTTTATCCCTTGATTTTTGGGGGACAAAAGTAAAGAAACATTTATCAAATCAATTATCGAAAAATTTCGATCTGTCGAGAGAAATTGCAAGGCAATTAAAATTAAACCGCTGTGTTATCACAAAAAAAATTGCAATGTACAATCAACGAAGAAACTTAAGTAATTCTCGAAAATCAGGAAAGCCGCGTAAAACAGATAAAGATACCCATCGCAGTATAAAACTGATTTCTCCAAGAAATCCATTTTGGCATGCAGGGAGAATAAAAAAGTGGGTTTATCTGTAAGATCCATTAGGTGTTGGTTGAATGAATTCGGTCTTTATGCGGGCGAAAACCAGCGAAGAAGCCTTTTGTTTCTGCTAGGTGAGCCAGGTTAGAATTTGCAAGGAATCATATTAACTGGGAAGTTCTTCAGTGGAAAAACTTTATATTTTCTGATCAAACAAGTTATAGAAAATAATGGATATGCGACTTTGTTATTAAAATATACCTTTTTAATTAACTTTTAAAAAATGTTTCTTTAATTATGTCCGCTCAAATATTAATAAAAAATACAGTCGGTAAACGCGTTGCTCTTTATTATTAAAATTACTATATTGTATAACCCTATAACATATAAAATTGATTTGCAAGGTTTAATAAAAATAGAAAATTTAAATAAAATTAAAAGAACGATATACCCAAAGTTTCTTTACTTACGGCCGGTACCTATATTTCCTATACTGCACGAAAAAAAAATAGATTTATTAGAATTTGTTTTAAAAAATAAGTAATATCACATATTATAAATTTTATTAATTTTATTAACACAACCTTGTATCAATTATTATTTTTTTATACTAAAAGAAATATATTGACAATACTTTAACCCGTAAAGAAAATTCTAATAAAAAAGAAGCCAGTATAAAAAAGTAATATTTAATAACATAAAATAGTGTACGGGCACTAAATAATATAATTTTATTGTACGTTTTAAAATATGTTTGCTTTTAAAAACAATTTTAAAATACGCACTTTATATGTGCTATTATGTCTGGTTAATAAAATATACATTTTTACTAAGTCTGGTGTTTAACTTAATTATCTTTCGTGTTACTTCTTACAACCTGAAATAATATCAAACACGGCGCTGCCTTAACCCTTCCGCGAAGACAGAATACAATACAGTTTATCGGTGGATTTCATAGCGACAGTTTCGCGAGGTGACGCGTATCATTTTGGTGTATTTATCTGCAATTTTTTTTATTAGTTGCATTGATCGTGATAAGAAAAATTTATAGCAATTGATATTGGGCTTTACTAAAGGAAGTTTTGTATTTCTATGTATGGCGTACAATTGTGTTTTAAATGTAAGTTTTAATACAGGGAGTATATAATCAATATTGTGTTTTGTTTCTTGTTCCCTGCATACGAAATAATGCAAAAATGCGACACAAAATTCAGAAAAAAATGTGCAATCTACGTAAATAAGGTTAGAAAAGTATAAGCAAGATACTTTTGCAAGATATATTTACCTTCTTACTTGAAATGTTCAAGCACTTAAGTTTTTTGTGATGCTGAATAGGTCTAATAGGAAATAAATTTGGTTTCCTTTGGTAACTAACACGAAAAATCTGGGAAATCACTCGCCTGAAAATAAATTACTTGCCACAACATTCTGAATTAAAATGAAAGGTATATTGAAGGAGTTCATAAATATTTTTTCTTATGTGGCAATATGACCCAGAATAATTCATTTCAGATAGCGAACCTTTGAACACATAAGTATTTATATGAACCATTTTTTCTTAAAAATGACTTACGTTTATAACCTTATAATACGAGTATTACATCGTCGTTCAGTAACACCAACGAATTTTTTAAATTATCTTTTTCGATAAAAAATTATTAGGTATACCATGAATATTAATTTTTATTATCATTTATGTAATACACCATATAAAATATCTACATCTATTTCAACACAAATTTTAACTAAACTTTGTAGACTGTATTATAATGAATTATATTTCTTATTTTACTGGCTAATAGCAGTGACTATAGAAGGAATCTATAGTCACTGCTAATAGAGACTACACGAAAATGTAATAAAAGTTACGGGAAATTATAATAAAGTATATTAAAAGAAATAATAACTATATCCCTCTTTTATTATTATTTATTTTAATCCTTAATGTTATTGTTAGTAAACAGTATTAAATAGTATAATAACTGTTTAATATATTTTAACATAAAAAAATTATATACGTTAGTAAATAGGATAGTAAAATTCATGAGAAACGTATAATATCAAATATATAGGAATCCTTTAATATATAAAAGAAAAGATAATATATTTTATTAAAAATGGTAAAGCAAAATTATTGTAACTACTATTATACCAGATGTTGGTCCTATAGAGTATTAAAATGTACATTAATTAATATTATTTTTTTAATAACCTTTATTATCAATTTTTTTCCGTGGATGACACTATTTTACTATTTCAAAAATATTTTTTGTAAACCTTTCCATTTCACTAGTTTTCCAGCTAGTTATAAATTAAATTAACAAAGGCCACCGAACATATATTTGATATTGTTTTATTTCCAGCCTTAACGAGGAGCCACAAAATTCGATAGATATTACAATTTACTTAAATTTCAAGTCCTGAACGGACATGTGGCAAGGCCGCAGCGGAACTGCCTTTTTGACGAACTTAAGCACTTTGGCTTTTTTTTCTAATAAATGTTCGACAGTTTTATTTGAATCATTGATTAAATACATTATTTGAGAATATAGACTCAATAATTTGGTATACCTATTTGTTCAACAGATAACATATAAGTACTAATAAGTAATATTTCTGGTGTGGCTAGGGCATTTTCGACAAATATGTGGAATTTTGTGGGTATTTGCGCAAAGTGCCGTCTGGCAAGCGATGGCTATCTTCACTTATGAAATAATTTTCCGGAAAGTATAAACAACAGAAGAACAGACAATTTAATGTTGTGAAGGAGAGTAATCTATTTGTGATTGGAATGCCAATTTCATAATATAAATATCTGTAAGATCTGTTAGGCGTTGGTTGAATGAATTCGGTCTTTATGGGCGAAAACCAGCGAAGAAGCCTTTTGTTTCTGCTAAAAACAGATGAGCCAGGTTA